>CM060945.1:1006961333-1008211333 GCA_030765085.1 Allium cepa | reverse complement strand
AGCTGCCGGTGGGCCTGGACTGATGCAATCTGGCCTAGTAGTGTCGGTCCAATACGTCTTGGTTCGGTGGTAGGTGGTAGATGGTTTGGTTCGGTAGGAGGTTGGTTCGGTGGTGAGTGGTCCGGCAGTGCATGGGGATGGAGTTGGACCGGTGGAGGTTGGTCCGGCCAAGGTTGATTCGGTGGTTAGTGGAGAGGGGATTGGTTCGGTAGGTGTGGGAAGTGTGTTAGTTCGGCATTGGTGGGGAGATGGTTGGTTCGGCATTGGTAACACTTGGTTCGGGGAAAGGTGGAGTATCCTTGGTTCGGTGGTAATGTTGGCTCGGGGAGATGGTTGGTTCGGCATCGGTAAGGCATGGACCGGTAGCTTGTAGGCTTTGGTCCAGTCGTGAGCTGGTTCGGCTTCGAACAGTTCGGTGTCTCCTTCCTCATCTTGATTCGTTGGTGGTAGAAGCGTATCCAACAGATAGTATAATTGAGTTGAAATTGTTTTCGAAGGATTTTTTTTTAATGATAAGTGTTATATTCCCTTCTCTTGACGCTAGAAAATGATTTCGGTGATGAGTGTACGCATCATCGACGTTTATTTTCGAGAGTCTGAGTGGGGGGGACCACTTAATAGCTTGTCTAAACCTTGTTTTGATTCAAATTTTATTTTATTTTGTATTCTCTATAGTATGATTTGATATATAAATTATATAAGTATATATTATTTCAAAACTTGATTTGAAATGAAACCGGGATTGGAATTCTTACGTCCTTTAATAATTAATGATTTTTTTTTAAATGATTGAAATGAATTTAGACTTGAATCATTAAGAAACTTCTGAATTGTGAAATGAGAAATGAACCTAAGAGCTAAGTGAAAATATCAATTGAAGTAGAAATCCTTAGAATTAGGAAATTATGAACTTAAAATAAAATTGAAACTGTAAAACTCGCATAGTATTAAATTTCATTCTATAGCATAGATATAACTTACCAAAATATTTAAGAAGTTCAAAAATGTTATATGAATTGTTAATTGGATAATATACAAGTATAGGTTTGAATAATGAAATATGCATTTAATTAATGGTTTGCAAATATAAATAAAATTGTTAGTAAATAATTGGAATTTAAATTAACATTTAAAGGTGAATCACAATTATGTTAATATAAAATGGAAATACTATATGTGAATGTAAATGTGAAATTAAATTATAGTGAAATTTAAGTAATGACTTAAGAATTATTAATTGAAAATTCAACTTTAAATGAAAAGAAGTTGTATGTTGTTTAACTACATTCTATTTGCATAACTATAACTTACCAAATACTTAAAAGGTTTAAAATGCTAATAAGGATAAGTAGAGAAATAATATACCAGTGTGAGAGTGAATAATAAAATGTGAAGATCTATTGATAGTTGTAAATATAAAAGAAATTTAAGCTGTAAAATGAATGATATATATAAGTGAATGAATAAAATTTAAAATTAATGAAATGTAAAATTGGTAAATGGAAACTAATTAAATTTGAATATAGAAGTGTATGAAATTAAAATTGACTTGGAAATGTATAATTGAGTTAGTGTAGATTTTGGATGGATGTTCATGTTTGATATGCATTGGTTGTTAGATGGATGATAATTGATTAAGTAGAATTCATTAGTGTTAATGGAATTGAATAAATGGAATAAAATTTTAAAATAATTAAATTCAAATTTGAAGCAAAGTGAAATTAAATATAATTGAATTCAATTTAAATTGAAGCAAATTGACTTGAATTTAAAATGTGAATGAAACAAACTTGAATAAATCGGAAACAAATTGAATGTAAACCTATTGCATGGATGGATAAGAAAATAAATGACTTTGTGTTTATGATTGTTCTTTAGAAAATTTGAAGTTTTGATGGTTTGTACTTTGAAATAATAAAAGCAAATTTTGGGGAAAATCCAAAATTGTCCAATATATGCTGAAACGAAAACAACCATAACTTTTAATGGCTGAACGGAATTCGACGATCTTGGACTATTCAAAAAGCTTAGAAACTATAGCACAACTTTTATTTAGAGTGTCTTGAGAAAATTCCTTCGTCTACTAGGTTAAAAACTTGAATGTTACTCGCTGTCCTGCGTAAAAATAAGTAAAATCAGTAGTATATATCCTTAGTAATTTCGCCATACCTTTTGACTGGTTTATCGGATTTTTATGATCTTGCACTTTATGGAAAGCTAAGAACTTAATCTAAAACTTTTGTTTTAAGTGTTTTGTGTTTTGATGTCGTTTGGAAGATCAAAAATGCGGGTGAACATCGCTGACCTGCACAATTCATTGCCCAGGCTGAGGCGTATCCACTAAGTAAAACGGCCATAAATTTTGAACGTATGGTCCGAATTCAATGATTTTGGACATTCCGGAAATCCTGAAATGAACGCAACAACTTTTGTTTAGATTTTGTTGCCGAATTTTATCATTTACGTGACCTAAAACTAAGATTTGTTTGCCGTCCTGAAATTGGAATCTCAGTTTCGAAGCTAAATATGTTATATATATGTTGTGTAGGCTAATTATATCGATCTATCTTTATATGCATGGTTCTAACTTAGTTGAGCATTTTAGTAGGTAGCAAAGGGGTTGCGCTTCGTTGTGGAGCTCGCTTCTGCGCTAAATGCAGAATGTAAGTAAATTGCTAATAAATGCTATATAAAAGGTACGCTTATGGTTTTATATGGTATTGGTGATATATATATATATATATATATATATATATATATATATATATATATGTTGTTTCCCCAGATATGGGATGCCTCATCATTGAGATGAGATGTATATTTGATATATATTGGTTATATTTGTGTTAAATATTGAATTGTAAAATTTTTCGATCGAGCCGCGCAAAGGAGACTCTGCCGAAATTTTTTGTAAATTCGGGTGTTAGAAAATTTTCGAGTTTTAAAATTTTTATAACTTGTTTTGTTAACTAACTTTTAGAGTTAGAAAGCCGTTCGGAGTAACTTGGTGGAAGCGTAGTTATGACTTTATAAATGGAATTTCATTGTTTTATAAGTTGGTAACTTTGAATAAAATATATCAAATGTTGAATTCTATACTTAGTTCCTTTTTTTTTCCTTTTCGGGGACGAAAAGTTTTGAGTGGGGGAGAGTGTAACGACCCATAAATTTTCGATAATTAAAATAGCTAATTTAATAAGATTTCGTGATTTAGTGTTAGAAAAAAATTGTAAGTCGTTTGGAATAATAATAACTCGAATGAAATGCAACAAATTTTATCTAAGTTAATTATTTATGAATTGAATGGAGTCCCAAATCAATTGAAATAATATGTAGTCAAAGGTAATTGAATGAATTTGTATTGTATAGGTAGTTGTGACACTTGTTTGTAAATAATAAACTTATAAGTAATTAAAAGTTAACGGTGATAATTATTTAAGTTACCTATTCATTTAGTTAGTCGAATTGAATTTGTGAACCAATTGCAATTGAAATGAAAGTTTATATATTAGTTGAGTGCATTATCTCTAACTGTAGTTAAATAATAATGTGGAATTCATTTGATATAATATAGTAAATCGACTAATAATGAAATTTTATTTAAAAATCCAATATTGAAATCCGTCAAATATTGAACAATTAAATTGTTTAAATTTAATATTTGGAATTTATTGAATAATTGAATAACGGGAATTGAATAACTGTTTAATGAAAATGTTTGTTCTATAATTTGAATATGTTAAATTTTATAAGTTCGTTTTGAATATTTCAAAAGATAGTGACTTAAGAATAATCAAATTTGTTTAAATTTAATATTACAAATGTTTGAATAATTAAATTCCGAATTTGATACGATTAATTTGATATGGAAATTTAATATATGAAAATAGAGTGAATAATTGAAATTTGATTTAATATGATTCAAATTGGTTTCCAAGTGAATGTAAGTTATATTGGGATTATAATAGAGTTAATAAGATTTTGAAATTGGAATTTATTGGATAATTGAATAACGGGTTTAATATGATTAAAAATGATTTGTAAAATTTTATTTTATCATATTAAAGTTAGAATGATGTTGTAGAACTTTTAAAATCGAATTAAAAGTAAATTTGTGAAAATTGAATATTTTAATATTTAATTGACGAGTTAAAATAGTCCTTTTTCAAACAGTCTCGGATTTCGACGAAACTAGTTTCATCGGATCCGTAATGTCATATTATTGTAAGGTTTCAAATTTCGAGTCAATCGGATTTACCGTTTGTCCGGGGCGAGCCCAAACACACAGAAATTTGATTAACCGATTTTTCAAATCGATCATTTATTGCTGTAACTCACACATACGATCGAATTAGCTTCCGAAACTTGTTCCATTGTGTCCGGAACGCGGGATAAACCCTAGAAACGCTGGTTACCGCACGTAAATCGGAGTTCGGAAAATCCGGGATGAATAGTGTCGCGTATTTTTCTATAAAAGGACTTCATAATTTACAAATTTCTAAAACCCTAGGTCAAAAGGTGATAGCCGCCACTTTCATTTCAATGGCCAGAAAATTTCGAAACTTCTTCCTCATTTTCCTCTCAATCCATCAACAATTAGCAAAAACTCTCAACTACAAAGTTGTATAGGGCATCAAGATCTAGCTATCCAATGGTGGAGATCGGAAACGGAGCCACGGATTGACGGCAAAACGCGATGAAAGCAGCTGCGTTTTTCACGCAATTCGAGGCAGAGGATGGGGTCGAGCTTGGAGCTATTTGGGGTGAAGGTGGAGTAAGGCGGTGGCTTCGAAGTGGTGTAACCTGATCGTCTTCAAGATGTCGGAGTTGGTCGTATAATTAGCTTAAGCATCGGCGGCTATGAGTTGAAATTGTACGTGCTTTTCACGTTTTGGAGAAGATGGAAGGAAGAGCCCAGATCTGCAGTTGAGAAAATGGAGGGCTGAGATTGAAAGTAGGGTTTGAAAAAATATGTGTATATATTTATATATATATATATATATATATATATTTAAATTCGCAAATGTTTAAAATGCATAACTTTTTCATACGAGGTCCGATTGGAACAAAACTTTTTGCGTTGCGATCGTAATGACGAGAGCTTCGAAATGAAACTAGTTTGGATGGATTTGGAGACGGTGGAAACATGGGCTAAAATTAGGCATCGTCCAGTTTTAGTTCCAAACCGGAACGTCTCGGCGACAACAGAATATCAAGGTGAGTGTTTTATAACGCTCACAACGTACTGAATATCTTTATGCTAGTTAAGTTTAATATTATGAAGTGATATGAATTTTATTTGTCGTTGTTTGATAAAATTTAATTGTCGTATAGATTGTCATTTGAATTCACCGTTGAAAATTAAATTGACGGTCAAGTTAAAATTAGAATTGAATTGCGATTAAATTACCTAACATTGATAACTATGAAATTTCCGTGAATTGTATTGCCTATTGGATGATGTAGTCTGGATGCTATTGGTTGATATTTAAATGTTTGGATGTTTATTTGCTTATATATATTCTGTTATGCATACATATGATACTCTGATTTAATTTAAGTAATATATATTCATCCCTGGCATTTAAATTGAAATAAATAATCACTTGGCCATAGGATAAAAAATTATATAGAGACACCGGATCGACTAAATTAATAATTTTTAAAATCGTCGATTTGGAATTTATTTAAATGTTTTGATTTAAAAGTTACAAGTAAAATCAATTTATAGAAATCGAATTTATCGAAAATTTGAGTTTGGAATGTTGAAATAAATTTTGGTTAAAGGAAATTGTTAAATAATTGAAGTTGAGACTTTGAGATAAAAAAATTTGGGATATGATTGTATTTCGAAATTTATTTGTTTAAAGATTGAACATTTTTCGAGCTTTGAATATTACTAAGTAAAAGTGATATAAAAATGATATTTTGAAATTGAAATTTGGAATTGAATCATATTTGAAATTTGGATTTGAATTTGAATATTAAAGGAAAATTTTGTTAAGTGTTATAAATTGACATTTTGAAAAATCAAGCTCCAAATCGATATAAATTGTAATTGAATTAATTGGAGATGAATATAGAATCGAATTGATTTGAAGTCAAAGTTGATATTGATTTGAATTGAAATCGAAATTGAATCGATAGAATGGAAATTGAAATTGATTTGAATTGAGAAGTTATAATTGAAATGTTTTGGTTTTGAAGCTGTTTCATTTTGTTTTCCAAATTACTCTGTTATATAAACCATCTTTAAATACTTAAACTATTTTAACCTATATTAATTATTTTAAATTAATTTATCTGTTTGAAATCCATTTAAAGATTTTAAGTATTTTTAAGTATTTTAATTATTTAAAACTACTTTTAAACTACTTAAAACTATTTTCAAAAATTTCAGGCTGAGCAATAAGGTGAAATGTTTATGTTTAAATCTTGAATTTAAATATGAATTATGTTAAATGAAGTTGCAACCTAAAGTGAAATTCGAAATGATTTTGGAAATCGAAATGAGATATTGAGGCGAAAAATGATTTTTGAAACGGAACCTTACATTTTAAATAGATGCGATGATATTCGAAATGGATATGTTTTTTTGAAGCGAATATGATATTTTGATATCAATTATGAATCGATTTGAAATGTAAAAGAGCCAACAGTGTAATAATAAGTAGTTATTAAACAGACCGAGATCGGATATGGACATACTCTCTGTCGATACCGAACGCCACTTTAATAACTATTATATGCGGAGTGTTGACCAGAATGAAGTGGATGATTTGGTGAACGCGTTGACTGAAGAAAGAGAACGATATTGGATGACCTCTGACATGACTAAAACAGGAGCCGCGCC
This sequence comes from Allium cepa, assembly GCA_030765085.1. Classification (NCBI taxonomy): domain Eukaryota; kingdom Viridiplantae; phylum Streptophyta; class Magnoliopsida; order Asparagales; family Amaryllidaceae; genus Allium; species Allium cepa. The sequence goes on along the minus strand of CM060945.1, from coordinate 1,008,204,480 downwards.
GGGCCATTGAGGTTCGCCACCTTTATCGGACACGCTTCTTCAATACCATTTCTATTACATTTTTGATTCGATTTGGGTGCACCCCTTGATTTGGGAGTGTTGTTTCGCGGTGTTGGGGTAGCTGCCGGCTATGCTCAACATCAGTCTGGATCACGCAACTACTAGTGTCCTAGTTGGTATCGCCTCATGTACCTTGTCATACTGATTATCCTATTCGCGACCACTACGTTTGGTTTTGTGTTATACCTATGGGGTACCCTCTGATAACCACCAGTTTACGGTGGGGTTTACGGTGCTGTATACACTATGACATTATAAAACGTGTTAAGGGGGATTATGGTAACGCCTTAACGCTATTTTGATACTTTATATTACTGATAGACATTATCTACTTGGCGTACATTACTACCTAGTAGATAGTTTAACGGATCCTTGAGAGATGGAAAATCCCATAATATCTCTTGAGTTATTGCACGCACGTTGACACTGGATATGAGATGTCAAACCTCGTAAACATCTCTGACGCCGTTACATTCATATTTATTTACGATTGATTTAACTTTCATAAGGATATTTTAGTCCTGACTCGAGTGTTTTGTCTTTTCATTACGCTCGGGTCAGTCCTGAGTTTTCAGATTTTTGAAGATCTATTCTGGAGGACGAAGACCAAGATTTGGTATACTATTACTATTATTACCTTTGCATCATGCTATCTGCTGCATTATTTTATTTGTTCTATTGTATATGTATAACTCTGATAAATGTTGTATAAATAATGATCAAAGTATTGTAAACAGCTTCATGAATTGTTTATTTGACTATTATATTTATCGTTCCGCTGCAAGATTCTGTGCTGTTTCGTTTCCTTTATTTCCCTTTTTTTTCTTATTTACCCCAATAACCATCTGCCGTTTTGAATGGTTTGGAATCGGAATGTGTATTTGATCGTCGGTTTAAACTGTCCAAAAAGGCGGGTCGTTACACATTTCAGCCCATAACGATTTTTTCCTATTCTAAAGTCCGTTCGGGTATGTATCATTTCAACCCATAGTGATTCTAATCTAAAGAGAACTTGCAGTGTGATAAACTGATAAAAATAACAGAACATCATAATATAACAGTAACATATGATATAATATGTGTTTAAGCATAGGTGAACATCATATAATCATAATATAGCAGATATAATATGGTGATGCATTTTACAGATTCACAAATGATTAATTTACTAGTTATATAGGTATACACTATCTGGTGAGAATAACTCACAGGTATAGCTGGAGACACAAGAAACGAATGCACAACCGAGATCCACACAAGCACAATATCATGACAAAGATTCAAGTGGGAGAGCCAAAGATCAATTTCCTTGAATAAAAATCAAACAAAACAATATAACAATTATAAACTTTCAGCTCAAAATACGATTAAACTATGCTAGAATTAACTACATAAAACAAAGCTGAAATGCTTTGCACTTGCTTCCAACATTCTTTAGGCTCGGCTATAAGGTGGAATACATGGCTAAGGCAAGGCTGTGATCTGGTTGTGGGTTCAATTGGGTAGGCCTATATGGGTTTGTTGATGGTGCAAAGGTGGGTGATGTAAAACAACACTATACAAGCAAGATCACATGATTTCAAGCAAATCAAGGCTCGGCCAAAGCACAGGAGGCACGACCATCTCTGGTGGAGTCAAGAGGATGATGTGGCAGAGGGTTTCAGGTCGGCTGGAGGTGATGGTGGTTGAGTAGGTGGCGGCTAAGGGGCGATGAAAGTGGTGGAAGCATTTACATGCTCGGCTAGGTGGTATTGTTGGAGTTTTGGAGCATTTGGTGAAGGATCTACCACCAAGGGTGGTGCACGGCCTAGCTGAGGTTGTAGAGGCGGTGGTGGAGATGGGTTCTAGGTAGTGATGGAGGTGGCAAGGCTGAAGGAGGAGCAAGGCTGAACCTAGAAAGAAGAAGAGCAAGTGCAAAATTACATGAATTCAAGCATAAAAAAAATGGAAAAGGAATAAAGTTTTACCTATTTTTCTTCAAAGGAGTGGCCGATTTTTTTTTTCAGAAATGAGAAGGAGAATGTTTTACATGAAAAGGAAATGAGATAGGTCGGCTGAAGGTAAGAGGTTATGGCAACAAAATTTGGAAAGATGTTGGTTGGAATTGGAAATGTGAGAATACAAAGAGGCTTTAAGAAATAAAAAGTCACACAACCTTTCAAATTTCTCCTATTTTTTTTATAAATTTAAATAACTGAAATATATATAATAATTCAGTTAAAATACGAAAATATAACAAATAAACAAAATATAGATAAATAAATATTAATTATATATGATTAAATTAAGAAAATAGCACAGAAAATGAAAACTAGTCTAGAAAATTTGAAAACAAATGGAATAAACTTTGGAAAAATTTTATGGACTTGGGGAATATCTATAAATAAAGATAAGAATATAAAATAAAAATGTATTCACAAAAATAAATAAAAAAATTTAATTAAATATAATTTAAATGAAGAAAATAGCATAAAAATAGAAACTAGCCTTTAAAAAAAGGAAATAAATGAAATAAATTTTGGGAAAATTCTGTTATCACATTAAAAATATTTAGAAATGAAATCTCACAAATAAAAAAAATTTAAAATAATTTCAAAATGAATTAAAGTCAAGTTTAAATTTATATTCAAAAATCTAGGGTTGTTACACTCTCCCCCACTCAAATTTTTTTGTCCTCGAAAAGAACGGAAAGGAAAATAAAGAGAAACAAGACAGAAAAACAAAATAGTACCTGAAATGAACAATTCCGGATTCGAAGCACGAATGCTCTCCTCCGTTTCCCAGGTACAATCTCGATCGTTAGTACTCCACTGTACTTTGGCCAGATTAACAGATTTCCTTCTGAGCTGCTTCGTACCTCTGTCGACAATACGAAGTGGCTTCCTCTCAACAGTCAGATTACGCACAATATCCAAACTATCAAGAACAGAAGGCTTGAAAATAAGAGATGGTTCATGAAGATGACGGCGAAGATGCGAGACATGGAATACATCATGCACTCCTGAAAGCTTCTCGGGCAAATCCAAACGATAAGTCAAAGAACCAACTCTTTCCACAATGCAGAAAGAACCAATGAACCTAGGAGAAAGCTTCCCTCTACGACTAAAGCGAATGATATTCCTTAAAGGAGAAACCTTAAGGAACACCTGATCACCAATAGAAAATTCTAAATTCCGTCTACGCCTATCAGCATAATTCTTCTGCCTATCCTGAGCAGCTCTCAACCTCTTCTTAATCTCCTCATCTTTCTCAGAAGCTTCCAAAATCACATCAGGACCAAGAACTAAACGATTATCGGATTCAATCCAGCAAAATGGGGATCTACAAGGTCGTCCGTGTAGAGCAGCAAACAGAGACATTTTGAGACTGGCCTGAATGAAATATGGAATGAGATAGATAAGAAGATTAAGAACGAACTGAAAAACAGAAGATAAGGTTATACCTGATAGCTATTATTGTAGGTTAATTCGGCAAGATGGAGATAATCTTCTCAAGATCCTCCATAATCAAGCGCACAAGCACGAAGAAGATCCTTGAGAATCTGATTCACTCTTTCCGTTTGACCGTCGGTCTATGGACGGTAAGCAGTGCTCAGATTCAGACGAGTACCCAGAGATTCTTGAAAAGCTTTCCAAAACTGACTGGTAAAGATAGGGCCACGATCACAAAGAATACTGAGAGGAACACCATGGAGACGAACAATTTCTCTCATTTAGATCTCAAATAAGCTAGAAGCAAAACGAGTAGACTTGACCGGAATGAAATGAGCGGACTTGGTCAGTCTATCCACAATAACGCAGATACTCTCATTACCCCTCCAAGTCCTTGGTAAACCATCGATGAAATCCATGGAAACCTGTTCCCACTTCCAATTGGGAATCTCAAGGGGCTGCAGCAAACCAGGGGTCTTCTGGAGATCGGCTTTAACTTGCTGACAAGTCGCACACCGACTAACAAAGATAGAGATATCCCTCTTCATCCCTTTCCACCAATAAAGCTTCTTCATATCCTGATACATCTTCGACACGCCAGGATGAATAGAAAGCCTGGATCGGTGATTCCCCTGGAGCAACTCCTGCCTCAAACCATCAACATTCGGGACACAAATCCTGCCATTAATCATCAAAATCCCTCTATCATCAACCTGAGCTCCACTACTACCACCACTACCACCAACCCTGCTACGAACACTCTCCTTCTTTAATCTAAGCATCTCATCCTCATCCTGCTTAGTCATGATACGATCCAGAAGAGGAGAAGCAGAAACAACAAGTTGACACAACAAATCCTTCTTCCGACTCAAAGCATCGGCCGCAACATTAGCTTTACCGGAGGTATAGCTAATATCGAGGTCGTAAGAAGCCAGAAACTCAAGCCAATGAACCTGGCTCTGATTCAAATCCTTCTGGGAGAAGATATATCTCAGAGACCGATGATCGGTGAAAAGCTCAAACTTGGTTCCAAGAAGATGATGTCTCCAAGCTTCAAAGCAAAGACAACAGTAAGCAATTCTAAATCATGAGCAGCATAATTTGCCTCGTGGGTTTTCAACTGACGGTTGGCATAGGCAATGACCCTACCATCCTGCATGAGAACAACACCCAAACCCTGACGACTAGCATCAGTATATAATGTAAATCCATCACTTCCGTTCGGAACAGTAAGAACTGGTGCGGAAGTTAGCTTGCTCTTTAACTCATTGAATGCAGCCTTACATTGATCACTCCAGACAAACTTGGCATTCTTATGAGTCAAAGTAGTGAGAGGTGCAGCAATCCGAGCAAAATTCTCAATGAATCTCCGGTAGTAACGGGCAAGGCTCAGAAAACTACGAATATCAGATGGAGTCTTTGGAGTTTCCCAATCCTGAAACAGAATAGGAAAAATAAGGACAACAGGAAAGATAGAATTATTAAAATGATAAAGAAAAAGAGAAAGAAAGAAAGACTTACATTGATCGTAGTGATCTTGGCTGGATCAACTGAAACTCCATTACTAGAAACAATATGCCCGAGATATCGGACTTCATCCTTCCATAAATGGCATTTAGAAAATTTAGCCTTCAACTGATGATTTTTGAGAGTCTCTAGGACGTATTTCCAATGTGACACATTCTCTTCCTGGGTCTTAGAGAAGACAAGGATATCATCAACAAAAACCAGCACAAATTTATTAAGCACAGCACGAAAAACACAATTCATCAAATCAACAAAGAAAGCAGGAGCATTAGTCAAACCGAAAGGCGTGACTAACCATTCATAAAAACCATTCTCAGTGCGGAAAGCAGTCTTGGGAATGCTATCCTCAGCAACTCTGAGCTGATGAAAACTAGTGGCAAGATCAAGTTGAGAGAAAACCGTGGCACCATAAAGCTGATCAAACATGTCATTGATACGAGGCATTAGATATCTATTTTTCATAGTGAGCTTGTTCAGCTCCCTATAATCAACACACACCCGAAGAGAACCATCAGACTTGGTGACAAAAACCACCACGGCTCCCCATTCAGAAAAACTAGGCCTAATCAGACCCTTGGTAGACAAGTCCTCAATTTGCTTTCCCAACTCAACCTTCTCGCGGGGTGCCATTCTTCTAGGAGGAAGAACAACAGGTCGAGCACCAGGAATAAATCAATCTGAAAATCAATTTCCCGCTTTGGAGGTAAAGAAGTGACTTCACCAAATACATCGGGATATAATCTAACTACAGCAGTTGAATCAAGATCACAAGGAGAGGAATCCAGAGAATAAATAAAGTTTCCAGCAAAATCCTGAGGTAAGCGGCACTGAATAATCAAGGAATTCCCTTGATCGTCAACAAGACGAACAGTCTTGGCTTTACAAGAGATATGTGCATCATGATGCACTAACCAATCCTGACCAAGCAATAAAGCAAAATCATCGAAGCCCAAAACATAAAAATCACCACTAAAGCGATGATCAGAATGGAGAAGTTTCACTTGCTTACAAATTCGATCAAGGTTAGCAGGACCCCCAATAGGATTTGAAACACATAATGGAACAGAAGCATACTCAGGAGATAGGAGATGCTCAAACTTATCACCTAAAGCAACAGAAATAAAACTGTGTGAAGCACTAGTATCAAACAACACATGAACAAGATGATGGAATAAAGTAAATGAACCCTGAAGAGTATCTTGGTCATCACTAGGAGCAGGAGCAGGCGGAGGAACAAGAGATGATGCAGAAGTGACAGCAAATATACCAGGAGTACCCCTCATTTGGGTAGGGCAGTCCTTCTTAAAATGACCAGGCTGGAGACAGATATAGCAAAGATCACGCCTAGCCAACTGAGCAGGTGGAGGAATAGCAGCACCAGATAGAGTAGGACAGCTATTGGCATAATGCCCCTTCTGATCACACCTAAAGCAACTGATGGAGGAGAGATCAACTAGTTGCCTCTAAGCAGGAGCAGATGATGAAGATTCCAAACCAGAACACTTCTGCCAATTCTTCTTTTGCTGCTAGAAATTAGGTTTACTCTTCTTGGAATTAGAAGATGAAGACTGAGCACCAGAAATAGCAGGACCTTTGGATATGGGATTCTCATAGCGAATAGCCATATCCATAAGCCGGGTGAAAGAACCATGAACATGAGAAATAAGGCGACTATAATACTCTGGACGAGCACCAGCACTAAATTTCTCATTCTTCTTGAGAGGAGTATCAATCAAGCTAGGACTGAACTTGGAAAGTTCGTTGAATTTCCTCTCATACTCAGCAAAAGACATGCTACCCTGCTTAAGATCCATAAACTCACAATAAAGCTGAGATTTCCCGGCTTCTGACATCCATTTTGCCACAAAAGCCTTCCTGGAATAGAGATATAGAAAACAACTTAAGATAGATTCAAACGAAAGGAGCAGAAATAGGAACAAAATTCAAGATAACACAAAGGATACCTAAACTGCTTCCAAGTAATACCAGCTTCAACAATGTTAGCCGAAACGGACTCCAACTAATCTAAAGCAGAATCACGCAACTGCCAAGCTGCTAACTGACACTTCTGGACATCAGTAATATCAAGACCAGTAAATATCCTCTCAAAACTCCGCAACCACTACTGAGCCTTAATGATGCTCCCTGAACCGGTGAATGGGGTACCACCAAGTTGAGAGAATTCCTTACAGAGAACAGTGAACCTGACTGGAGCAACAGGTTGAGAAGCTGGGGCAATACCACGACCCCTACCTATGGAATTTCCTCGAATCATCCTGAAAAATCAAGAATGAATTTAGGACAAGGATAAAAAAAAGCCAAAGATAAATTAAGATAAGACAAGAGAATACACTTGGGTGAATATCCTAAAGGAACAAAAATCTAACAAGGTAGATACGAAAGGAAGGAAGTTAGAAAACATTAAAAATCCTTTAAAACAAGAAAAAATTTATATATCAAAATAATCTTTGAAAATTCTTTGAAAACATTCTGAAAATCATTTTATACTTTGAAAATACGTCTCTCTCAAAGATATAATTCTGAGATTGATTTCACTCAATCTAGGGTAGAAATACCCTATCTCTAATGAGTTTTTGCTCCGTAGAGGCAATGGTTTGCCAAAAACCAAAGCCCTGATACTAACTTCCACGACTCACGATTTCGTACCATTCAAATCGACAATAATCCACATATGTCGGACTTGAATGAATGCGAAATAACAGATTGTAAATAAATTTGGAGAAAATGAAATCAAATACACAGAATCACAGACATAGCACAATCAGAATAACTCGTAGCGGAATATAAAAATAACATAGTAGTTCATGAAGCTACTGTAACAGAGTCTCAAACCAAATACATAATACAGTCTGGAAACAACATAATAGAAATCCCAAATACATAGAAGTTCACTAATACATAAGATAAACTAGAACAGATGAAACAGAAATAGATGTAAATGTAGATAAGCAGAAACTCCAGCAAGGACCAGCTCCACAAAGAGAATCCAAAGCTATGAATACTCAGGCTGACCCGAGCATAAAGCAAAACACAAAACACTCGAGTCAGGACAATATATACTTATATAATGTAAACCGACTCAAGTAAACTGTAATAAAGAACAAGTAACTTAAAGGATGTCTAGGACCGCCCATCCTCTAAGGATCCGTCAAACTATTTACTATACAGTAATATTGCGCTATTATAATATTGGCTACATTAAAATAAACATACTTTTAAATAGCGTTCCGGACTACCCATATCATCCTTCACACATAATAGTCCCACTAGTCCATCTAGTATCAGCATATCTCCAGATCGGGAGACTACCTAAATACTCCATGGGCTACAGGAGAAAAACAAACTCGTAGTAAAGGCTTGGTATGGTAGGTGACACGACACACAAGACAATGCCAGGATAGATATACCAATTACGCACACGGGCTGGTGGTAACGCAGCAGCACGCATGCGCCCACCTCGAACAACACTCCAAAATCAAGGGGTGCACCCAATCGATTACAACAGTAATAGAATGGTATCGAAGAAGTGTGTCCAGCCAGAGGTGCTACCTCCTTTGGCCCGAGATCGCTCCTGTTTTAGCCACCTTAAGCTAACTCACGGGAGTTAGGTCCACGTAATGTACCTTAGGGACGTCGCCACCATCTTACTTCATTCTGAAATCTCTACCGTGAATATAGTTGTTAAAGTGGTTTTCGGTATCGACAGAGAGTATGTCCATATCCGATCCCGGTCTCTTTAACAACCAATCGTTATTATAACCCGTAATCATAATTTAAAAATGGTATTTATTTCAAAAATATTAAACCTACCATTTCATTTCAAAACCATATTCATTTTATTCAAATTTAAATTACCATTTCAACTTGCATTTCAAAAATAGTTTATACTTCAAATCGAATTACTTCATTTAAATCATTAAAATGAAGTAATTACATTTAATAATTAAATTATTAAATTTCCAAAATTTATTCTTTTCAAAATTCATTTATTCACTTAAGTTTATTAAAATAGTGAAAATTTACCTTTCGCAGCATTTAGAAAATGCTACAGAAATTTACATTCAAAAAAGTTCAATTTAGTAAAAGACAGCGTTTAAAAATGCTATAATAGGGTTGCATTAGTTTCAAATAAACTTAGTTAAATTCAACAATTTTAGCCTTGCAAAATGCTATAATAGCGTTTAATTAAATTTAGCCATTTGGTTCATTATTATCAACTACATCATTTACAAATGCTGTAATATCATTTACATTAGAAATAATAGCATTTAAAAAAAGGCAGTTAATTAACTTCAAATATTCAATATAATTTCACAAACCATTATATTTTTATTTAAATCATTTTTAACTTATAAAATCAAATATTTTCACATTTATAACCATCATTTAATTTTCCTTAAATTCATGATTTTATAAAGTTAAATTTCCATTCAAAAATAAAGATTTAATAATAATTCACTTATTAAATTCCAACATTCAATTTTAAATTCATTAAATTAAATTTTAACTTAACACTTAAGTTTAAATTTTCAAATATAACTTAATTTCATTTTTATTTACTTAACTTAAAATTTCACTTTTTAAATAAAATTCATAAATTCCAATTTAAGTTATATTTCCAAATTTCAACTTAAATATTCATTCATTTCACATTTTAACTTTATTCAAAAATCATTAATATATTATAAAATCATTTAAAATTCATTTTAATCCAAATTATCATAAATTTATCATATTTAATTTAAATTCCATTAATAATTAAATCAAAATTTCCAAAATAACTTACATTCAAATTTTCTAACCTTTCCATAATTTATTTCACTTATAAATTTTCAAAAAATCAATAATATTTTACAAAAATCATTTTTAATTAAGTATAACTCAAAAGATTATAATATTTACATTTCTAAAATATTTTAGAAATTTTAGAAAAACATATTTTAACAACGGGTATGTATAAAATTTTCTACGCTAGGTAAAGTGGTACGGGTAATATATCATTTCAACCGGTAATTTACATATAAAAACCCAGGTTTTGTCATTTCAAAACCGCAGTCCCAAGTAAATGAAATAATTTGAAAATTGTTCAGGCCTATCATTTCAGCCCATAACGATTTTCCCTTATTCTAAAGTCCGTTCGGGTATGTATCATTTCAACCCATAGTGATTCTAATCTAAAGGGAACTTGCAGTGTGATAAACTGATAAAAATAACTGAACAACATAATATAACAGTAACATATGATATAATAAGTGTTTAAGCATGGATGAACATCTTATAATCATAATATAGCAGATATAATATTGTAATGCATTTTACAGATTCACAAGTGATCAATTTACTAGTTATATAGGTATACACTGTCTGGTGAGAATAACTCATAGGTATAGCTGGAGATACAAAAAACGAATGCACATCCGAGATCCACACAAGCATGATAGCACGACAAAGATACGAGTGGGAGAGCTAAAGATCAATTTTCTTTAATACAAATCAAACAACAATATAACAATTATAAGCTTTCAGCTTAAAATACGATTAAACTATGCTAGAATTAACTGCATAAAACAAAGCTGAAATGCTTTGCACTTGCTTCCAACATTCTTTGGGGTCAGCCATAAGGTGGAATACATGGATAAGGCAAGGTTTTGATCTGGTTGTGGGTTCAATTGGGTCGGCCTACATGGGTTTGTTGATGGTGCAAAGGTGGGTGATGTAAAACAACACTAAACAAGCAACATCACATGATTTCAAGCAAATCAAGACTCGGCCGAAGCATAGGGGGCACGACCATCTTTGGTGGGATCAAAAGGATGACGTGGAAAAGGGTTTCAGGTCGGTTGGAGGTGATGGTGGTGGAGTAGGTGGCAGCTAAGGGGTGATGAAAGTGGTGGAAGCATTTATATGCTCGGCTAGGTGGTATTGTTGGAGTTTTGGAGCATTTGGTGAAGGATCTACCACCAATGGTGGTGCACGGCCTGGTTGAGGTTGTAGAGGAGGTGGTGGAGATGGGTTCCAAGTGGTAGTGGAGGCGGAAAGGCTGAAGGAGGAGCAAGGCCGACCCTAGAAAGAAGAAGGGCAAGAGCAAAATTACATGAATTCAAGCATAAAAACAATGGAAAAGAAATATAGTTTTACCAATTTTTCTTCAAAGGAGTGGCCGATTTTTTTTTCAAAAATGAGAAGGAGAATGTTTTAAGTGAAAAGGAAATGAGATAGGTCGGCTGAAGGTAAGATATTATGGCAACAAAATTTGAAAAGATGTTGGTTGGAATTGAAAAGGTGAGAATACAAAGAGGCTTTAAGAAATAAAAAGTCACACAACCTTTCAAATTTCTCCTATTTCTTTTATAAATTTAAATAACTGAAATATATATAATAATTCAGTTAAAATATGAAAATATAACAAATAAACAAAATATAGATAAATAAATATTAATTATATATGATTAAATTAAGAAAATAGCACAGAAAATGAAAACCAGTCTAGAAAATTTGAAAATAAATGGAATAAACTTTGGAAAAATTTTATGGACTTGGGGAATATTTATAAATAAAGATAAGAATATAAAATAAAAATGCATTCACAAAAATAAATAAATAAATTTAATTAAATATAATTTAAATGAAGAAAATAGCAGAAAAATAGAAACTAGCCTTTAAAAAAAGGAAATAAATGAAATAAATTTTGGAAAAATTCTATTATCACATTAAAAATATTTAGAAATGAAATCTCACAAATAAAACAAATTTAAAATAATTTCAAAATGAATTAAAGTCAAATTTATATTTATATTCAAAAATCTAGGGTTGTTACATATCTTGTTGAATTAAGACAATGTGCGATTATACAATTTTGGGTTAACTTAGGATAAATCATTTGTAATTAACCCCTGCATTCATTTAGTTGCATTAGTTCATGCATATTTAAAAAATAACTTCAAAATCCAAAACTAAAAAAAGAAATTTAAAATATTCCTCTTCTTTTCCTTCGAAATTTCTTTCCTTGGAAATTTCAAAAAGTCCAAAAAAAAATTTATATAAACAAAAATCCCAAAAAATATAAAATGTTTTCAAAAAACAAATAAAAAATTGAAAAATAAAAAAAAATCAATTTTCCATTTTGAAAAATAAATTATATTTGTAAATATTTTCCATTATGAAAAAAAACCCAAAAACATTCTTGAAAATGTCGGAGTTTCCCTACTTACATGAATTCTACGATAGTTGTGAAAATCAATATAATCCATATAATTTCACACCAAATTCATATGGATGCTTTAACAACAACTATTGTTCAAATGATTCGTATTTTGCATCACAAAGTTTTCAAAATGATGACCAACTCTCGACTCTAGAAAATAGCATTGCATCTTTACTTGAATTCTCTACACAACAGAACCAAATGATAAATGATTTGTGTAATTCATATTTGTGTAATAACTCGAGTCAAAGGTTTCAAAATTTTAACTCAATTCAAAATTCAAACAGATTCGATGATAACCCATGCTAATTCAATTTTGAACCCCAAAATGAATTTCAAAATCAAACGAAAATGCGATCCACTTTTCAAATAATTTTGGCAATAGGAATAATTTTGATTATGATACGAGTGAAATTTTTGTTCTCAACAAATCCAAATCAAAAATTCTCAAGTTAATAGCTATAAATTGGATTTTTTTGAGCAAATGAACGAAATTTACAATGATCACACGGATTCGTTGTTTGAAACTTATATGAAACAACGTGAACAACAAAACCAAATCCTAACGTGTGATGAGTCGAGTGATATTCCATCTTTTACCCAAATCGACGATTTCCAAATAACAACGTTTTAAATTGAAAACGAGAATCTTAACAAAATTGTTGAACATTTGGTAATTGAGTTAAACATCAATCCTTTTGAGGGAGTGGAACCAAATTTAAAATTCGATCTTCCTTTTCTCGATTTCGAAAATTTGAATATAACAACTTTGGATTTTGAAGTTCAGGTACGCAATGAAGTTGTTGATAATCCAACAAAGGAAGACGAATTTAATAACATGAAATTTTTGGACTTTTGGATGATGAGTTGTTAAATTCCAACGGGGAAGATTTAAATCACCACTTTGATTTTGAAATCAATAATTTTGAAGAAGTTTTCAATGACAAATTTGAATTTCAATTTAGTGAAAATAAATTTGAATTTCAACTAATTATTTTATCGACCCCAAAAATCATCGAAAATAAAACAACTCGTGCGATTTTTAATAAAGCGACATTCGTTTTTCCAAATCCATATTCGATTCCAAAATCTTTTACGGTTTGGTTTTCCAGCTTAAGCTATGTCTCGCATACTTGACGAGATAAATGAATCGGTCTTTGGAAGACCGTTTCATTTACTTTTTCACGGTCTACTTTCTGATGCCGTGTAAATACATTTCATTTTCATGTAAATAACAATAAACGTTCCTTTCACATGGGTTGACTGTGAGGATACAATCAAAATCAAGTGTGGGGGGAGACTCATCTTATTTTTGATTTTTCAGGATTAGTTTTTCTTCCAAAAACTCAAAAAGAATATAAAAAATTTCAAAAACAAAAGAAGAATTTTTTTATGCATTTTGATTTATTTTTAAAGAAGCACTATAAGATAAATATATGGTCTTGGTTCATTAAATTGATATTTTTGAAAATTTTGTCATCTTAATAAAAATATAAATGAAGTTTGATTACAAATAATGATAGTTTAACTAATATATAGGATGGTTCATACGTGATAATTATGAAATATATCCTAACTAAAAATCTTTTTTTAAAAAGAAGTTGATTTAAAGTAAAGAATATAACATTTTTTGTCTTCTAAGTTAAGTGGTGCTAAGGTTATTATACAAACTCTCTCTTACAATAAAAATTGAAGAAGAAAAACATTTGTATACATGTAAATATTTTCTATTAAGACCTACGGTCGACAGGTGCACACACTTGTGTGTACACTCGCCATGCTCTGTACATTTCTCACATAAGCCCGAAAGGCAATGCATGATCGGTATATCTAGTCTCAGTTTATCTGAGCTAGGTGTATATATAAAAATTCTTTTTAATAACGCCTACGGTCAATAGGTGTTCATGCTCGTGTGTTCACTCGCCACGCTCTGTATTCCCCTCACATAAATCCACAAGGCAGTGCATGGCTAATATATCTGGCCTTAGTTTATCTGAGTTAGGCATATGTAAATATTGTAAATATCAATAAAATTTCAAAAAAATAAGAGAGAGTAATCAAATGAAATGCAAGCACTATTTTAACTTGTTTGATTTGACTTGTTATTGAAAAGAAATGAAAATACCACTTTGATAAATTTTGATAATCAACTAAGGATTCATTTCATAGTTACACTGTATTATCGACCGAAACAACAAGTTAAACTATAGCCTATTTGTTATGATAACTTCGTTTTTGTTGGAAATTTTGATGAGCAAATGACTTAAATTTTCAAAATAATGAACAAAACTTATATTTAGCTTATTCGTGTTAATTTAAAAATAAATCCTTCATTTGTTAATATTTTCAAAAATTTGCATTCATCTCTCTGTAATAAACCTTCCACTTTGTAAATATTTTCATCCTGCTTTTGAATTTTGTGGTAATATCCGCTGAAAACCCTCATGAGACAACACTCGTCCTACTAGGAACATCTAGAGGTTTAACGGCTTGTTGCATATGCTCAATGCAATCGTGCTACCTACGAAAACGGATTTATCTTAGTTTTTTTCCTTTATTCGAGGACGAATAAAAAGATAAGTGTGGGGGTATTGGATTGCACGTAAAGTGCATATTTTTACCACCATATATTTAAATTAAATAAATGATCATATTTGGTATTTTAGCTTGTTTTAACCAAAATCCACATTAATTCTAAATTTTCATATATCCATCTTCATATAGGGGCAAAACAATCATTTGTATGCATATATTTATCTAAGAAAAATTAATTGGAAATTTATATATTTGTGTATGAATTTGATCTCAAATAGAAGTGGTTTAATGAAGACACATGCATGCACAAAATAAATATAATGGAATGAAGATGGAAATAATTCAAAGTGAATAACATGGAGGACCCCACCTACGTTATTGTACAAATTAGAGGCTAATGCACATGCTTGTGGAATTAATGGCTTCATATACACTTAAATGATGATTAGTAGAAACTAATGATTACTTGGATTCCATACTATCTTAAGGGCATTTTGGGCATTCCCAAAAATATGAATTAGGGTTTAACACATGTATATATACCCCTTATGTTTCGTGTAACCCTCTCCCTTAGTCTCACTTAGTTTTTAGCTTAGAAAATAAATAAAAACTCTTCTCTTCTTTTCATGGCTACTTAGCCATTTTCTTTTCAAGTAAATTTTTTTATGCAATTTAATACATGTTCGTTTTATTTTCTTGTTTATTTCCTTTCATGTTATAGTGTAGATCTCTTTTATTTTATGCAAGTAGAATAGTTTTTCATTTCACTTTGCTCTCTTTCCTTTTCTTTTTCTTTCATGTTGCAAGCTATATTTGTTGATTTAATAAAAACATGAGAGACTAAACCCCTTCAATTTAGGATAATGAAGCTCTCTAATTACGTAGATTCAACTATTTGTTAATTCATGCTATCTTTTTCTGATTAATGATGATCAATGAAGTGTTTTATTTGTTGTTCTTGCTTTGAATTTGATAGCCTATATTATTGACACCAAATAGGCTATGCTTAAACAATCACTAACACAAATGCCTCTTCATCAAAATATGATTATGGTATAAGAAAGTGATTTGAAATTAAAATTTGATGGTCTATATTTCTAATCTATTGTTAATAAGCCATACTTAAAATAGATTTAATCTTCATTTTCATTGTCAAGTTTCATGAAAGTTAGTAAGTGGTTTAAGGGGTGTGTTATAGTTTGATAGCTTATGTTGGCTAATCAATAGCACAAATATGTCATACTTATGATAAGCACATTAATTAAAGAACTAATGACCATAAAAGAGAGATTATGAGTTCATATTTGTTGAACTACATGATCTAGAGAGTGGATTTATTCTATAAATTATCATTTAACTCTTATATTTGCATCTCTTTTCTAGATAATTTTCTAATTCTCTAGCTTAACTTTCATTCCAAATTGGTATAACTTAATTGTATGGCATTTTTAAAATCATCAATTCCCTACGGATCGACCCGTACTCGCCACGTACTTCAATAGTACGCCGTGCTCTTACAGTATAAATTTTATTATAAATTTTTCGATGGTTTTCTAATTCGATAGAAAATCCATCATTAAACAATGGTGCGCACTATGATAGTAAGTATGCTATTAAATATTAGAAAAATGACTACTTGGTACAGGAACATGAGACTTTACACTTACACAAACTGAAATAAATACTTCAACCAAAACATTTTGTGGGAGCGGGTAGTTTTGAGTTTTCATCTGAATTTTTTGCAGGGCTTATGAAGAGGTAGTTAGCGGAGATCCTACAAACCAAATTTTGTTAAAGAGGTATTTATGTACTATCTTGTTGATGAAACCTGTAAATTTTATGCAGTTATTTTTTGAGAAGTTGGCAACATTAACGCTTGCATGTTTTCAAAATCCAACTTGAGATAGCATATTAATTCAGATTATTCTATTAAGATTATCCTAAATATATTGATTTCTTTTGATTTTGCTTTCAGCTGATTTTGATAAAATATAAATGATTATTGAACTATTTAAGCTGTCCCGGTTTCTTTTCTGCTCATGAATGGTGGACCATTTAATTTTGATGAAGATGGATGTAATGAAATGATAGGATAATATCAGATAGACTACATAATAAATCTATTGTTATACCTTATCCTATTGAAAGTTGTTTTGTGCATCAATTGTACAAAATTGGTTGATAAAATATTAAAATTATGTCTTTTAAAAAATAGTTGAGACATAAATTGAATTTACTATAAAATCAATACATTACCATATAAATTGATTTAATGAATGGTCATTCCATGCTCCTACTAAGACAGAAAGTAAAAACATAGTTGATGAAGCATTTAAGTATCGGGCTATAAAATTACAAAATTAGTATGAAGCTTGATTCTAAAAGGAGTTTTCTTCTATGCACTAACTAAAGATAAAATAGGTAATTTTACAATTTTTTTAACTAAACCGTCAAGCTACTTTCAGAGTGACATAAAGATAAAAGTCCTATTAGTGCATGGGGAGGTTAGTATATGTAGTAACACTGAATCAAATCCTGTCATACTAAAAGTTTTCACTACAAGCTCAGAATACAATGACTAACAAAAAATACAAATGAATATGTTAATGTTTGATTTAGAATTGAATGTTCTTTTTACTCAAAGGGAAAATTAGTAATGCTCTAATCTAATCCTGAAAGGGAAAACCTGTAACGACCCGTATTTTTACGGATCGAAAGATCGTAGAACTGTTGTTATTAGGTTGATAGTGTTGTTAAGTCGTTTAGAATTTAAGTTGTTTGGAGCTTAAGTCGTCCAGAGATGAGTCGTCCAGGGTTGGGTCGAGTTGTAGCATGAGTCGGTGGAGCGACTTAGAGGATGGAGCGACTTAAGGAAGGTGACCGACTTAAGGAGTTAACGACTTAAGAGATTAGATGACTTAGGAGTTGTAGCGACCTAAGGGAACTAACGACTTAGGAGTTAACGGCTTAAGATTAGTAAGCGGCTTAATGTTTAGCGACTTAAGGGAAACTAGCGGGTTAACGACCTAAGAGGGAGATAGGTTGGTTGGACGGCCTAAGGAAGATGGCTTAGGTCGTTGAAGTTTAGGTCGTAAGACCCTGTGTTTGTAGTTAGGCCGTGGACGAGATTAGGCTAGGGTGTTAGGTCGCTGGGTTGCTAAGCCGTGTGTGTTGTTGAGTCGTAAGTCGTTGAGTCGTAAGTCGTTGATTCGTCCAAACGACTTAGGACTTAGGTAGAAATGCGGTAGTGTGTTAGGTCGTAAGTCGTATGGGCTTGAGTCGTTAGGTCGTGTCTGAGTTAGGTCGCGTAGAGGGTTGAATCGGTAGGCCGTGGGGATTGATGAGTCGTATGTCGATAGGTTTTGTTAAGTCGTGAACGACTCACAGGGGCGAACGACTTAAGGATTCGGCCTATAAATATACGGCCTTATCTCACTTTTTGGGATTCAGATTTTGAAGCGACGAAGTGCTGCTATTTTGAGGGCTCGACTACAACACTTCTTCACTTCTTTTCCCTACTCTAATCCAGTGCTTCCTTCCATCCAAGATTGAAGATCTAATCGAAGATCCAAGAGCCAAAGTTGAAGATCTCCATCTATCGAAGAGAGATTTCATCGTTTGAGGGGAAATCTTGTCGGATCAAGCTAGATCCTTCGCTGTCCAGATCTGAAGTTAGTTGCTTTTGAAGTGTTTAGGTGATTCGGTGAGTGGTGGTTATCTCTCACACAGACCCAAAGGAGTATATTGGATCGGTGGCTTGTTTGTGTGTTAAAGATAGCGATTTCATGCATTTTTCTTAAGTCTGCATGTAGATCCATCGTTCATAAAGTTTTGATATCCATCTTACTACATGTTAACCTATGCTAGTTCATTCATCACGATATTACTTAGAATTCATGCTTGTTAGATTTGGACTCTTTATTTACGAAATTGCCATTATTGTTATAACTGTTTATTTATATCTCGTTTGAATGATTGATTACTTGGATTAATGATTGATTTGATTGAATGATGGAAGTTAGTTGATTGATGATTTGATTTGGACAAGTTGGTCGAAGATGATTCAAAAGCTAAGTGGAAAGGCTCTTGAATAAGGAAAGCTGCTCGTGGCATATGAAGCGGATGATAAAGCTCATATGGATGAATTTGATCATGATGTTGAGATGGGACTTTGCTATGATGCGATGAGGCAAAGCATGATGTTGAGATGGGACTTTGCTATGATGCGATGAGGCAAAGCATGATATTGAGATGGGACTTTGCTATGATGCGATGAAGCAAAGCATGATGTTAGATAGCCTTGGTTTAATCCAGACGGGATCATCCCAAGCATGTTGATAACTCGGTGACATGGTTCGAGTTTGTGGATAATGGTTGGCTCGAGAGGCGCTTGAGCTAGTATGAGAATAGTTGTCGAGGAGGATTACTAGAAGGCTAAGATCTCATCGTTGTTGAAGGTTCTAGCATGCTCAAAGCAAGAGTACGCTGGGCAGATTCGATAGTCCCAAGACGAATAGTTGATGGTCTAGTACTCTGGGCAGATTCGATAGTCCTAGGCACGGGTCACGATGACGTGCGGAGTTATGTCTAGAACCGGGGTTACCATTAGCCCTTGACGGACGGATGAAAGAATGGGCCGGTCATTCAATTAACGGTGATATCGAGGCAAATGATAACAGTGATAGCCAGAGTCATGGATGTTTGGATGTTTGGTTGTATCGTCACTCGGTCTCAAGAGCGGTGTTTTGTGGGTGCTTATCTGATCTTGGTTTAGATCTTGGGGGTTTGTACTTGGAAAACATCGACCTTGACTCGAGTGATAATTGCTTTACTTTAATTGTCTACTTTGCTATGTTTGTTTATGCTTAGTGTGTCTGGGGGCTATCACTGTAGAAAGAGGTGGAGTGGGATGGTTGGGTTCCTATTCCTTTTTACCCTTTATGCTCTTTTGGTATGTTTGATAGTTGATTTACTGCTCACTAGGACTTTTGTCTGACTCAAGGTTTTATGTTCAACTCTTATTACCTTGGGCTGTTCATCCGTTTTGGAATGGGCGGACTAGGTAGCAGGTGACAAGTGATGTTCTTAGTGACCAACGCTGTTGATGACGAAGACGAGCTGGAGGCTTTTGCATATTGTTTTCTTACTATATGTACTGGATGTTCCGCTGTTTTTATCTACTCTGAGTGATATGTAGTGAGGCTTGCTGTATAGACTTTTCATATTGTTGTACTAAACTATCATGGGTTTATATGATGGGATTCTGTTCTATGGAGCTTCACTATGTATACTTTTCTATTGTATTTTATCCATGCGCTGTGAGTAATACGATAGACTATTTTGTGTTTACATTACCTTGATGATCGTCCATGGCGGCCTGGCACACTTTTCAGCGCACTATTTCCTTGTTTGGTGCAGGAGTCATAGGCAGTCGTCACATTTGGTATCAGAGCTTTGGTTAATCGATTTTAGCCAACGCTCGCTGACGTAACTACGTATGAGAGACGTAATTGTATTTTGATGGATGATTACTATATATAATAGTATAGCTTAGAAGGATTTGAACCCTTTATGTAGTTGTTCTCAAGGTATATTAATCATTTTCTTATAGATATTAGGAATGAGTCGAAGAGGGAGATCAGCTGCTAGGGAAGGCCGTGATTCTGAGGGGGCTGCTGATTATGCTTCTATGTTTGAGGCTATGATGACTTCGATCATGAGAAGAATACCAGCTCCAGGGCCATCGGTAGATGTTGGAGTTCAAGTTCAAGCCCCAAAACCAGTGGATTTTGCTAAGTTGTGCAAAGACTATACTGCTCTTGGAGGAAAGGTTTTCTTGGGAATAGAATCAACCATTGAAGTCCAGAGATGGATTGATGCTTGTAGAAGGATCTTTAGTGATTTGGGAATTGAGGATGCAACTAAGAGGAAGCTTGTATTAAGACAGCTTCAAGGAAGAGCTTCTGATTGGTGGAATTCTATCGCCATTGATACTCCAGAGGAAGAGATCACTTGGGAGCAATTCCAAGCTAGATTTGAGGCTAAGTTCATTTCTACAGCTCAGAAATCTGTTTTGTTCAAGAAGTTTGTGTAACTCAAGCAAGGTGAAAGACCAGTTCTTGAGTATGTTTCGGAGTTTAAAGCCTTGTCCAAGTATGCTCGGTCATATATTGAATCTCCTTATCAGAAGAATGAGAAGTTTGTGACAGGTTTGGACAGTTATCTTGGGAGGCAGTTGGTGGATCATTTGGACGATCCGTTTGAGAAGCTTGTGGAGAAAGCTCTCAGGCATGAGAATTTGTTTCCTAAGGAAGGATCTGTTGTTGCTGTAACCAAGGAAGGGTCTAAACCACAGCAGGGTGGAAACAAGAAGAGGAAGCAGCAGCAACAGAAGGGTAAGGATGGCCAAAAGAAGCCGAAGGGTGAAGTGACCTGCTACAATTGTCAGCAGAAGGGCCATTTGTCTAGATATTGTAAGAATCCAAAGGTGCCGGTGAGGTGCCACAACTGTGACAAGCTGGGGCATATTAGGAAGAATTGTCCAGAACCGAGGAAGGACAAACAGATTGTGCAAGCTTATGCTTTGGGGGCTGTGCCATCGTCTTCGAAAGCTCCTATGGCGGAAGAGAAAGGAAAGAGTGTGGTGGTTCAAGGTACTCTTTTCATTTGTGGTGTTCCAGTTAGAGTGTTATTTGATACTGGGGCGTCGCATTCTTTTATTTGTAGTGAACTCGTAGGCCGGTTGGGTTTGGAACCGGATATTGTTGATAGACTATTGGTTGTGACTAATCCAGTTGGGGGTTCGTCTTGTTTGTGTATGGTATGCCGTGGTCTGGTTGTATCGAGTCATGATTGCTCTTTTGTTTGTGATTGTTTTGTTCTGAACTTTGCGAGGTTTGGAATTATTTTGGGTATGGACTGGCTTAGGAAGTATGCGGCAAGGGTTGATTGTAAGAGGCTGGAGGCGACAGTCGAGAATGTGGAGGGGCGAAAGGTTGTGGTACGATGTAAGCATGAGGAAGGCGTCTTCATGAGCTTCATGTATTCGCTAGTTGTTCCACGGGATGGACTATCATCGGTGCCTATTGTGAATGGATTTGAGAATGTCTTTGACGAGGTCAAAGGGTTACCGCCGCATAGAGAGATCGAGTTTCGTATCGATCTAGTTGAAGGAGCCAGACCTGTTGTGATGCCTCTTAGGCGGATGGCGCCTAGGGAACAACAAGAGTTGAAGGTGCAAGTTGATGACCTTTTTCAGAAAGGATTCATTCGGCGTAGTGTGTCCGAATGGGGTGCACCAGTTGTGTTTGCAACCAAAGCGGATGGATCGTTGAGGTTGTGTGTGGATTATCGTGAGCTGAATAAAGTGACTAAGAAGAACAAGTATCCATTGCCGAGAATAGATGACTTGTTTGATCAGCTTCACGAAGCTAAGGTGTTTTCTCAGATGGATTTGGCAACGAGATTTCACCAGTTGAGAGTGGCAAAGGATAATGTGCCGAAGACTGCTTCTAGGACACCATCCGGTTTGTATGAGTGGCTGGTAATGCCGTTTGGATTGACCAATGCACCAGCATATTTTGTGGATCTTATGAATAGAGTGTTCAGAGATCAGTTGAACAAGTTCGTACTTGTGTTCGTGGATGATATTTTGATTTATTCCAGAACTGAAGAAGAGCACAAGACGCACTTGCGGATTGTTTTGGAAATTCTGCGAAAACATCAGCTGAGGGCTAAGTTTTCAAAGTGTCACTTCTGGAAGAGCGAAGTGAGATTCTTAGGCCATCTTATCTCTGGAAGTGGAATAGCGGTTGATCCTGCCAAAGTGGCAGCAATCCAGGATTGGGTTAGACCTAAGAATGCATCTGATGTGAAGTTTTCTTAGATTAGCAGGATATTATCGTCGGTTTATCAAAGACTTTTCCAAGATAGCTGCACCATTAACAGGATTGACGAAAAAGAACCAAGTGTTCAGATGGGATGCTAAGTATGAGCAAGCTTTCGGAATCCTGACAGAGCGACTGACAAGTGCTCCTGTTTTGGCTATTCCAAGTGGAAATGATGAGATGGTGGTTTACACCGATGCATGTGGTACTGGACTTGGAGCAGTGCTAATGCAGAAGGATAAAGTTGTTGCATATGCAAGTCGACAACTGAAGCCGCATGAAAGGAATTATCCGACTCATGATTTGGAGTTAGCGGCGATCGTATTTGCTCTAAAGATGTGGAGACATTACCTATTGGGAGTTCGATTCGAGTTGTTTACAGATCATAAGTCATTGAAGTATCTTTTCTCCCAGAAAGATTTGAATCTTCGACAGCAACGATGGCTAGAGTTTTTAGCATCATATGACTTTGGTATAGCCTATACTCCGGGAAAAGGTAACGCAGTGGCAAATGCGTTAAGTCGAAGACATGCAGGATTGGGAGCCATGTTTTCAGAATGGAAGAGTCTTGAGTTTTTGGCTGGATTTGATTTCAGGCCCAGATATGAATTGGAACCTGAAATGTTGGCAAACTTATCGATAAGACCTACTCTGGTGGAAAGAATTGGCGAGGGCCAAAAGCGAGACGATAAGCTTGTCAAGATTATCCGTGATTTGGAATCTGGATTGGACCCAGAAAAGGATAAAGGATTCGAAATCGATCGAGAGGGTTGGCTTCGGAAATAAGGACGACTGGTTGTTCCCGATGTAGATGAATTGAGAAATGAAGTTCTAAAGGAGAGTTATCACTCGAAGCTGATAATTCATCCAGGTGGAAATAAGATGTATCGGGATATGAAGAGAACCTATTACTGGGAAGGTATGAAGAAGGATGTTGGAAATTTCATTTCCAAATTCATGAACTTCCATTTGGTAAAAGCCGAGCAGAAGAAGCCCAGTGGATTGCTTCATCCATTAGAAGTTCCTACATGGAAGTGGGAGCAAATATCGATGGATTTTATCGATGGACTACATAGAACCAGGGCAGGAAATGAAGGGATTTGGGTCATCGTAGATCGATTGACTAAGAGTGCAAGATTCATTCATGTTCGATCAATTAAGACTGCATCGAAATTGGCTGAGCTATATGTTAAGTGGATAGTTCGATTCCATGGTATTCCGAAGAGTATAGTGAGCGATCGAGACCCATTTTTCACTAGTGGATTTTAGAAGAGCTTCCAGGAAGTTTTGGGAACCGAGTTGTGTTTGTGTACAGCTTATCATCCCCAAACAGATGGTCAGACCGAGAGAGTCAACAGAGTTTTGGAAGATCTCCTCAGAGCATGTGTTTTGGACTTCGGAGGATCATGGGAAGATCATCTTCATTTGGTGGAATTTTCATACAATAACAGTTACCAGTCGAGTATTGGTATAGCACCATATGAAGCATTGTATGGGAGACCGTGTAACTCTCCGACATGTTGGATGGAAACAGGAGAAAAGTTGATACTTGGGCCAGAAATGATTCAACAGACTACGGATTGCATAGAGATCATTCGGCAACGAATGAAGGCACCCCAAGACCGTCAGAAAAGTTATGCCTATAAGCGTCGAAAGGATTTGGAATTCGACGTAGGTGATATGGTTTTTGTGAAGATTTCTCCTCTAAAGAATGTTAGTCGATTCGGGAAGAAAGGGAAATTGACTCCGAGATTTATTGGACCATTCCCGATCGTCGAGCGAATTGGAAAGCTCGCTTATAAATTGGAATTACCAGAAAAGATGTCGGGTGTGCACAATGTTTTTCATGTATCATATCTACGGAAGTATGTGCATGACCCAAGTACAGTGGTTTCTGCTGATAGCTATGAAGATTTTGAGGTTGATCCAGTTGTTAGAAGACCTCGTAAGCCGCTTCGTGTTGTGGGAACTGACACGAAACAGCGTAGGAGGAAGGTAGTCAGGTTGCTCAAGGTACAATGGAGTGATGATGTTAACGACTGTACATGGAAGGAGGAAGAAAGGATGAAGGCAGCTCATCCTGAACTCTTCGAGGTATGGCCCTAAGGTGTCGTGACATCTCATGAATTTGTAACTTGTTCTAGTCTTAGAATTCTGCATGCTAGGCTAGTAATTGGATGCATGGTTTGTTGATTACTATGGATGGTAGGCATGCAGAATAGTTTTGGTTGCTCTTGTTTGTTTGGAATTTCGGGGGCGAAAATTCCTAAGGGGGAGAGAATGTAACGACCCGTATTTTTACGGATCGAAAGATCGTAGAACTGTTGTTATTAGGTTGATAGTGTTGTTAAGTCGTTTAGAATTTAAGTTGTTTGGAGCTTAAGTCGTCCAGAGATGAGTCATCCAGGGTTGGGTCGAGTTGTAGCATGATTCGGTGGAGCGACTTAGAGGATGGAGCGACTTAAGGAAGGTGACCGACTTAAGGAGTTAACGACTTAAGAGATTAGACGACTTAGGAGTTGTAGCGACCTAAGGGAACTAACGACTTAGGAGTTAACGGCTTAAGATTAGTAAGCGACTTAATGTTTAGCGACTTAAGGGAAACTAGCGGGTTAACGACCTAAGAGGGAGATAGGTTGGTTGGACGGATTAAGGAAGATGGCTTAGGTCGTTGAAGTTTAGGTCGTAAGACCCTGTGTTTGTAGTTAGGTCGTGGACGAGATAAGACTAGGGTGTTAGGTCGCTAGGTTGCTAAGCCGTGTGTGTTGTTGAGTCGTAAGTCGTTGAGTCGTCCAAACGACTTAGGACTTAGGTAGAAATGCGGTAGCGTGTTAGGTCGTAAGTCGTATGGGCTTGAGTCGTTAGGTCGTGTCTGAGTTAGGTCGCGTAGAGGGTTGTGTCGGTAGGCCGTGGGGATTGATGAGTCGTATGTCGTTGGGTTTTGTTAAGTCGTGAACAACTCATAGGGGCGGACGACTTAAGGATTCGGCCTATAAATATATGGCCTTATCTCACTTTTTGGGATCCAGATTTTGAAGCGACGAAGTGCTGCTATTTTGAGGGCTCGACTACAACACTTCTTCACTTCTTTTCTCTACTCTAATCCAGTGCTTCCTTCCATCCAAGATTGAAGATCTAATCGAAGATCCAAGAGCCAAAGTTGAAGATCTCCATCCATCGAAGAGAGATTTCATCGTTTGAGGGGAAATCTTGTCTGATCAAGCTAGATCCTTCGATGTCCAGATCTGAAGTTAATTGCTTTTGAAGTGTTTAGGTGATTCGGTGAGTGGTGGTTATCTCTCACACGGACCCAAAGGAGTATATTGGATCGGTGGCTTGTTTGTGTGTTAAAGATAGTGATTTCATGCATTTTTCTTAAATCTGCATGTAAATCCATCGTTCATAAAGTTTTGATATCCATCTTACTACATGTTAACCTATGCTAGTTCATTCATCACGATATTACTTAGAATTCATGCTTGTTAGATTTGGACTCTTTATTTACGAAATTGCCATTATTGTTATAATTGTTTATTTATATCTTGTTTGAATGATTGATTACTTGGATTAATGATTGATTTGATTGATTGATGGAAGTTAGTTGATTGATGATTTGATTTGGAAAAGTTGGTCGAAGATGATTCAAAAGCTAAGTGGAAAGGCTCTTGAATAAGGAAAGCTGCTCGTGGCATATGAAGCGAATGATAAAGCTCATATGGATGGATTTGATCATGATGTTGAGATGGGACTTTGCTATGATGCGATGAGGCAAAGCATGATGTTGAGATGGGACTTTGCTATGATGCGATGAAGCAAAGCATGATGTGAGATAGCCTTGGTTTAATCCAGACGGGATCATCCCAAGCATGTTGATAACTCGGTGATATGGTTCGAGTTTGTGGATAATGGTTGGCTCGAGAGGCACTTGACCTAGTATGAGAATAGTCATCAAGGAGGATGACTAGAAGGCTGAGATCTCATCGTTGTTGAAGGTTCTAGCATGCTCAAAGCAAGAGTACGCTGGGCAGATTCGATAGTCCCAAGACGAATAGTTGATGGTCTAGTACTCTGGGCAGATTCGATAGTCCTAGGCACGGGTCACGATGACGTGCGGAGTTATGTCTAGAACCGGGGTTACCATTAGCCCTTGACGGACGGATGAAAGAATGAGTCGGTCATTCAATGAACGGTGATATCGAGGCAAATGATAACAGTGATAGCCAGAGTCATGGATGTTTGGATGTTTGGTTGTATCGTCACTCGGTCTCAAGAGCGGTGTTTTGTGGGTGCTTATCTGATCTTGGTTTAGGCCTTGGGGGTTTGTACTTGGAAAACATCGACCTTGACTCGAGTGATAATTGCTTTACTTTAATTGTCTGCTTTGCTATGTTTGTTTATGATTAGTGTGTCTGGGGGCTATCATTGTAGAAAGAGGTGGAGTGGGATGGTTGGGTTCCTATTCCTTTTTACCCTTTATGCTCTTTTGGTATGTTTTATAGTTGATTTACTGCTCACTAGGACTTTTGTCTGACTCAATGTTTTATGTTCAACTCTTATTACCTTGGGCTGTTCATCCGTTTTGGGATGGGCAGACTAGGAAGTAGGTGACAGGTGCTGCTCTTAGTGGCCAACGCTGTTGATGACGAAGACGAGTTGGAGGCTTTTGCATATTGTTTTATTACTATATGTACTGGATGTTCCGCTGTTTGTATCTACTTTGAGTGATAAGTAGTGAGGCTTGCTGTATTGACTTTTCATATTGTTGTACTAAACTATCATGGGTTTATATGATGAGATTCTGTTCTATGGAGCTTCACTATGTATACTTTTCTATTGTATTTTATCCATGCGCTGTGAGTAATACGATAGACTATTCTGTGTTTACATTACCTTGATGATCGTCCATGGCGGCCTGGCACACTTTTCAGCGCACTATTTTCTTGTTTGGTGCAGGAGCCATGGGCGGTCGTCACAAAACCTTTATGAATCAATACAAATATTGGTAAGGCGATATGATGAGTATTTAATGGAGGTGAAAACGAATACTCCCAATCCTCAACCATAAATATTTTACTTAACTTTTATTTAGTTCGTACTCCTTCATTTAAGATTTAAATATCTTCAAACTTAGTTCTCAACCGAAGGCATGTTCATCGACGAAGCAACAATGCAGTACTTTATTGGTTCTTACATCGTTATATGTATTTATTTACTTCTTTTGTTAAATTTGCAACTCTACCTGACAATAGTTTCACAGAATATGACAAAAAATGTAAAAATATGGGCCGCATCTTGAATTTCAGAAGTGGACCTGTAGAATTTTCTTCCTTTTGCACAAAACGACAGAAATTTTTTCGATCACAGTAGCATTTTCCTTCTTTTTTGTTGAGTTCAAGGGTTTTGGCAAGAGTTGATAGAGTTGTTGTTTATAGTCTTGAATAATGACGAATTCCACTTGGTTTGTGCAGATTGCTTTCGCTATTGAATGCCAAATAGTCGAGGAAGATGAAGAGCATGTGTTTTTGGGTATGTTTTTCAGGAGTTTTGAGTTTTTTTAATTTCTTTTGTTATTTAAACTCTGTAATGCTACTTTTGGTATTAACATGTTCATTTTAAGCTTGAGTATGTACTCTTTTATGCATGTGTTAGCTTTGTGATGGTAATCTTTGGTAATAATTGATTGATCTACGTATATATGGTATATCTTAGTATAAAATACCAAATTATTTCTTGGGATGATTCATATTATATCAAATTACCAAAATCTCAGCTTTAACAGTTGATTGATGTCAACATATGAACATGACATTACTTTTAAGAAAATTATCATATCACTTATTTATAAAAAAATTCTACTGGTGTTGCTTCACGGAATGGAGAAGTAATGTTATAACAATTTTTTTAATGTTCAATATTCTTATGTACGTATTTGAGAATGAAAATGTATACAATATTTTTGATTTATCATCACAATATATTCAATGAAGATGTATACATCTTAGGCTACGTTTTTTTTGGGATATTTTGTCTACATATTAAATAATTTTAGCTGATTTGAAATGTTCGTTTCTATAAAAGTTCCTTTTGTAAACGTTTGTAAAATCAAATAAGAAGAAAAAGATAATTCATATTATTTAGCAAGACGACTGAGAAAAACAAAGATTGATTACATTATGGTTACAGAGATAGTTTATATAGATAGAAAACATAAACAATAAAAAGGCTAAAAAGCCCAACCCAGACAGGAAATGGATCAATATGCTAACATCCCCCCTCAAACACGCGATGGTATGGCAAGAAGCATCGAGAGTTTGCCAATGAAAAATCTATGGCGTTCAATAGTGTGAGCCTTCGTGAAGAAATCAGCAAGTTGCGTCGATGACGAAGTACAAGGCAGAGAAATAGTTTCATGCAGCAAGTGATACCGAGTGAAATGACAGTCAATCTCAATATGTTTGGTGCGCTCATGAAAAACAGTATTGTGAGCAATTTGAATAGCGCTCTTATTGTCACAATACATAGGAGTGGGAGAAGAAATCGAAACACCCATATCCTCCAACAGCCAACGTAACCAAATAATCTCAGATGTAGTGGAGGCCATAGCACGATACTCTGCCTCAGTGGAAGACCAAGAAACAACATCCTGTTTCTTGCTCTTCCATGAAATAAGGGAATCACCTAAAAATGTAAAAAAGCCAGTTGTGGATTTTCTATCCGTTGAGTCACCAGCCCAATCTGCATCAGAGAAGGCACGAAGCTCCAAAGATGAGGTCGATGGGAACAAAAGACTCTGATAAAGTGTTCCTTGCAAGTAACGAAGAATGCGCATAACAGCAGCCCAATGAACAAAGGTAGGGGAAGATACGAACTGACTAACAATGTGAACAGCATAGGCAATATCTGGACGAGTGATGGTCAGATATATAAGGCAACCAACAATAGAACGATATAAAGTAGGATCAGAAAGAGGACTCCCATCGGTCGGAGTATATCGGGCATTTACCTCAAGTGGTGAATCAACATGACGTGTATCAGTAAGACCAGCACGATGAATAATGTCAGTAGTGTATTTGGACTGGGAAAGAAGATAGCCTTTTTCTGAGGAAGCTATTTCAATCCCTAAAAAATAACGTAGATGGCCCAAATCCTTCATATCAAAACAACGAGACAATGTGCCTTTAATACTCACAATACCATTACTGTCATCACCTGTAATGATCATATCATCTACATATAGTAGAAGAAGAATACGGCCTGTAGAAGTCAATCTGACAAAAAGTGCTGAATCATGGGGACTAGAGGTAAAACCAAGTGATGTAACTACATTCGAAAATCTCTCATACCAAGCACGTGGTGCTTGCTTAAGGCCATATAGAGCTTTCTTAAGCCTACAAACCTGACCTGGAGCATGAGAAACACCAGGTGGAGCAACCATGTAAACTTCTTCCTTAAGATCTCCATTAAGAAAAGCATTTTTAACATCCATTTGAGAGATGTCCCACTTACGACTGGATGCAACAGCAATAAGAACCCGAACAGATGTCATCTTAGCCACAGGAGCAAATGTTTCCTCATAATCCATGCCATACTCTTGGGCAAATCCTTTAGCAACTAAACGAGCTTTGTATCGCTCAATAGAATAATCTGACTTGGTTTTAATCTTATACACCCATCGACAACCAATAGTTTTCTTCCCAGTAGGAAGGTATACAAGATCTCAGGTACCAGTTTTGTCTAAAGCATAATTTCCTCATACATAGCACGTTGCCACACAGGAGAACGAACAGCCTCCGAGTAAGAAGAAGGCTCATAGAAAGTGTCAATAGAAACAAGAAATGAAGCAAAAGCCCGAGAGTAACAAGAGTAAGAAAAATCAGATTTTACGTGTGCGAGTGGGATAGCGAGGTTGAACAGGATCAGTCATCACATGAGGTGTTTGAACAGTCATAGTAGCAGGGGATAAAGTGCCACCTGCAGAAGGAGGAGTAACAGAGTGTATGGATGATGGAGTATCAATGATAAGAGGTGGTGAATCAGAGGAGTTATCAGCAGGAAATGGATCAATGTGAATAAGATCAGACTTAGTCATACTATGAGGACTAGCTGGAATAGAGTAGAAGTGAATATGTTTAATAAAGGAAACATGACTAGAAACTTATAGTTTATTTGAAGAAGGATCATAACAACGATAGCCTTTTTGTCTAATACCATACCCAAGAAAAACACATATAGCAACACGTGAAGATAATTTTGTACGTTCTACGTGTGGATGAAGAATAAAACAAGTGGAACCAAACACTTTTAGGTGAGAGTAATCAGGAGTTTGACCAAACAACTTGGCATGAGGAGAAATACCAGAGTTATGAGAAATCAGGATCTTATTAATAAGATAAACAGAAGTGAGAACAGCTTCTCCCAAAAATTCTTTTGGAACGTTAGCTGAAAGAATCATAGAACGGGCAGTTTCAACAATGTGTCTATGTTTTCTTTCAGCAACACCATTTTTTTGCGGGGTATCGGTGCAGGAAGTCTGATGCAAAGTACCATCAACCGTGAATATGTTAGAAAGGTCTCCCTTAGTGTATTCCCCCCTAAATCAGAACGAAAGCATTTAACAATAGCAGAGTGTTGTGTTTTAACATATGCTTGAAAGGTAGTATATATATCAATAAACTAATAATGACATTAAATCAGATAAACCCAACAATAACGAGTATAGTCATTGATAAAAGAGACATAATATATGCACCCACCTTTTGTGGGGATGGGTGTCGGACCCCAAACATCAAAATGAACTAAATCAAAAGGTGCAGTGGAAGTAGAAACACTTTGATTAAAGGAAAAGCAGAAAATTTTCCAAGTTTACAACCACTACAATCTGAAATATCATGAGAACGTAAATCTCCCAAAACACCAGAATTACACAAGCATTTAAGACGAGAGCTTGAAATATGACCAAGTCTAGAATGCCACAAATAAAACTTAAAAGACAATGGAGTTAGATGAAAAGAAGAAAGGTCAATACTAGCAGCAGCGGCATGACTTGGAATGTGCAAGTCATCCAAAACATAGAGACCGCCCTGCCTACGGCCTGTCCCAATCAACTTCTTGGAGTTGGGATCCAGCACAGAGCAAGTGGTAGAAGAAAAATGAAGAAGATATCCAAGATCACAAAGTTGTCCGACCGACACAAGATTCATAGTTAATTTAGGAATACAATAAACATTTGGAAGGGAAACGTATGTGGTTTGAATTGTACCGATTCCTGTTAATGGCAAAGGTGTGCCATCAGCAGTAAAAATAGAAGGTGAGCGAGAACCAAAAGACATAGATATAAATGATGAACAATCATGGGACATATGATATGAGGCACCAGAATCCAAAATCCACAAAGGAGAATTCAAACCTGATATGGAGGAAGCTGACATGGCAAAGTGCTGAGATTGAGGAGCAGTCATGTTTTGAGACAAAGACTGGCTAGCAAGGAACTTCTAAAATTGTTCTGCAAGAGAGTCCAAAGAGGAATCCACAAATGATTCACCGGAAGGATGTACCAATGCAGCAGTCCTAGGCTGGGAACTACCTCGTGACTGTCCATGTCCTTGTGCAGTAGAGAGGGACTGTTGTTGGCTACCGCGTTGTTGCTGTTGTGATCTATCACCTGGCTTAAAACTTTGATTTTTTTGACGAGCCAATAATTCAGGACATTGATTCTTCCAATGGCCTGGTTGTTTACAATAATTACAATCACGGCCATTCTCGATATTTATCTTGTTGCGTTGAGATGGGATTGGTAAAATCCCTATAGCAAAAACAGATGCAGAAGAAGTCTGTGCAACTTTCTCAGTTTGAGACTTCAAGCGAGTTTCTTCAGCTAATAATTCATGTAGAACAGAATCAACAGAAGGTAAAGGAGTGTGATGTAGGATGGACGCACGACAATGCTCGCACTCTGGTCGAAGAGCCATCAACAATTGAACAAGACGTTGTTCCTCCCTACGAGCGATATATAGAGCAAATGACCTAAGCTCAGCAACCTCAGTCATAGCCAATTGATCCCAAAGAGCAGTAATTTCAGAATAAAAATCTTGAATATTTCGATCATTCTGAGACAATGACCGAATATCAGCGTCTAGTTGATATTGAATGGCAAAGTTAGAACGCACAGAAAGTCGCTCCAAATAGTCCCAAACTTGCTTAGCAGTATCATACTTAGCCAATTGCATACCAATTTTATTCTCAACAGAATTATTAATCCAAGTGATTATCTTTGAATTGTTAGTATCCCATTTTTCCATCGATTCAACATTAGCAGCTTCAGGAGCCATGATAACACCAGAAATATATCCCCACATCTGTTTTCCTTTCAGAAAATTTTTCATGACATAACTCCAATAAGAATAGTTTTTTCCATCTAAACGAACACTAATAGCCTGTAATGAATCATCACCTCCTGCCATATTTTGAAGTCAGCAACTGCTTCAGGTCGAGACAGGTATCAATTGGGCTAGAGTTTTGGGGAACTAGGGTTTCGGGTTGATCGGCAGGCTAGGGTTTCAGGACAGGGTGATCGGCAGGCTAGGGTTTCGGGGTTCTAGGATTTCGGCAGGGAGATCGACAGCTAGGGCATAGAGATTGGCAGCTGGGTCAGGGAGATCGGCAGCTAGGGCAGGCTGGGGACTCGGGTTTCTGCAGGCTGGGGACGGGGCTTTGGGGTTTTGGGACAAGATCGACGACAGGCTAGGCTTTCGGTGGGTGCTAGGGTTTCGAGCAGGTGATGATACCAGGCTAGGGTTTCGGGTTGAGGCAGGAAAACAAGACAGTGGTGAGGCAGTAGGCAGAAACAAGAACGAGGCTCTCGTACCATGTAAACGTTTGTAAAACGTTTGTAAAAGCAAATAAGAAGAAAAGGATAATTCATATTATTCAGCAAGACGGCTGAGCAAAACAAAGATTGATTACATTAGTGTTACAGAGATAGTTTATATAGATAGAAAACATAAACAATAAAAAGACTAAAAAGCCCAACCCAGATAGGAAACGGATCAATATGCTAACACCTTTTACAACTATAAACAATAATTTTTTCCTTGCCTTTAGGCTTCAACAACCTACGCCAAATTTTTGGAATGAGAAATATTATGATATATAAGATTCGTGGTTTTGGACTGAAAATCACAATATTCAACAAAATTAGCCAAAATAAGACAAATTGTATTTCATGGTGTTATAACTGCCATTGCCATTAACCAATATTTCATCCTTAACCTTTAAAAAAGAAGCAAGTGCGCAGAACTAACCTAGATGGAATACTTAATCTTGTAGAGCTCATGAATACCCAGCAAGAGACTAACATTTACACCATAAACTAGAATTTTGCTTTATTTGACTAATTTGATTTCCACTCAAAGCACCAAACTTGGCAACTGATATATCTGTAATAAGATTGCTCTCATGTAGACAACTCAATCCATGTACAACCGCTATTATTGAATAATCTTCTCTACTAATTTTTTATTTCGAATTTCGAAACTATGGTTCTCTTTTTTCTCTATAGGGATTGTGTATATGTATTAAGAAGAGGTAAATGATTTATGATGTGAATGAATAAATATGATTTTAAATTATGTTTTCGTCTATTTGGCGAGTTATCTAATTTTAATTTTGATTGGATTGGAAATTGAGGAGGGACATGAGGTAAGGAGCGTTCTCCTTTATTTTTTCATGCTTTTACTTTAGTTGGTAAATCAAACAAGTTTTAGGCTCATAGTTATCTGATTTTATTTTTTAAATTGTAGCTTTGACATGTTATTTTTAAGTAATAAAGATAAAGTTACATGGATTTTAGTGAAAAGAAAATGAAACAAGATGAATTACGTTGGCAATCCATAATTATATTTATAACAATGTTGGTTGTAATTACATTTGTTCAAATATGCACATCTTAAACTTTTTGTTCTAAACATTAGTTTGTTCTACCCTCTTGCCATATAACCGTATAGTAAATACACTATACTCTCTCCTTTGATGTTGGCCTTACGTAACATAGAATGTTGATCGCCGTTTTGCATTTTGTTCAATATTTGAGACGTCAAACATTAAAGAGATCAATCAAGAGAACTTATACAAGTTAACTTACTGCTTGGTATTTTAATTTTATTTGCTTCAAAATCAATTTTCCATTATTTACATGTTTGCCAATTGTCTTATCATATATAAGTTAATTAAATGCTAGCCCTAGGCATGATGATAATAATTTATTGCGAATGATAAGTGTAATTTGACTGTACTAACATCACAAAAGCTAAAATTTTGCAAGAGATTTTTTTTATAAAAAAACTATAATTTGATTGATACTACTTCTGTGATGTTTTTTGATTTCCACTATTGGATGTTGTTTACTTTGTTTCATAAATAATTATACAGATAATAATCTACTTTCCATTGGCAAAAATATTTGTAGTCACTCACATGGTTATTATTTAAGTAGAATTCCAATTCCAAAGCTGGCTGTTATTACAATGCTTAACTATTAATTAATCAGATAAACATTTTATATTTGTTGCTTCAGTCGGTTACTTTCAACCTAGAACCAATATATCTTCTTTAAGTGCTTATGTAACTTATCATTTCTTTTTTGTGTGTGTGTGTATATGTATATAATGTATTGCCAAACTTAAAGAATTTCTATAACAGTTGAAACTTATATGTACATATTTACGTTTATGTTATGTACATATTAAAAATTTTAGCTGATTTGAAATGTTCGTTTCCATAAAAGTTCCTTTTGCAACTATAAACAGTAATTTTTGCCTTGCCTTTAGGATTCAACAACCTAAGCCAAAATTTTAGAATGAGAAATATTATGATGTATAAGATTCGTGGTTTTTGAATTGAAAATCGCAATATTCAACAAAATTAGCCAAAATAAGACAAGTTGTATTTCATGGTGCTATAACTGCCATTGCCATTAACCAATATTTCATCATCAACCTTTAAAAAAGAAGCAAGTGCACAGAACTAACCTAGCTGGAATACTTAATCTTGTAGAGCTCATGAATACCGAGTAGGAGACTAACATTTACAACCATAAACTAGAATTTTGCTTTATTTGACTAATTTGATTTCCACTCAAAGCGCCAAACTTGGCAACGGATATATTTGTCATAAGATTGCTCTCAGGTAGACAGCTCAATCCATGTACAACCGCGGTTATTGAACAATCTTCTCTACTAATTTTTTATTTCGAATTTCGAAACTATGATTCTCTTTTTTCTCTATAGGGATTGTGTATATGTATTAAGAAGAGGTAAATGATTTATGATGCGAATGAATAAATATGATTTCAAATTATGTTTTTGTCTATTTGGGAAGTTATCTAATTTTAATTTTGATTGGATTGGAAGTTGAGGAGGGATGTGAAGTAAGGAGCGTTCTCCTTTATTTTTTCATGCTTTTACATTAGTTGGTGAATCAAACAAAATTTTAGGCTCATAGTTATCTGATTTTAATTTTTAAGTTGCAGCTTTGACAAGTTATTTTTAAGAATAAAGAGAAAGTTACATGGATTTTAGTGAAAAGAAAATGAAACAAGATGAATTACGTTGGCAATCCATAATTATATTTTTAACAATGTTGGTTGTAATTACATTTGTTTAAATATGCACATTTTAAACTTTTTGTTCTAAACATTAGTTTGTTATACCCTCTTGCCATATAACCGTATAGTAAATACACTATACTCTCTCCTTTGATGTTGGCCTTACGTAACATAAAATGTTGATGACTGTTTTGCACTATGTCCAATATTTGAGACGTCAAACATTAAAGAGATCAATCAAGAGAACTTATACAAGTTAACTTACTGTTTGGTATTTTAATTTTATTTGCTTCAAATTCAGTTTTCCATTATTTACATGTTTGCCAATTATCTTGTCATATTTAAGTTAATTAAATGTTGGCCCTAGGCATGATGATAATAATTTATTGCGAATGATAAGTGTAATTTGACTGTACTAACATCACAAAAGCTAAAATTTTGCAAGAGATTTAAAAAAAAACTATAATTTGATTGATACTACTTCTGCGGTGTTTTTTGATTTCCAGTATTGGATGTTGTTTATTTTGTTTCACAAATAATTATACAGATAATAATCCACTTTCCATTGGTAAAAATATTTGTAGTCACTTACATGGTTATTATTTAAGTAGAATTCCAATTCCAGAGTTGGCTGTTATATTACAATGCTTAACTATTAATCAGATAAACATTATATATTTGTTGCTTCAGTCGGTTACTTTCAACCTGAACCAATATATCTCCTTTAAGTGCTTATGTAACTTATCATTTCTTGTGTGTGTGTGTGTGTAATGTATCGCCAAACTTAAAGAATTTCTATAACAGTTGAAACTTATATGTACATATTTACGCTTATGTTATGGCCATTAGCAGTAGCCCGTGTACGAAGCACAGGTTCACACTAATATTATATTATAACTACAAATTTGAGATGGATTTTGCTATCACTACATAAGACTTTTGTTATAGTGACCGAAAGGATAATTTTTAGATGCAAATATCTTTGTATCCGCATCTGTATACGTTTGTTCGGATATTAAATGCTTATCCGCTTTTCATATACGAATGTGGGTGGATCTTGAATTTCGAATTTTTTGAGTATTCATTGACAATTCTAGTGAAATTTACTAAGTTGGGACATTGAATTAACGACCTTGTATGTATTTGCCTTAATGTGGTATCTTTTTCAATAAAATCAATGCCATTGTCAAACATACTCCACTTTTGAACAAGAATGGTATAATTTTATGGAGCTCCATCTAAAATAAAATTGTTACGGAAGGAATATGATAAATAGAACAAAATCAAAAGATTTCCGTTTTGCCCTCATTAAAAGAAAACTTGGTAACACATTGCCGAAAAATTAAAACAATGATGATGGTCACCGAAAAATAAATTTCAAGAGGATTGATCAAGAATAAAATTGCAAAATGGTGGAGGCCTGTCGAAAAATAACATGATGGGCAATAATGGAATTATTTTTGATTTATATTGAAAGGAAATGTGTTTTAGTACCTCTCGTAGCAATTTTGAACGTATTTAAAAATGAATACCCACTTATCCAAAAGCGGAGTCTCTTCATGTAACTTCCAAATTAATTGAGATGTTGGCTACATGAGAACAAAATGTAAGTAAAATATGTATAAGATTGTAACCATCCAAGGTTTATGATTGATATCGTTTCCAAATTGAGGTTTTCCTTAAGAATAAGTGGATTTTAAAAAAAATAGGTTTTAGTCAGTAGATTCATATTACTAATCATAATAGACAAACATCATAATAGACAAACCACCTGATCACAACTTTTATGATTTTTCTAATGATAGGCATTATATACATGTAAAAACTAAAATTTTGAAACTTGTTTTCTAAATTCGATTTTTTAATATAAATAGTATTTCTATTGTTTTTATTGTACAAACATATAAATCAATGTAATTTTCAACTTCATTTCTCAAAATTATCTTTAAAATGTTTTCAAATTTCCTTAACATTCTTTAAAACTACGGAAAATTGTTGTAGTTTCAAATTGCATTACTAGGATACATTTAAAACTTCATTTCATAGATGTAGTTTTAATTGCATTAAGTATAGGCAATTTAATTGGGTCTCAAAGATGTCAATACAATTGTATCCCTCATATGGTGATTTAAAACCATATCTCACAAATGTTAGTTTATCTGCATCTTCTATATGCAGTTTTAACTATATCTGAACGATGGAGTTAGTTGCATCCCACAAATGCAGTTTTAGACACCCAGATGCAGTTTAACAGCTCGCAATTTAAAATTGCATGATCATAATGTTGTTAAAGTGCATGTCTCGTATGAGTTTCAATAACCTCTCAAAGATGAAATTATAACTACATTAATTAGACGTTAGACGCAATCATAACTGCATTCATACAATTGGATTAGGATGATGTACATCTATGTCAAAATGATGCACTTATTACTCCATCTCAAATATGCACTTAGAACTACATCGATTGACTGCAGCTATTTGTGCATTGTTCTGATGCATCAAACTAATGATTTCTATTGAATGTATTTACAACTGTTATCATTCCAACCAAGTTATATTTGATTGTATAAAGAATTGGTTTTAAATGTTGGTCTGTATATTAAAAAGTTTATAAAATTTCTAATTCAACGGTGACAATGATTCTTAAATCTGAATTTTTTTGTAAAAGGTTATCCCATTTCAAAGGTTAAGATTGACATGGCAGCAGGATGGTTTCCATTAATAATATGAAAGAGGGACTCCAAGAACATATTCACCTTAAAAAAATTTCGAACGCAGAAAATTAGAAAATACGCATATTCTTACTTTAATGGACTTTAAACAGAACCGACCAAGGAAAAAAAATTTAAAAATAATAATAATAATAAGAGAGTGAAAAGAGAAATTACCGGTAAATACATACACATCGACATAAACATTCATGGTGCCCATATCGACATATGAGCTAAACAAATTTAGTTTCAGAAAAATCCGACCTTAAAAATTAAAAATGAGCTCACATGGTCATTGTTTGACAGAACTGAGTTGAGTTAGAAACGATGATGATGATAGTAATAATAATAAAAGTGAAAGTGAAGGCAAGAAGTTTGCTTAGGAACATAAAACACTCACAACGACCTCCTGCTCAAATAATAACACATACTAAGAAAAAACCTAAAAAATTATCTCCTTCATCTAAATTGTCAAGGCCAATGGCTTCACACTTCCCTCTTCGTTCGTTCTCCCATAATCAATGCTAAGTTCTCGCAGAGGAGGAATATTTTCAGAAGCAAAGACCATAAGATGAGGATACGCCACATTGTTATGGTCGTGAAGAACAAACTGCACAAACACGTTCGGTATGACCTCACTATGACTCAAATAACTTGCCACGCTTCTCACCTTGGAAACATCAATGGCGTATCTCAACTCAGGCAGAGAAGGAAGATTATGCAGCCTATACTCCGGAAACACATCAGATACATCACCCCACTCCCTCCATTTGCTTGGAAACGCACCAGCATGAATCAAATATTGCTTATCCTCCTTCCCATAGACCTTCATTCTCCTTTTTGATATCACCATCCCGTTTATTTCAAATATAAACGATCCGGCTCTAATGAAATCCAAACACCTAACACTCCATCCTGTAGTCAAATCCCTAAACACTTCAAACTTGCTCCTTAACCCGCCTTGGCTAACTCTATTGGCACAACTAGGCGGACACCTACACCTAGTTCCACACTCGTATATAACTGGTCTACCCCTTTTAAGAATCCCATCTGCATCATAAGGCAACTCTCCACCGTTCAATCTCACACAGTAACAGTCTTGATCACGACAACCGTTTACACACCCACACCCACGCCTGGTTTCGTCGGAAATTTTTTCATGCACATCCAATTCATACGATGGCCGAATAGCATAATCGAACAACAAAGGATCGTTTAGCTCGTCGATATCATTGTACAATAGCACTGGAAAATTCTCTTTCCCTTTCGATATATCCATACTTAAATACCCATTCGGCCGCACAGTCAGTGGATTGCTTCTCAAACTAACAGCTTTTGCGATC
The DNA here is from genome assembly GCA_030765085.1 of Allium cepa. Lineage (NCBI taxonomy): Eukaryota > Viridiplantae > Streptophyta > Magnoliopsida > Asparagales > Amaryllidaceae > Allium > Allium cepa. The sequence goes on along the minus strand of CM060945.1, from coordinate 1,008,164,159 downwards.
TCAGAGCTACCCATCTCCTCCTGCCCATTGATCCTCAAAAGCCTAAACTTGTACACGCCAAACCCCGATTTTCCCTTATCGGCGATACACTCTACCACCTTGTACAGTCCATCGTAAACGTAGACCTTTTTGGTTGGGCTGCTATAGCAAGTGATACCTCTTATGACTCGAATCTCAATGCCGTAAGTCATGCTTCTTTCCAAAGCAAGGTTGCCGCCTTCCAACCTCTGACTTGTGCTTTGTTTATGTACACCTGAGTCGCGTCCTCCATGGCCCGTGTAAATCAGCTCATTGCCATTGTCGTAGTCGTCTTCATAACCGCCGGAGACAACTATGCTGGTTGCAATAGGCTCGCCGGTCTCGCTTGCAGTAGCGGAGACGTAATCGATGCCGGCTTGGTTTTGGCCATGCAAGCCGATGATGCATAGCTCGATCCTGTAGAAGAATATATCACCGATGCTGATGCCGGGTATGGGACCGATGATCCTTTTGTCGCGGTTCAGCCATAAGTTGCGGCTGTACATAAAGGAAGCTGCACGCTGATAAGCTGCCATTTCAGGAGCGAGCGAAATGCGTAAGGATTCAAATGTTATTCTTGCTTTTCGAACTGAGTGTTGGAAGTATAAAGAGTCTTGAGGGTTCAGGCTTGAGACACGCACCATTTCACCCGATCTGTTTCTTGGTTTTGATGGTTGGATGAGTGGGATGTTCGGTTGGGGATCGTCTTCAGGAAGGAGGGTTTGGAGCGGAGTTACGATTGGAGGACTGGAAATGTCGAGACTGGAGTTTGGCGATGGGTCCGATATGAGTAATTCCTTTTTGGGATGGTTGTAAGGGATGAGAGGGAGGTTTGTGAGTGGGTTTGACTGTGGATTCATTGGAAGAGAATGAGGAAACTATTGGAAGAACTTGTATTTGAAGCTACGCCTGTATATATTGTTGCAGATTGGACCATGGGATGATTATGTATCCTTTTAAATTTCTACCTGTTTATCTCAAACGTTAATGTAGAAGAATATTTATATAAACGATAAGATTATGAATTTGATCCAAATTCATAAATTATATAAATGTTCTTTAACGTTAATGTTAGATATAGGAATTAGAAATTTAATGGCGAGCGAATGCATGATGTTTCCCACCTAATGGGATCAAAAACTATTCCGTTGCAAATCCGATCATTTATAGCGAATCCTCTGTGACATTAATGGTTAATGCATCAAATACATTTTAATAAATAATTAGGTGGCATCCACTCACTTATTCAATGAAACTTTACCTGGGTGTCAACTAAATCCGATCCAACAGACCTGAAACCGATCTGGCTGGTATCGGTTCTCAACGGGCGAGTTTGTCCGATAAACTAGAAGGATACATTGAATTAATAAATTAAAAGGATACTATTATAGAATAAAGAAAATAGAAGCCGTTGGAGAGAGAGAACAATTTTATTCATTCAGAGAATAGATATCTATTTACATTACATGGCCTACTTTATATAAGAGCTTCAGAGGTAAGGACTGAACTTATCCCACGATGTGGGACTAAACAAAACAATGTACAAGCATATTCACTTCATAATATACATATATTATAACACTCCCCCTTGAATATGCGTCTTCAAAATCTTGAATGCTCGGATAATTTGAAAATTTCCGTTTCGAAACATGTATGATGATTGCTCCCCCTCATTATTATCTCGCTTGCATTTATCAATTCAATCGATATAGATTTGCCTCATTAAAAACCTCTATTAGAAAAACCCAGTGGGAAAAAACCTTGAACGAGGAAAAGAGTGCAACTTGTGAAATCATAAATATCATACTAAAAATGATATTTCTTATAAGAGTTTGATACTTCAGGATCAAAATAATGCCTCATTAAAACCTTACTAAGAAAAACCCAATGGGAAAAATCTTAGTGAAGGAAAAAGAGTATAATGACATATTTTATTTTCTTATTTCTTTAAATAAAGCTTGATACTTCTGGATCAAACTAATGCCTCATTAAAACCTTACTAAGTAAAACCCTATGGGAAAAATCTTAGTGAAGGAAAAATAGTACAATATAGTATGTTATATTTCAATAATTTACTGCATCAGATAGAGTTTGATACTTCTGGATCAATTTAACACTTCAGTAAAAACCTTACAAAGGAAAACCCGATGGGAAAAACCTTAGTCAAGGATAAAAATATAATTTAACTTAAATAACATATTTGAGATGTTATTTCTTGAAAAAACGTTTGATTCTTCTAGATCAAGATAATGCCTCATTAAAACCTTAATAAGAAAAACCCAGTGGGAAAAATCTTAAATAAGAAAAAAGAGTACATTATAGCTTATTTCAAATGTTACAGGGAGTTGATACTTCTGGATCAAGATAATACCTCGTTAAAATCTTACTAATAAAAACGCAGTGGGAAAAATCTTAGTTAAGGAAAAAGAGTGCATTATAAAATACTTATGGATGCTCCCCCTGATTTAAAATTTTCCTCTGAATTCATATTCGTCTTTCGATAACTCAAATTGGTTATAGATACTTCTGGATCTATAAATATGAATCTCATTAATAATACAATTTATTAATAGTTTCCTTTGATACAATCAAATTTTCTAAGATTGTTTCTTCCAAATATGGTTTGCGTTTTATGCATTTGTATGCTACTTTTATGAAACACACTTCATGTGCTTTCATTATTTATTTATTTATTTTTTTGCTTCAAATTAGTTTTGCGCATTGCAACTATACATCTTTCATGAATATTAAAAACTTCATTACAACATTACTAGAAAGCAGGAAGTAATCTACTCATCTTGATGTATCAAGATTTTCATTACAACAATACTTAGAAGAAATTTGTAATCTACACTTCATGTCTTTTTCATTCTTTATAACTACAAAAGTTATATATGTTCTTCAGAAATTTGTATACTTTAATAAGTATTTGCATATCGCAACTATCACTTCAATGGATATTAAGAGTTTCATTACAATGATACTTAAAAATAGGAAGTAATCTACTCATCATGAATTATATCAAGATTTTCATTACAACAATACTTAAAAGTAGGTTGAAATTTACTCTCCTTGTTCTTTGCATTCTTTATAACAATGAAAGTTATTTATATTCTTCAGGAATTTGTATACTTTCATTATTTAATATGATTTTAAACCACATTTATACCTTCAGGGTATATTAAGCATTTCAAGTACTTTCGGTACTTTGCGGACTACATGTCCATATTTCTCTACTATTAAAGGATTCATGATGGCCAGTCATGTTTTCCCCTAATTTAAGATTCTTAATCTATTTATAAATATAAGCGCTTTATTATTTATAAATTTATCATCGATGATTATTTCTTGTCAGTTCTAGACATGATGTATTGAGATCTCTTTAATTATCATGTTTTAGGTACCTATCCCACTTCTAGGGTTATTTAAGAATCATGTCATGGATCTCTTTCAGAGCATCCTTAAGTGTTTCTTCAAGAACACTCACCTCCTTTATTTGGTATCTTTATTGCTTACTCCAAAAATATTTTGAACTGACTTTTGAACCATATTTCAAATGTGGTTTACAAATTTTGATCCTTCAGGGATTCAAATCTATATTGGAGAAAGTCTAATAGGGATATTACTGACAATTTATTCAAGTTACTTAATATTTTGCATCATTGTATATTTTAACAAATATTTAACATTGATGATCAAAATGAGCTTGTATCCATTTATTCTTCCCCTCAATGTTGACAAACATTGTCACATTAAATAATAATCATCTTTGGATTCTCATTTTGATCCATTATGATATTGCTACTAGCAAATACACCATACATATTAATAATAGGAGGATAATTCTTTTATTTATTGATAAGATGCATTCAATAGATATTGATTATTAGAGTTTGTTCTCATTCATTGATCTAAGCTATTGGAGGAATTTACTTATTGTGTAGATCATTTGAATACATACATGACTTCAGGTCATTCAGCATTTATGTTGATTGAATTTTAAATCACTAAATAATATCTATGCATAATCACTAAATAATAGCTTATAACAAACTTCAGGTTGTTAGCTAAATATTTACATATATGGATGTATACGTGCGTCCACATATCACATGTATATTGTAAAATTTTCATATTCTTTCTCATTTGAATCAGTGATTTTTGGAACAAACTATTACAAGGATCAAAACTATTAATTTCTATTTATAAATCAATGTCAATGCACACCTGTCAAAACCGCATGATAATGTTCAAAACATTTGGTTTGAAACCATATCGAACTTCTGGTTCGAACAAAATATACACACAACTTCAAGTTGTTAAGTTTTATTCCTCAATTATATCTCAAATATCAGTTTTGAACACTAATTATGATTACTTATCAAGGAGTAATTTTTAATTGCATATAGACATTTCTACACATCTCTATTGAGAGTTCTGTAAAAAAAAATTACAGCAAAAATAATAATAGTATCTTCTAGATACTTGGAATGTTACAGATACAGATTTCCTCTTAGCTCTCAAACTATTAGGATCTAATCTAAGCTAAATTAGGATCCTTTATAATCAAATTTATGTACACTTATTTGGTTTAATAAAATTACCAAATATATGAATAAACCTCTTCTAGAGATATGTTATCATTTTCAAATTTATAAATCTCTTCTAGAGATATATTAGTATCACCACTTCTGGAGTGAACTTTCTCTTCTATATATATATATATATATATATATATATATAATTATATATAAACATCTCCTCTAGAGAGTTCAGTAAAATAGATACATTTACAACATAAATAAGAGTATCTTCTGGACCCTTGAAATGTTATAAAAATAAGAAATTATAATGGTTGCACATACCGATTTGTTCAAGACCGTATTTATATAGCTTTAGTGAAAATTATGATATGACATATAGATTATCTCTCCAGGAGCATATCTAAAGATATTTCTTCAAGAATAGTTATGCATATAATATTTGATTCATCGTAAGTTCTGAAAAGTAAAAGGTTACATATCACTATTTGTCTAATGGAGCTACGTGTAACGATCTCGAATTTGATTAAGTTTAAATTGGTAATTAATTCAATTTTTGAATAAAATTTGTGAAATTTATTGGTGCGAGTTCCCCGAGTTCAAATAAAAAATGTGTTAATTCATTTGAATTTAAGTACCTCAATTATTTGTGAAATCATTAATTAATCTTAAAACAAATGGGTTAAAGATAAAATATAATGATAAATATTAGAATTGATGATTTATGTCAGAAAGAAACATAAATATATACATACAAAGAAATAGCAAAGAATAAGTATTACAGTAAAATTAATAATAAATTTTTGAGTTAGAAATAGAAATAAATATATAATAAACTATAAAATATAAAGTAGACATTAGTTAAAATTTTAGCTACATATAGAATACATAAATTCAGAATTAATGGGTTAAGTTAGAAATGGAAATGGATAAAAATAAAAATACAAATGTATGTAATAAAATATAAGATAAACTATATAGACTACGGATAATAAAGTAACACTTAGATAAAATCTAAAAAACAAATTAAAATAGTACACATGAATGAAGCTTGCAAAAGAAGGAACAAATTAAATATCTATGTACAAATAAGTAGAAGTATGTAGGCTCAAACAAACAAGATAAATTGTAAATTATAAAGTCAAGTAACATATGAAGCAAGCTACAAACTGGAACAAATACCAGCCTAGCCAATAAAAAAAAATCAGGTTGTATAAAAGAATAAACAAAGATAAAATATGAAAACAGTATAAATATCTTTAAGATTATAAGACAAAAGAACAGATAAGAACAAATACACAAATATGAAACAAGTATGGAATGGAACAAGTAAACAAAAAATAAATACATGAAGCTTGTAAAAACAAGACAGGTATGTACACTTGTAAAATAAAGAAACAAATAATATGTATATAAGGAAGCTTGCTTAAGAAGACAAATGAAAATAAATACATATGAATGGCTTACAATAGAAGAAAACAAGATAAATATGTAGGTACACTTAAACAAAAAGGAAAAAAAAGACAAAGGGAATTAATGATAGCATATACAAATATCACTTCAGCCTCCAAAATGAAAAAATATCTCTGCCTATGGTACAACCAAATATTTATCACCTTGTAACTCGTTTCCTCTATATAGCAATGTCATTTTTATTTTATTCATCTTCAATGCTAAGAAAAATCTGAAGTAAACCATTCTCTAACACTTAAAAAAATAAATTCAAACAAACAACTTAAATCAATTCAAACTGAAGACTTAAAAGCTTCAGCAAGCAAAGAACTAAAGTCTGTTCAACACTTTCAAGTTCTGTTCTTTCTTCTAAAAGCAATGTGAGTAAACCTATTTTTCTAAACTTAAATCTGGGTATTCAGTTTATGAATTTGTGCTTTGTCGTACATTGAAAAAAAAATTGTTCTGTATATTTTTGTGATACTGAAATGTTTATATAACTTATTCTTTTATATTTCTGGTTACAGAGCAAAGAAAAGTAGAAAAAATTGATACATCCTCCCACAAACATTATAATTTAGGATTTTAAACAAAATAAGCTAGTTTGAGCTTAAACCATGGCCCGGAAATGGTTTTAAGTTTGAAAATGAAACACTGGACTCTGTAAACCAAGTTTACAGTGAAAGGCAGGAATCATATGATAAATTCGAGTGTTTTAAATCACTGGTTTGATCATATAACTCGAATGAACATACAAAGATAGGATTTTTAAAGTTAATATGATGATTTTTTATTATGTATTCCAAGTGCAGTTCATATTTGAACAAAGTTTGCTTTTCGACCATTTCCTGATGATTGCGGGAACTGGAAGGATAGGGATTGAGGGTAGAGGAAAGTGGTAGGCCGGCGTATTTGGGAAAAATGGGTTTTTATTTTTTTGATCATCGCTGGCGATACTACGATGAAAACTAGGGTTTTAGAGGTGGATTCGATTTGGCTGGGTTGTCGAAGCAATTCGATGTCGTCACTGGACTATCAGCGATCGGACCAAGTTGGATAGAGGTGTTATGAAGAGGCGAAGCTCTAGATCACGTTTCGTGGTTGCTAGTGATCTTGGGTGCCGGTATGGGACGTTTTGGGGTGGTCGAGTTTCTCCAGTGGTATTCGAATCTGTCCACTTTCGTTGTTGGAGATCGAAGTTTGTACTGGATGGATGTGAGGGTCGGCGAGTCGATCGATGGTTTGTCGAGAGTTGTAGAGTTGATCGATGATGATTGTCACGTGGTGTACGTGCACAGGTGCACGGTGTATCAGAGTGATTATGTTATCGGGGAAGAAGGAGTGGGTGAGGAAGGATGGAAGTGTTTGGACGATCTTTTCCTCAAGGAAGTGGAACGTTATACTCAAGTTGATATCGAGTTGGATCAGGAAGAACTGAAGTTGGTTGAATCAGTTAGAACCAGGGATTACTCGAGTTTTGGGAAATGGGGTAGTGCTGGGTTTGTTCAGGATTGCAAATGAGTAGCTTTCAGAGTTAAGATAAACTAATTATTTATAAACTATTTTAAGGAGAAAAAAAATGGATTTATTAAATGTTGTTAAGTAAAGTTGAGGATATTTTATTTAAGTTTTAATTATTTAAGTTAACCATGGAAATGTTTTTTTTTTTCAATTACGATGGTAATTAAGTAAATTTAATATCAATTTAGTTCCAAGGTTATTAAGTAAGATCGCTAATGATAGTTAAGATAAATGAATAAGCATTTAATAAATCGATAGATAATTAAAGATATACTAATAAGTAATTAAAGATTAAGTATTTATTAGTTAATAATTAAAGAGCAATTAAATTATGATCAAGGGTTAATTAATCGAGGGTAGTTAACCAATAGGATTACTTTTTTTGATGAAGATAAGTTAAGGGTAATTACTTAGGGGAAAGTAATCAAGAATGAATTTACTTAGTGTAATAAAAAAAAAAGGGATTGATTAATTAAGGAAATATTAAGGAATATATAGTTAATTAATGAGTATGAATAAATTAATGGAAAATTAATCAATGTAGGTGATTATCCAATTAAATCGTAATTAATAATGATTAATCTTAGTCACTTATTTTTGAGAAGTAATTAAAGAATTTTTCTTAGTTAATGAAGGCTATTAACCAAGATTATTTAAGTAACTAATTAATTTATAATAATTAATTTAGATTAATTAATTTAATAATGATCATTCATGAAGTGTAATTATTTAATGGAAATATTAAGAAATTAATTATTCAGTATAAATTAATTGGGTGTAATTAATTAATCATTAATTTTCCATAACTAGCGAATTTATTCATAGAAATAAATCTGATTTAAATCTATCAGATAATTAAATTAATCCTACTTATGGATGTTTGAATTTTATTGAATGGTTGAATTGTTTGATACTCCTGATATGTGATGCTTTGTTTTGAGACTGTGTGACTTATTTATTTGTAATTTATATATCTGTGATCTGTGATCTGTGAATGAATGATAAACGTTATAGCACATATCACTTATAAACTATATTTCTGTGTTTTAATCTGTGATGATTGAAATGATGTTGCACTATTGTGTTAAACCCCTGGACCACACTTATACACACACAAACATGGATTTCACGAGGAAATCGATTAAGTCACAGATTTTAAAATGATTTATAAAATTGAATATTTAAGTTCAAATGTTTTGGAAATGGATTGGGTTTAAAATGAAAAGCAATTGAAATGGAATTTCGAAGATGAAATTTATTTTAAATAATTTGATTGAGTTTTGGAATTTAAATATTCTGATTTAAATTTGAATTCAATATTTGAAATTGAATTCTATGATTTGGAAACTAGGGTTTATAAAGGTTATTCAACTTATAAATGGGTTTATATGGGTTAAACTATTTTAAAGGTATTAATTTGGAAAATTTGAATTTAATTCAAAGGCTTTAACTCGTGTGAATATAATTGGATCTCTCTGACATAGAAACTATTCGTTTCCAAATAATAAAAGCTTTCGTATAAGAAGTGAACTTCCAAATTGTGTTAAAAGGATTTCAAGTTAAAAATTGAAAATGATTTTTCCAAGTTATGGAAACGATTTGAAAGCTATTAGTTAAATCTTTAATTTAAAGATTTTAAACGAGTTAATCCAATTGAAATGGGAATTGATTTGAAATCCTTAAATGGATCTTTGTGAAACTGGGTGAACTTTGTGAAATAAATCTTTTTGTTAAAAGATTTGAAATGGTAATTTGTTTAACCATTTGAAAGAAAGTTTTGAATCATTAAGTTGTGACTTAATTGAAATCCTATATCCATATGTTTAAATGTTGCGCTCACTATTCGGTTTAGCCGGGAGAGGACCTTTGTGTCATATAACCCATTCCGAATATGTGATACGACGTATATGGATAGCATTTGAAAACCGATGGTGAAGACCAGGTATTTACGGAAACGATAGGATGACCTATCGATTGTCTCTGCACCGATTCGCGCCGGTATAGAGATTCCCTAAGTGATGGGAAGTCCGATCGGGATTGTGAATACCCGGATTGCAAGGGCTTCTTTGGAAGTGCCTTCGGTTCTGTTCGAACCCGGAACAGACTTGTATAGATTGTATGTCTGACATTACACTTTGAGATATAAAGCATATTTCTTTCAAATACATATCTGTTGGTGGCGGAGAATTTATTCTCTTAGCTTAGCACCCTTCTCTGAGACGTACGAGCTCAGAGGTTATGTAGTTGAAGGTTATCAGCGATATACTCCCAATTTGGTAATGTGGCATGCTGAGTGCTGCTGTGTGTTAATGATCATTGTTTGATCATTTGTGATATGATCATTTGTTTGATCATTTATTTTTGTGATCATTACTTTGATCATTTGTTGACCCAAAGCATGGCTTTGTACCAAAGCGTAGCTTTGTGGACGAGACTGCATCAGGACCTCACACCCCGGAAATGGTCAAAACAGGAAAGATGCGGCAAGGTTATGAGGGTCGCGCCCTTTAGGGTGTGTCATTCCCTTATGGTAAAGGGTGGTATCATGGTATGGAGCCCAGATATTTACCTATGTGGTAGCTCCAATCTCATTTACTGTGTGGTTGTTGCTTTAGAGGCGCCTCGGATAAAGGTCCCAAAGGACCGGGGAATGGCTTGCTCGAGTAGTAGTTACCTAGTTACAGAGGTAACCCGGCCTTGTGTTGGCAGAGATCCGGTTAGGTTCTCGGGACGTCCCACCAGAGGCGATCTCATGTGGCGGTAGGAAGTTCCTTAGCCTGACCATTTGTTGGAAATCCATTCATCCAATACGAAACCCTGTACGGTTTTAGTTGTAGAACCTGCCATTCACTTATGGTGGTCACCACTGTTTGGATGGTAGCTATAGTAGGCATACGATAATGGTCGTATGCTGGCTAAGATTTATATTCTACTTTCGAAATGTTTTCTGCACTGTGCACTTATAATAATAATACCAAAGAAATTTTCTGTGTATTAAGCATGTTTGACTACCATAAGAAGAAATCTCCTTCAAGTCTGCATTTGCATTGTGTGTGTGGCGGGAGGTCTTATGGTAGTTTCATTTTCTAAAAAGCATATCGGATTTTCTTTATAAATCTTGTTTTATTTTAAAAGATAAACTGTTTTTGTTACTCACACCAGTCGCATGACTGACTCGGAGTTTATTGTTCCTTTCCTAAACTCTGGGTGCTCACTATTTTCCACACGAGCAGTCTAGAGTTGGGTTTTCAGATAGTTAGGTTCTGTAGATTATCTGGAGCTAGTTCAGTCTTTGGATATGACTGACCTTACTTAGCTTGGTGCATCGTTATTGGGAGTTCGAGTTATTTCTGGATTAGTTCCTGGAGATGAAGTTGCAGTTTTGGAATTCTTCCTTGAAGACTATCTCAGAGTTATTTATTCCACTGCTAGATGTTATCTATTTTTCTTTCCGCTGCTATTTTATTGTATCATATCTCTGTTGTATATCGATATCTATTGTATCATCTGTTGTATCAGGATGTTGTATCAGATGTTGTATATTGATATTCATTATTTATTTCGCTGTGTTGTTTACTTAATTGTGTTATAAGCTCCGGCGAACCAGATTCGACGTTTGGATCTGCGGCATTAGAATATGAGTGTCGTATTCGGTGCCGATTTTCGAAGGTCGAGTCAGGTTCGTTACACTACGGGTCCATGACAATAGACGATTGAATTTTGGATAATTTATTATCACATTTGACAATATTTTATAGGCAATTCTTTTATAGTGCTATACGATGATATAATATCACTTCTGGGGATATTTCATAAACACCGCTTCTAGAGTGGTACATATCACTTCTAAAGATACTTTATATGCATTGTTTTTTGGATGTCATTAATAATCAATATCTTTTTCTACATAATTGACATAATTCTACAACATCTCTTCTAGGATGTTTGGATTTTGAAATATAAAATCATAATACATCTCTTCAAGAGTATGTCATATGGATTATCTCTTCTGGAGAATATTAAAATGTACTTCTTCAAATATATAGTTTGGCAAACACACCCAAAGATTATCAAAACTTGGGTTTTATCAACTTTAAACTGATTTACTGAACTGAAATAAAATAAAATCCACATAGCAGACTTCAGGCTGCTATTATTGATCAATTCGACCATATCATTTATTACCGTACTTAGATTTTCATCATTAATGAAGTTTCCTTCATCGTCGAAGAAATGATCTAACTTCAGATTACATCACTAGACAATCCTTTCACATAATTTTAGTTTAGAAGTAATTTTAATATAGATGAATTGTATGATGTATTTTCTAGTAGATTTAAAGACTTAAAACTTCAAGTTCAACCACTCATGTCTAGTGTTTAAAAGTGTGACCATATTTTGGTGGTCATAACGCTCCTTCAGGGAGTTCCATAGGTAAAGATGTTCTTTTTCAGTTAAATCACTAGACAATCTGAATATGGTTAATTCAAAAAAAAACAGATATAATCATATAAATTCTAAATTATTTCTAAATGAAAATATGAACATCACGGAACTTTGTTTTACTCAATGCGTGAATGAAACCGGAAATCTCATAGCAAGAGCAAAAGTGCGTGTTTCCATTAAAGGGAAACGTGTTTTATACATCGACGAATGAAAAATGGAACAAGTCAAAAATATAAGTACCATCGATTCGATATCCATTACTGGAGTCATTGGAAATTAATCTGCTTGCTTCTTCTGCAACTCAAACCTCTTTGTATTATTAAATCAGCAATAATACATATAATTATACACGCTACAAATATCAAAACCATTTCATGTAGATATTTGATAATCAGCATTAATTTGGTAGATTTTTTTTTTAATATAAAATCCTTCATTACAAAGAATATCAATTAAAAATAATGAAAGATCAATGAGATCTAAAATCAATCATTATACCATATTAGGGCTGTGGATCGAAAAGAAAAGCAACAGTATATAAAATATAAAATGTTATAGATCTATAAAATTAGATCTGTAATAGAATTAGATCAGAAAAATTAGATCATATTGAGATCAACATAATAACATCTAAAAATAAAATCAATTTAATAATTCTACAAATGAGATCTGAAAAATGAAGTCTACAAAGTTAGATCTATACAAATAAATAATATTAGATTCACATAATTAGATCAACATTATAAGATATACAAAATGAGATCCAGGAAAAAGAAATGAGATCAAAACAAATGTTTACAAAACGAAATTTGATCTATGAAATAAAATTAGATCCCAAGAGAAAAGAAATAGATCTCAAATGCATAAAGAAAATCTTAAGAATAAAACATCGTGCTGATAATGTGTTATAGAATAAAGAAAATAGAAGCCATTGGAGAGAGAGAGAACAATTTTATTCATTCAGAGAATAGATATCTATTTACATTACATGGCCTACTTTATATAAGGGCTTCAGAGGTAAGGACTGAACTTATCCCACGATGTGGGACTAAACAAAACAATGTACAAGCATATTCACTTCATAATATACATATATTATAACAGATACACTATTTTCTGAATTAAGTGTACTTAATTCAATGTATTAGTAAGGATTTAATTCAATGCATTAGTAAGTACACTTAATTCAATCCTTCTAAATTAAATTACTAATACATTGAATTCATTGTCCTTAGTAAATCAAAAAAATTCCATGAAGAATGCATCGAATTAATTTACCAAGTCCTTTACACAAAATAGTGTATCCTTTTAATTTACTAATTCAATGCATCCTTCATAGTCATTTGCACAAAACAGTGAAAAACATGCATTGAATTAAGTGTCAAACTAATCGTGAAATATTTTTTATAAAGTAAAAAACATGGCATAAACTAAGTCCTTCACCGTTTTTTTTAAGGAATATGAAAAATAAAATATTCGTATGCACAATCAATAGCCAACCATACAAACCGCATGCTCTCCTAACTTTCCTCCCGAACAACCACCTTGCTTCCATTCTACCGCTCCACAATCGTTACCAACAACATCCTACTTTTGGCATGTACGAAGACCACTCGTCGTATGTATCGTTGATGATGCAGAACGACCAACTTCAACAACATCTTAGCGGAAAGCAGATAGATATTCGTGATCAAGAAGCCATGCAGAATTTGTCTAGGCAATATTTGTATGCATGCAATGATCCTACAACTGAAGAAATAAATAGCAGTTCAAACATGAAAGAAGGCGAAGATCAAGAAGGCGACGCCGAAGACACGGAAGACGGTACGATGAAACCGTTGAGATAAAAGTATTCGATTCAGCTGTATGCATACATAAAACTGAAGTAGAGCGGCCTATCAGAAAACATGCCCATGAGCCTTTTATTTTTTTTCTTTAAATACACTGATGTATTTGCTTTGTAAAAGTATCTCTTCATTTTATCTGAGTATTGTAAAACATCATCAGAGAATACAAATCACATTGAAACCAATAAATCACTGTTTCAAATTCTTTCTTGGTATCAGAGCAAAAACCATATGCTTAACAACAATTAAGGTTAACGCCGTGCCAGTGATCCCTCAGATTCAATAGCATCACAGAGATCAGGCTGCGCACCCAATATCATCAGAGAATCAAGATTCTCATCACTTGATTGTAAAAGTTCGGACATACCTGAGCCTGTATCAAGGTTCTTATCAGTTTTATATCGAGTTTCTGTTTGTGTCTCGCCAAGAAGTAACTGTTAGAGTTACTTCATCATTCAGTTATCTTCTAACGGCACCCTGTCAATATCTACTGTTCTATATTTTTCATCAATCTTTGCAGTTTCTTGCTTCAAGATCTCTGCACTGAATATTCAAGATCTTGTCTTTTAATCATAAATCGGTCACTGCATCAATGGCTGAAGAAGAGTCATCACCCTCATTGACAGCAAGAAACACAGAATCAACCACCCAAAGATCTGCAACACAAGATTTGATTAAGGCGTTGGTTAAACCACAAAGTCAAATTATCAATGTACAACTGGATGAATCAAACTTTATTCTCTTGAAATTTCAAATAAAAATAACAATCAAATGCTATGGTCTGAAGGATTATGTTCATGAAACATTAATCACACTACCCAGATTTGTCACTAATAAAGAAGGAAAACTAATAAGTAATCAATAATTCATATCACATCAAAGGAAAGACATTTTAGCAAGTTCTTGGCTACTTTCTACAATTAGTTCTAATCTTTTGCCACAATTAATCAGATGCAAATCTACAAATGAAATCTGGACTACCATTGAACAAGTATTCAATACACAGTCAGCAGCAAAAGTTATGTTCTACAAGAGACAGTTGCAAAGCTTAAAGAAGGATACTCTATCAATGAGAGATTACTTGTCAAAAGTCAAAATGTTGTGTGATCAACTTGCCTCAGCTGGGCATAAAATTTCTGATTATGAACAAATACCATCGATTTTAAATGGTCTAGATGAGGAATATGAGGCAGTTGTAGAAGTAATTTCCTCAAAAGAAACAACACCCACCATTCAGTATGTTCATGCTATACTTCTTGCTCATGACGGTAGAATAGAGCAAAAGAAATCCACTGGTTCAGATTTCTCTGCCAATTTCATTAGTAATAGTAGGAACAAGAATCAAGGAAAGAATTATAATACCAGAAATCAAATTAACAGTCAAAGAGGTGGTCAGACAAATAGAACCAGAGGTAGGGGTGGCAGGCAGAATAACAACAATAGAATCAGATGTCAGATATATGAGAAATATGGTCATATAGCAAGCAAATGCTACTTCAGATTTGTTAGCAATTATGTGCTACAACAACAAAACAATGCAAGAAACTATCAGCCAAATGCTAACATGGTTAACTGTCAACAAGATCAGAGAAGTCATTTAGAAAATACAAACTGTGATACAGCCAAACTTGAAGATATTCATGATGAATGCTGGTATCCAGATTCAGGAGCTACAAATCATTTGATAAATGACCTGAACAATCTAAACCTGGGATTTAAAGAGTACAAAAGTACACATTCTATGCATATGGGAGATGGTAAATCTATTAGCATTACACATACTGGAAATGCAAGTTTTATTGGCAAGAAACAACTTTATCTTAACAATCGCTTAAGAGTCCCATTGATAAGAAATTTTTTACTAAGTGTATCCCAGTTTGCAAAAGATGACAATGTGTTATTTTAGTTTTATACAAGTATTGTCTATTTAAATATGTTCCAACAAAAGAAATTTTATTGCAGGGTAAAGAATTTAGAGGATTGTACAAATTTGATGTAGCTAGATCAAGAAATTCTGGACTTAAGAGAAAATGCTGTAATATTTCTGAAATCAAATGTGAAAATGACTGTAAGACTTTTGACATATGGCATTATAAACTAGGCCATCCAAATGTAAATATTGTTAAGCATGTGTTGAATGAAAATGCAATTTCTTTTGAGAAGATTTCTTTACCATATGTTTGAACATACTGTCAAATGGGAAAAAGTCATAAACTTGTATTTCCAGACTCACAAACTGAATATAGTAAACCTCTAGAATTAATTTCCATAGGTTTATGGGGACCAGCACCAATAATACTAATTATGGATACAAATATTATGTTTCATTTGTTGATTCTTATTCTAGGTATGTATGTTTATTTTCTGAAATCAAAATCTGAAACCTATAAGGCAGTTCAGCAATTCATAGTTCAGGTTGAAAATCAAACAGGTTACAATGTAAAAACCATACAAACAGATGGTGGAACAGAGTTTCACCCTCTTAAAGAATTTTTCTCAGAAAAGAGAATAATTCACAGAACAACTTGTCCATACACATCTGAGAAGAATGGTCTAGTTGAGAGAAAACATAGACAAATAGTTGAGACGGTCCTACATTACTTGCTCAAGCATCATTACCACTAAAATTTTGGCCTGATTCCTTTTCAACAACTGTGTACTTAATTAATAGGCTGCCAAAAAAGGTCTTAGATTTTAAATGTCCCATAGAAAAGTTATAGGGGATTAAACCAGATTATCATAGTTTGAAAGTGTTTGGTTGCCTATGTTTCCCTACCTAAGACCTTACAACAAACATAAATTAAACTTCAGATCATCACCATGTACTTTCTTGTGCTATGCCATAAACAAAAAGGGGTACAAGTGTTTAGATGATAAAGGAAAAATCTTAATATCAAGACATGTTGTGTTTAATGAAAATGTGTTTCCTTTTAGCAAGACAGATGTGAAAACATCACAAAAAATAAACAATCCAAGGTTCTCAATACCTGAGCTACCAGAATACTCAGAGATTGATATCCAATCACATACAACGGTGAGGAAGAATGCTTAACACACTACCTCAACTGAAGTAGGTCATGGCTCACAACACACAGTGATCAGAAATGAACCAGGTCATGAGCAGTCAGAGTCTGAAACTCAAATTCAAGGTACACAGCATGATTCAGATATCCAATCAGGCAGTCATCAATCATTAGATGGTTCACAATCACCTAATGATGATGAAACTACAGTTGAAAGCAGTGATCAAAAACCTGCAACTACTGGACATCATACGATAGCAAGGGCTAAAAGTGGAATTTTCAAGCCAAAAACTTATAATTATGTCATAGGAACCAAAGAACCAGGCACTTACTTTGAAGCTGTATAAAATGAAAAATGGAAAACAACAATGAAAGAAAAATATGATGCATTAATAAGAATAAGACCTGGACTTTGGTTTCTCTGCCATCCAATAAAACTATTGTTGGATGCAAATGGACATACAAAATTAAGAAGAACCCTGATGGTTCAATCTCTAAGTATATGGCAAGGCTTGTAGCAAAAGGTTATTCACAACAAAATGGTTTTGATTTCAATGAGACTTTTTCACCTGTTGTGAAACCTTCTACTATCAGAATAGTTCTTACTATTGCCTTAAGTAGAGATTGGACCATCGAGCAACTTGATGTAAATAATGCCTTTTTGATGCAGGAAGAAGTTTACATGGAGCAACCACAAGGATTCAGACAAAGTGGCAATGAAAAACTTGTGTGCAAGCTAAACAAAGCAATTTATGGACTCAAGCAAGCACCCAGAGTTTGGTTTGACATACTGAAGTCAACATTAATTAGTCTTGGATATTCACAAACTAAATCCGACAACTCTTTATTTACAAAATTCAATAAGCTTGAAGTTACATATGTACTTATATATGTTGATGATTTTATTATTACAGACAGCAGTGATGCAGAAATCATCAAAATTACTGAACATCTAGATAAAGAGTTCTCAATTAAAGATCTAGGGTGCTTCAATTATTTTCTGGGAATTTAAGTCAAAAGAATGTCCAACACAATGATTCAACTAAGCCAAGAAAAATACATCTCAGAAATTCTTATTAGAGCAAAAATGGACAAGGAAAATGCATTATTTACACCCATGGAAAGCAACTTAAACTTATCTAGAAATAAAGGTGAAGCAATATAGAACAACAAACATTATAGAAGCATTGTTGGAGCATTGCAATATGCAACAATCACAAGACTAGAAATTGCTTTCAGTGTGAATAAAGTCAGTCAATTTATGCAAAACCCATTGGATAAGCACTGGAAAGCAGTAAAGAGAATTCTAAGATACTCAAAAGGCACAATGAAACATGGACTGATCTTAGAATCATGCAAGAACATGAACAACAATGGATATGCAGATGTAGACTGGGCTACAGATCCTGATGACAGAAGATCCACAACAGGATACTGTATATTCTTAGGCAAAAATCCTATATCATGGTGTTCAAAAAAACAACCAACCGTATCTAGGTCCAGCACAGAAGCAGAGTATTGAAGTGTGGTGAATGCTACTGCAGAAATAATCTGGGTAAATTCACTTTTGAGCGAACTTAAGGTCAAAACTGACGGTAAAGCTGCAGTCTGGTGTGATAACCTTTGCACAGTTCTACTCAGTGCAAACCCAATTCTACACAGCAGAACTAAACATATGGAGATTGACCTTTACTTCGTTAGAGAGCAAGTCACCAACAATAAACTAAATGTAAATCATATACCTGCATCTTACCAAATTGCAGACATATTGACAAAGCCATTATCTAAAAAGAACTTCCTTCTATTCAAGCAGAAGCTCAAAGTCGGTACTGCTAACAGAGAACATCAACTTTGAAGCAAATTTGTCTGAGCAAAAGTTCAAAGCTCATCAAATCAAAATCTGGAATATCGAGTTTCATATATCTGTTTTCTGTTGCTCAAAGCTCAAGATTAGTACTATAAGCATCAATCTTCAATCTTTAAGCAATCTCTTCTAAGCTAAAGCTCGAAGTTCATCAAATCAAAATCTAGAACATCAAGCATTTTAGATCTAGAGTTAGTGATTATTCTTAAGAAAAATTCTATAAAATCTATTGAAAAGTATGAGGTAAAATCTTACCAGATCCGATGCAAAAAAAACTGGAAGGCAACTCAGATCTAAGCTTCATTATCATCATCAAGATCTAAACTCAAATATGAATTTCATCAAAATTAGCAATTTTGCGAAGAAACACTTTTAGATAGTTAAGAGACTAGAAGATCGACAACTTAACTGTGACAATTCAAAGCCATGAAGAGATCCAGTATTCAAAGCTATCCAAAGCTATGAAGATACACTACTATATTCAAGAAGAATTTTTTGAAGAAAAATGATGTCGGCGGCCCCATTATATTTTCTTTTCTGCAAACCCTAGACGGTATAGGGTTTGAGGGGGCGAGATAAAAGTATTCGATTCAGCTGTATGCGTACATAAACTAAAGTAGAGCGGCCCATTAGAAAATAGACCCACGAGCCTTTTATTTTTTTTCTTTAAATACACCAATGTATCTGCTTTGTAAAAGTATCTCTTCATTTTCTCTTAGTATTGTAAAACATCATCAGAGAATACAAATCACATTGAAATCAATAAATCATTATTTCAACTTCTTTCTCATTGCAGAGATGTCTACGCCTCAAATTTCAGAATATAACAAGAAGAAGAAATGGAAATCATTAAGCAGCATTTTTAGTAATCAGCGTAGGGAACCAGCTGCAGCAGATGTAGACATTGGCATAGAAGACAATGACATGGAAAATTCTGAAGAGGGAGTGCAGCAGCCGACGGTGGAAGAAAGCAAATTAAGTTTACTTCTCAATAGTTTGTTTCTCTTGCTAAATCATGGATACGTATTTCACAAGATAATATTACTAGAAGTAGTATGAAAGGGAAAAAATTTTGGAAAAAATTAGCGGATTATTGTAACACCATAGAGCAGTTTAAGAGAACCTGGGCTTTGCTTAGAGGTGTATATCGAATAATGAACCATGCATGTCAAAACTATCTGGCTATACTACCAAGGTTGGAGACGACACAGCGAAGCGATGCTGCTCTGTATGACACTGTAATTTTGATTATGTTTTACTACATACTTTTTAAAAGATCATACTTTTTGAATATTAATCTTTATTCATACATTTTTTACTTCTTTCTATAAATAGAAGAAGCATGCAAGGCATACTAATAGAAATACTGTCATCCATTAGAATTTTAGGAATGCTTTGAGCTTCTTTCCGATCCATCGAAATGGAAGAATCCCAACAACTACAGTACGAGCAGCAAAATAAGGCAAAAAGAATGAATTACTCGGATTTAAGTGCAGGCGGCGATCCTAGTACTCAGGAAAGATCGCCGTTGTTTGGGAACATAGACACACGTCCTCTTGGTAGAAACAAATCAATGTTGGAGCAGTGGAGTGCCAAATTTTCAAGATTCGTAGGTACTTTAGAGATGTCCACTAAGGAAACAAGAGAGCGTAGAAAGTGTGAATAAATGCTATCTATAAACAAACACCTACGAATTCCTGTTGTTCCTTCCTTTGTGCCCACAAATGATCCACTAATTTGTTACGTAATTGAAAGTGTGCTCCACCAATTGTTAGAACCCTTAAACATGTCCGGTTAACTAGTGTTTTGATTTTTATACTCGTCTTTTGCTCTCCACGATCATGTTTTGAATTATTATACAAGCATATATAATTTCAGATGCAACTATTACATCATGAAATTGGGCAGGGTTTCATAGAATCTGAAACCTTGCTTGTAAGGCACCGAATGTACGTTCGATGTCCTTTCTATAACTTGCCATTTTTTCGATGAAATAGCTCTCTTTGTCGTTTCTTGTTGCCTTAAAACCTTGTATTAAAGTTCACCACTTTGGATAAATGTCATCCACTAGGTAATATCTAGTTTGATGCTCAACGTTGCCAATTTTGAACGAAACTTCCCTTGGCAGTCCATTAGATAGTTCGGAGAACAGACATGACTGTTTTAAAATATTTATATCATTTAGTGAACCTAGCACTCCAAAGAAAGCATACTAAATCCATATATCATCGGAAATTACTGCTTTAAGAATCATTGTTGTACTTTTTTATCCGGTGAACATTACTTTCCCTCTCGTCGAATAGTTCTTCCAAGCCCAGTTCATATAGTCCAAACTCTCAAGCATACCTATAAAACCTCTAACTTCTCCTCTTGATAGTATTCTAGCTACATGATTTAGTCCAGTGTTCGTAAGTATCGAACTGTTCGATCACTGTCTTGCAGAATTCCTTTATGCACTCTACTGTCATCGATGATACAACTCTGAAATATTTGTCTAATTGATCAATAGATGTTCCATAAATTAACATAATTAAAGCCGTCGAAATTTTGGTATGGGGCGAATGCTCAGGTTCTAGTGCGCCATTAAGCCTCTAAGTGAAATATGGGTTATTTTCAAGAAGTTTAAGATAAACTTGGGAGAAAACATCCGAGCCCATGTGAAATCGACGACAGGAACAAAGTTATGTCATTGATTGGATTCTCAATGGAATAGCCCTTCATCAGCCTTTTATGTCGTCCAACATAGTCCCTCTTATATCGACAGTCAATCCGTCCAGGCATACTACCATGACGATTGCGCGTAGATCCTTCTCCAAAAAAGTAAGAATATCCTACCGCAGGTTGTTGCATTTGCAACTTCACGATTTCATCATCCATTTCTTGTTCACCGTCGAACCATTGGTTCAATTCATGGCTGTACTGGTAGTAGTGGTAAGGATCCATTATTATAGAGAGGAAGAAGTAATTTGATTTCTGTACTTGCAATAGTTTTATGCAGTTGTGTGTGAAGTGGTTCAGAATGAGAGGGTATATAACTGTGCGAGCTAAAACGAATGGACATAATTTGTTCCACATAGCTAGGAAAGGATACAACATTCATTGATATCAGCTTGCTTCACGTAGCTAGGAAAGGACCCACCATTCCGTCAGATCTTCGTAGTTTCTTTTCTGCATTTCCACATACCGCACTATCGGTGGTTCTGAGAAAGAAGGATTTGGTGGGAGTTCATGATTCAATGGGCCATCGTATGAGTATGAAGAACGATATGAAATGTTGCTATAGTCCACCATTGTGATATACAATATGGAAAGTTGGAAGAGTGAGTGTATATCTCAACGGTAGAAGGAACTTATTTATATTAAAAGAGGAGCGTGTTTAGTAATCAAATATTACTGTTGGATAGACAAATTCAGTGTACGTATAGCTACTGTGTAGAAGAGAACGCTACACTGAATGGTTATGGATTGCTCTACGTGGCTAGGATGAGACATGGCACTGAATAAAAACATCAACCACAAAAAAAACATGAAACATAATAGTCGATGCCATAGTACATGAATAATATCATTTTCCACGGTACATGAATAATAACATCAACAACAACATAAATAATAACATCTGCCACGGTACATGAATAAAAACATCAACCACAAAAAAACATAAAACTTAATAGTCGATGCCATAGTACATGAATAATAACATCTGCAACAATACATGAATAATAACATATGCCATAGTACATGAATAATAGCATCAATCATCTATGTCGACTAGGACGACGATAGGGACGTGTCCCATCATCAACGTCTCTGCCACCACTCGGGCTAACTAACTGGTCGTAGTACATACCAAAGTCAGCAAATCTCTGACACTCTAACTCTAACGATGCCTACTGTGACGGCCCGAAATTTTTGGACATTTGAAATTGAAATATTTAATTGATTTTAAATATTTGAAAGTTGGTTTAACTTGAGTTTCAAATATCACTGATTATTTGACAATTAAATTATGAATTTAATAATTGGAAATAGGTTAAAAGAGTGAATCTTGGGTTTTAAGCTGGTTAAAAATATTTCAAAGGCTTGAAATTTTATATTTATAATACTGGAGATAACAGAAGTTTTAAATTTGAGTTTAAAAGTATTTTGTTCGGTTTTGAAAATATATTGTTTAAATTGATATTTAAAAATAGCCTTCCGAGGCACAGTCTCGGATTTTAATGAAACCAGTTCCATTGGATCCATAATAATATATTATTATAGAATTTCAAATTTCGTGGTGTTTGGAGTTGTCATGTGATCGTACGGTAGGTAAATGCGCTGAAATCTATATCGAATTCAATATAATTATAAGGTCCAAAATGCTATCTTCTCCACATGATTGAATTAGGACTCGAAACCTCTTCCATTGCGTTCGAAATAGGGTTATAACCTTATGAATGCCTGGCGGCATGCCTCGATAGGATGTAAAAAAATTAAGCTTCGAATTGATGACGATTTAAATTTAAATTTAAATACTATATATATGTTTTCTCTTCAATTTTCTGTAGACGCACCCAACACTTGTCCACCCTGAGGACAGATTTCCTGCATCTTCTACCACGCATCATTAAAAAGAGATAGATATTGAAAATCAAATCCCAAAATCAGTCTCTCCTCTATTTCTTTTATTCGAACGAGTTCGTTCGATAATCTTCAACAAAAGAAAATATATAATGGCCAGAACAAACATCCCTTCTCGTTCCAAATTGAAACCAAGTGAAAATATAAATGGCCACTTCTCTGCAATTTGATTCGTAAACAAAAAAGGGGTTAATCGCATTCAATCACTCGACTTGGAAGCAACCGTAAGGAGATTCACGGCACTTGCTAGGATCTCAATTTTGGAATCGTGTTCCCCTCAAATCGAATGCCGATAGGAAGCAATTCTCGAACGCATGCAATCGGAGGGAGATGTCACGATTGGATTTAGCGTCTTTGGCGTGGCATGGGATCGGTGGCGTCAAGGTCTATACCGGAGATGAGCAAGTCGAGCGCAATGCTGCAGAGGCTCGGCAACTTAGGTAGCGGCGCGATTTGAGGGTTTGTTCTGTGCGGCAGTGAGGAATTTTCTTAACTTATATATCCGTACAAATATAAATATAAATATATATATATATATAAGTGTACACAGCGAGATATGGATGCCATTTGTTTTTTTAGTTCGTATTCATATAAATGCACAGAAACAAAGAAGGAAATATTTGCGGTATACTTTTTGAAATGTATATATATGAATATGTAAACAAATTCATAGCAAAGCACTAAAAACATTTCTGTTCTAATATATGTACATATAATTTAGATGGGAATTTAGTATATATGTAGATAATACGCTCACATATTTTAATACACATACCTATTTTAATATATATATATATATATATATATATATATATATATATAGAAATAAACAGAAAAATATATAAGATTTTTGAAAAAGGACATCAGGGTTTATATAGAAAATTAGATTTTTAAGACTTATATAGATTATTTTTATATGTAATTTGAAAATAAAAATAAAATATACATATACATATCTTTTGAAATCTACTAGTTTAATTTTAAAATAATGTCTTATAAAGATTAATTTGTTTAATAAAGTTATTTAATTATTTTAGTTACTTAAATTATTTATTATAGGGAAATCAGATTTAAACTAAATCAATAGTTATTTAAATTTTAAAATAGTGATTAATTGTCTGACTTATTTCAAATGTTAATAAATCATAAATTGTTTATACAAGGTTGAGAAATCGTGAAGCCAAGTCAAGATCGGAGTGGACTGCAAATAAAAATCAAAGGTGAGTTAATCTCACTCATTTGGATTACCTTTTAAATTTAAATAGTAAAATTTAAGTTATTGGTTGTTTTCTTGAATTGATTATCAGCTTGGATATGATATATTATTTGTAGTATAAATATATATTGGATGATTGATTCTCGCATTATATAGCGGATGAGACCCTATGCTCCCTGCAAAATAGCGGATGATCCTTTATACCGCAATATCCTGCCCTGAAGCCGGATTGGTATTTTAAATTGTTGTGGTAACATCTGTGGATGCAGGGAAATAGGTTGGAGGGATCCAACTGGATTCCTTAAAATGTTGAATTTATTTTATATTCAGTAATGTGATTTATGTGATAATCTATGATGGATTATATTGATTATATTGGGAACTGAAATTTTTAAATGCTATGGCTTGGTTGAATATATATTAGTATTTGAGAAAAATGATATATATATATATATATATAATTTGGATTTTTAAAAGAAATAAAAAGGAAATTTTTAGGTAAAATAATTATAGTGAATTCAAATAAATTCAAAGAATGAATTTGGGAAAGAGATAAATGTTTGATTTTAAATCCTATATAATAAATTCAAGGATGGGAAGAATATGGATTTTGAAAGGGAAAAAAGGATTTTATTTAAAATAAAAACTTAAGCAATATTGTTTCGTAAGTACGAAGGATATTTTTTCAAATTTCAATATTTGAATGAGTTTGGAAAAATAAAAGGAGAATTTTTGAAATGAAGTATGGAATTGGTGTTTTCAATTTAAAAAAGAATTTAAATCATGAATAAAGTTGTGAACATGGGATAAATGGGTTTTGAAATAAATTTGGATAAGTAAAGGAATTTATTTTAAAAATGGACTTGGTTCTAGAAATCGATTTGAAAACCGACTAATTATTGAAACCGTGAATAAAGGAAAATGAGATTGTGAAATTTATAAACATGGTTTTTAAATAAAGTGAAATATTTATCAGAGGATAATTTTTGAAAGTACAAATTCAGGATGAGAATTTATAAGGAAAGAGTGATTTGTTTAAAAATAAATTGTGGTTTATTTTTAAAGGTGTGGAAAGGAAAGTGTATTTCCCTGAAAAGCCAAGTACATTTTCAAAGAAAGATTTCCAAGTATAAGTTAGAGATTTTAAAGTGGGTTTAAAAGAATGTTTTAGAAGAAATTATTATTTAGCGGTTTTAAAAATTTTAAATTTATATATTTATTAAGTTAATTATAAAGTAAAGTATTTTAAAGGTTTAACTAGTATTATGATTTAAAAGATAATTATTTAATATTTGTACCTTATAGAATAAATTTTATTTTAAATTTTAGTTTTGGTTTACGTTTTACCTGAGAAGTTATTATCAAATTTCATAACCAGTATTTTAAATAAAGTGCTTTAAATAGTTTTTATTTTAAGTGTTTTAAAGTATATATTTTTGGATAAAGTGATTTAAATTATTTAAAAATCTAAAGTATTAAGACTTGGTGATTTTCAGTGGAAATAAAACAATTGGTTCCGCGAGAGAAGAGTGATTTGAAAACTATTTTCAAGGGCTGAAGTGTAGAAAAATATCTTGCGAAGGTATTTTGAAACAAATAATTTGGGAAATTATTAAGGCTTGATGGTTGTTTGTGGATGTTATATGATAGTTAAATAACCAACCATCAATATTGGCCAAAGCGCTGATCATTTCGAAGAGACCGGGATCGAGATTAATTTTTCGAAAACCACTTCTATTCGGTTTGAACGTTTTCGTGGGGAAGACAAGGGCTTGGAGTCGAAGATGGAGCAGTGAAGTGCAAGGGCTAATCGCTACTAATCCCGAGGATGATTCCAAAATGGATGTAGTAGGAGTAGTTCCTTCGGTTCCATTCGGACCGAGAACATACTTGTATGGATGAATGCTATTAGCACATCGTCACGGGGACGATGAGCATTTTAAGTAAATGTGTGCTAAAAAGGTAACACATAACCTCGAGCCTCATCAACCAGGAATGGCTAAATCAGGAGAGGTGTAGCAAGGCTTAATGGCTAGCAACCAATTAGGGTAAGGTCATCCCTGTCTAGATGTCACTTTTATTCGGCTGTGTGGGAAGTTGCTAATCCCAACCGTGGGATGATCTTATTCGGACTATCCAGTAAGGGGTACCTCCGGTCTTGTGCAGCAGGGGATCAGGGTGGATCCTCGGTACGGTGATCTAGACCACGTACTGTGATGGGCGGCATCCCAGTAGCCTATGCCATTGTATGGAATCCAATCTCCAATAAGCGCCTGTACAGTTTTGATTTTGCCTAACTATTGCTGGAACGTGAGATGCAAGCATTTCAGTTAGATTCTATTTTACTTTCTATAGACAGTATTGTAATATCAGATGGATTTGATAAAAATGTTTTGGTTATTGTAAGGTAAAAACCCGACATGTTTATTTGTGACGTGGTCTTATGAGATACCTTTGTTTTCAAAGGATTTTGGAAACTTAATAATCCAATTGAGTGTGTTTTATCACGCTAGTTTTCTAGACTAACTCGGGCGTATTTCACTATAATGCTCGCGTCAGATCGAGTATTATAGATACAGGAAAGGATGTTGTGGAGCTTAGAAGACGAGCTGGATGGTGAGACGTATCACACTTATTTAATGTATTATCTGCTGTGTATGGCTTGCTGCATAATTAGTTTCTATATGGACAAGTTATCCTAACTATCCAATGTTGTGTTTTCGTTTGATGTTGTACTCTAATGATGTAATATACAATACAATTACAGTTTCTTTGTATAAAAACCCGTTGATATCTATTATATGTTATTCCGCTGCGATTGTGAGATTCTGATATTGGTTTTTTTATTTCTTCTTCTATCTCCTTATTCTTTCCCTTGCGGACTGTTTTTTCGGCATTCGATCGTTTGAAATTTGATACAATGGACGTATCGATGTCAATTTTCGAGCGTCGAGAAGTGCGGGTTGTCACACCTGCGGCCGTGCTATCTCGGCTTCCTGTTGCCACATCTCAGCATTATAATAGTCAATGCTACGCCTATGCTCTATGTATCCTATGTGTCGGATACCCATTTGCATGTCATAAGATCAGCATATGATATCTATGAGGGATTGAGATACCGGTCATGTGCTGGATGATGATAAACATCAACATAATGGTTTGCTTCTGAAGTAGTAGGCACTGCTATGGTCCAACCAAAGTGGGAAGCAATGGCCACGTGATCTGGTGCACAATAGCCTTGACTAGGCTGGGTAAGATCCTCGATAACTGGAGGTGCAATGTTGTGTCGTATAGCAGAAGGACCAACTAAATCTATCGCCGCTACATGGGTAATGGTATCACCAAATGCAGCGTAAAATCTACACCAGAAATTAACATATAATGGACCAACAATAATAAAGCTCTCTGCCAGCCACCAACCAGATGCCCTCATCATGTGCAGCTGATCTATAGGGTTAATCATACATCGATAGGTATCATGATGTGGATCATAGAGAATGGACTCGTAAACATAAAACTATCTCCAACACCTCTCACTAAGGTACCCATATGCACCAAACTTCGAGGGGTACAATAATAGTGGAAATCTCTGCCTGCCAAGCATTCTTGCAATTCGTGTGAAGTCAAGTTCGATCGATATACTGGAATGAAGTGGATGCCAAATAATATGTTCTCTGTACATCCTCAAATCAATCTGGTTGTGGGCAACTAATTAAACATGGTGGGATTAATTATCCCTTTGGCCACCTGTTGGTCGCGCACAAAAATGAAAAACGTGGGAAGAAAGTAGATGTATCCATGGTCTATGTAACGAGATTAAAGTTATGGCCATACTCAAAGTATCGATACTGCAATAACTTCCAAAATCTGTATAAGAAAACCTGTGAATCAAAGATGGTGCACTGTGCATCTAGACATATGTAAAGGTATGCAAGAATAGGCATACCCCAATCATACTAAACAACACTATCAAAATCCAAATGTGATACAGCCTCAATAAAGTTGACCGATAAGCTATTGCTACTGGTGCTAAAAAACAAGTTCCCCATAAGGTATAAAACAAACAATCTAGCAAGCTCCAAATCATGCTATGGAGAATAGTCGCTCTAAATGGTGTCCATGGCATCAGTAATCGCACTAACTCGAATAGCGCCATAGCCTATATGATGCCAACGAAGCGTCAAAGTGTTGTAGAAGATCCCGAACAAGAGCGGCATCACGCCATCAAGATTCGTATAAGATCGGTGGAAAAGGGTTACTCCTATGCTTATGTCGGTAAGCATAGAAAAGTCGAAAGGTGTAATTCCGAGCTCACCGCAGGGAAAGTAAAATGTATGAGTAGTTTTATACCACCGTAAAGCAATAGCGGGACACAATTGTACATCACCTTTGATTACATTACTGATGTCTAGAATTATAAATTGCATAACAAGTAAACGTAAGCTAAAATAAATCAAGGTATTTTTTTACGTAAAGGGGTCATTTAGATTACCTAAAAAATGATGAAACCCAAGCTCATGTAAAAATGCTACGACTCTGTCAATGCTTGCCAATTTGCTATGGAAATATCTTACGGTGTCCGTTAATGAACAGGTAAACGGATATTTCGCGACTGTTTATGTTAGATGAATTCTTCAACATAAATTTAAAGCGATAAATTATTTAACTATTTTAAATTTAAGAAAAAATAATCGCAGCCAAGCTTGTCTACGTGCTGACATGCACTTCCCCTTCTGGAAGCGTCCGAAAGTTAGTAAATGTCGCCAACTTCACCGTGCTAAGGTTCGGATCCTGAAAACCATTAAGTCGGGCAACTCTAACAAAAGTCTGTCCCACTTCCCTGTCCGTTCTGACCGATCGAGCACCCCTACGGCCTTCGCGACCCCGACGACCGCCTTCTTCTTCGACTCCATCCTGATTATCAAGATTTTTAGGGCTTTTAGTAGACCTTCCGTTCCTTGTTCATGACCGCACGGTATAATAATACGTTCTTTAACGCCTCTACCAACGCCTCCGCCGCTGCTACTAATGCCTTCTCCCTGCATGAATTTTTTGGTGAATTTTTTTAGCTTTATAGACATTTCTTCGAGTGTGGATCTCAAAAACGAGCTTTAATTTGAGTATAAAGTGATGGATTTGGACTTTTAGGGTTTGAAATGGGTGATTTTTTGGTTTGAAAGGGATAGAGCCTGGCTGAATAAGGGAGGCGATGGAATGAAAACGACGGCTGGGGGAGTTTGGGTTATATATTTATAATCGCGAAAGCTTCACCATTATAAATGGAATAATTTTTTCATACTAGTTCATGGCTGGTTCTACCCTTGTCTAGGCACATGACTCGTTCACTCAGTTGAAAAAACAGAAGAGAGAGCGAAGTGAACAGATCAGCTTATTGGTAATGGTTATACTATTTCAATTGGTGGCTATGAGTCAAGGTGCTTCCTTTTCCTTTCTGATGTTACTACATTGCATTTTTTTGTTTAGGGAAAATTTTGTATTTCCTTTCCAAAAGATGACACAATTTCAATTGTCAAAAAACTAAGGACCAGAATTGAAATTTCTCCATTTCTCCTCCATCAGTTGCTACACGTTTCAACATTTAAATCCAAATAAATTTGAGCAAACATTAGCTAATTTTTGAGAAAAGAACTTGTTAGTACCAAAGAAGTTGGGCATCAACTGAAATATAATGGAGATGAATGAAAATTAGATGTTATATTCTCGTCTCCCTACTAAGTGGCTTGGGTAAATTGGGAAAAACTTCATCGGTCTTTTGAAAATTAATAATAATAACATGGTTTTTATGGTAAGATTCAACTTGTCAGCAATTTTAGAAGATTCACCTTGAACGGTACTAGTAACCAACATGTTGCATATGCTATGCACATGTTTCCGTGATTTTTTTTTTCAAACCACAAATTGTATGTTTTTATTAGAAGTAATTTGCTTGTAGTTATTAATTGAGAACTTCGAACATAATCCGTGCTAATTGGAATATTCGACTTAGTTCACCAATGTGGTTTATTAGACTTGCCTCATCACCTAACATATATACAAATAATACTAATACTAATAATCTTTAATAATGATTGTAATAGCTTTGGTGTCGCGCTTTTTTGATACCAACGTAAACTACCAAAAACGTCCATCTATATATTATCGAATCTTAATCGCCTAAAGGTAGAATCAAATATTAAATTTCTTTTACAAATTCAAACGCCCCTAAAAGTATGATCTAATAATTAAACATGCTTTACAAATTCAAAACGCTTTTGAAAATAGGATCCAAAATTAAACTTCTTTTACAATTCAAAATACTTCTTTACAATTATATAAATCTTAGTATCAATTGAAAATAAAAATAAAAATTATTTTTTCCAATTGATTTAAACATATACAATTTATATGGAAAACAATTCACGCGCGAAGCGCATGCCATTACACTTAATAATAAACAAAATAATACTGCATTTAGTTCTCCAATGCGGTATAATAGACTTAACTCATCACCTCATCTATAGGTATGCATTTAGGTGTAATCTAATGTTTTTTAGCTAACTTTTTCTATCATGCAATACATTAAAACAAAGAAATTAGATGGTAATCCTGATACGCACAGTTGCTAATCGTACCAAACACATCAAAGCAACTTTTTTTGTGTGATAATGTCTATTTGCAAAACTTGAAAATATGGCTCTTTAAGCAATGCAACTGATAATATTGCATAAAAAATGCAACTGATCAAAACGCATCAAAACTAAGTTTATATAATAATAATAAAATTAACTAAGTTTATGAAAATTAAGTTATTTCCATAACAATTAGCTAAGTTAGAATAATAATAAAAATAAATTATAAATTATTAACCAAGTTAATTAAGTTCTACAAAATTTAACTAAGTTTATAATAATACTAAAAATTATTTATAAGTTTAATATAAATTAACTAATTTTATAATATTAATAATAAATCATAAAATATTAACTCATTTAATTAAATTTTATAAAAATTAACTATATATACACAACAACAACAATAATAAGTTAATTTTATAAAATTTAATTTCATTTATAAAAATTAATAAAATTATTAACCTAGTTAACTATGTTTAAAATTTTAAGTTTATAAAAAATTAACTAAGTTTCATAACAATTAACTAAATTTATAACAACAACAACAACAATAAAGCATTAACCAAGTTGACAAAGTTTATAATAATAATAAATAATAAGTAACAATAAGTTAACTATAAGTTTGTAAAAGTTAACTAAGATTATAGTGATAATAATGAATAATAAATAACAATAAGTTAACTATAAGTTTGTAAAACTAAGTTTATAACAATACTACTCCTACTATTAGTAGTAATAATAAATTAAGCAAATTTACAAAAATAAATTAAGTATGTTTATAATAATAATATTATAGTTATAATAACAATCATATAATACTAACAATAATAATAAACAAACCAAGTCCATAAAATTAAATAAATTTCTAAACAAATAACCAATTGTGTACTAATAATAACAATAGCAACAATATTAAATTATAAAATATTAACCAAGTTAAACCAAGATTTTATAAAAATTAGATAAATTTATGTATTATTATAATAATAATCATAATAAAAATAAATTAGCTGATTTTATAATAATTAAATGAATTTATAAAAATCAAATAAATTGACAATAATAACAATAATAGTCTAACTAATAGTTATGAAAATTAACTAAGTTTATAACAATAACAATAGTAATAATAATAATCAATCGTAAAAATGTTTTTTCATGACAATTAACTAATTTTAGAATAATAATAATACTAACACTAATAATAATAAATTATAAACCATAAATCGAGTTTACTAAGTTTTATAAAAATTAACTAAATTTAAATAATAATAATAATAAATAATAAAATTTTAGCAAAAAGACTGGCAAATTTATTTCGAAAATTTAGACATTTTGAATATATTTAATAAGAAACCTTTGGCAATTTTTTTTATTGTCAGATACTTCATTTTTCAATTTTATTCATTGACTAACAAGCGAATACAATAAAAATTCCAAAAAGCGCTCTTCTAGCTAGACCTCTTGGCAATGGAAAACCTTTCTTGCAAAAGCAACTGCTGGTGAATCTACAATCTCATTTTTACCAATTTATGGCTCCGATTTTATGGATATGTTTGTCGAATTTGGTCCTTCCAGGTATACCAATCGTGTGTTGAACTATGTTGTACAGAAAGATGATGTCTTGGGTATAGAAAATTATATTGTCTGTTATGATGAATGTTGGTATGTTGTTTTATGGCATAGATTTAGTACTTCAGCATGGTTTGGTGATGATGAAGCCTGCATTGGTTGTTGAGATGGTATGTTGTTGTTACTGTATTGAGATTAAAGTGTGTACTTGATACCCTACTACAATTTGTTACTTTGTTGCATAGTCGTAGTTAGTTCTGTCCCAATTTCAGTAAGTTCTAAAGAACTAATTTTCCAAAGTTAACCTGAAAGAAAATAAAGGCTTTTCTTTCAGCAATTTTTTGATGCTCTGCATGAAGCACCAAAACATATGCTCGTGTCTTCTCTAGAGAATATTTGGAAAAAAAAGTTTTGTACTTTCTCATAACATCTTTTTTTGATAAGATTTATTTGGAATTTAGAGGGATAATGGGGACTTATGACAAAGACCACAAAACGTGCTCTAGGTAAGCAAAAGTGTTATACATGTCTCATTACGCTAGAACCCGTGAATTTTTGCCATCCAACTTCACATCTTACCAGTAGACAATCCTATTAGTATTGAAATGAAAAAAAAGAGTTTAAAGATACCGTTATCCCATTTTTGATCAAAACTGGAATATTAACAAATTGGCAAGGAATGTTGAATATCGGGGTTGGAGATCGATTGGGATCAAGGCTGCGATCGATATCACCAAAATCTGGTTGAGCTCCGATCCAGACGAAATTGATTGGAAATGATGATAAGGAGCAGGAAAGGCTATGTTTCAAATTTCAGGTTAATCGGAGTTCGTATGAAGGAGATATAACCGAGCCGAATGAAAGGACGCACTGCCGAACCATCCATCCTCCTCTCCCAAGCACTGTCGGTCCAAACCAAACCCTGTTCCATTACCTGCCGAACCAACTCCCTGCTGAACCAACTCCCTGCCGAACCAATTAACTTCCCACACCCTGGCCGGACCAACCTCCACCGGTCCAACTCCATCCCCATGCACTGCCGGTCCACTCACCACCGAACCAACCTCCTGCCGAACCAAACCATCTACCACCTACCACTGAACCAAGGCGTACTGGACCGAAACTACCAGGCCAGATTGCATCAGCCCAGGCCCACCAGCAGCTATATACATCTAGGACCCCTGTCCCCAGCCTCACTCTATAAATAGAGGGGCAGGGGTACCACAATGGCAGACAAGTTTGAGAGCTCAAGCACAGATAGAACTTTCAAACAACTTTCAGTTACTTGTAATCAAAGCTTTGTACTTGTAATCTGAATAGAAAAGGAGAATAACATATAAAGTGGATGTAGACACGTTCTGACCGAACCACTATAAATCTGTGTGTCTTTTACAGTTTAGTCCCTGCTTCTTATATATTTGCGTAAATCACCCAAATCACTAAAAACAACATAAAATCGACTAAATCATACAACTTGGAGGTATTTGCCCATTTTTTGTGCAAACATTTTTGGTGCTTTCACTGAGAGCAACTCAGGAGCGCTTTAATCATTGCCTCGCAAAGATTTGTTGAGAGACTCTCTTTAAGAACCAGAAGTCTATCCGAGATTATGGCTCTTGGAAGGAAAACAAGTAGAAGACAGAGAACAGAAAGAAGTCAGCACGAAGGGAGTCAAAGGGCTTCCTCAGAAGAGAACCAAACTTCAGTCTTCATCACCAGGGATGAGATGGAGACAATGATGAAAAGACAAGAGGAGTTGATTCAGAATTTGTTTCAGCAGATTGGGCAACTTGGAGCATAGAATAGGGAAGCGGATGGAGTTCGGAACGGAGCAGGACCATCTGGCATAGCACCTGGATTAGGAGGCACACCCGTGGAGAACATAGATCCAATTTCGGAGAGAGAAAGAGGAGCATCTGGACAACCTAAGAGCAGCAGAGGAGTGAACGCTCAGTCAAGGGGGCAGATCCCAGAATTCCCTCGTGGACTCGGGGGGCAGGTCGAAAGTAATGAACAAAGATTGCATTTCGGAGACAATGACAGGTTGGCGGAGATGGTTAGAAAAACTATGAGAGGCGGTTTGGTAAACAAAGATTTGGAGGATGTTAATAGGAGTCCTTTTACTCCAGCAATCAGACAAGCTAGGAACCCACCGGATCTCAAGTTACCATCGCTGGACATGTATGACGGGAGAACGGACCCCACGGTTCATCTAACGAAGTATATGATGCATATGGAAGTGCTGGGGGCATCAGAGGAGGTTATGGCCCGGTGCTTTCCATTGTACTTGCGGATATTGCAGCATTGTGGTTTAGACAATTGGAGAATGGATCCATCGGAACATGGAATGACTTAATTGAGAGATTTATGAGGCAATTCAGGGTCCACATTACAAGACCCAAGAATGTGATGCCTTTGGCAACCCTAAAGCAGAAAACCGGAGAGACTTTGAGGAGTTACCTAATGCGATTCAATGCGGCAGCAGCTTCGGTGGATCGACCAGATCCATCCATGGTTATGATAGCGGCTGTGTCCGGGATAGCTGACGGAACAGAGTTCAAAAATTCATTAACTAAGGATCCACCCATGGATCTAGGAGAATTCTATCATGAGGCGGAAAGGTTTCTACGATTGGAGGATGCGAACGCCGAAAGAGAAGAAGGAGAAGGAATTGATATTTATGCGATCAAAGGAGGAAATCCACCTGAGAAAGGCGCGGAAACTAGTAGGGGTAAAAGAAAGACTGAGAATGACGGGGACAGGTCAAAGCGGCAACGGAGGGAGCCGCGATTCACCACTTACACTGAGCAGAATGAGAGTCTGGAACGAATTTATCAGGATACCAAGGAGCAGGTTCCGTATCGTAGACCAATGCGAAGGGACCTAACCTCTGACGAAAGAAAATCAGATAAGTTTTGTGTATTCCATGAATTAAACGGTCATAACACTAATGATTGTAGGCATTTGAAGGACGAGGTGGAAGGGCATATCAGGAACGGTATTCTCCTTCAGTATGTGAGGAGGCGAACTCCAGCAGTGGAGCCAGAGCGACCACCGTCTACATCGGCTAGAGGTGACCTTGGATCGGGGCACCATTTGATTATCCATTGATTGCTTGATTAAAATAACGATGAAAAAGTTGTAAACCTCTCACTAACGCGGTTAAATCATTTACACATGTGAACGATCGCGCACGATCCATAGGCATGCTCTGAATGACTACCAACCGCGTTATAATAAGAGGTTACGCTTTAACATCTTCATTTTGCTTTTTGCTTTGATTTTGATTTGAACATTTAAATTCTGCCTGTTTGGACATTTCTGCTGTAAGGTTCATATGATTATTGCTTTAATATTTACAATTCTATGAAAAAAAATCTACTTGTATGCCCGTTGGATCGCGAACGGTCCACGAGCACCTCTTGCATGGCAGCGAACTGCCGAAATCTTTGATTCGGAAACTCCCCCAAACAATAACTCCGGCACTGATAATATTAAGTCCCCCCCCCAGGCACACTCATTCGCCTCGAACGGCACCCGACCTCGAACGGTCACAACTCGCCTCGAACGGCACCCGACCTCGAACGGTCACAACTCACCCCGAACGATACAACTCACCTCACATCAAATGGCTCGATCACGAATGGTCGTCATTTGAGGTCCGCCACTTGACCGCGCACGGTCGTACTTCACCTCAAATGGCTCGATCCCGAACGATCGTCATTTGAAGTTAGGCGTTTGACCATGAACGGTCGCACTTCATCTCAAATATCTCGATCCCGAACGATCGTCATTTGAGGTCACATACTGTAAAATCTTTTACAGTACATCAACAGGATATGAACATCCAGCTCATGGCATTACAAAACACGCCTTCCTACCACAAGGCATATTTTGGGAGGCAAAGTGTTATCCCATTTTTGGTCAAAACTAAAATATCAACAAATTGGCAAGGAATGTTGAATATCGGGGTTGGAGATCGATTGGGATCAAGGCTGCGATCGATATCACCAAAATCTGGTTGAGCTCCGATCCAGACGAAATTGATTGGAAATGATGATAAGGACCAGGAAAGGCTATGTTTCAAATTTCAGGTTAATCGGAGTTCGTATGAAGAAGATATAACCGAGCCGAATGAAAGGAAGCACTGCCGAACCATCCATCTCCACTCCCAAGCACTGCCGGTCCAAACCAAACCCTGTTCCATTACCTACCGAACCAACTCCCTGCCGACCAACTCCCTGCCGAACCAATTAACTTCCCACACCCTGGCCGGACCAACCTCCACCGGTCCAACTCCATCCCCATGCACTTCCGGTCCACTCACCACCGAACCAACCTCCTACCGAACCAAACCATCTACCACCTACCATTGAACCAAGGCGTACCGGACCGAAACTACTAGGCCAGATTGCATCAGCCCAGGCCCACCAGCAGCTATATACATCCAGTACCCCTGCCCCCAGCCTCACTCTATAAATAGAGGGGCGGGGGTACCACAATGGCAGACAAGTTTGAGAGCTCAAGCACGGATAGAATTTTCAAACAACTTTCAGTTACTTGTAATCAAAGCTTTGTCCTTGTAATCTGAATAGAAAAGGAGAATAACATATAAAGTGGACGTAGGCACGTTCTGGCCGAACCACTATAAATCTGTGTGTCTTTTACAGTTTAGTCCCTGCTTTTTATATATTTGCGTAAATCACCCAAATCACTAAAAACAACATAAAATCGACTAAATCATACGACTTGGAGGTGTTTGTCCATTTTTTGTGCAAACAGATACATTATTGTATATAATTTTTTATTAGCACAATTGAACCATTAATGCATTTTTCTGTTAACATTGTGCTGTAGATAATAACTTGCATGCACAGTCTCAACCTCATCTTTCTTCTCCTTGACACTTTTCTCAACAACATTATGAGTACATTGCATCATGTAACAAGACATTCAAATTTTTTTTATAGTCGGTTACCATATTATTTCTGTTTTGTTTTTATGTTTCAGCCATTTCCCAAGTTTTGAATTTCTAGTTTGTGCTTTGGAGCTGTATATATGTTAAATTTCGATGGATTTTACATGCATGTGGACTTGCATGGTAAGCATGTGATTACAAGTATAATATTTGACTTTTTGTTGTAATGATGCTTGGCCTTGGTAATCCATTTTTAAAGTTAAGCTGAAATGTGCTAGTACAATCTGAATCTTATTGTGCTAATTATATCTACCGGTGGCCATATCCATTTCGTATACTGCATAGTGTCACAAGTTGATGGATAAACATTCTATAGCGACGTATTCAATGGCGTATATTTGTCAAACGATGGGATCCTCGGCTTCTCTCTCCTGGAATCCCATCTTCGGTCGCGGTTTCTATCACTTCCTTTCTTCTGCTCATACAGTTTGTTCTAAACTTTGATTTAAACTTTCTCAAAATTATCACTGGACAGCTACACTGCCACATTTGTACTCCCTTGGCATTTGGGCTTGCAACATTTCTTTTGCTGGTTCGCTTTGCCTCCTCATTCCTCAGAAACTAAGTTGCCTTGCAAAGAACCGGTCCAACGTAGAAGGAGGCATTCCCGCTAACCAATCGCCAAACTAGGAACCAGGGTCAACATCCTTAGTTAGTGCCATAAGTATTGCATCACCATTCGGATTATTGACTTATGTACAGCTGTATTAAGCTTTTTAGAAAATCATTCAATGGCTTCCCCAGTGCCTGGATCAAGTTGGAGAGTGACATTACATCTTTGGGACGAGTCGTGTGCATGATGAACTACTCCAGTAACTTCTTTGTTAACTCATCATATGAAGAGATTGACCATGGTGGCATCTTGGTGAACCGCATGTTCCCAACTTCTTCTAGAAAAACGGAAAAACATCTCACTCGACTGCATCGGCAGCTCGGGATAGTCTGTGTGCCATTCATACTTCAAGCGATGCTGCCTGCGGTTGGTTTTTCCTAGCATTATGGGCATTATAGGCCATATGGAACCTCTGCAGATGTTCTGCATGTAGAAAGTTGTCGGTGAATGGAGTATGACATCTGGAGAGTTCCCAATCATTGTTGGTCAAGCCTTTATTTTCTTTCACTAGCTGTCTCATCATAGTTGTTCAATATGACGTCTGAAGAGTTGGTGCCAGGTGGAAGTCGTGTTCCACCTCACGTGAGCGACTCGATCCATGCCTTCGGACAGCACCACATCCCTTGATTTCTCCTGCTCTTGATCCATCTCCCGAGCAGCAATTCTACCATCATCTCTCAGCTGTGGTTCAACCACGTTAGCTTGAGCTCTAGTGCCTTGATCGATCGTGGCACCTCTAGAATGAGCTCCTCCACCTCCATGCCGATTGCACCCTTGATTAGAGAGTTCAGTGCCGATCCCCCTAAGGGGTTCGCTACTAATTTGTGTTGTTTGGCGAAATTCAGCTACATAGTTTTAAATGGCATAGTAAGTTGTTAAAAATGCACCAACTAAAGAGAGTCGAGCATAACCACAGTGTTAATTGTTAGTAATGAAACCTAAATGTAGAAATTCTATACAACTGCTGATGTTTCTGTCGAATTGAAGAGAGTCAAGTTCAATCAGTGTGAAAGTCAGTAATGGAATTGATGTTAGAAAAGAGCGATCTGCTATTAGTTATAAGAAGTCCAAAGATGGAAGTGCTGATTCTTCTGGTAGCGCTGATGATTTAAAAGCCCACTGTACTTTTCATTCGAGTTGTTGTTTTTTTATAATGCTCTAAAGAATTTGGTTAGATCTATTTTTTATAATTTTATTGCTCAATTTTACTTCATGCTATCTCAGTCTGTTATAATAATATACTAGTGTAAACCCGTGCTTTGCACACAGAATTATATAATTGAATTATCGAAATGCCATTAATTATTTTATCCTGATAACTAAATGTGTTTCATTTTTCAACCTTTAATAGTTAATTTGATGTTTAAATTAGGATTGTTTTGTTGGTTCTATGATATTGTTATGTCTTAAGTGAGAAAAAGGAGTGTTAGCTGTAACATGCATCTGTGTGTATGAATAAACTGGAGAAAGAGAATAAAATTCTAGTCCATGTAGACGGCTACTGATAAATTTTTTCCATAGGAGATTAGTATGTGAATAATAGCACTATCTTAAGTTCAATATTTTGTAGTGGGATGCGGATTACGAAGAAGTACGCATCCTTAATACTGAGAATTGAATAATTAATGTGATGGCGCGTGTCATCAACATGGAATGCAGATCAAATCTAACGGTCTATATCTATC
Organism: Allium cepa; assembly: GCA_030765085.1. NCBI lineage: Eukaryota > Viridiplantae > Streptophyta > Magnoliopsida > Asparagales > Amaryllidaceae > Allium > Allium cepa. The sequence goes on along the minus strand of CM060945.1, from coordinate 1,008,124,128 downwards.
CACGTGAGTAAATATAGAAATATGCAGAGTTAAAAAAATTATGATTGTGGATCAATTGCACACATAGAATCAATTTCATATAATAATAGACTTGCCATGCATACATTTAGTTATGCAGTCCTCGGTCGTCTCTTGATTTGTATGTTATATTTTGAGAATGTGACATATATGGTACAAACTATTGACTCTAATTTTTTTTGGGTTCAGTGGTAATATATAGCAGGATCATTCTTCTAGTCTTCAATAATGCTCCGTTATTCAATTCCAAAAACCATAGGTGTAAATTCGTTGGAGGTTTGCTGTAGGCGGATTGCTTACCGTGAAAGCCTGCGAATGAATAATTTTTGTAAAAATTTCATAGTTTTAATACATTAATGGGTACTAAATTGAATATTAGTTAGCACATTACTTATTAAACCATTACTGGATTAGGCGATTCCTAAAAATAGACAACATATGCCTAAGTTGAAAGCTTCAAATGAGCAAAACTATCATAAAACACAGGCCATTAAATGAAGATAACTACATAACATATTATGCTGACAAAACACTAAGATGAGAGAAATTGCAGACTGATAAGTTGTCAGAAATTATTTATGTTCTGATATTAGATTAAATGATTTCATAAAATGTAGATATAGAAGCTACTTCTTCTATATTTGAGGATACCATATACCTGTATTCAATGATAAAATATAGCAATTCAGACACTATATTAGCTAGCAACCAACAGCTAAACATTTTAAAAATAGATTCAGTTATCAAACCTTACAAAAGCCTTCATATTGTTATAGATGGATCTTTCTTCACCAACTGCCGTAACTATTGCATTGAAGTTGTCATCTGCTAAAACAATATCTGAAGCTTCTTTAGCAAACTATAAGGCTGTTGGAAGCTTTAAGAAGATAAAGAAGCCAAATAAAAATTCGAATTTCAAGATGTATTACAATAACAGAACTTCCAAAAAGACGTACATCTTTCGAAAACTGCAATCTACAACGTGTTATATGTACAAAATCATTTCAGTTACAACTAAACACTTCAAAAAACTCACAGTAAACCATAATATTATTAATCACCTTAGTCCCCGCAATTCCCATTGCAATACTAATATCAGCTATTTTCAATGCCGGAGCATTGTTAACTCCATCTCCAGTTATTGCAACAACTTCTCCATCCTCTTTTGGAATTCTAACTATCCCTTGCTTGTTAACAAAGTTTCGTACTTGCTGGTGTATGCATGTATGTGTGTGTTCTAGCATCAAAATTATAAGTCAATGTCAATAGTTAAATCGTCAATGTCAACAGTTAAATCATCTGTTTTAGTAGTTGATTTGAAATATTAATTTTATGTAGAAATATTAAAGATGACCCAAGCATCAAATGAACACACCCATAAAATTTGAAACATATATCTTAAATTATGTTAGTGGTGCTAATGGGTTGCCACAAAAAGTGGGCTTTCATGGGTCCTTCTTATGAGAATGTGTGTGTATGTGTTTATATATATATATATATATATATATATATATATATATATATATATATATATATATATGAATGTATATATGTATGTATGTGTGTATATGAATGTATATATGTATGTATGTGTATGTGCTTATATATGTATGTATGTGTATATATGTATGTATATACGTATGTATGTATGTATATACGTATGTATGTATGTATGTGTATATATGTATATATGTATGTATATATGTATGTCACTTTTCTTCATGTTTTAATTTCAATTTGCCAACTATATCATAGATGGTTCAAAGTATGACCACTTTTTTTCGTGGTCAAAAGTTTAATGTTGTAATATCCATGGTTTAAATCTAAAAGAAATTAATTGTCAGTATGCATTTTTTTTGTTTATCATTTGTAAATAGGAAAAAAAACCTAACCATTATGTTCTGTTATAATACTGTAGGAAATGGTTTATTTCTTCTAAATATGGCCAAGAGCAGGAACCATTCAAATTTTGTTGGTTTTGAGATTAATGATAAGGTGCTTATTTACAATATTTCTACTTTTATCCTGTGCTACACCATGACATCAATTATATCTAATTATTTTTAGTATGATAATCCTAGCCAGGGATACATATTTGTAAAACATGAAAAATATGCCTACAATCAAAATCAAGAATAGTTTAGTCGTAACTAAATTGATCAAATTGTTGTTGATATAATCTCATTTATATATAGAGAACAATATCACATTTGGAGCATATAAAATCTCACCATTAAGTACGGGGGCTTTCCCACCAACTATAGTTTGCCTATAAGATCTATGGATTGATGCTTCCATTTTCCCCCTGAATTGAGTAAATATAGCATTTTTAGGATAAATTGATGTATTTTAGAGTAACATGGAGTCTGTAGAATACTATGGACAGTGCACAACATATTTCAAATATTCTTGGCCTAATTGTTTACTTATAAAGGTAATTAAATAGTGAAATAGCGGTATAGCATAAGGTCTGAAGTAGACTGGTGCTTCTTCAGTTGATAAGCAACCTGGTTAAAACTAAGAAAACCTAATCAAAGTATTGCACACAAAAATGAGTCAGTAGTTGGCTTTTTGAATGATTAGTAGCCTTATTTGAACTAACAAATAGCATGTAATCTATGAGTATATGTACAGTGTGCCATACAATAAATCCGCAGGTTATCAAGTGTTATAACGGACAAATGATGAGATGTCATAGTTACATAACTTGTTTCAATCGCGTACCACTTTGATATAGACTTTTATTTGCTGCTGTCCACTCCTGGGCTGTTATCAAATAAAATAACCTTCTGCCTTTATCAACTGTTATTCTGTACTAAAAAGGATTACAAATCAAATTGTGGCAATTAAATTAACTATAGCTCTATTAAACCAGTATTACACTTATAGACATGGATTATAAAAATATATATGCAAGAATTGGATAATATTGCCTCAAATAATGATTTCAATTTGGGGACAAAAAAAACTCTATATTTATATTTTGCAGATTGTTGTTCGCATATTTTGCTGTGTAGGTTCAAACTTCGTCGAATTTGATATTTTCAATGCCAGCTTATTATATTTTTTGAAAATGACTATTAACATATGCCGAAGGGCTTGTAACCTAAACATCCAACAACAATTCAAGTTATGTGTCTTAACACTACACACAGTGCTTATTGGTCATACTGCATAATTTTAGCATGAGCTAAAATGGACTAAAGCATTCCATATCTGGTTGACTGGTTATATCTTCATCTAGAGGCATGACTACTCTATATTCAGCATGCATTATTTAATATGTGAGATCTCCATTTTTAGGTTACCAATTAGAACTTGCGTGCGCTGTCTTGCTAAAAGACTCAATGCATATACCTTTTAAAGGTTTATTTCTTTACACAATAATTCTGCCATTTTCTCCTTTTCTGGTCGTACACATATCCCGAGCTTGGATTGTGAATCAAATTCATCTTCCAATAGTCATTTACATTTCATTTTTGTTTCAAATTGAGAAAACGGGTGTCACTAATAAATAAGTGATAAACAATTAAACCACTCAAGAATTTAGTTTTATGGATCTTCATGCAAAAGAACACTAAATAGTTATAGTAATTGACACCATATTGATAAGCTTACCACGTGGCATTTTCAAACTTGTACGTAAGTTATTTTTTCATTTTCAATGTGAAATTATATGATTATTTGTTAGTGCATCAGGTATACCTTTCCTGATAGGATTAAGCAGTAGAGTTCATAGCAACACACATGAAAATTGAAATATTATATGACAATGATTTTCGAATATCTCATTGGAAGTAGGAAAGAAGATTTCAAGTGAAAATATATGGGCATATTTCAAAGATTGAAAACAAAGATAGCAAGATGAAAGGAAACAACATTATACTTATATTGCATTTACCATTTTAGAAAGCTACATAACATGATGACTTGTACCACTATAGGCACGTTCATTATAAAGATACATTAATTTGTATAAATCATCCATAAAAGAATGAAACTTCATAGCATAAACCTACAAAACGTTTCACCTATGAGTTTATAGTGTTGTTATAAATCTACAAAATTCAAACCCACCATGCATTTGAATTTACATAAGTTTACAAATATTCTACATTTAAATATTTCTTGTTTTGTGATCAAGTAAATCTGTGTGTGTTTGTGTATGTAAGTATGCATATGTGGGTATAAACAACACACCGACAAACCCCTTCAAGCTTTGAGAAATTCACCAAAAGTTAAAATTTTGAGGCTTTTTTACTACAGATGATATTCAAAATACATAAAACAATGATCCTCTAAATTATAACCAAATTACATTAAGAATTGGAGAAGTCGGTGTACTTTACCAACACAATTCAAACAAAATAACCGAACAGAACTGACTGTAGCACAAATTTATTTTAGTAAAATAAAAAATCTCACTATTTTATTAACTTCTACATCTAGCAACACAATTCAAATATTCATCGCTATGTTGAATATATGGAAAGAGCAGATACGATATATTTTCTTCTTAAAATATTGTGAAAATATATGGGCATATTTCAGAGAACGAAAACCAGGATAGCTAGATGGAAGGAAACAACATTATACTTATGTTGCATTTACCATTTTAGAAAGCTACATAGCATGATGACCTGTACCACTATAGGCACGTTTATTACAAAGATACACTAATTTTTATAAATCATCCATAAAAGAATGAAACTTCATAGCATAAACCTACAAAATGTTTCACATATGAGTTTATGGTGTTGTTATAAATCTACAAAGTACAAAACTGCCATGCATTTGAATTTACCTAATTTTACAAATATTCTGCATTTAAATATTTCTTGTTTTGTGATCGAGTAAATTTTGGTGTGTTGTATATGTAACTATGCATCTGTTGGTATAAACAACAAACTGACAGACCCTTTCAAGCTTTGAGAATTTTACTAGCAGTAAAAAATTTGAGGCTTTTCTACAAACACAATGCAATACTACAAATGATATTCAAAACGCATAAAACAGTTGATCCTCTAAATTATAACCAAATTACATTAAGAATTGGAGAAGTCATATACATTACAACCAAAATTCATTCAAAATAACCAAACAAATCCGACTCTAGTACAAACTTATTTTGGTAAAACCAAAAAAAAGTCTAACTATTTTATTAACTTTTACATCTAGCAACACAATTCAAATATTCATTGCTCTGTTGAATATATGGGAAATGCAGATGTAATTTATTTTCTTCTTAATATATCGAAATTGGTTAAAGATTTACTGAAGCAACATTAAGTGACGTGCATTTAAGTAAGTCATAACATGTCATAAAGTTCAAGTTGTGATGTTCAAATGCATCCATGCATGGTGTATGTCATTATAATGCCAACTTTATTGACTGTAACCTTCCTATTGTCATACCTGAGTCGTAAGCAACTATGACATCTGAATCAAAATATTCACCGAACCATAGATTAAATTAGTGGATTAGTACAGGAAAATGGTACCAGAAAAAGATGGAAACAATATATATCAATTTTTTGTAAACAAATTAACGACAAAATAAATGTACAGTTGCTTAAATAATTTAACATACCTCACCAAAACGAATAACTACCAAGCATAGATTGTAAATAGCATAATGCTAGATGACATGCACAATTGCACCAACCGATCCACCTGCAAAAACGTAATATAATAAAAAATAAGTGAATCAAAATTAGACAACAATTAAATCGGTTTAACGAATTGTAGAAAAGCTAATTGATAATATTAATGGAAAGTTAATGACTGATCTGAAAAAGGTTGTCAAATAAAATCACTTCCGCAACGAAGAAAACCGACGTGGGACAGATTTCTTTGTCTAATTAGCAATCTAGAAACCAGTTCGAGAAAAAAAATTAGGTTTTTTCTTGAGGTAGGACAGACGATGGGTTAGCGTAGTCGATTTGACGAACATAACACCATGCTGCCTAAGAGTTGCAGTTGGAGAAAGTGAACTACGACCAGCAGGGAAATGATCGGGAACAGCCTACATTGAAAACCGACTGCTGATGATCAGCATAGCTCCAATCGTCTGCTCGAAGAATAACCTAACTCCCTAGACGGAATTTAATTTAAGGTTATAGAAACAAAAGCTAATTGGATTAACTTGTGAAGACCTAAAAGGAGGAAGAAGAATGGCATAATGGAAGAAGGAAAAAAGCGAATACAGTAAGAATATAGTAAGAATATAAGTAGAAAAGAACGCGACTGTTCAAATACTGACGGGCTGGTGCGATCTTCAAATCAAACTCAATAATACTACATAACTAGTGCAAACCCATGCTTCGCATGCGGGTGGCAAAATTATTTTTCTTGTAGTTGGAAAATTAAATTGCTTCAAAAAATAATCAGCATATACTATTTGCAGTAAACATCCTACTACTTGCAGTAAACATTAGTAGGATATGAAATATAACTTTAAAAATAGTACACAATCTTTATTGAGTAAATGTAGTAATGTGCATATGAATTTGACTATATTGTTAGTTCATATATAATCTATAGATTTATTCTCAATTTTTAAAAAAGAATTTTTAAAACTAAATATTGAGAAATTTAATGCACGGTAGGTTTAATAATTTTTTTATTACAAACAGTATAAGCCTTTATTTATTAAAACCTATCACGTGTAGCATCATAAGCCCATGTTCATGATGGAAGAAAGTTACACGATGCATACAAATTACCGACATGTTTTGCGCCATCCACTGTTTAGTAATAATACATCATTCCACACATTGGTAGAAATTTGACGTTTCCAAACTGTAGGGAAAACTTTGGCTTTGTTAAAGGATATACTAATATGTATGACACCAGTCACGGCTTAACATGAAAGTTAACAAAATAATTACATTCATTGAATATGTTTGAACTTTATGATGCATAAGAAATGCCAATCAAAAGAAGTAAGAATGGGTCAATATTTGATTAAAATGCTAAAAATTTAGTCAGATTTCATTTACCAATTTACTTATTTTAATTTTATAGTCCCAATAAAATTTGGTCAAAATGTCATGCCAATCAAAAGAGGTGTTTATAGTTGCAAGTCTCGTAGGAAAGCAAACTTTTTCAATTTTTGAAATATTACCAAGCTATAAAATCTCTCAAAAGTGGTACTATATCTTGAATATAGATACAAATCATGGTTGAATCAAGGTAACCTTTGGCAGTAAAAGAAATCAGTGCCGTGATAAGATAAATGAAAGGCCAAATTAACAAACATTAAAAGCTAGTCAGTGCCATAATTCAATATACACAGAAAAAGAGTAACTACATAGCTCAGAGCACTGAATGCTTACAATTCCAGCAATGAGAATGAACCACAACATTATTCAAAGTTTATAGTAATTGTATGCCGTGGTAGAAATAATACCAGGAAAATGAAATATATGCATAAGAGCAACAAAAGAATTCAATATTAGTTTATTTAAAATAAAAGCACTGTAAAAATAAGAACTCAAAGGAATAAGAACCCAAAGGTACAATGTAATTTTTCCAATTTATCCAAGCTGTAGCTTCTTGAAATACAAAACAACTATCTGTATGAAACAAACAATAGAAATGTGCCAACATCCCTACCATAAAATAGCAAGACACGGATTTCACTATTAATTACTAACTCTCATCTTTGCTTATTCCTTCATTCCATGATCTTGATATCCATAATATAGCAAAATCAATATGCTTCAATTGTGAAAGGATGCTTCAAGTATAGTCCTTAACTGGTGTATAGAGAATATCTGAACACCATCATGTTGTTGTTTTGATATGGTAATATTCACACTAAATTGGATTCCACTTTCATAGCTGTAGTTTGCCCAAGCTAGATTGTGTGTTGATTGAGAGGGTAACGTGCATAATTGGAGACTATTTGCAGTCTATGGCTGCCTCAAACAATGCACAAACATTATTAGTTTGTTATTGTTACTTGAATCAACATTTAGAACTATACCATTGTCAAAAGTAAGCCTAATTATCAAAATATTATATGTTGGATTGAGAGGGTAACATGCATAATTATCAGTTAGTTATCAGTTAGTTATTGCTACTTGAATCAACATTTAGTACTACACCATTGTCAAAAGTAAGCCTAATTATCAAAATATTATATGTTGTGGTTCATGTTGTTGATAGTGAGTGTTATATTAGACAATCTTATGGTCAGAGTAACAATTTTCTTTTCTTATATTAATTATGTTAGGGTGTTCACTCTCTATTTTAATGTATGTAAAGTGGCTCTACCTTGTCAGCACTGTGTTTTCTTTGCAACTGCACGTTATCATCTGTTGCAGTGGTGACCTGCTTTCGGCCCTTATGTGAAACATCACCATGACGCCAATTATCCTTTGAAAAATCCTTCCACCTTTTCAATGTCGTTAACCTATAAACAAAAGAATCTTCAGTTCAGTTTAGTTTCCCTTTTTTTTTTCCTTTTTCTACGTGATAGTTAAATTGAAAGTTTACTTTAAGGTTTGATTTAAATGTGTTGATGATGATGCATGAAAGTTCAAAATGATTACCTAATATAGGCAGGAATAAGTGTTCATTTTATAAGTTAAAGTACTGGTACTAACTGTACATATGTATGATTTTCATCTGATCTGGAAATAGGTTCATATTCCTCTATACATATATACCTTTAAAAAAAATTGTATTTATGTATATGCAAAACAGTCGCAACTTTCTGCCTATGTTCGTAACCTTTTAAAAAAATTGTAAGGGAAAAAAGTACGATTTAAGTGACCATATATGCAAACCTATTGTTAAATCAATTATACCAAATTATCAAAATATTATACTGAAACTGTCAAAGATAACTTCGCTTATGTTAAAAAATCAATGCTACATTAAGTTTTAAAAAATAAAATAACATAGCCAAATTAATACGTACTTGTGTCAATCGGAAAATAACTTACCCTCTAAAATATCAGCCGTTGTCTTTGAATAACCATGTGCAAACAAATATTTTTCCATAGAACATAGCTGTGAGACATGTTAGTGGCAAATAATTCATGTCCAATATGATGAAAGAAGATAATAAGTTATCAAATGAAATACCATTTACCTAGCAGTTTCAGGTTGACTAAAAAAGGTATCGAGTGCCCTGGGAAATACAGAGCATAAATAGTTTTAAAAAATAATCTTTGTAAGCTCTGTCATCCATGTAATAATAGTGGTAAGCTTAGTAAATTCTCACGGCATTTGGCACATTGTGACTTAGATATATATTTTGGACATAAGCAGTTAACATGACATATATTTGCTTGTGTTAACCTCATTTTTTAAATGCTTCCATGACATAGACATGGACAATCGGTATATGATACTCTCGATATATATAATACATGATAAGTATTGACAAAGAACTGGGTTTCAAGTTGTTTGCCATGAGATCTTACGAAATTAACTCATACATTATTATCAGATTCATACTTTCTTTTATGGTTAGTTTCAAGTCGTTTGCATGCAAATTTAATCAACCAAAATACCCTAAAAGTAATCATAAAATGATAAACATGAAGTAGAAGTGACCCAAAATGAAATGATGGTAATCAATGTTATTTATATGTTGTTTGCAAGTATGTCAATATCCGAAATCAGCAAACAGAAGATTATATTTAGTTTCAATGGACTGCATTTTGGTATAGAGGAATAAACTTAAAAAATAAAGAATAAACGAAGAGAAGAAGCCATGCCTTGAAATCAAAAATCCAGCCTAATGAAGAAAATGCTTCCAAATTTTTATACCAAACAAAAATTGTTTGTTGATTTGAACAATGCCGGGGTGCCTTTGATGGGAAAATGGATACATTAAGCTTTACTATTTTACGAAAAAGCAAAGAAAAAATAGCATGAGAAACTTACCATATTAGCTGCTTGGAACATGTTCATAATTGGCCTGGTAGCATAAACAGAGTGGGAAGCATAGATGGAACGATGGCTTTGGGGATGAAATCATTAAAGGATTCAAATAAGCAAGATGGTCAGCCAAATCAGCAGGATCGGTTTGTGTTTTTCAAGAAATCCTTACTTTTCTTTCAGTTGAAACATCACATATTGGATAACTATAAAGTTAATTATCCATTAATCCCTTGCAACGCAGCAATAATACAAATTTATCACATTGGATTATAGTATAGACAATCTAAGCTTGTGAATTGAATTCAATGAAAAATAAAAATGTGGGTAATGAATTTAAAAGATCCTAAACTTTTATATCATAAAACAGGTGGGCTAGATATAGGAAATAACACATTCTATCTTAGACAGTAGCAGCAGCATAAAACTAAAAATAAAAGTAAATGCATAAAAAAATTTAAAAAACCATGATAATAATAATAAAATAAAGTAAAATAATTAAAATAAGAATAATAATAATAATAATAAAATAATAATAATAAAACTAAAAATAAAAATAAAGATAAAAGTAAATATATAAAAAAAACTAAAAAAACCATGATAATGATAACAATAATAACGACAGGGACCGAAGACGTTAAAAATGAAAAAAAAAAATTGGTGCAAAAGAAAGTGGCCTTTTTAATTTCCCAAGAATTTACATGTTCAAATTGTAGTTTCTCTTATTCACCGAACTCAAATATATCAATTCATTTGATTTAAACATAACAGTCTTAAAAGTAAAGGATATTTTTTTATTATGGAACAAAGGTCATTGAGATGTTATGACATTGTTGGGTTAGTTAATAATGTTTACTAATTGTCTGTCCTCTTGGATGTGCTGTGCACCCTACATGATAGTATTATGATCAGAGCATACAAAGAATATAGACATAAATCAAAATACCCACTGCTTACAAATTGGCTTAGTAAACGAATAATTAACGAAAAAATAAAATGAAAAAAATGTTTACTCTCCAAAAGCAAGGACAATCGAAGGATAGTTTTCGCCATCAAACATTCCCAGAAACTTGTAAGAGCAATATTACCCTCTTATGCTGCGAAAACAACTTACATGTTGTACATTAGGTAAAACTTGCATCAAACCCTAAAAAAGTATGAGTTTCAGTTTAAAAAAACATCTCAAGAAAACTACCCTAGGCAAACCGTTACACATGAAAATCAAAAAATAAAGCGGTTCACTATTCTTGAGTAGAAGTTAAAATGATATGATTTTAACACATTAGACGAATGTTAAAATTGTGTGATGAGGACAAAACAATTGTAGTCAACAACATGGCCTGCTATGAATATTTAATATCAATTGTTGTGAAAAAACAGTGAGTTCAAAGAATAGATGTGCATCCAACTATTCTTGATTGCCAAAAATATGGTTATTCAAGAAGGTTTTTTTGGTCTCGCCAAATTAAATGATGGCACCTAAAATTTCTAGGTTATAAGGAATCATCAGACCAATAGAATTAGTTTGATAACATATGAATAAGAAACATACTTACATATTTATCATCATTATGTCATGAGATATAAAGCAGTTTCAGCGATATTTAGCTTGATACAATTTACGAAGTAAGTATGTGTGCTTAAAAGCAAATTTAAACTGATATGAAATACTGAGAACCAAACACCAAATGAAAAGTATAAACATTAGTTGATGTTACTCAGATATTAGCAAAAAAAATCTACAGTCTACATGTTGAATGCTTAATCACACTTTTTGACAAAGAAAATTAGGCATAATGTAATTGTTAGTTTTAGCCATACCGTAGTACATGCTTTTAGTTTCGGTTATTGGTTAATGTCATTTTACGTTAAATTCTAATTAACCAAGACAGTTTTTTTTTTGTCTTTATTTCCTAAAGGATTTGAACAGGTTATATATAAAGCAAGGAAAATACCTAGCAAAATTATTGGCCTGGATGGGTAAAGAAGGGATTTGAATCCGATATGCCATACCAATTTCATTATAAGAAAAAGAAATAATTACCAACCTGGAATGTTTACCAGGTTATTAGGATATATGGAAACATATTGTACTCGTTTTTGTTAAATCCCAAATGCACTCAATATTAAAAATCAGCGGGTAGATTTTTAAAGGATTTATATAATTTACATGCTATACATTTTGGAGTTTTAAATATATATATAAAAGAAGACCATTGAACTAATTATCAGAATAGAAAGAAATATTATACAGTAAAAATCCATCACAACAAAATAAATTTTAACTCGAGGGAGAGTGAGCTATATCTGAATAGAAGCGGCAACAAAACTAAAAATAGCAAGGAATGATAATATAAAGCTAAATTATATTTAAATAAATAGTAATAAATTGGATAAGATAATCTCGGTCCATCAGTTTAAATTTATAATTGTTATAATTAACCAACACCAATTAATGCTAAAATTGTAAATGATATTAAACCTTGGTCAGATACTAATAATGACTGTAGTACTAATGGAAAAACTGAACACCCTTGAACTTTTTATGGTAATAAAAAGAAAATATTATAAAAATAAGACTTTAATCATTATACATTCAAAAAAAATTATTTTTACGTTAAAACATGTTGATTAAAATGACTAACTACGCTTATCATACTCAAAATACAATTATTATGAACAAAAAGAAATGTCATGAGTATTATTAAATAATTTTCAATGGTATGAAATGAAAGGAAGAGTACAAATATTTTGTAAACAACTTTTGTGAAATGCAGAAGATTTATTAACTACACTACGTGGTACCAATACAGTATAATTATGTTATAAAAATAAACTAAATCAATATAAAAAATCAGTAAGAGTGTTGATCGACTTCAAAAGAAATCATATCAATTTATGTTGGGCAAAAAATTCCCATAGAAACATGAAAGGTATAAGTACTTTATATACATAAGAACAATAGAAAACTTACTGAAACTTGTAAACATATTAGGAAGAACCTATTTGAAACATAAAAAACAAATTATAATTGTTGCTAGCTGCATAGGTCGAAGAAAATAATTGTAAAAATAATAAAATAAAAGCATAGGAAAAAGGAGTTTTCATATTTCAATCAGCTGTAAGTGGACCAACAAAACCAAAACAAATGAAGAATCAAAACAAAATAAGCTCATGAAATTTTTGTTTCCATATTTTATTCAATGGTGGGCAGTTAAACAAAACCAAAGTACATGAGGAATCAAAATCCAAACATACCTGCATCGTTTCTATTTCCAGGGTTTACCCTGAAAAGTGTGAATGCTTCTCCTTTCTCATTCTTCCCAGAACCTAAAAGTATGGACATAACATCAAATAAGAACTGGCATCCAAGTTACATAAACCAAATATCAACGATTACCTTTAGATTCCCCTTTTCAGACAACATAATCAGGTTAATTAAAAAACTTCTGAACCAAGATTTCCATAGTTCTCATAACCTAAATCCAAAACAATGCAAATCGATTGAAGAAAAGACGATGGGAGTAAACAACGTCATACAGATCAGATCTAAATTTAGTGCTACAAAGCACAAATTGTCTTTAAATTACCAGAACCCTAAGTTGATTTGGTGAAAAAATAAAACTACACAGGAAGAAGAGGTGCTTACATTAGGTGAAGAGGTGGAAGCTTGGAAGACAACACATCATTTAAGCACCGTCGGCCACTTTTTGGCAGGGTAGAAGACGAAAACCACTGAGAATACGTAGAGGGGAAAACCGATGGCTACTTGAAGTGATTCAGTCTAAGGCAATTATACCAGTGAGGAATCCATCGCCGCTAAATTAGGGAATTCAGTCTGAGGCGATTCAACGGCTACCTAAAGCAAAGTAATTAGGGTTTTGGGTAAATTGGGTTGAAGCGAAAAGGATTTAGACGATAGGTGAAAACCGTGAAATCTTAGAGAGGAAAACCTAATATGGGCTGGAGTAAAAGGAGAAGCATAGAGAGGGAAACGAACAAAGAGAAGGAAAAAAGATGACGGTTTAGTTGCCAAAACTCAAGGAGGGCTGTGCGCTCTTAAAATTGAACTGACTAATAATATAATAGTATAGATATAGATAATTGATTTTCCTTTTACTTACGATTCCTTTAATAGTGGTTTAAATAATTCCGAATCAAAACTACCTCTTGAGAATTAAAATTTCATAATTTTTTTGTAGTAATCCAAAATTTAAAATTACCTGGATATGTAATTTATTTTCACCTTCATGAATTGCAATTCATTTTCTTAATATGCTGGTATTCTATTTAATGTAGTGGAACCAGAAGTATTTAGCCCTGGAAAGAAGTTACAATGATGGGTGAAAATAAAAAAACAATACAACCTGTATTTTCTATGTGTTTGACTATACAATTTAACTGCGACCTATTTGATTTCTGTTAGGGCCAAAATTGGTCACTAACACCCAAATGTAAATGAAAGCACCAACTAACAGTCACAGATAACAGATAGAATATATGTAGAGAGTAATAATATGAAGAACAGTCAAAATTAAAATGAAAGCAATCACTGTAGAATAGTCCTAGCATTAGAAAATAAAAAATCAGAGTGTCGAAGGAAGATCTCATTCTGAACCCTCTCATGCTGTATTTATAGGCAAATCCCGAGTTATTGGACTTCCTTAGCAGTACGGGCCCATTAGGGCCATAGCCGAGCCAACATCCTTCATCATGGTACGAGCGACTTCCTGTGGCGACTTCCTACGGCGACTTCCTACAACGACTTCCTACGGCGACTTCCTGTTAAGCCGACTTCCTGTAGCGACTTCTTGTATCGACTTCTATGCCAAGTGACTTCCATGCCGAGCGACTTCCATGCCAAGCGACTTCCTGTAGCGACTTTCATGCCGAGCGAATTCCATGCCGAGCGACTTCCATCACGTATGACTTCCTGTAGCGACTTCCATGTCGAAAGACTTCCATGCCGAGCGACTTCCTGTAGCGACTTCCTATAGCGACTACCATGCCAAGCGACTTCCTTGTCGAGCGACTTCCATGCCGAACGACTTCCATACCGAGTGACTTCCTGTAGCGACTTCCATGCCGAACGACTTCCATGCCGAACGACTTCCTGTGGTGACTTCCTTTAGAGACTTCCTGTGGCAACTTCCATGCCGAGTGACATCCATGCCTAGCGACTTCTATGCCGAATGACATGATTTCCTGTAGTGACTTCCTGTTAAGTCAACTTCCTGTAGCGACTTCTTGTAGAGCGACTTCTATGCCGAGCGACTTTTATGCCGAGCGACTTCTATGTCGATTACCCTGACTTCCATGCCGAGCG
The DNA here is from genome assembly GCA_030765085.1 of Allium cepa. Classification (NCBI taxonomy): domain Eukaryota; kingdom Viridiplantae; phylum Streptophyta; class Magnoliopsida; order Asparagales; family Amaryllidaceae; genus Allium; species Allium cepa. The sequence continues at coordinate 1,008,108,887 of CM060945.1, read as the reverse complement.
ACTTCTATGTCGAGCGACCTCCATGCCGAGCGACTTCCATGCCGAACGACTTCCATGCCTCCAAACGTGCTACGTTACCTATCCATCCAGTCGACTCAAACCTATCGCATTCCATCGTCGATAATTGAGAAATCAACTCAGTTAAATCCGCCTGCCTACAGCCACACCAAAAGGTGGGTTAACACTTTGTCCCCCAAAACATGCCTTGCTATTGGAAGGTGTATTTTGAATAGCCCAAAATATGATATCCGTAGTCCATATCTCGTTCATGACCATATTATTAAATTCATGACCTCTCCGGGTTTAACCTTGAATCCGTAAACCTCGCCGGGTCGCGCTACCCTGTTCCAGCCTCAGCTCTTCGGTCAAGGGCATGTAAGTTCTCCGTCCTTGGTCTTTCGGCCAAGGACTTCGATATTCACCGCTCTCGGCTCTCCGGCCAAGGATTTTCATATTCTCCGGCCTCGGCCCTCTGGCCAAGGAAATTGATATTCACTGGCCTTGACTCTCCGGCCAAGGACTTTGATATTCTCTGACCTCGGCTCTCCGGCGAAGGACTTTCATATTATCCGACCTTGGCTCTTCGCCAAGGACTTTCATATTCTCCGGCCTCGGATCTTCGGCCAAGGACTTTTGATATTCACCGGCCTCGGCTCTCCGGCCAAGGATTTTTGATATTCACCAGCCTTGGCTCTCCGGTCAAGGACTATTATATTCTCTCCGAGTCCATTCCATCACTCTCCGGCGAAGGGACTCGTAACTTGCGATCACTGCCCCATCTCATCGGTTGAGGCCATGATCGCGAAACCTGTATTATTTATTACATTGATCCAAATCCAATTGTCACAGAATTCAATTATCAAAGAAGAAGTTCGTACAATGAAAGGAATTAAATGTCCATAGTGCAATAGAAGAAACCAGAATTTGCAGAAAAACAGAAAGAAAATTGGATTTCATAGACTCGAGTAGTATGGTTTTTCATTATCTCAAAGCACGCCTAGGGACCGTCCTCGATCCGGTACGTGTGTAAGTGACCTAGCCGTATTACATTGAGTTCTATTACTGATTCAAAACCTCAAATCTGTTTAGTTAATAATGAGCTGGCGTTGCCTAGGCCTAATGCCAACTTCGTTTGAGGTAGACGGTGGTCGCTCCTGTCCCACTGTCACAGCTCGATTCCTTACATACTGCTGTAGATGACCATTCCTCACATGCTCCTCAATGATATCTCTCAAATGTCTGCAGTCGTTTGTGTTGTGCCCATCCAGCTCATGGAATAGGCAATGCTTTCCCGATGCCTGCTCGTATTCGAAAGGCTCTCTCTTTGCCGGCTTTCGATATTGGAGGCAACCTCGAGTATCTAAGTAAATCCTTTCTAGAGTCCTAGTTAAATCTGTGTAAGAAGAAAACTTTGACTCCCCTCGAGGCCTCTTGGAAGTGCCACTGTTGCCATCTGTTTTTCTTCTTCCTTTATCGTCTTTACTAGAATCCTCCATGGGTGGACCTCCACCCCTCACTACATAAGCTTCATCCTCTCTCCCTACTCTCTCAGCCTGCGCATCCTCCTATCTTAGGAACCTTTTCGCCTCATGGTAGAACTCCTCGAGATACCTTGGTGGGTCCCGTTGCAATGATATCTGGAAACCCGAATTATCCACGATTTCTGAGACTACTGATATCAAAACCATTGATGGATCGGGTCGAGCCACTGAGGCTACCTTTGCGTTGAACCTAGTTAAGAGGTCCCTGATCGACTCTCCCTTCCATTGCTTCATCGATGTCAAGGTCATTACGTTCTTAGGTCAGACTATATGGACCCGAAACTGCCTCATAATCCTTTCAATTAGTTCGGTCCAAGTGTCAATAGAACTACTCTCTAGTTGTCTGAACCATATAGCTGTGATATCCGTCAAATACAAAGGGAAGCATCGAGCCATGACCTCATTCAATGCCCCTAGTACCTCCATATGCCTCATGTACCTTGTCAAATGAATGGCAGGATTCGTTCTTCCATCATACATCTCCAATAGTGGTAGCTTAAAATCCGATGGGTTCCTAGCTCGCCTGATAGTAGGGGTAAAGGGACTTCTATTCACATCCTCCAAGTCTTTATTTACCAATCCACCTCTCACAGCTCGTCTAACCATCTCCGCTAATATGTCATTGTCGCTAAGCTGTAATCCTTATTCGCTGCCTTGGATCTGTCCCCTGAGTTCATAAGGGAATCCTGGCACATACTCCTCATCACGTACTCTAGTATTTTTGTTGGCTTCGGGTTGCACAATGTTATCTAGTATCCCTCTGTAGATTGGTCCAGCATTTCCTGACGGTGTGCCCCTGAGCCTAGTTCCATCTAGATTGTTAGTTGTTTGTTGATTGGGAGCTGCCCCCTTCTAAATCACTCCATCCGCCTACTGGTTGAGTTCCTTTGGTCCAGCTCCAAGATCTTGATTGTTAGCGCCAAAATTGGTCACTAACACCCAAATGTAAATGAAAGCACCAACTAACAGTCACTGATAACAGATAAAGTGTGTGTAGAGAGTAATAATATGAAAAACAGTTAAAATTAAACTGAAAGCAGTAAAGAATAACAAGTTTTATAGTGGTTCGGCTAACTTCGGCCTACGTCCACTCTAGAATTTTCCTTTTCATTGATGTTCAAATCAATTACAGTTACAAAGTGGTAGACTGGTCTTAGTCTTAGGAAATAAAATGTCAGAGAGCAGAAGAGAAGAAGAAGAACCCCCTTTCTGAATCCCTACAGGATGTATTTATAGGCGAATTTTGAGTTGCTGGGCTTTCTGAACAGTAAAGGCCCATTAAGAATTTCCACCGAGCCACATTCGCCTTATGCCGAACGACTTTCCACCAAGCCATCTTCGCCGAGCGACCCATGCGAGCCACCAATGCCGAGCGAGATACGATGCCAAGCGAGGTGCGAGGTATCGAGGTATCGAGGTGCGAGGTATCGAGGCATCGAGGTGCGAGGCATCGAGGTGCGAGGCATCGAGGTGCGAGGCATCGAGGTGTGGGGTATCGAGGTGCGAGGTATCGAGGTAACGAGGTGCGAGGTATCGAGGTGCGAGGTATCAAGGTATCGAGGTGCGAGGTATCGATGTGCGAGTTATCGAGGTGCGTGGTATCGAGGTATCGAGGTGTGAGGTATCGAGGTGCAAAATATCGAGGTATCGAGGTGCGAGGTATCGAGGTGCGAGGTATCGAGGTGCGAGGTATCGAGGTATCGAGGTATCGAGGTGCGAGGTATCGAGGAGTGTAGACCGAACGAAGTACTTGTGCCGTGCATCTCCTCCATTTCTTGACCAAATGACATATCCAAGTAAACTTCATCCTTCGAAACCAAATCCATCATACTCCAACCTCGATAATCGTGAAGTTAGTTAGGTTGAATCCGCCTACTTATGGCTTTAACAAAAGGCAGGTTAACACTGAGCACCTATAGTTCCCGATTGTCCAAATTGCCTAAGAAGAACCTGTATCATCTCCTCTTGTCGTTTCATCATCGCTTCCATCTCCTCTTTGGTGATGTAGATGGATGCTCCACCTAATTCATCTCTAGTGGAAGCTTCTTGGCTTCCCTTCTGATTGTTCCTTTCTATCACTTGCTTCCTTGCCGATGGCCTAACTATTGTTTCCCCGAATCCAAGTTCCTAGCTTCAGAATTCTTGAGTGCTTGCCTTCTCAGTGGAAGCACCAAAATGTTAGTGCCAAAATTGGTCACTAACACCCAAAAGTAAATGAAAGCAACAACTAATAGTCAAAGATAACAGACAGAATGTATGTGGAGAGTAATAATATAAAGAACAGTCAAAATTAAAATGAAAGCAGTAGAGAACAACATATTTTATAGTGGTTTGGCTAACTCTGGCCTACGTCCAATCCAGAAGTTTTCTTTTTATTGCTGTAATAATCGATTACTGTTAAAACATTGCAGAGTAGTCCTAACCTTAGAAAATAAAAAACCAAAGAGCCGAAGGAAGATTCTCTTTCTGAACCCCCTCATGTTGTATTTATTGGCAAATCCCGAGTTACTGGGCTTCCTTAGTAGTCCGGGTCATCAGGGCCATAGTCGAGCCAACATCCTTCATCATGGTACGGGCGACTTCCTAAGGCGACTTCTTGTTAAGCCGACTTCCTCTAGCGACTTCCATGCCGAACGACTTTCATGTTGAGCGACTACCATGGGGAGCGACTTCCTGTAGTAACTTCCATGCCAAATGTCTTCCATGCCAAGCGACTTCCATGCCGAGCGACTTCCATGCCGAACGACTTCCATGCCGAGCGTCTCCCTGTAACGACTTCCTGTAGCAACTTACATGCCGAACAACTTCCATTCCAAGCGACTTCCTATGGCGACTTCCCGTAGCGTCTTCCTATAGCGACTTCCATGCTGAATGACTTCCATGCCGAGCGACTTTCTGTAGCGACTTCCATGCCGAACGACATCAACGCCGAGCAACTTCCTATAGCAACTTCCTTTAGCGACTTCCTGTAGTAACTTCCATGCCGAATGACTTCCATGCTGAATGACTTCCATGCCGAGCGACTTCCATGCCGAGTGACTTCCATGCCGAGCGACTTCCATGCCGAACGGCATGACTTCCTGTAGCAACTTCTTGTAGCGACTTCCTGTTAAGCCGAATTCCTATAGCGACTTCCTGTATCGACCTCCTATAGCGACTTCCATGCCGAACGACTTCCATGCCGAGCGACTTCCAAACGTGCCGCGTTACCTGCCCATCCAGTCGACTCAAACCTACCACATTCCATCCTCGATAACCGAGAAATCGACTTAGTTAAATCCGCCTGCTTACAGCCTTGCCAAAAGGCGGGTTAACAATTTCTAAATTAGTGCATGAACCTAAATGTTTCTTAAATTCCAGTTTTTAATTAATAAAAAATCATTTTAATCAAATCCAATTTTTTCCAATCTAAAGTGCCTTTCTGCGCAACACTTATTTTGCATGTGAATGAAGTCTTGATTTTATTTCCTAATTAAATTTTGAAGAAGAAGGAAATAGAAAAGAATTGTACACTATTTGGAATTGGCTAATTGGTCAGCACAAGCAAAAAAAAAAAATTGATTCGATTATAGATTATTTCTCATCATGATGGCTTATCTTAGTTTCTCAAGTTATTTTATGTTTAGGATTACCTTGAATAAATCTTCAGCGTATGTTACGCACTAATGGTATCCAGTTGATTAAAAAACATTAATTTTTGGTGTAAGTGAAAATATATTTTGGTAAGATAATTCAAATGAATTAGAATGTTAGTTTATTATATTATTTCATGTATAGTATTAAAGAAGTACTTACAAAAGAAAATTGGATCTTCCCATAGAAATAAATATATTCATATTATATTATACTTATATATCCGTAGTATATATATTGGATATAATTAAGTATATCCCCAGATCTATTATAACCCAAACACATACTTGAACATGTATGTAAATGCAGGCAATCTCACAAAATTTAAATGTAAAATGATCACTATCATGATACTAATAATACTAGTAGAAATATTAAGATAATTTCATAATAGGTTCAACAAAAAGGCTTAAGATACTTCCACAACATTTTTGTCATTAAAGAACCTAACCAATTGTGCTACTGCCATTGTGCATCACTTCGCCACACCATGATCTATTAATCATTCATATTTGATATGCCAACTACATCAAAAGTCCATGTGCAAAGCATAGGTTTCATTCTAGTCTGTGAATTAAACTTGTGGTTTATAGTGGTTAAGAAAACAAAAGTAGCATTTAAACAACATTCTGTGGTTGTTTGTTTTGTTGCCACGTGGTTTGTTTTGGCCGGAGAGAGAAAGAGAACAAAATAAATGTAAGTTTCTTTGAGATGGAAGGTAGATATTATATTTGAGAAGAAGGCTTTTAAAATTACGGCCGTCAGATTGCGATTGGATGGTTTAAACGGTTTGTTTATATTTAGTTAATGAAGTAAGGGTCCACTTATTTAGGTGTTTTAGGTTAGTTTAGGTCATAGGATCATATTTTGACAACGCAGTCATCTTCTTTACTTCTTTGATGTCTAATGCCATTTTTAAATTTAGTATGCCATGTATAGATCGTGCTACTTGTAGAACAATTTATTTGATGAAGTTTTATAAACATTTTTTTGTCAGGCTTCGTTCAATTTTATGGACATATAAATGTAGTTAAAAAATAGAAGTAATCATATTTTTAAATTAAACAGACCTTACATCGAATAAATAAAATACAAAATTGATTTTTAATTTCAAACTTTAATCTTACAGATTCGGTTTATATATTCAAACTCTTTGGCTGTACTTAATTTCACAGTTATTTAAGAAGAAGAAATTGATACCAGAGGTAATATAAAACTATTCTCTAACCATGAATCTTGCATGATAAGGCATGAAAGCATCAAAGCAATCAAATGATTTCAAGCTAGAGAACCCATTAAGGGACATACGGTGAGTCTTTCACTGCAAATCAGTTACAATACTTACACAAAATACAGTCTTTGTTTTGTCTTATTTCAAATGTGATTTTTATTGGGTAAGCATAATTAAAAAAGCTTTATGAGGAAATTTTTAGTAGTCCTGAGTGGATAAAGCTTTCTGAATTTGTAAGTGATCTTCCTCTTGCAGGCCAAGAGAACTTTCCTGTTTGGAAATTACTCATCTTTTAAAGAATATTTTCAAAATTAGTTGATTCTTTTAGTTATACTTTACATTGCAATTGTAAGTTTGGCAATAACTGTGGTCCATATATGCTTATACTTTTATTTAAATTATATACTATATATTTTATTGATATGTGCATAGACAATCTAAGCCCAAAATTTAGTGCAACACCCTACAATTGTAACGTTTAAATATTTAAATGATTAATTAAAATGTTTAATTGTAAAGTAATAGAACGTTCTTGTTATTAGTAAGCTAATTAAGTGAGTACGGAACGCTGCACTTGTTATTAAAGTGATTAAAGGGTCAATAAAACTTAATTAGCACTTGTAAATATTATTTAAAAATAAAGAAATGATCTTTATTAACATATAGTTTACATATAAATACTATCTAAAGGAAGGAATGATTTTTATAAGAAAAAGAGATATTTTATAAAAGAATACAAATGAAGCTTAATTGGTATTTATAAAATGGTTATATGATTTTATTAATGAAGTATAGACTTTATAAAATAAAATTGAGATTTATAAAATAGTAATATGATGTACACTTAATTTAATGTGGCAATTTAGTATTTAAACATTTAAAATCGATTAATAAGCTAATAATATATTTTATAAAATAGATATAAGTTTTTATAAAATAGGATGAAACCATATTATGGTTTTACTAAAAAGATTTAGTAAATAAAAGTATGATTTGATTAAATATAAATGCATTACTTATTTAAATATACATGTATATACATGAGTATGGGCAAATGTATGTATACGTGTATTTAAAGAATATAACAATCAAAATGGTGTGTGAACTATAATTAGAATAGTTGTATGCGTGTTTGTTTATGTATGTATGTATGCAACTATTTGATTATATAGATATATTATTAAATACAATTTCGTTGCGTGCATTTCACTTAGCCATAACAACTATCGACTATACTAACTTGCGTAAGTGTACACTGGGTCGAGTAATCATCGCGGTGAAGTCAAAAATGTGATATGTGAAATTAATGTATGCTTTCATTAGCATGTGTCTGTAGGCATGCATGGATGAGTGATGCAGCACTCACCTTAGGTCGCGTACGACCTAACTCCAAGGTCGTTGAAGAAGGGAATTGCGAGCAGAGCAACTCCTTAGGTTCGCGCGCGAGAAGCTCCAGAAGGTCGCGAACGACCTATGCTCTCCACCTCCTTAAGTCGCGAGCGACATAACCAAAGAGTTGAAGTGAATCGCGATATCCTAAGTCGCGAGCAAACATATCCATATGTCACCTTCCCTAAGTCGCAACGCCATAGGTCGCGGAGCATAGATCGCGAACAACAGAAACCTTATGTCGCGAATTCTTCCGATCGCGAACGAGCAACTTCTAGTAAGTCGCAAGCGAAGTTTCAAAGCTCCAGTAAGTCGCTGATAAAGTTATGTTGCTGATAGTTTTAGGTCGCTCCAGGTATGCCGCTCGAGTTTTAAGCCGAAGTTCTTAAGTCAGTTGTATTTGTTAAGTCGTTTGAGATGTTTGTTGTTAGGTCATTATTTTTATAAGTCGCTTGTGTTGTAATTTTCTTAAGTCGTGTGCGACCTAGTGTGAGTTGTAACCCTATAAATAGGGATGTGTGGGTCATTTGTAAAGGTTGTTGAATTTTGAATAAAATTTGGTTTGTGCTTTGTGCCTCCATTAAAATTGGTAGTTGACTGTTATCTCCTATCTCCACTTTCGACATTCGAGTGCGCTCGAATCGATGACTGTTGAAGCCAATTCATGGAATCAAGTGCGCTTGATCAACGTTCGAAGAATTGTAGATCTTCTTTCACGGTATCATGCGCGATCAACATGTCGAAGATTGCTAGAATCCAGTATCTTCGTGATCAACGGATTTGGGCATTTGGGTATTCTTGAATTCACCGATTTATCATCGATTTACCGATTATTTCCGCTAATCGTGTGAGATCCTAGACGGATTCGATTTATATCGTCGAATTCGCTTCCTAGGCTGCATCAGTTTGGTATTAGAGCTAGACTTAGCCAATCATAGCTAAGCCGAGTCTTGGAGCCAAGGAGAAGTATTTGAAATTTGGAGATCGGATTTGCATTGTTGAGAAATTTGGTGTTCATCGTATTCATCGTGAAGTTGCAACAAGTTGGGAGTTTCGATCCATATCATTTTGGATCAAAGTTCGGAAAGTGTTTGAATTTTGCTCGTTGGAATTTTTGTACGCCGAAGTGAAGTTCGAATTATGAAGGATTTGCACGAGCTAAGTTAGGTCGTGATAGTTGAGCTGAGCTAGTTGTAGTATAGATCCGAGATAAGTAAAGTCGTGCATTGTTTTGTTCAAAGTAGGTCAAGGCCGAAGTATTGTTTGTTGAGAATTTATTGAAGGTTCAATCATGCCTCCAAGAAGAGCTAATCGTCATCAAAATGTTAAAGATTTGTATAAGCGAGAAGATGCTGAACAAATGAAACAACGCATTAGCAATAAATTCAATGAGAAGTTACATGAAGGTATTGGGAGGCTGGAGAAATTAATGATAGATATGAATCAAAGGAGAAGGTCGCCAATCTCGAACCATGGAGGAAACAGAGTTTCGCCATCGGTTACGGAAGTGAGGAGGGTGTCGCCACAATCTTTTAGAGAAAGAAGAGAAACGTCAATTTCATCAAGAAGAGATCACCATGAATATAGACATGAAGAGAGAAGAACTCCACGTGAGTTTGAAGATGAGCCATATGCAGATGAAGAGAGACATAGTAGAAGAGACATGCGTGATCGAAGGGATGTTGATGGTCGAGATCGATATAGACGTACATTTGATTTTGATGAAGAGGGTGATAGAGCTAGCATTCATTATCGAGATCGAGACCAAGTTCGAAACTCATATCGGATGTTGAGGATGACTTACGATGGGAGTCGGGTATGAAGATAGAAATTCCAGAATTCAAGGGTGGAATGGTAGCAGAAGAATTTTTGGACTGGTTGTCTAATGTTGAGGAAATTTTTGACTTCAAAGAAATTCCTGAGCATAGAAGAGTTAAGTTAGTTGCTACTCGGTTGAGAGGAAGAGCTATGGCATGGTGGCAGCAAACAAAACTTGCATGGGAGAGAATGGGCAAATCAAAGATTGAATCATGGGAGAAGATGAAGAAACTGATGAAGGCTACATTCTTGCCTTACAATTATCAATCACTCATGTATCATAGGTTGCAGAATCTGAGGCAAGGGACGAACACTGTTAATGATTATGCTGATGAATTTTATCAACTGATTGCCAGGAATGATATCATGGAGACAGAGGAACAATTGACTGCTAGGTTTGTTGGAGGGTTGATAATGTAGATACAGGATATGGTGAATATGTTTGATCCTAGATCTGTAGCTGAAGCGCACCAGAAAGCGTTGGCTTGGGAGAAGCAGGGAAGACGAGGAGGTGGTGTGTTTCCAAGTTCCAAAACTCAGAGCAAGGGTGCTAGTGGGAGTTCCAATGTTTCTAAAGCTGTCAGTAAACCAGTTGTGAATGAGGTTGCAAAGGCAAAGGTCAACAACAGTATCAAATGCTTTAATTGTCAGGAATTTGGTCACAAAAGCAATGAATGTCCGAAGCCGAAGAAGCGAACGATGATTGCTGAGGTTGAGGGTGAGGATGTTGGTAAAGGTTATTCTAGTCCAGTTGAGGAGAATGAACAGGATATCGCGTCGGGAGATGAAGGATGTAACTTAATGATGAGGAGATTATGTTTGACACCAAAGTAGAAAGAAGAGGCTAGTTGGTTGAGGAGTAATATCTTTCAATCAACATGCACTATATTGGGAAAGGTTTGTAAATTTGTGATTGACGCGGGAAGTTGTGACAATATCATTTCTACCGAAGCTGTGAGAAAGTTGAAGTTGAAGACGGAGAAGCATCCAAATCCATACAAGTTAGCGTGGTCAAGGAAAGGAGGAGAAGTGAAGGTGGACAGGTGAGTTCATGTTCCATTTTCTATTGGGAAGAAGTATAAAGACAAGATCTGGTGTGATGTTGTGGAGATGGATATTTGTCACTTGCTTTTGGGAAGACCATGGCAGTATGACCGAGCAGTGCAGCATGATGGTCGAACCAATAGCTACAGCTTTATGTTTGAAGGTACTAAGATCATTTTAGTTCCGAAAAAGAGACAGCAAGGAGAGAGCAAGTCAAAAGAGATTGAGGAGCTAAAGATTTTGTTGACTTTGAAGGATTTTATTGAAGAAATAGAGGATAGTCCAGAGGTGTTCTTGTTGATTGGACATGAAGCTAGTGAATCTGTTGAAGTTCCAGAGGAAGTAAAGCCAGTATTGGAGGAATTTGAAGACGTGTTTCCTAAAGAGTTGCCAAAGGAGCTACCACCGCTGAGGGACATTCAACATCAAATAGATCTTGTTCCAGGAGCAGTGTTACCTCACAGACCACATTACCGGATGAGTCCTAAGGAGCATGAGTAATTGAGAAGGCAGGTGGAGGAGTTGTTAGAACAAGGGCGTGTTCAGGAGAGCTTGAGTCTTTGTGCAGTGCCAGCCTTATTGGTGCCGAAGAAGGATGGGACTTGGCGGATGTGTACGGACAGTCAGGCTCTAAACAAGATCACTGTGAGATACAGATTTCCTATGCCGAGGTTCGATGATTTGATTGATCAATTGAGTGGGGCTGTTGTGTTCTCAAAGATTGACTTGAAGAGTGGATATCATCAGATTCGTATTAAACTGGGTGATGAGTGGAAGACTGCTTTTAAAACTAGAGAAGGTCTGTACGAATGGCTGGTTATGCCGTTTGGCTTGTCAAATGCTCCTAGTACTTTTATGAGAGTGATGAACCAGATTTTCAGACCATTTATTGGAAAATTCGTAGTAGTTTACTTTGACGATATTTTGATCTATAGTGGGAGTATGGAAGAGCATATCCAGCATTTGCGAGAAGTGCTGTGTATTCTACGACAGGAGCAATTCTATGCAGCAGCGAAGAAGTGTGTGTTCATGACGCACAGTGTTTTGTTTCTGAGATATGTTCTGTCAAAGGAGGGTATTCAAGTGGATGAAAGCAAAGTGGAAGCTGTCAGGAGTTGGCCACAACCCAAGACAATTACTGAAGTGAGAATCTTTCATGGGTTGGTATCTTTTTATCGAAGATTCATTCCACATTTTAGCAGTGTAATGGCACCTGTGACCGATTGCATGAAAGGAAAGAAGCTCGTGTGGACAGAGGAAGTAGAGTTAGCTTTTGAGAAGATTAAGACACTTTTGACGTCAGCACCAATTCTAGTATTGCCGGACTTTCAGTTGTTGTTTGAGTTACATACTGATGCTTCGAAGGTTAGGATTGGTGGAGTATTGGGTCAGAAGGGCAAACCAGTTGCTTATGTCAGTGAGAAGTTGTCTGGAGCCAAGTTGAGGTATAACACTTATGACGTGGAATTTTACGCAATTATTCAAGCTGTAAAGCACTAGAGACATTATCTGTTTCAGAAGGAGTTTGTTCTTTATACGGATCACGAAGCTTTGAAACATTTGCAAGGGAAGGACAAAATTTCAGCTAGGCATGCTTCATGGGTCGCGTATCTACAGCAGTTTACTTTTGTTGTAAAGCACAAATCAGGGGTGACGAATCGTGTAGCTGATGCCTTGAGTAGGAGGAATCATTTGCTGATGACGATGAAGATTGAAGTGACAGGATTTGAACTATTGTTAGAGTTGTTTGAAGAAGATCCTTACTTTACGAAGATTGTTGAGAAAGTCAAGGATGGGAGTACTGATGATTTTGTGTTGGTAGATGGATTCTTATTCAAGGGGAATCGATTGTGCGTACCAGATTGCAGCTTGAGAATGAAAATTGTAAAAGAGTTGCATGAAGAAGGACATGTTGGTCGGGATCGCATATTGCAATTGATTTCTCAGACTTATTATTGGCCCTCGATGAAACGGGAAGTTGAAAAGTTTGTTCGTAGATGTCATGTTTGTCAAGTTTCGAAAGGGATAGCTGCAAATGCGGGTTTATATATGCCTTTACCTGTTCCTACAAAACCGTGGGTGGATGTAAGCATGGATTTTGTGTTGGGCTTACCGAGGACTCAACGGGGGAATGGCTCTATATATGTTGTGGTGGACCATTTCTCAAAGATGGTACATTTTGTTGCTCGTAAGAAGACGGCAGATGCAGTCCATGTGGCACAGTTGTTCTTTAGAGAGATCTATCGCTTGCATGGTTTACTAGAACCTATAGTTTCAGATAGGGATACCAGATTTCTAAGTCATTTTTGGCTGAGTTTGTGGAAGATGCTGGGAACGAAGCTGAAATTCAGTAGTGCTTATCATCCACAAGCAGATGGACAGACTGAAGTTGTGAACAGATCCCTGGGAAATTTGTTGCGGTGTCTTGTGAAGGATAATCTGAAGAGTTGGGATGTGAAGTTACGTTAAGCGGAGTTTGCTCATAATCATGCTATCAACCGTAGTACGGGTTTCAGCCCATTTCAAATTGTATATTCAAGCTTACCAAAGGGGCCGTTGGATTTGACGATAGTGCCACAACCGAAGGGGACAGTTAAGCGGGCTGCTGATTTTGTTGTTGGGTTGACAGAATGCCATAGAATCGTTCAGGAACGATTGGAGAAGACGAATGAAAAGTATAAACGATCTGCGGATCTGAAGCGAAGAAGTGCTGAATTTAATGAAGGAGATTTAGTATATGCTGTACTAACGAAGCTTCGTTTTCCAGTGGAAGCATACAATAAACTTAAAGCTCGAAAGATTGGTCCTGTAAAGATTGTGAAACGGATCAATGAAAATGCTTATAGGTTGAAGCTGCTAGAGGGTGTGTACACTTCTGACGTATTTAATGTTAAACATCTTATACCTTATTATGGAGATGTACTACCCCATGGGGAAGAACTTTTAAATTCGAGGACGAATTCTTTCCAACCAGGGGAGGATGATGCAGCACTCACCTTAGTCGCGTGCGACCTAACTCCAAGGTCGCTGAAGAAGGGAATTGCGAGCAGAGCAACTCCTTAGGTCGCGCGCGAGAAGCTCCAGAAGGTCGCGAACGACCTATGCTCTCCACCTCCTTAAGTCGCGAGCGACATAACCAAGGAGTTGAAGTGAACCGCGATATCCTAAGTCGTGAGCAAACAGATCCATATGTCACCTTCCCTAAGTCGCAAGGCCATAGGTCGCGGAGCATAGATCGCGAACAACAGAAACCTTATGTCATGAATTCTTCCGGTCGCGAACGAGCAACTTCCAGTAAATCGCAAGCGAAGTACCGCAGTTTATACAGAGTTAGCATCTTTATTCCACTTGAATAGATTTGTTATACCTAAGCCACCCTGCTTCAGAGGCAACTAAAATTTACTATATGAAATAGAGACATTATTTGTAGAGAAGGGAGACCCAGACCATAGGAAATGTTTGCATTCTTATCAATCATCTACAAAAGCTTCTTGGGAAGAATGAAAACTCTCTTGAGTAGTAAGTTTGAATGGAGAAAGCAATAGACTTGATAATAGTAAGCCTTCCAACAAAGGAGAGATTCCTATTGTGCCAGCAACTGAATCTTGAAGTGATCTTATCATATAATTTCATACAATGATGTTTCCTAATTCTAGAAGTGATCAGAGGAATACCAAGGTAAAGAATGGAGCTATCATGGACCTGAAATTTTAAAGGAGTAACCATGGCAAGAAGCTGATTTTGAGGAATTCCAGAGAATAGCAAGGAGGAATTTTCACTATTTATGGATACACTAGATAGCGTATCAAAGTCTTGAAGGGTTTCAACGATACTGGTTTAAGAGCGAGCATTTGGCTTTAAGAAAATAAGGTGGTCACCAGCATAGCAAAGACATGAACTTTTGGGGTCGTTGCATTTGGGATGGAAGCCAATGAATCTTCTAGAATATTGGTGGTTCAGCAAAGTGGTGAGCATCTCATTATCACTAAAAACAAGTAGGAGCTGAGGGGATCTCCCTATCTCAAGCCTTGCTTGCTTTCAAAATAACCAGATATTTGAAAATTGAGTTAAATAGAACACATAGAAGCAGTAATGCAAGCCTTCACCCAGTTTAAATATTTCATTGGAAACCCTAACCTAGACAAGGCATAAAAATGGCTTCCCCTTTAGTAGAATCATAGGCTTTCATTAGATCAATTTTGAAGCAACGTCTTGGACTAAAAGCATTTCTGTCATGTCCCTCAAGCAACTCGAGTCAACAAAACATTGTTGAAACGACCGCCCATGACTCCTGCACCAAATCAAGGAAATAATGCGCTAAAAGGTGTGCCAGGCAGCCATGGACGATAGTCAGGGTAAAACAAAACAGAAGAATCTCTATCGCATAACTCACAGCGCATGGATAAAATACAATAGAGAAATATAATATAGTGAAGCTCCATAGAACAGAACATCATCATATAAGCATCACAGTTGTTTCATACAATCATCTACTCGAATCCATACATGAAAGCCTCACTACAAATCACTCAACCAAATACAGCAGCGGATACCCAGTACATATAGTAAGAAAACTAATATGCAAAGCCTCCTGCTCGTCTTCGTCATCTTTAGCGTAGAACTCCTAGCACAGCACCTGTCACCTGCTACCTAGTCTGCCCATCCCAAACATGGATGAACAGCCCAAGGTAATAAGAGGAGACATAAAACCTTGAGTCAGACAAAGTCTTAGTGAGCAGTAAATTAACAATCAAACATACCAAAGAGCATAAGGGATAAAAGGAATAGGAACCAAACCATCCCACTCCACCTCTTTCTACAGTGATAGCCCCCAGACACACACTAAGGAGAAGTAAGCATAACATAGCAGATAAGTAAGGTAAAGCAATAATCACTCGAGTCAAGGACGATGTTTTCCAAATACAAACCCCCAAGGCCTAAACCAAGATCAGATAAGCACCCAGAAAACACCGCTCTTGAAGCCGAATGATGATACAACCAAACATCCAAACATCCATGACTCTGGCTATCACTGTTATCATTGCCTTGATTTCACCGTTAGTTGAATGACCGCCTGTCAAGGGCTAATGGTAACCCCGGTTTAGCCATAACTCCGCACGTCATCGTGACCCGTGCCTAAGCCGAACGCATCAGCCCAGAGTACTAGCACGTCATCATGACCCGTGCCTGGAACGTCATCGTGACCCGTTCCAACGTACCCTTGCTTTGAGTATGCTAGAACCTTCAACAACGATGAGATCTTAGCCTCCTAGCCATCCTCCTCGACGACTACTTCCATACTAGCTCAAGCGCCTCTCAAGCTAACCATTATCCACCCCAACCCGGACCGCATCACCGAGTTATAACTTTGCACGTCGTCATGACCCGTGCTTGGAACGTCTTCGTGACCCGTCCCATCACAACATATGTCTTGCCTCATCACATCATAGCAAAGTCTCTCAACTTGGAACGTCATCATGACCCGTCCCATCTCAACACAAGCCTTGCCTCATCATATCATCGCAAAGTCCCAACTCAACCATGCTTTGCCTTCTCGCATCATGGCAAGATCCCACATCCTCGAATACATCCATATGAGCTTCCACATCCGCTTCATATGCCATTGGCAGCTTTCACCATTCAAGAGCCTTTCCACTTAGCTTTTGAATCATCTTCAACCATCTTGTTCCAAATCAACTACAAGCTAACTTGGAGCAATCAAATCTAACATACATTCAAACATTCAACCATTCAAACAAGATCTATTAAGCAATATCAATTATAATGGCAATTTCGTAATTAAGTGAGCAAAAGTCCAACATACGTGAAATCATGGTTTTTAGCATAGATCTATCAAATCTAAAACATGGGTTTTGTCTCTAATACTTGATAAATAACTTTCATAGATAAACATCTTCAAATATGATGGATCTACATGCAGACTTAAGGAAAATGCGAGAAAACGCTAACTTTAACACATAAACATATCACCAATCCACTACACTCCTTTGGGTCCGTGTGAGAGATAACTACCACTCACCAAATCACCAAAACAACCTAAAATCAAACAACTTCAGATCTGGACAGCAAGGACTTGGGCTTGATCCGGAGAAATTTCACTTGAAACGGTGAAATCTAGCCTCTTCGGATGAAAATCTTCAACTTTGGCTCTTGATCTTTGATCTTGATCTTCAATCTTCAATGGATGTTAGCACTTGATAGAAGTAGAGAAAGAAGTGAAGAAAATACTGTAGTCGAGTTTCCAAAATGGCAGCACTTCGTCGCTTCGAAATCCGGTGCCAAAAAGTGAGCCGAACACCTCTATTTATAGGCTGGATACCCCATGAGTCGTCGCCCATGAGTCGGTCACGAGTCATCTCATGAGTCGTTCGCGACTCAATTCTTGCCGACTCACTATGAGTCGTCGCCGACTCATCAACTCCAGAAGCCTAACCGAGACAACAATCCTAGCTACACAACGGCTCAACGACTCAGCGCCCTACCGACTCAAGCGCTCGCGACTTAACACACATAGCCTATTGCCTGAAGTCAGCGACTTAACAACCATGCCGACTTACGACTTAACATACCTACGACTCATCAGTGCCGACCTAACCCCTATCCAAACTAACCCTAAGTCGCTAACGACTCAACTTGTCTCACCGACTCAACTCAAGGCCGACCCAACGACTCAACTAAGACGCGACTCAAGACCCTGCCGACTCAACCTAAGTCCTAGCCGACTCAACAACTTATCTGGGTACACGGCATACGACCTAACGACTCAACTAGGTTCGACCTATCTCAATACCGAGTCACGACCTAACACTCTGCTAACTCGTAACTCGCCAACACACAAGCCTTACTAACTCGTTAGGTCGCAAACACGTTAGGTCGTTCCAGACGACTTACGACCTAACTTTCTAACCTGTTAACTCGGCCATATCTACTAACTCGTACACGAGTTAATCCTTACCTCGGTAACTCTTTAACCCGGTAACACGTAAAGAACACTAACTCGTTAGCTACCCTGCACACTATAACTCGCTAACGACTCAAGGCCACTGACTCGTCCAAGCTATGAGTCGGTCTAACCTATAACTCGCTAACACCTATAAGTCGTTAACGACTCAACTCATATCATGTTAACTCGTAAGCCTATGGCTCCACTGACTCGGTCACGACTCATCATCACACGAGTTAACTTTACAACTCGTGCACGACCCATTCCCTTAAGTCGTACACGACTCATCCATGAGCCGTTCACTGCCTTAACTTGTTAACTCGTATGCGACTCACTTCCTAACTCGAACACGACCCAAGCCTTGTTAACTCGGCCACGACTTAACACTTAAGCACACGAATTAACTTCCTAAACGACTCAGGCTAGAGACAACATCAACAACACTAACAACCTGTCAATTCTACGATATATCGACACGTAAAATACGGGTCGTTACATTCTCTCCCCCTTAGGAATTTCGCCCCCGAAATTCCAAGCAAACAACAGCAATCAAAGATATTCCGCATGCCTACCATCCATAGCAAACAACAAACCATGCATCCAATTCTAGCCTAGCATGCAGAATTCTAAGATAGAAATCAAGATGCAAATTCATGAGATGTCACGACACCTTAGGGCCATACCTCGAAGAGTTCTGGATGAGCTGCCTTCATCCTCTCTTCCTCCTCCCACGTACAGTCGTTAACATCTTCACTCCATTGTATCTTGAGAAGTGTAATCGTCTTCCTCCTAAGCTGTTTCGTATCGGTTTCAACAATACGAAGCGGCTTACGAGGTCTCGTAACCACTGGATCAACCTCCAAGTCTTCACAGCTATCAGCAGAAACCACCGTACTTGGGTCGTGCACATACTTCCGTAGATAAGATACATGAAAAACATTGTGCACACCCACCATCTTCTCCGGTAACTCCAATCTATAAGCGAGCTTTCCAATTCGCTTGATAATCGGGAATGGTCCAACAAATCTTGGAGTTAACTTTCCTTTCTTCCCGAATCTAATAACATTCTTCAAAGGAGAAATCTTCACAAATACCATATCACCCACGTCGAATTCCAAATCCTTACGACGATTATCTGCATAACTTTTCTGTCGATCTTGGGCTGCCTTCATTCTTTGCCGAATGATCTCTATACAATCCGAAGTCTGTCGAATCATCTCTGGCCCAAGTATCAACCTTTCTCCAGTTTCCAACCAACATGTCGGAGAGTTACACGGTCTTCCATATAATGCCTCATATGGTGCCATACCGATACTCGACTGATAACTGTTATTATAAGCAAACTCCACCAAATGAAGGTGATCTTCCCATGATCCTCCGAAGTCCAAAACACATGCTCTAAGAAGATCTTCCAAAACTCGGTTGACTCTCTCAGTCTGACCATCTGTTTGAGGGTGATAAGCTGTACTCAAACACAACTCGGTTCCCAAAACTTCCTGGAAGCTCTTCCAAAATCTACTAGTGAACAATGGGTCTCGATCGCTCACTATACTCTTCGGAACACCATGGAAACGAACTATCCACTTAACATACAACTCAGCCAACTTCGATGCAGTCCTAGTCGATCGAACAGGAATGAATCTTGCACTCTTGGTCAAACGATCTACGATGACCCAAATCCCTTCATTCCCTGCTCTTGTCCTAGGTAGACCATCGATAAAGTCCATCGACACCTGCTCCCACTTCCATGTAGGAACCTCTAATGGCTGAAGCAATCCACTGGGCTTCTTCTGCTCAGCTTTCACCAACTGGCAATTCATACACTTGGAAATAAAATTTCCAACATCCTTCTTCATACCTTCCCAGTAGTAGGTTCTCTTCATATCCCGATACATCTTATTTCCACCTGGATGAATTGTCAACTTCGAGTGATGACTCTCCCTCAGAACTTCATCTCTCAATCCATCTACATCGGGAACAACTAGTCGCCCTTGCTTTCGAAGCCAACCCTCTCGATCGACCTCGAATCCCTTATCCTTCTCCGGGTCCAATCCAGATTCCAAATCACAGATAATCTTGACAAGCTTATCATCTTGCTTTTGACCCTCGCCAATTCTTTCCACAAGAGTAGGCCTTATTGATAAGTTTGCCAACATCTCAGGTTCCAATTCGCATCTAGGCCTGAAATCAAATCCAGCCAAATACTCAAGACTCTTCCATTCCGAAAACATGGCTCCCAATCCTGCATGTCTTCGACTTAACGCATCAGCCACTGCGTTACCTTTTCCTGGAGTATAGGCTATACCAAAATCATAAGATGCTAGCAACTCTAACCACCTTTGCTGTCGAAGATTCAAATCCTTTTGGGAAAACAGATACTTCAACGACTTATGATCTGTAAACAGCTCGAATCTAACTCCCAATAGATAGTGTCTCCACATCTTCAAAGCAAACACAATCGCCGCTAACTCCAAATCATGAGTCGGATAATTCCTTTCATGCGGCTTCAGTTGTCGACTAGCATACGCAACAACTTTATCCTTCTGCATTAGCACCGCTCCTAGTCCAGTGCCACATGCATCGGTGTAAACCACCATCTCATCATTCCCACTCGGAATAGTCAAAACAGGAGCACTTGTCAGTCGCTCTTTCAGGATTATGAAAGCTTGTTCACACTTATCATTCCATCTGAACACTTGATTCTTCTTCGTCAATCCTGTCAACGGTGCAGCTATCTTGGAAAAGTCTTTGATAAACCGACGATAATATCCTGCTAATCCAAGAAAACTTCTCACATCAGATGCATTCTTAGGTCTAACCCAATCCTGGATCACTGCCACCTTAGCGGGATCAACCGCTATTCCATTTCCAGAAATAACATGACCTAAGAACCTCACTTCATTCTTCCAGAAGTGACACTTCGAAAACTTAGCCTTCAGCTGATGTTTCCGCAAGATCCCCAAAACAATCCTCAAGTGTGTCTTGTGCTCTCCCTCAGTTCTGGAATAAATCAGAATATCATCCACGAACACAAGCACGAACCTATTCAACTGATCTCTGAACACTCTATTCATAAGATCCACAAAATATGCTGGTGCGTTAGTCAACCCAAACGGCATTACCAGCCACTCATAAAACCCGGATGGTGTCCTGAAAGCAGTCTTCGGCACACTATCCTTCGCCACTCTCAACTGGTGAAATCCCGTTGCCAAATCCATCTGAGAAAACACCTTAGCCTCGTGAAGCTGATCAAACAAGTCATCTATTCTCGGCAATGGATACTTGTTCTTCTTAGTCACCTTATTCAGCTCACGATAATCCACACACAACCTCAACGATCCATCCGCTTTGGTTGCGAACACAACTGGCGCACCCCATTCGGACACACTTCTCCGAATGAATCCTTTCTGCAAAAGGTCATCAACTTGCACCTTCAGCTCTTGCTGCTCCCTCGGTGCCATCCGCCTAAGAGGCATCACAACAGGTCTGGCTCCCTCAACTAGATCGATACGAAACTCGATCTCCCTATGCGGCGGCAACCCTTTGACTTCCTCAAAGACATTCTCAAACTCATTCACAATAGGCACCGATGACAGTCCATCCCGTGGAACAACTAGCGAATACATGAAGCTCATGAAGACGCCTTCTTCATGCTTACATCGTATCACAACCTTTCGCCCTTCCACATTCCCGACTGTCACCTCAAGCCTCTCACAATCAATCCTAGCCGCATACTTCCTAAGCCAGTCCATACCCAAAATAACTCCGAACCCCGCAAAGTTCAGAACAAAGCAATCACAAACAAACGAGCAATCATGACTCGACACAACTAGACCACGGCATATCATACACAAACATGACGAACCCCCCACTGGATTAGTCACAACCAATGGCCTATCAACAATATCCGGTTTCATACCTAACCGGCTTACCAAATCATCACAAACAAAAGAATGCGACGCTCCAGTATCAAACAACACTCTAACTGGAACACCACAAATAGAAAGAGTACCTTGAACCACCACACTCTTCCCCTTTTCTTCAGCAGTCGGAGCTTTTGAAGACGATGGAACAGCCCCCAAAGCATAGGCTTGCACAACCTGCCTATCTTTCCTCGGTTCTGGACAGTCCTTCTTAATGTGTCCCAGCTTATCACAGTTGTAACACTTCAACTGCACCTTCGGATTCTTGCAATCCCGAGAAAGATGACCCTTCTGACGGCAGTTATAACAAGTCACCTCGCCCTTTGGCTTCTTCTGACCATCCTTTCCCTTCTGTTGCTGCTGCTTCCTCTTCTTATTCCCACTCTGCTGTGGTTTAGATCCTTCCCTGGTTACAGCAACAACAGAACTTTCCCTAGGAAACAAACTCTCATGCCTCAGAGCTTTCTCCACCAGCTTCTCAAATGGATCGTCCAGATGATCCACTAACTGCCTTCCTAGATAAGCATCCAGACCAGTCACAAACTTTTCATTCTTCTGGTAGGGAGAATCAATATATGATCTGGCATACTTAGACAAAGCTTCGAACTCAGAAATATACTCCAGAACAGGCCTTCCGCCTTGTTTGAGCTCCACAAATCTCTTGAACAAAACAGACCTCTGAGCAGTAGAGATGAACTTGGCTTCAAATCTAACTTGGAACTGCTCCCAAGTAATATCCTCTTCTGGTGTATCTATGGTGATAGAATTCCACCAATCAGCAGCTCTTCCCTGAAGCTGTCTCGATGCAAGCTTTCTCTTAGTTGCATCCTCAATCCCTAAGTCACCAAAGATCCTTTTGCAAGCATCAATCCATCTCTGCACCTCAATAGTCGACTCCGTCCCCAAGAAAGCTTTTCCTCCAAGAGAAGTATAATCCTTGCAAAGCTTAGCAAAATCCACCGGTCTTGGAGCTTGAACTTGAACTCCCACATCCACTGATGATCCTGAAGCTGGTATCCTTCTCATGATCGAAGTCATCATCGCTTCGAACATAGTTCCATAATCAACAGCTCCTTCATCAGCACGGCTTTCCCTTGCAGCTGGTCTCCCTTTTCGACTCATCCTTAGTATCTGTAATAAGAATGATTAGAACACCTTAAGAAACAACTGCATAAGGAGTTCAAATCCTTCTAGGCTACTATATTATATATAGTAATCACCCATCAAAATACAATTACGTCTCTCATACGTAGTTACGTCAGCGAGCGTTGGCTGAAATCGATTAACCAAAGCTCTGATACCAAATGAAACGACCGCCCATGACTCCTGCACCAAATCAAGGAAATAATGCGCTAAAAGGTGTGCCAGGCAGCCATGGACGATAGTCAGGGTAAAACAAAACAGAAGAATCTCTATCGCATAACTCACAGCGCATGGATAAAATACAATAGAGAAATATAATATAGTGAAGCTCCATAGAACAGAACATCATCATATAAGCATCACAGTTGTTTCATACAATCATCTACTCGAATCCATACATGAAAGCCTCACTACAAATCACTCAACCAAATACAGCAGCGGATACCCAGTACATATAGTAAGAAAACTAATATGCAAAGCCTCCTGCTCGTCTTCGTCATCTTTAGCGTAGAACTCCTAGCACAGCACCTGTCACCTGCTACCTAGTCTGCCCATCCCAAACATGGATGAACAGCCCAAGGTAATAAGAGGAGACATAAAACCTTGAGTCAGACAAAGTCTTAGTGAGCAGTAAATTAACAATCAAACATACCAAAGAGCATAAGGGATAAAAGGAATAGGAACCAAACCATCCCACTCCACCTCTTTCTACAGTGATAGCCCCCAGACACACACTAAGGAGAAGTAAGCATAACATAGCAGATAAGTAAGGTAAAGCAATAATCACTCGAGTCAAGGACGATGTTTTCCAAATACAAACCCCCAAGGCCTAAACCAAGATCAGATAAGCACCCAGAAAACACCGCTCTTGAAGCCGAATGATGATACAACCAAACATCCAAACATCCATGACTCTGGCTATCACTGTTATCATTGCCTTGATTTCACCGTTAGTTGAATGACCGCCTGTCAAGGGCTAATGGTAACCCCGGTTTAGCCATAACTCCGCACGTCATCGTGACCCGTGCCTAAGCCGAACGCATCAGCCCAGAGTACTAGCACGTCATCATGACCCGTGCCTGGAACGTCATCGTGACCCGTTCCAACGTACCCTTGCTTTGAGTATGCTAGAACCTTCAACAACGATGAGATCTTAGCCTCCTAGCCATCCTCCTCGACGACTACTTCCATACTAGCTCAAGCGCCTCTCAAGCTAACCATTATCCACCCCAACCCGGACCGCATCACCGAGTTATAACTTTGCACGTCGTCATGACCCGTGCTTGGAACGTCTTCGTGACCCGTCCCATCACAACATATGTCTTGCCTCATCACATCATAGCAAAGTCTCTCAACTTGGAACGTCATCATGACCCGTCCCATCTCAACACAAGCCTTGCCTCATCATATCATCGCAAAGTCCCAACTCAACCATGCTTTGCCTTCTCGCATCATGGCAAGATCCCACATCCTCGAATACATCCATATGAGCTTCCACATCCGCTTCATATGCCATTGGCAGCTTTCACCATTCAAGAGCCTTTCCACTTAGCTTTTGAATCATCTTCAACCATCTTGTTCCAAATCAACTACAAGCTAACTTGGAGCAATCAAATCTAACATACATTCAAACATTCAACCATTCAAACAAGATCTATTAAGCAATATCAATTATAATGGCAATTTCGTAATTAAGTGAGCAAAAGTCCAACATACGTGAAATCATGGTTTTTAGCATAGATCTATCAAATCTAAAACATGGGTTTTGTCTCTAATACTTGATAAATAACTTTCATAGATAAACATCTTCAAATATGATGGATCTACATGCAGACTTAAGGAAAATGCGAGAAAACGCTAACTTTAACACATAAACATATCACCAATCCACTACACTCCTTTGGGTCCGTGTGAGAGATAACTACCACTCACCAAATCACCAAAACAACCTAAAATCAAACAACTTCAGATCTGGACAGCAAGGACTTGGGCTTGATCCGGAGAAATTTCACTTGAAACGGTGAAATCTAGCCTCTTCGGATGAAAATCTTCAACTTTGGCTCTTGATCTTTGATCTTGATCTTCAATCTTCAATGGATGTTAGCACTTGATAGAAGTAGAGAAAGAAGTGAAGAAAATACTGTAGTCGAGTTTCCAAAATGGCAGCACTTCGTCGCTTCGAAATCCGGTGCCAAAAAGTGAGCCGAACACCTCTATTTATAGGCTGGATACCCCATGAGTCGTCGCCCATGAGTCGGTCACGAGTCATCTCATGAGTCGTTCGCGACTCAATTCTTGCCGACTCACTATGAGTCGTCGCCGACTCATCAACTCCAGAAGCCTAACCGAGACAACAATCCTAGCTACACAACGGCTCAACGACTCAGCGCCCTACCGACTCAAGCGCTCGCGACTTAACACACATAGCCTATTGCCTGAAGTCAGCGACTTAACAACCATGCCGACTTACGACTTAACATACCTACGACTCATCAGTGCCGACCTAACCCCTATCCAAACTAACCCTAAGTCGCTAACGACTCAACTTGTCTCACCGACTCAACTCAAGGCCGACCCAACGACTCAACTAAGACGCGACTCAAGACCCTGCCGACTCAACCTAAGTCCTAGCCGACTCAACAACTTATCTGGGTACACGGCATACGACCTAACGACTCAACTAGGTTCGACCTATCTCAATACCGAGTCACGACCTAACACTCTGCTAACTCGTAACTCGCCAACACACAAGCCTTACTAACTCGTTAGGTCGCAAACACGTTAGGTCGTTCCAGACGACTTACGACCTAACTTTCTAACCTGTTAACTCGGCCATATCTACTAACTCGTACACGAGTTAATCCTTACCTCGGTAACTCTTTAACCCGGTAACACGTAAAGAACACTAACTCGTTAGCTACCCTGCACACTATAACTCGCTAACGACTCAAGGCCACTGACTCGTCCAAGCTATGAGTCGGTCTAACCTATAACTCGCTAACACCTATAAGTCGTTAACGACTCAACTCATATCATGTTAACTCGTAAGCCTATGGCTCCACTGACTCGGTCACGACTCATCATCACACGAGTTAACTTTACAACTCGTGCACGACCCATTCCCTTAAGTCGTACACGACTCATCCATGAGCCGTTCACTGCCTTAACTTGTTAACTCGTATGCGACTCACTTCCTAACTCGAACACGACCCAAGCCTTGTTAACTCGGCCACGACTTAACACTTAAGCACACGAATTAACTTCCTAAACGACTCAGGCTAGAGACAACATCAACAACACTAACAACCTGTCAATTCTACGATATATCGACACGTAAAATACGGGTCGTTACAATTGTCAACTATATTCCTACCAAGGAAGAAAGCACTCTGATTAGAGGAGATAAGGGAGGGAAGCACCTGCTTAAGCTTGAAGGGAGGAATTTTGGAAATACACTGATAAACAGTATTGCAATAGCTTATAGGCCTAAAATGGTTTACATTTGTTGGGTAAACAGACTTAGGGACAAGGCAAATAATATTAGGTTTAACACTCTTTAAACATTCTCCCATTAATAAAAAAATTACGAATAGCTTTGAGAAACACCTTTTCAATTATGTGTCAATAGGTTTTGGAAAAATTATAATTGAACTCATTAGGTCCCCCAGAGCTTTTAGGAGGTTTTAAGAACAAGGCTCTCTTAATCTTCTCATTTGATATTTCTTTACATAAGGCAGAAGCTTGTTCATGAGAGAGCGAAGGCATGGGAATATCATCATGAAACTCTAAGCTGATGCTTTTATATCTATTGCTGCTTAGAATGGAAGTGAAATGGTTCACAAAGCCCTGCTAACCTCCTCTTGCTCACTGTGATGAATATTTCTAGAATCAAGAATATGATGGATCTTACTATTGCTTGATTTGGTGTTCAAGAATTGCGATAGAACTTTGTATTTTTATATCCTTTCTTATCCTAGTTGTCTCTACACTTTTTCCTAACTATAGCTACCTCATCGAAAGAAACATGCAAGTAGGGTTTTGAAATAGATTTGTTAGTACCTGATCTAGCCGAATTCTTATTTGAGATGAAAGATGGTTCCGTCTACCAAAAGTCTCCTTACTCCAGTTCCTAAGGGCAGATTTGGCATGTTTTAACTTTTGCTCAATTGAAACATGTTGTTGCCAAACATAGGAGTGGCCGAGGCATTGGTAACAGTAGAGAGGAAGTCTTGGTGGTTAGCTAAAGAATTGAAGTATCTAAAAGGGGAGCTAGGTCTGGAGGAGGAGATGCCAAAAGAAAGGACAAGATGGGCATGATCAGATAAGTTAGAAGGTAAGACTTCATAATGTATGCTAGGCCAAGCCGAAAGAGTTGCAAAATTCATGAAAATTCTGTCAAGCTTCGAAAGGG
The DNA here is from genome assembly GCA_030765085.1 of Allium cepa. Classification (NCBI taxonomy): domain Eukaryota; kingdom Viridiplantae; phylum Streptophyta; class Magnoliopsida; order Asparagales; family Amaryllidaceae; genus Allium; species Allium cepa. The sequence continues at coordinate 1,008,081,790 of CM060945.1, read as the reverse complement.
TTAATGAGCCACTTCTAAACTTATTAGTCTATGTACGGAAAAGGCCAGAGGAAGGCACCTCAAAGAGATTAGATTGGAAGGTAGCCACGCTTAAAGGGGATATGTCTTTGAGAGTATGAGAGTTACCTCCTTGCCTATCATGAGCATAAAGAATGGAGTTCCTGTCACCAAGAGCAATCCAAGGTAGGGAAAGAGGTTTGAGCAAATGAAGCTTGCCAAAGAGGGATTTTTTAGAGGCAGAAGAATTATCAGCATGAACAAAGGTAGAGAAGAAAGAAGTATTAGAATTAAGGTAGAGAATTTTGTAATGACATGATTGTCTATAGGAAGATAAAGGAGATACATCAAAAATAGAGGGGTTCTACATCAGAAAGATTCTTCGAAAAAGAGAATGACATAGTTGTGATGATAATCCTATGTAGGACCGATGAAAGAGATCACATCATTAATGTTACATGGGTTAAATTTGTTTTCAAGTAGCGCTAGCATATCAAGAGAGCGGGAATGGATGAAATTCTTAACCTCAATTTGCTTTTCTAAATCATCGCCACCTCTAAGATTCCGGACACCTATCTTGTAAAATAGGTTATTTTTTGGGGGGATGGTATTTCGTTGGTGGAAGAAAGAGAAAGGGAATGAATGTTGGAGTTGAGGCCTACATAAGGATTTTGAGAAACAAGCTTGACATTGTTATTGTCAAAAGTTTTAGCATTATCTCTTTCTTTTGGTGCACTTCCAATGATTTTTGGAGAGATATTATGCTCGAGGTTTAGAAAAATTGGATTTGGATTTATTTTCAAGGCTTGAGAATTTTGTTTATCATGCTTTGTTGTAGGAGCTTTATCAAGAAGGAATTGCTTATTTTCATTCACATCATGTGCATGGATGATGCAGCCTAGCCTGATATTCCAATTCAAGATTTGAAGCTGGAACAATTTAACGACTCAGCTAAGTCGTATGAACGAGTTAGAGGGGTGAAAAGGCGGGAAAACGATGATACAGCGCAATCTACAAACTTGGTTGCTTTAGGTCATTTGGACGCCTTAGGTCGCTCACGACCTAACGAGTCACGAAGTAGGGAGTTGCGACCTAACGATGGTGCAGTGGTGAAACATGAGGCAGCGCTTGAATTATGCCCTAGGTCGCTAGCGAGCTACGACCTAACAAAGTCTCGACCTATCAAACCACGAGCTAACGAGATGAGTAATGTAACATCTTGTGATGTCTTAGGTCGCGGGGCTTAGGTCGCGTGAGTCTTAAGTCGCGTTGTTTAGGTCGTTATGTGTTGTGTTGTTATGTCGTGTGCTCTTTATGTGTTGTATTTGATAACTCGTGTTGTACATATGTTAAGTCGCTTATTGTAAGGTCGAGTGATGTTTCTGCTAACTCGTAGGTCATTGTTGATTAGGCCGGCATGTTGTGTTAGGTCGAAAACGACCTAAGTTGGGTCGTGTTGAGTCGTGTATTGTTTGAGTTGTAACCCTATAAATAGGGATGTGTGGTTCATTTGTAAAGAGGTTGATTTTGAATAAACTTTTGTTTGAGTGCTTTGTGCCTCTTTGAAATTGGAAGTTGAGTATGAGCTACTTTCTCCATTTGCGGTATTCGAGTGCGTTCGAATCAACGGATTTGAAGCCGTGCGCGAGATCAACGTCGAAGAATCGTAGATCTTTTAACACGGTATCGTGCGCGATCAACGTGTTGGAGATAGCTAGAATTCGGTATCTTTTGAAGATCAACGAATTTGGGCATTCGGTATCTTCCAATCCATCGATTTATGTTGCTTCATTTAATCGTTCTTCGATTAGTTTGACACGAAATCTTCATTTTGTCGTTAATCGTTATAATCTGCTGCATCAATTTGGTATCAGAGCTTGATTTAGCCAATCATAGCTAAGCCAAGTCCTTGGAGCCAAAGAGAAGAGTTTGAAGGGTTGAGCCGAGCTTGTTCAAGTTTGTGGGAGATTTGTCCAAGCCGAGAGCAAGTAGAGAAGGTAGATCCGAGCTATAAGTGGAGGCGTGCATCACTTGTGTAGATCAAGGCCGAAAGCCAATATTCAAGTTGAAGCCGTGCGTCATTTTGAAGTTTAAGCCGAGTTGTTGAAGATTGTTGTTAGAGATCATGCCGCCAAGAAGAGCTAATCGTCATCAAAATGTTGAAGCATTGTATAGAAGAGAAGAAGCTGAGCAAATGGAACAATGCATCAATGAAAAGTTTGATGAAGGTATTGGGAAGTTAGAGAAATTGATGAATGATTTGAATCAAAGTCAAATGAGAAGGTCACCAGTCTCGAACCATGGAGGAAACAGAGTTTCCCCATCGGTTACGAAAGCGAGGAGGGTGTCGCCACAGTCATATCGAGATAGAAGAGAATCATCAGTTTTAACGAGAAGATATCACCATGAATATAGACATGAAGAGAAAATAACTCCACGTGAGTTTGGAGATGAGCCATATCGTGATGTTGAAAGACATAGTAGAAGAGATATGCGTGATCATAGAGAAGTTGATGGTCGAGATCGATATCGAAGTACATTTGATTATGATGAAGATGGTGATAGATGTAGTGTTCATTATCGAGATCGAGACCAAGTACGAAATCACTATCTGGAGGTAGAAGATGATCGTAAATGGGAGTCGGGGATGAAGAGGGAAATTCCAGAATTCAGGGGTGGAATGGTAGCTGAAGAATTTCTTGATTGGTTATCTAATGTTGAAGAAATTTTTGACTATAAGGAAGTTCCTGAGCATCGCAGAGTTAAGTTAGTTGCTACTCGTTTGAGAGGGAGAGCTATGGCATGGTGGCAGCAAACTAAACTTACATGGGAGAGAATGGGGAAGTCAAAGATTGAATCATGGGAAAAGATGAAGAAGTTAATGAAAGCTACTTTCTTGCCTTATAATTATCAGTCTCTTATGTACCAGCGATTACAGAACTTGAGACAGGGAACAAAGTCAGTAAATGATTATGCGGATGAATTTTATCAATTGATTTCCAGGAATGATATCATGGAGACAGAGGAACAGCTGACTGCTAGATTTGTTGGAGGGTTGAGAATGCAGATTCAAGATATGGTGAATATGTTTGATCCTAGATCTGTTGCAGAAGCACACCAGAAGGCGTTAGCTTTGGGAGAAGCAAGGCAGAAGAGGAGGTGGTGTGTATACAAATTCCAACAATCAAGTGAAAGGGGCTAGTAGCAATGCAAATGTGTCCAAGGCTGTTGCGAAACCAGTTGTCAATGAAGTTGCTAAGATCAGGGTCAATAATGGTATCAAATGCTTTAATTGTCAAGAGTTTGGTCACAAGAGCAATGAATGTCCGAAGCCAAAGAAGCGAGCGATGGCTGCTGAGGTTGAGGATTGTTGGGCGAATTTTCACCCAGAAGATCTCGAGACCAAGAAGTCACAATTTCACCCGGACTCGCAACCTCCACTTCGTTCGACAGCCAAGAGGCTCAATACTAACCTAGAAGTCCATCCAACATTCTCCATGAAGAAGCTCGTTCGGCACAAGCCTCCATTCGGCTCCTTCCATTCGGCTCCTTCCATTCGGCCCCTTCCATTCGGCCCCCAAGCTCCTATCACCAAGACTACATTCAATTATCTCCATCCGGCTACCCCCGTATTCGGCCACCGGTCCAAACCACCACCGGACCGGCCTCCTTTCCACCACCGAACCAACAAACCGAACCAACATTCCTCCTTACTGCCGAACCAGAAGAAGGACAACCCATGCCGAACCAACCCAACAACAAGGCCATCACCGAATCCACTCCACTACCGGACCAACCACCTACCTCAATGCCGAATGGAACATCATCCCACTCCATCACCGGTCCAACACTACCCATCCAAAACCGAATGAAGCCTCGCCGAACCAAACAGTTGCCAATCCAGATTGCCTCAGCCCGGGCCCACCAGCAGCTATATACCTCCAAGACCCCTGCCCCCTACCTCACTCTATAAATAGAGGGGCAGGGGTACAACAATGGCAGACAAGTTTGAGAGCTCAAGTAAGGAAGGAACTTTCAAACTACTTTCATACGCTTGTATACAAAGCATTGTACTTGTAACCTGAAAGAAAGAAGATAATAACATATAAAGTGGACGTAGGCACATTCTGGCCGAACCACTATAAATCTGTGTGTCTTTACATTTCAGCCCCTACTTCTTTTATATTTACATACTCATCTAAAATTATATAAAATCACATATAATCAACTAAATAATACGACTTGGAGGTGTTTGTCCATTTTTTGTGCAAACATTTTTGGTGCTTTCACTGAGAGTAGAACTCAAGCTTCATTTTCTCCCACTCAACCTTCTTCCTAACAGCATCACTCGTTGCTTAGAAATCATGCCTTCCAAACAGAGAAGGGATGTTAATAAAGGAAAGAACATCGCAACTAGCAGCCTTCCAGATCCAGCAATCACAGATCAGCCCACTTCAACAGCAGTGCCGGATGAAAATCAGGAAAATCCAACTGGTCCCGCAACGGAACAACCAATCACTAGGGCAGATCTGGACAAGGTTGTGGCTGAAGTAACTAACCGCTTCACATCCCAACAAGAAACTTTGGTGGATCAACTCATGTCACGTTTAAGGGATGCTGAAGAGTCCAACCGCAACACAGAATCATGGGGTGAATCCCAATCCGGAGGATCCCGGAGGCAACAAAGGTCTTCACTCTTCGAAGAAGCTATCAACAGGAACAACAATGATAGGGGCCGCGCCCGGACTCAGCCCGAATTCCGACTCGAGGAAGCCCTTGGAACCGAACCCAGCGGGGGAGGCACCAGGCGAGGGTCGGATGTAGCTGAGCCAGTCATGCCACCTAATCATAGAAACCCCGCTGAACGGAGCCGAGCTAGAATCCAGCCCGAAGTTGGCCCCATGGATGTGCTCGAAACAGAACCCCGCAGGGGAAGATCAAGGCAGGGGGCAACTGTAGCTGGTCCTAGCGTGCATCCAAGCAGCCAAAGACAACCACTGGATAATGCTAGAAGTGATAGACTGTACCATACCATCCCTACAGGTCATCTGGACGAGATAGATCCCGCAGGGAAGAACCAAGCTCATTCTTGTCCGCTCCAAGTTCTGACGAACGAATGGCACAATTATTCAGAGAATGTGTAAAACGGGAGCAAAGGGACCGAGGAATAGGCGCTAGGGTCACCAGCCCCTTTACCCGAAATATCGAAACTGCCATTACTCCCCGGGAATGGAAAATGCCAACCATGGAGCCTTACAAAGGAACTTCCGACCCCATCGTACATTTACAGAGATACACCCAGCATATGCTCATGAGTGGAGCAACAGAAGGAGTATTATGCAAATGATTTCCGCTATTCCTAGCAGATCTAGCTACCTCCTGGTTCTGCCATCTACCCCAGGGATCCATCAGCTCATGGGTGATGTTGAAAGAAAGGTTTATTAGCCAGTTCCGCATCCATGTGGAACAACCCAAGGATGCTTATTCTCTATCCAATGTCAAACAGAAATTCGGAGAGACGCTGCAACAATATCTAACGCGGTTCAACGCCGCAGCGGCAGCAGTTCAAGATGCCGATGAAAAACTCACTCTAATGGCCCTCTGTAGTGGTGTACATCCAGACACCAAGTTTGCCAGAAGGTTAACTAAGGAAAAACCAGCTACCTTGCCTGATTTCTTCCATGAAGCTGGAGTATATGAGACTTGAAGACGCTGCTACAGAAAGGCAATCAGGACAACAAGGTAAGACAGTTCAGGACAAGGTTCCCGCTGCAGCTAAGGACGCTCGAAGAAATGAATCTAGAGACAATGCTGGGGGCAGAAAGGTTGAAAAGCGCCAATATCGACCAGGGCCAAGATTTGACTCCTACACTCCTTTGAATGAAACAATCGAAAACAACTACCTAGCCACTCAAGGCGAACTCGGATACAAGCGCCCCCCGCACAAGAAAGAATCAGATAACGCACTCAAGTCCGGAAAGTTCTGTCGCTTCCACGAATCCCACGGACATGACACCAATGAATGCCACCATCTTCGGGACTTGATCGAAGAACACATTAGAAGAAGAAGACTGGAACGTTATGTGAAAGGTCAGAACAGGACTCCAACTCCTGCCAATGAGAACTCAAAGCAACCCCTCCCAGAAGTAGGCGGAGGGAATCGCAACAATCACAACACCAGTGGCTCTAGTCAAGAGAAGATAGTGGTCCTTACCATCTCAGGAGGACCACACATCGCCGACAGAAGTTGGGCAGAGATGGAAAGGTACGGCAAGTCGCTTAGAAATGCCGAAGGATATGTTAACTCCATTACGGAGGAACGCCACCCGAAACGAAAAGAAAACGATGACATTGTATTCAGTAGGCGTGATTTGGAAGGAAGACAGTACCCACATATGGATCCCATGGTCATCTCTGCCTGGTTCGGTCCAGCTAAAGTTTTTCGGATTCTAATAGACACGGGAAGCTCCGTAAATATCCTGTTCAAACATGCTTTCGACAAAATGAAGTTATCAATGAAGGATGTATCCCCCTATGACAAACCACTGCACGGTTTCACTGGAGATGCAAAAATGCCCCTCGGGCAACTTGACCTCTTCGTCGAAATAGGAAGTCATCCCCGCTCCGTTGTGCGAAAACAAACGTTCGTACTAATAGAAAACCACTCGGCTTACAACGCCTTCTTAGGAAGACCAGCCTTGTCTGACTTCCAGATTGTATTAGCCCCCTGGTGCCTGAAAATGAAATTTCCAACAGACAACGGAGTAGGAGAAGTAGAAGGAGATCAAGATGCTGCCCGAGACTGCTACGTAACTGAACTTCGCAATAACCGCAGAAAGAATAAAGGAAAAGATGCAGAGACTACTCTCTGCATGAAAAGCTTGGAGGCATAGCAACTAAAGAAAGCCCCTCCTCTTCGATACACAAGCGATCCCTTCAATGAACTAGACCCCAAGGATAAAGAGGAGGAGGCTACCGCCGAGCCTGCAGAGGCTATGGAATTCGTATCGGTAGATAAGCATGATTCAAGTAGACTATTAAAAATCGGATCTCAGCTGAAAACGGAATTGAAGGATCAACTCATTGACTTTCTCCGCCACAACTTAGATGTATTTGCGTGGACCCATGCCGATATGACAGGAATCTCCCCAGACATAGCATGCCACATGTTGAACATCGATCCCACCAAGGTACCAGTAAAGCAGAAAAAGAGGAGCATGGGGGCAGAGCGATCAGCAGCCCTTGATGAGGAAGTAAAAAATCTACTTGCTAATGGCTTCATACGGGAAGCCATCTACCCAGAATGGATCGCTAACCCAGTGCTAGTAAAAAAGGCCAATGGAAAGTGGCGAACATGTATTGACTTCTCCAATCTGAATGACGCTTGCCCGAAAGACTGCTTCCCACTTCCCCGAATTGACCAACTCATAGACAGCACAGCTGGGCACGAACTCCTATCTTTTATGGATGCATACTCCGGATATAACCAGATCCCCATGCACGCCCCCGATCAGGACCACACTAGCTTCATCACCGACCGCGGATTATATTGTTACAAAGTCATGCCTTTTGGACTCAAAAATGCTGGAGCTACCTATCAACGCCTCGTCAACAAAATGTTCGCAGAATTGATAGGACGAACTATGGAAGTATATGTGGATGACATGTTGGTAAAGTCCAGGAAAGCCAACGACCATGTAAGCCATCTGGACGATACGTTTCAGGTACTTCACTGATATGGAATGAAGCTGAATCCTCTAAAGTGCTCCTTCGGAGTATCATCGGGAAAATTCTTAGGATTCGTCGTCCACGCCAGAGGAATCGAAGCAAACCCTGAACAAATCCGGGCTTTAAAAGAAATAAGGATACCTTCCACTCGAAAAGAAATGCAGAGCCTAAACGGAAAGGTGGCCGCCCTAAGCAGATTCATTTCCAAGGCAACTGACAAGTGTGTCCCTTTCTTCGAAGCACTCAAGAAAGACAAAGGGAGGTTCGAGTGGACCGACGAATGCTTAAAAGCCTTCCTCAACCTAATCGAACACCTTCAGAGACCACCAGTACTCTCAACTCCAAATGAAGGTGAAGTGTTATACCTATACCTCGCTGTATCATCTCATGCTCTAAGCGCCGCCTTGGTAAGAGAAGAAGACCGCACACAACGCCCGGTTTACTTTGTAAGTAAGAGATTTACAGGGGCAGAAGCCAGATATCCTAAACTTGAGAAATTAGCATATTGTTTATTGATCGCGTCACGAAAACTGCGACACTACTTCCAGTCTCACTCCATCAGGGTTCTAACCGATCAACCACTAAGACAAGTGCTCCATCGTCCTGACACTTCTGGGCGACTCCTCAAATGGTGCATCGAACTAAGTCAGTATGATATCACCTACCATCCCCGCACCGCTATCAAAGGACAAGCCATGGCTGATTTCATTGCCGAATTCACTACCAACGAAGGCAAGGAACAATCCGAAGTAGCAAAAAACATCAAGTGGAACCTCTTTGTAGACGGAGCATCAAACGAACAAGGCTCGGGGGCAGGTATTGTGATCATCACCCCCAGGGGAAGAAAGTTGCACTATGCATTAAGATTGGAGTTCACGGCCACTAACAACGATGCTGAATATGAAGCAGTAATAGCGGGATTGGAACTGGCCCTAGAAATTGGAATCAATTCCTTATGTATTCATAGTGATTCTCAGCTTATCGTAAACCAGGTACTAGGAGAATTCCAGACTCGAGGAGAACGACTCACAGCATACCTAAAGAAAACCAGACTGCTGCTCGATCGATTGGACCATTATCTAATCAAACACATTCCTCGAGAAGAAAACCAAGAGGCAGATGAACTTGCAAAGCAAGCTAGTATGAAGAACAACACCATTTCCGGAGCACTAGCAATCTCAAGGCAGCTAGCCTCGAGTTTCGAACAAGTGAATCTGATAACTGCAATCGAAGAAGGAACCTGGATGACTCCTATCCGGAAATATTTGCAAGATGGCATACTACCCGACAGGCGTGACGAAGCCAAGAAGATCTTGAGGAAAGTTCCCCACTACACAATACAAGAAGGCATCCTCTACCGGCGTGGCTTCTCTAGCCCCTTATTAAGATGCGTCGCCGGAAGGGAAGCCAAGGAGATATTAACAAACATCCATCAGGGAGGATGCGGAGATCACACTGGAGGACAAACTTTGGCAAGAAAGATACTCCGATATGGATATTACTGGCCCACACTAAACAAAGATGCCCTAGACTTCGTTAAGAAATGCGACAGATGTCAGAAGTTCGCCAAGATTCCTCGACTGCCCACAAACGAAATTACTCAAATGACTAGCCCTTGGCCCTTTGCTGTATGGGGAATTGACTTAATTGGCGAACTGCCAACGGGCCGAGGCGGAGCCAAATATGCTATAGAGGCAGTCGATTATTTCACCAAATGGGTGGAAGCGGAACCTTTAAATAAAATATCTTCAGCAAAAGTTATCAACTTCTTGATCAAAAACATTCTGTGCAGGTATGGAGTCCCACTCAAGATCGTATCCGACAACGGACTCCAGTTTGACAGCGAAGAATTTGCCGACTGGTGCCAAGAACATGGAATTCATAAAAGCTTCTCATCAGTAGCTTACCCTCAGGCAAACGGACAAGTTGAAGCTGTCAACAAAATTCTCAAAACCCTAATCAAGAAGAAACTTGAAAAGTCAAAAGGCGCTTGGGTGGACGAACTTCCTACGGCACTATGGGCATACCGCACATCTTTCAGAACATCAACGGGACATACTCCTTTCTCTTTGGCATATGGATCGGAGGCAATGCTCCCAGTTGAGACTATTGTGCCTTCCCACCGTAGGATCCACTACAACCCAGAAGAAAACGAAGAACTCCTCCTCATGTCTTTGTATCTGATCGAGGAAAGGAGAAACGATGCAGCACTCAAAGCAGCAGCTCACAAACAAAAAGTGGCAGCACAATACAATTCCAAAGTCAAGCATCGCAGCCTACAAGAAGGAGATCTTGTCCTCAGGCGAATCTTTCCGCGCCCCGGGGCACTGGACCCCATCTGGGACGGACCATATGTAATTCATAAAGATCTCCACAACGGAGCTTACATTTTGTCAACAGTGGACGGAGAGGTGTTCCAGAGGGCATGGAACATCCGACACCTCCGTCGATACTTTTCTTAACTGGTACTGCCCATATGAAGTGAATTAACAAAGAGAATCAGTGGACGTAGGCATTTCCGTGCCGAACCACTTTAAAAAAATCTTGTCTCTTTTTAACTTGTTCCTTTATGTCTTGGCTGCTCGTTAAGTTTTATCCCTTTCTGTTGAACAAAATCCTATGGCATCTCCACTCAAGATGCACCACGGCCTCATCTGGACTAGGCCTAACAGGTACGCTACGATTCTATGCACTCGCCAATGAGACACTTTTGCTCCAGCATCCCTCTGCTGCGGGTTAACTCATTGCGCGCCTGCCCTCAAAGCCAACTGTAATGAGCCGATTATAAGTCATCATAAAGGCCGACTATAGCCGATGGCAGCTCATTACGGCGTTCGGCTCGCCGGCAACTGTGAACCTACTTTAAGCCCCAACATAAGGTGTGGCCAGCCAGGGGTAGTTCACGGCCAACGGCACCCACGCTAGCCGGCCACGGTAAATCGAATAATACCCACGATTACGGACCATAATGGTTCGGGTAGTTACCGTGCGCGATCTCGGCTTCGATGTGTCTTAAGTGCGGCTGTGGTAAAAAAGAAAACTCCCCGCGGAGGCGTAAGATGGGTGACAAATGTCTCCAAGACCCACAGCTAGGGAAAGTGACTACAAAACCCGTTTGCCACGAACTTAAGCACATCGACGGCCTTCCGTGACTGGAAGTTTTACTTTTACTATATTTCCATTCCATTTAAATATTTTTCTCCTATCCTGTATAACAAACTCTAAAGTACAGGAAACCGAATAGGAAGCATTCACTCATAAGGCTCTAAGCCTGCGTACTGGGTGGCAGGGCGCTCAGCTATACCCGTGAACAGTTACACAAGACACTCAAAGCTACCGCCTGCGAATAAAACATAAAGGGCGGTACTCTCTTCTCTTGTACATAAATGCGTAACTATAGCTTATTCATACACTGACATTGCAAAACGTGAAATTATATTTCAAGCAAAAACTTAACATCAAACACAACTAGAATCACAGGCATATACATAATTATACTTCTCACACGGCACATAAAGATAGCAACAACATTTAAACATGACAAAATCAGCTTATATTATAAGATCACACGAAGTTATTCTTTGCAAATAATTTTATTACAGTTGCATATCAAAGACTAACACAAACAGTGATAAAAAAGAAACAAAAAGATGGCAGATGCATCCACACTCCATCACCAACTCCCCCAGTCTACTTAGCCGCAGGATCAGAGCCCCCAGCATGCGGATCAGAAGTCCCGCCTGTCCAATTCGGAAGAGGAATTCATTAAACGAACAACCAAGTTATGGAAACACGGGAAGAAAAGAAAGGGAAGAAGAATAAATCACCAGCATCCGCCGCTTGATCCTCATCATCCAACTGCACGCCCGCTTCCTCTGCAGCAAGCAGCCGCATCCCCTCTTTCACCGCCGCTTGCTCCTCCTTTGAGAACTGAGAAGTAACCGCATTCAAGTTGAAAGCCTCTCCGCCTTCCTTACCCGCGTTCACCCTGGCCTCCTCTAAAGCCTGGAGATACACCTTGGCCATGACCCGAGGGTAATCGTCCATCCAAGACAAGCCGCCCTCCTTCCAAGTGTGGAAGTACATATCCTGCAGCATCTCATCCATCATCCCCTCGTTTTCCTCAAACTCCCTCACCCGGGCCTCGGAAGCTTGCAACTTGGCGACGACGACGTCCCTCTCTGATTGGTATCTCAAGCAGTCAGCCTGGAGTGACCTCCTCATTTCCTCCTCCTTCAACTTGAGGGACCTCCTCATCTCCTCCATCTCCTCCTTCAACTCGGCCTGAGCCATCTCCGCAGCCTCGAGCCTCCCTGACAACTCCTCTACCCGCTCGAGATCCGCATTTCGAACCTCATCCACCGTTGCGATAGCTATGTTAATCCGTTCCCTGCAAGCGACCTCCATCTTCCGTAATTCCGCCCTACTGGCCTTCTCCATGGTCTCTTTCAGCCGCTTGGAGGCCTCCTCATGCTGGGAAATCTGGATGGCTTGGTCGGCGAGCTGCTTGGCCTGATCGGCAACCTTTAACCTCAACCGAATGTTAGCACTCCCGATCTCTTCCCCGGCCTTGACCAACTTAGCATGATGCTCCATTAACTTCTTGGTCTCTGCGGCCACCCGGTCGATATTAGCCTTGGCCTCATCCCCCATGGTGACTACCCGTGTAGTAAGTAAATCAAGATCTAAAGATTTGGCCTCGTCCAGCACTCTTACCATGGGGTTGCGGGGAAGGAGGTGCTCGCCCGTGGTCTCATCGAATGAAATGTCCCGAAAGCTTGGGTCTAAATCAGGATGACCGGCAAAAGGGTCACGAGGCACGGGGCGAGGCACATCGGGATGCCTTATACGAATGACAGTAGGACTCTTGGAAGGAGGAGGAGGGGGGCCGGGCTCCGTGCTCTCCTCCGTAGTATCACGAGGAGGCTGAGTAGGAGGCTGCGAACCAGGGGACGACTCAAATAAGGAACGGCTCCGCTTCCTTTTCTGAATGCCCTCTTCGATGACCCCAAGAAGAGGGCGGTAACTGACTACATCCCCAGTGCGATCAGTAGAAGGTTTCGCGGAAGCTCTCCTCGACTTAAATTGTTCAAGGCGGTGTCGAACATCCGACGTTTTAACTGCCTGGCCTGCCCCTGGAATAAAGAACAAGTGTTATGAACATACAATAATCCACAGTTCAAAAAATGTGCTAAGTTAAAAAGAAAGAAAAGTGGGAAGACACATCTATTATACAAACCCGGCGGAGGAGTGGGATACTGCAATAAGTCCTGGATCTCACCCCAGGACGGAAGTGAACCGTAAAAAATTTCTAAGTCCCTATCGAAAATGGAATCGGCAGAAGACAAAAGCTCACCTTGCATCGCCGGAATCACCCTAGCTGAGGAACCCTTAGAGGATGGGTCAGTGCCAGCCACAGCTTTGCCTGTTTCCTTTGCCTTCTCCGTTCCCTTCTCCGTTTCCGACTCTCCCTTCGACTCCCCGAAGGCCCGACGGAGAGCCTCATCCAGTTCGAGGTCTTGTTCAGAGGTTAGAGCAGCAACACCACTACCACCTTGACCGTCGCCATCTCCTCCACCCTCCGACCCTTCTCCAACTTCGCCTCCTTCCTCCTCTTCTACACCTTCCTCCTCCGGGACAGTTGGGCAAGTACTTGGAGAAGGGCCATCAGACTTCTTCAGTTTCTTCCCCCCGACCACGGGACGCTCTGCGAAAGGCTCCCTCTTACCGCTCTTTACCGTAGCCCCCTCCTTAGCTTTAGCAGCCCTCTCCTCAGCCGTATCCCTTTGCTTAACCACGGACTGGCGCGGTAAGATCAAATTATACTCCAAGAGGGTTGCGTTCCTGATCAAGAAAGAGGCCGACCGGTCCCGTGCCGGAATAGCCTTTAGTTCAGCAGCCGTTCGCACTAAGGAATCGTCCTCCACGACTGCAATACCACCTGTCGCTAACCAGAAATAGAAGCATGTCAGAAAAAACACTACAGTCAAAACACATGAAAAATATAAATGAAATCAATCTTACAGCCGGAAGTGAAGAGGCGGAAAGAAACAGCATCGTCCTTGACGAAGAACCACTCTTTCTTGAACATGGTGAACTTGGAATACAAGTCCAGGACTGGTTTGAAGGGCACGGCCGCTTCCAGGCTAATATACGGAGACCCCTTCTTATAGCCTCTCAGGTTGTACAAATATCGAATTTCTCGGTTAGAAGGAGGACGCCCGTACCTCCTCTGGAAGATAACAAAGAGGCTCACCAGGATGGCGTAAGAGTTAGGCTGAAGCTGGAAGGGAGCCACCTTCAAATATGTGGTGAAGCTTACTATCCAAGCGTTGATAGGGGGGATAGCGCCGCACATGCAATGGTATCTGCTAAAAGCGAAGTAGCACTCGGGAGGATTATATGGCATCACTCCATCTCCCGGCAGCAGCATAAGGGCCCTATCTATCCCGAAGGAACGGGATATGACGTCAAGTTGCTCCTCCTTTAGGGAGCTAGGAAAGCAATCCGGGGGAGAGATCAAAAGTTCCTGTGGACCATATCCGTCCACTAGAGACCTCGGAATAGGTCGGTGTTGCCCGGATCCTGGTTGGACTGGGGGCAAGGAAGAAGAAGGCTCTCCTGTGCCTCTAGACTTCTTTCTGTCTGATCGTGTTTCCGCTTTGCGAGACATTTTCTGCAGCACAAGAAAAACACGGTGTTAGAGCAAGAAGTATAGAAAGATAAACAAGCAAGTATCTAAAGAAAGCATATAAAAGCATAAGATTCCGCTCAAGGTTCAAGTATGAAGTCTCATTCGGCGGCGCAAGACGAGTTCATTCGGCACCAAAATCCAATGCTCGTTCGGCACACAAGTCATTCGGCATACATGCATTCGGCATACATGTCATTCGACATACATGTCATTCGGCATACATATCGTTCGGCCCTCACCTCATTCGGCTATCCAATACACTCCGTACACATTCGGCAAACAGGACCATCCGATGACAAAAGTTCATTCGGCAGAAAGTATATATACCTGATTCGGTATAAGCTGGTTCGGCGAAGAATTTGGTTCGGCAGCACAATTGATTCGGTTCTCTTTGGTTCGGTAAGGGAAAACCAAGGGGGTACGACCTCTATATATAGGCGAACTCAGGGCCGCCGAACCAGCTGGTTCGGTCTACCGGATACGAATGAAACCAAAAGCCAAATGAAACCAAAAGCCGAATGAAACCAAAAGCCGGATGAAACCAAAAGCCGAATGAATCCAAAAGCTGGAGGAGCACGACCGGACCAACACAAAACCGGATGAACTCTCTCTCTCTCTCTACCAACGACAACCAGGGGCTGGGGGCATGCAGAGCGCCTCATGCAGATAAGTACCGATCTCCGGAACTAACTAAATAGAATAAGGATTATGATAACGATAAATAAGTCGTAAAACTCTCACTAACATGGATTAATCGTTCACGCGTGTATGCGACCACGAATGGCCCGTAGGCACGCTCTGAATGGTTATTAGCCCTATCGTCGTGGGAATTTACACTTTGACACGCCTTTTTAAACTCATAAGTGGAACAGATATTTGATAACTATGAAATGGCTAAGCTACTTACACATGTACGGGGTCGCGAACGATCCCTAGGCATGCTCTGAGCTGGCGATAAACCACCCAGGGACCCACTCTAACGTGAACCTGGCATCGACAATGCTAAGCCCCTTCGGGGCAAACTTGCTCGTCCCGAACGACACAATTCAGTTCATCTCGAATATTTCGATCACGAACGGACGTTATTTGAAACCACACTAAAAAAGTAAATTTCTCTGCAGGACATCAACAGGATATAAACATCCAGCTCGTGGCATTACAAAACAAGCCTTCTTACCACAAAGAAACAAAGCGCGACACATGCAAGCACATGCCCCGCTTTGGGGGGCAAATGTTGGGCGAATTTTCACCCAGAAGATCTCGAGACCAAGAAGTCACAATTTCACCCGGACTCGCAACCTCCACTTCGTTCGACAGCCAAGAGGCTCAATACTAACCTAGAAGTCCATCCAACATTCTCCATGAAGAAGCTCGTTCGGCACAAGCCTCCATTCGGCTCCTTCCATTCGGCTCCTTCCATTCGGCCCCTTCCATTCGGCCCCCAAGCTCCTATCACCAAGACTACATTCAATTATCTCCATCCGGCTACCCCCGTATTCGGCCACCGGTCCAAACCACCACCGGACCGGCCTCCTTTCCACCACCGAACCAACAAACCGAACCAACATTCCTCCTTACTGCCGAACCAGAAGAAGGACAACCCATGCCGAACCAACCCAACAACAAGGCCATCACCGAATCCACTCCACTACCGGACCAACCACCTACCTCAATGCCGAATGGAACATCATCCCACTCCATCACCGGTCCAACACTACCCATCCAAAACCGAATGAAGCCTCGCCGAACCAAACAGTTGCCAATCCAGATTGCCTCAGCCCGGGCCCACCAGCAGCTATATACCTCCAAGACCCCTGCCCCCTACCTCACTCTATAAATAGAGGGGCAGGGGTACAACAATGACAGACAAGTTTGAGAGCTCAAGTAAGGAAGGAACTTTCAAACTACTTTCATACGCTTGTATACAAAGCATTGTACTTGTAACCTGAAAGAAAGAAGATAATAACATATAAAGTGGACGTAGGCACATTCTGGCCGAACCACTATAAATCTGTGTGTCTTTACATTTCAGCCCCTACTTCTTTTATATTTACATACTCATCTAAAATTATATAAAATCACATATAATCAACTAAATAATACGACTTGGAGGTGTTTGTCCATTTTTTGTGCAGACAAGGATGAGCATACAGAAGTAGAATGTTCCAATTCGCCACAAGCTGAGGAGGTAGAATTATTGTCAGGAGACGAGGGACGTAATTTGATGATGAGGAGATCTTGTTTGACACCAAAGCAAGTGGATGATTCAAGTTGGTTGAGGAGTAACATCTTTCATTCAACGTGTACTATCTTGGGAAGGGTGTGCAAGTTTGTTATTGATGCGGGAAGTTGTGACAATATCATCTCTACAGAGGCTGTAAAGAAGTTGGAATTAAAGACCGAGAAGCATCCTAAACCTTACAAGTTAGCTTGGTTGAGGAAAGGTGGAGAAGTGAAGGTTAGTAGAAGAGCTTTTGTAATTTTTTCAATTGGGAAGAAATACAAAGATGAAATTTGGTGTGATGTTGTGGATATGGATGTATGTCATCTATTGTTGGGAAGACCGTGGCAGTATGATAGAGCTGTGCAACATGATGGTCGTACTAACAGCTACAGTTTCATGTTCGAGGGCACTAAAATCACTTTGGTCCCTAAGAAACGACAACAAGAAGAAAGCAAGTTGGAGGAGATTGAAGAACTAAAGACTTTTTTATCTTTGAAGGAATTTGTTAAGGAAGTGGAGGATGAGCCTGAAGTGTTTTTGTTGATCGGACGTGAAAGTAGTAAGGAGGTTGAAATTCCAGGGGAAGTAAAACCAGTATTGGAAGAATAAGATGTGTTTCCTGAAGAGTTGCCAAAGGAGTTACCACCGTTGAGAGATATTCAGCATCAGATTGATCCTGTGCCAGGGGCAGTATTACCTCACAGCCCACATTACAGGATGAGTCCTAAGGAGCATGAGGAACTGAGAAGGCAGGTGGAGGATTTGTTAGAACAAGGGCGTGTTCAGGAGAGCCTGAGTCCTTGTGCAGTGCCAGCCTTATTGGTACCAAAGAAGGATGGTTCGTGGAGGATGTGTACGGACAGTCGGGCTCTAAACAAGATCACTGTGAGATACAGGTTTCCTATGCCGAGGTTCGATGATCTGATTGATCAGTTGAGTGGGGATATTGTGTTCTCAAAGATTGACTTGAAGAGTGGATACCATCAGATTCGTATTAGGCCGGTGATGAGTGGAAGACTGCTTTTAAAACTAGGGAAGGTCTATACGAATGGCTGGTTATGCCGTTTGGCTTGTCAAATGCTCATAGTACTTTTATGAGAGTGATGAACCAGATTTTCAGACCAATTATTGGGAAATTCGTCGTAGTTTACTTCGACGATATTTTGATCTATAGTGGGAGTATGGAAGAGCATATCCAGCATTTGCGAGAAGTGCTGTTTATTCTACGACAGGAGCAATTCTATGCAGCAGCGAAGAAATGTGTGTTCATGACATACAGTGTTTTGTTTCTGGGATATATTCTATCGAAGGAGGGTATTCAAGTGGATGAAAGCAAAGTGGAAGCTGTCAGGAGTTGGCCACAGCTCAAGACAATTACTGAAGTGAGAAGCTTTCATGGTTTGGTATCTTTTTATCGAAGATTCATTCCACATTTTAGCAGTGTAATGGCACCTGTAACCGATTGCATGAAAGGAAAAAGTTTGTGTGGACAGGCGAAGCAGAGTTAGCTTTGGAGAAGATTAAGACACTTTTGACGTCAGCACCAATTCTATTTTGCCGGATTTTCAGATATTGTTCGAATTACACACTTATGCTTCGAAGGTTGGGATTGGTGGAGTATTGAGTCAGAAGGGAAGACCAGTTGCTTATATCAGTGAGAAATTGTCTGGAGCAAAGTTGAGATATAGCACTTATGACGTGGAATTTTATGCGATTGGTCAAGCTGTGAAGCACTAGAGACATTATCTGTTTCAGAAGGAGTTTGTTCTTTATACGGATCATTAAGCTTTGAAACATTTGCAATGGCAAGACAAAATTTCAGCAAGGCACGCTTCATGGATTGCGTATCTACAGCAATTTACTTTTGTTGTAAAGCACAAATCAGGGATGACGAATCGTGTAGCTGATGCCTTAAGCAGGAGGAATCATTTGTTGACGACGATGCAAGTTGAAGTGACAGGATTTGAACTATTGCCAGAGTTATTTAAAGAAGATCCTTACTTAACGAAGATTGTTGAGAAAGTCAAGGATGGAAGTACGGATGAGTTTGTGTTGGTAGATGGATTCTTATTCAAGGGGAATCGATTATGCGTACCAGATTGCAGCTTGAGAATGAAAATTATAAAAGAGTTGCATGAAGAAGGACATGTTGGACGGGATCGCACATTGCAGTTGATTTCTCAATCTTATTATTGGCCCTCGATGAAGCGGGAAGTTGAAAAGTTTGTGCGTAGATGTCATGTTTGTCAAGTTTCCAAAGGAACAGCTACAAATGCGGGATTGTATATGCTTTTACCTGTTCCTACAAAACCGTGGGTAGATGTAAGCATGGATTTCGTGTTGGGCTTGCCGAGGACTCAATGGGGAAATGACTCTATATATGTTGTGGTGGACCGTTTCTCGAAGATGGTACATTTTGTTGCTTGTAAGAAGACGGCAGATGCATTCCATGTGGCACAATTGTTCTTTAGAGAGATCTATCGCTTGCATGGGTTACCAGAATCTATAGTTTCAGACAGGGATACCAGATTTCTGAGTCATTTTTGGATGAGTTTGTGGAAGATGGTGGGAACAAAGTTGAAATTCAGTAGTGCTTATCATCCCCAGACGGATGGACAAACTGAAGTTGTAAACAGATCCCAAGGTAATCCCTTGCGATGCCTCGTGGATGACAAGAGTTGGGATTCAAAGTTATGTCAAGCAGAGTTTGCTCATAATCATGCTATCAACCGTAGTACGGGTTTCAGTCCATTTCAGATTGTATATTCAAGCTTTCCAAAGGGGCCGTTGGATTTAACGACAGTGCCACAACCGAAGGGGACAGTCAAGCGGGCTGCTGATTTTGCTGATGGGTTGACAGAATGCCATAGAATCGTTCAGGAACGATTGTAGAAGACAAATGAGAAATATAAACGATCTGTGGATCTGCAGCGAAGAAGTGCTTAATTTAATGAAGGTGATTTAGTATATGCTGTATTAACGAAGGATCGTTTTGCAGTGGGAACGTACAATAAACTTAAAGTTCGAAAGATTGGTCCTGTAAAGATTGTGAAACGGATCAATGAAAATGCTTATAAGTTGAAGCTGTCGGAGGATGTGTACACTTCTGACGTGTTTAATGTTAAACATCTTATACCTATTATGGAGATGAACAATCCAACGTGGCAGAACTTTTAAATTCGAGGATGAATTTTTCCCAACCAGGTGAGGATGATGCAGGCCAGCCTGATATTCCAATTCAAGATTTGAAGCTGGAACAATTTAACGACTCAGCTAAGTCGTATGAACGAGTTAGAGGGGTGAAAAGGCGGGAAAAAGATGATGCAGCGCAATCTACAAACTTGGTTGCTTTAGGTCGTTTGGACGCCTTAGGTCGCTCACGACCTAACGAGTCACGAAGTAGGGAGTTGCGACCTAACGATGGTGCAGTGGTGAAACATGAGGCGGCGCTTGAATTATGCCCTAGGTCGCTAGCGAGCTACGACCTAACAAAGTCTCGACCTATCAAACCACGAGCTAACGAGATGAGTAATGTAACACCTTGTGATGTCTTAGGTCGCGGGGCTTAGGTCGCGTGAGTCTTAAGTCGCGTTGTTTAGGTCGTTATGTGTTGTGTTGTTATGTCGTGTGCTCTTTATGTGTTGTATTTGATAACTTGTGTTATACATATGTTAAGTCGCTTATTGTAAGGTCGAGTGATGTTTCTGTTAACTCGTAGGTCGTTGTGGATTAGGTCGGCATGTTGTGTTAGGTTGAAAATGACCTAAGTTGGGTCGTGTTGAGTTGTGTATTGTTTGAATTGTAACCCTATAAATAGAGGTGTGTGGGTCATTTGTAAAGAGGTTGATTTTGAATAAACTTTTGTTTGAGTGATTTGTGCCTCTTTGAAATTGGAAGTTGAGTGTGAGCTCCTTTCTCCATTTGCGGTATTCGAGTGCGCTTGAATCAACGGATTTGAAGCCGATTCACGGAATCTCACGCGCGAGATCAACGTCGAAGAATCATAGATCTTTTAACATGGTATCGTGCGCGATCAATGTGTTGGAGATAGCTAGAATTCGATATCTTTTGGAGATCAATGAATTGGGCATTCGGTATCCTCCAATCCATCGATTTATATTGCTTCATCTAATCGTTCTTCGATTAGTTTGACACGAAATCTTCATTTCGTCGTCAATCGTTATAATCCGCTGCATCAATGGACAGGTACATGAATTTACACTTCTTTTTCTTTGAGGGGAGTAGCTTCTAATATCACATCAGTTAACCCATAAAATCCATAGATAGGAATTTTTGTAAGGGTCCATATTTTACATATCGTAAAATATTTTTATTTTATTCGTATTAGCTCCTATGATTCTATGATTTTGGAATATGACTCTTAGGTATATTTTACACACCTTGATTTTTTTTTTGAATTTCTATATGACCATTTTGTTCCTAGAAACCCTGTTTGGGTTATAACTTTTGATATGTGTTTAATTAGGGCCTCAAACCAATTCCATTGCTTGAGGATGATGATTTCCCATGCCGCAGAGTGGTCATAATAGAAATATGAACTTACGGTTAGAAAATTATGTCTGTTTTAAGTGAAGTTACTGGGTAGGGTTAGTGTGTACCCACTAGTGAGCCCATTGTTCTAATTAGATAATACTATAAATCGAGGGTCGAAGAGTTTTATTGAATTTGCTAATTGGTGAGTGTTTTATGGCTTCTCACTATATTATGCATGTTTATATGGTAGAGTCATAGGATGTAACATGATTTAAATTAATTTTTAGCCATGAAAACTTTTCTAACTCTAACTACATGTTAATCCATGCATACGATACAGATTGAATAGAAATCATTTTTGTTTATGTTAATATATTCATGCTATATGTTGATCGAAGTTAGAGATTGAGTTGTTTATCTTATTTCGATGTATTGCATGTTTGAATGGAATTGTTGTTCTATGTTCATATGATGTTTCTTGCTAGTGTTTTGGATGTTTTAGAAAGATAGGCAGCATAATTGAGCATATCGGAGGCAAAGGTAGTCGAAATTGGAAGACACTTGGAGGGGAAGCTATGGAGTGTAGGAGGAGCTTGGTGTTTAAGTTGCAGGTCTAGATTCTCTAAGCATAGAAGTCGATACCTGCATAAGAGATCGGTATTGAGTTCTATGGGTTGATCTAAAAAGTCAACAATTTTAGGGAGAGCATGGGTGATACTAGTAGAGGTTGCCCAAGTTAATGGATAGGTGATTGGCTAAGTGTTGGAGGCTATGACGACTTGTTTTCTAGAATTTGAAGTAGGCATTTTGGAGTGAGAATCGAGTTATTTGGATGGATAGATAGGGGTTAAAGCATCCAGGCATGGAGTAATAGAAGCAAGGAAGGTAAGGAAAGAAACTGCGCAATAATTGGCTACATGAGAGGTCGGTGCCTACATGAGAGGTCGGTGCCAACTTCACTTTTTGAGTCCAATGAAGATGAAACTTCTGGGAGGTGAAGTAGAGATCATGTAGATCACGGTGGAGTTGTTTGCTCGTTCGCACCTAGGTTGGATGTCGATTTAATAACATGATGTAAAGCTATGGTATTTGGATGCTGGCTCATGTTGGAAGTAGGTTTCGAAGATGGCGGCTTGTAAAGGGGTGGGTCCTATGATCGGGGAATGTTGGAGGGTTCCTCGTGAATAATGGAAATTATATTGAGTAAGAAGAGCTCAACTTCTAAATAAAGTAAAGATGGAATCGGGTGTATGTACTGTTAGGAAATCAATTCTATGGTTTCGATGATAACAACTATACAATGGAATCAAATATACATATATATCTATATTTACAGGCAGTTGATAAAGTAACATCACTAAAGAGACAAAAATAACACTCAAAATAAGTATCAAAAGACTTTTAGTCGATTAAGTAGAAGAGGGATGACACAGACACAGATAAAGCAACATGCACACATTCCGACGTCTGGGTACACTAGCCAGACGTCTGATTGATTCCTCTGGTTTGAAACTCAGAAAGAATCAAACGTTTGGTTAATACACTCGATGCCTGAAAAGCATCCGGACATAAAAATATATGAAGACTAGTCGTCTGGTTAATAAATACCGACGTCTGAAATATAAATAGATACAAAAAATATACGAAGACCAGACGTCTGAAATATTTTCCAAACGTCTGGTTTTGAACTCGGCTATGTAAATTCAAAGAACAATGTCACATCCAAAAGGACACGTTCCCTTCTCTTCACTACAACTCTTCATCACCATGAGAAGCAACCTTAGAGTACTTACTAACAGTTGCAACTACATAAAGGATCTCTCCACCACCATAAATAGAATCAGGAATTCAAGAGAAGTTTAATACCTTACTTACTTACGCTCTTAACTCTTACACACTGATTTATACCTGATCTCTAAGCAATCAAAATACCTATAATTGACTCTTATATATATATATATATATATATATATATATATATATTGGAAGCAATTGTACTTAATAGTCAACATCCGTGTTATAGAACACATTCTTGACAAAGAAACTCTGCTATTGTAAACCTGTTCCCCCAGGTCAAGCGAGGGTGAGTTGAAAGGAAATTCCGAAGAGGAGCTTTGGGACTGGACGTAAGACGGGAGGTCGGAACCGGTATAAAATCCTGGTGTGATTATTTTAATTTACTTTGCTACTATCATCTATCAAGTTATATTATATAGTTAGTTGCATATACTTTCATATACATCCTATACGATCCACTCATATAGATTTTCAATTGGTATCAGAGCAAGGTTTTGATCAAATAATACGTTTGTGAATCACTTTAATATGGCAAGTATTTTTCAAGAAGGATAATCCACAACACGACCCCCACTCTTTAATGGATCTAATTATGCATATTGGTCAACACGTATGAGAATTTTTATGGAAGCTAATGGTCTTAAAATTTGGTCAGCCACATATGATAAATATGAAGCACCTACTACTGCTATGAACACTTGGGCCGATGCACAAAAAACCTTAGCATCAAATAATGCTAAAGCTATGAATGTTTTATTTTGCTCTTTAGACAATAATGAATTTTCACGTGTCATGTTATGCACCACTGCGTTTTATATTTGGCGTACCCTACAAATTACACACGAAGGTACAACAAAGGTCAAACAAACCAAGATATCAATTTTACAAAACCAATTTTCTTCATTCAAAATGAAGCAAAATGAAACTATTGTTGACATGTATTCTAGATTTCAAACTATCTAACACGACCTTATGGCATTAGGAGTTAAATTTACTGATTTTGATTTAGTCTCCCGAATACCTAACTCTTTAACATCAGATTGGGAAAGGAAGGTTTTAGCTATTGAAGAAGCTAACGATCTTTCTACTCTCAAAGTTGAAGAGTTAGTAGGAAATTTAATGTCCTATGAAGCTATTTTGTAGGCTCGAAAAGAACTAAATTCGGAGAATAAGAATATAACATTTCCAGCAACAAAAACGATGACTCCGATTTAGATGAAGAAGAAATAGTCTTCATTGCTAAGAATTATAATAGATTCAAGAAATTTAGAAAGATAACCAAATTTCGAAAAGAAGGGAAATCCAACACAACAACTCAAATCAAGTGCTATGAATGTGATCAATACGGTCATATGAAGAAGGATTGCCCTAAATTCAATAGTGACAAAAAGAATAACAAAGTTCAAAAATTTAAGAAGAAGAAGGCTTTCACAGTAACTTGGGATGACTCAGATTCTTCATCCTTTGAAAGTGATAGCGATAGTGATGGAGAACATGCTAATGTATGTTTTATGGCACAAACTGAAGAGGTATGTCCTGAACTTAGTAATGATGAATTATTAGAACTTAGCATGGAACTAAATGATAAATTTAGAAGAAAAAAAAATTGAACAAAGAATATATAGTCAAAATAAATAGATTAGAACTTGAGGTAGGAATGTTGAAAGATGAAAAAATTATTCTAGAAGAAGAACTTGAAATATCTCAAGAGAAACTCAAAAATAATTGATAGAAAGTGAGAATATTACTATAGTAAAAGAAAATTTGTTAAATGAAAATATTGAGTTTAAAAATATTATTGAATCATTGAAAATTGAAAATTGAAAATATAGAACTAAAAGAAAAATTAGATAAAATTACCAACAATGTGTTAAAATTTAATAAAGGAAAACAAGATTTGGAAAATCTTATCAAAACTTCAAAACCATCAGGCAATAGAAATGGAATATGATTTAAAAATTCTTCTAAACAAAAAGGAAATAATGCTAAAAATATTAGTTACAAAAAAACTAGAAGTTTTTCTAATTCGAAATTAAATATCGAAAATATGAAAATTTGGATTCCTAAAACATAATTTGATTAGACAAAAGCATATTAATAATTACTTAGAAGGAGTAGTCTATAACAAAAATTATATTTATAAAGTTACCAAACCATCTTGGGTATGGATGCCTTCCTTTAACAATTAGGACCCTAATAAAATATATGGGTACCAATTAAAACATTCTTTATTTTGCACGTACCCAAAATAAAAAATAAGGAGAAATGGATACTAGATAGCGGTTGCTCCAAACATATGACCGAAAACTAAAAAATGTTATCAAATATAACATACATCGATGGTGGAACAGTAACCTTTGGAGATAATTCAAGAGAATAGGTCATAGGCATTGGAGAAGTCATCAACTCTGGTATATCTAACTCTCCTATTATTACAAATGTTTTATTAGTAGAAAATTTAAAACACAACTTATTAAGCATTAGTCAATTATGCGATAAAGGTTTTCAACTAAATTTTGAAAAGGATAGATGTAATATTTTAGATAATAAGAAACAACTCATTTTTGAAGGATTTAGAAACAAAAATATTTATGTATTAAACATGAATATAAATAAAAATTCAAACTTATGTTTAACGGTCAAACATGATGATCCATGGTTATGGCATAAACGTTTTTGTCATATCAATTTTAAGAATATTAATAAGTTAGCAAAATAGGAGTTGGTAAGAGGATTACCTAAAATAAATTATAAAGTAGGAAACTTATGTGACGATTGTCAAATTGGAAAACTAAAGAAAAGCTCGTTTAAATCTAAAAATAATATTTCCACAAAACAACCATTAGAATTATTACATTTAGATTTATTTGGTCCAACACAAATAAAGTCTAAAAATCACAATAAATATGTTTTCATAATAGTCGATAATTTTTCGAGATATACATGGACTTTATTTTTAAAACACAAAAGCGATACTTTTGGTATATTTAAAATATTTGCTAAAAGAATTAAAACGCAAATGAATTTGAAAATTAAAAATATTAGAAGTGATCACGGAGGAGAATTCAAAAATGATCTTTTTACAAACTTTTGTAATAAGAAAGGAATAACGCATAATTTTTCTTTTCCTTGTACCCGTCAACAAAATGGTGTCGTAGAAAGAAAAAATCGTACATTACAAGAATGTGCACGAACATTACTAAATAGTAACGGTTTACCAAAATACTTTTGGGCTGAAGCTATTGCGACATCTTGTTATGTATTAAACCGAGTAACCACACACCCCATGACTAAACAAACTTGTTTTGAAATATTTTTTGGTTAAAAACCTAAAGTATCATACTTTAAAACCTTCGGTT
The DNA here is from genome assembly GCA_030765085.1 of Allium cepa. Lineage (NCBI taxonomy): Eukaryota > Viridiplantae > Streptophyta > Magnoliopsida > Asparagales > Amaryllidaceae > Allium > Allium cepa. The sequence goes on along the minus strand of CM060945.1, from coordinate 1,008,055,497 downwards.
CAAAATGTTTTGTGCTAAATACAAAAGATAACTTACGAAAATTTGACCCAAAGGCCGATGAAGGTATTTTTGTTGGATATTCGGATCGTAGCAAAGTATATAGAATCTTTAATAAACGAAATAATACTATTGAAGAGAGCTTACATGTCTTGTTCGATGAAAATCTTTTTAACCGTCATACTAATGATGAAGAAGAATTTCCACTAACAAATTCAACAAATTCTATTAATAATGAAACAAATATGCAAAAGTACACCTTGATTTCATCCCCTAAAATTCTTAAGAATCATCCAATAGATAATATTATTGGAGATCTTAATTCAAGTGTAACTAGAAATCAACTCAATCAAATAAGCCATATAGCATTTGTGTCAAACTTTGAACCAAAAAATTATAAAGAAGCCTCAAATGATAATTTTTGGATAATAGCTATGCAAGAAGAATTAAATCAATTTGAACGTAATAACGTATGGGAATTGGTACCAAGACCTGAAGATCAATCGGTAATAGGAACAAAATGGGTATTTAAAAAACAAAGCAGACGAGTATGGAAATATCGTTAGAAATAAAGCATTACAATTTTAAATTATTCCAAATGGATGTCAAAAGTGCTTTTTTGAGTGGTTTTATTAAAGAAAATGTATACGTCGAACTACCACCATTATTTGTTCACAAAAAATATCCCGATCATGTTTTTAAATTACATAAAGCACTATATGGATTAAAACAAGCTCCACGTGCATGGTACGAACGTCTTAAAAATCACTTAATAACATCTGGTTTTCAAATAGGCAAAATAGATACAACTTTATTTTTAAAAGAGAAAATAACGATATTTTAGTTTTACAAATTTATGTTGATGATATCATTTTTGGTTCAACCAACGAAAATCTATGTAATCAATTTTCAATATTATGAGAAATGAATTTGAAATGTCGCACATGGGAGAATTATATTTCTTCTTAGGTCTACAAATAAAACAACTCAAAAGTGGAATTTTTATTCACCAAGAAAAATATTGTAACGATTTATTACGTCGATTTGAAATGGATAAAGCATCAAGAAAACCTACACCAATGAGTACCACTGTTCACTTAGAAAAAGATGAAAATGGAAAAGATTTTGACGAAAAGTTATATCGAAGCATGATTGTTTCTTTACTTTATTTAACGACCAGTCGACCTGATATTATGATGAGTGTATGTCTATGTGCTCGATTTCAAAAAAAACCAAAAGAATCCCATCTAAAAGCTGTTAAGCGTATTTTACGTTATTTATCTACTACTAGAGATTATGGTTTGTTTTAACCTAAAGGATCTTTATTTGAACTTGTTTCATATAGCGATGCGGATTTCGGTGGATGTAGAATAGATTGTAAGAGTACTAGTGGAACGTGTCACTTTATCAGACAATCATTAGTTTCATGGTTTAGTAAAAAACAAAATTGTATCTCCTTATCTACTTGCGAAGCCGAATACATTTTCGTAGCTCTAGCATGTGCACAAGTTATGTACATGCAACAAACACTAACGATTTTCGGTAAAATTATCAAAAAATCTCCAATATATTGTGATAACACAAGTGCTATAAATTTATCAAAAAACCTGTTAATCACTCACGAACCAAACATATAGACATACGACATCATTTTCTACGAGACAATGTTGAAAAAGGAACCATTTCCTTAGAATACATAAAAATCGAAAATCAAGTAGCCGACATTTTTACAAAACCATTAAATGAACAAACTTTCATTAAACACCGACGAAGTTTAGGTATTTGTTCACTTCATGATCTTCTTCCTTAAAAAATTAATAACTTCATTTAAATACTAAGTTTAGTTATATATTTTATTACCATAAATTATACTTATTAATTTCTGAGCCATTAAATTTTTAGACAATTAGCTGTTCTAAAAATTATGTTTTCAGCTTATATATATATACATAGTTACATAACATCTATATACAAAAAATCAATTTTTAAATAAAATATAACAATGTCTTCTGGGAACTCCTATATATCCATCTCCATCTCAACACCATCGACGGATAGCTCGGTTGACACACCACAACGTCTTCCTACGCCTACACTAAAACAAGAGCCAACAAATAGGTGGTCTTCATATCATACGGGTTTTACTCCAGATACTAAGAAAACTAAAAGATCTCTGTTTATTTCTCCTAACACAAAGGAGAAAATTGATGAAATTCATCATTACCAAAAAAACAGATAGATCATCAACGAGAACTTTATTTCGAACAAAAAGTTACGGCGCGACGGCTAAGCCTTCTAGAGCAGGTGGCGATGAAATTTTGTTCGTCACGAAAGAAAGATGTTCATGAACCACCACCAAACCTTGTATTTCATTGGATCCATCTTCTTCGTATAGTACACCTTCAGATCCCTCACCAAAAAGATTTTCTGGCTCGCCACGGACCCACGAACGCGGAAATATATGGTCTCCACTTAGACCATGGAAGGACAACAAGTCAGGAAATCGTAAAACTCCATCGCCATCTAAATAAATAAATCGTATTAATTATTGTATGTATCTATACTTATGTGTTATTATATTTTACAACAATAAAGATATTTGTTATCAACATTCGATAATTCAAAAAAATTCAGACGTTTGACACATTGAACTAGACGTCTGACCAAATCTTCTGTCACAAATTTATCTAAACCAGACGTCTGACATATATAACCAGACGTCCGTTTAAAGTTTCTGCCTATTCTATCTCACAAAATTCCACCAAAACAGACGTCTACTCCAAATATCAGACGTCTGTTTTTATCTTCTGTGCAATTTTTAGGGCAAACCGTATGTCTGATTACAAATCTATACGTCTGGAATTCAATCGACCATTTAAATACATCCAGATAACGTCATTTTTTTCTATCTCAAAATTATTCCGCTCTACAATCCGCTTCGTGACGATTTTTTTCCTTCCAAATCAACGTCTTCTACATAACTAAATAAAAATGCCTCCTCGAACAAAGAATATCAAAGCTCCAAAACGCAAGCAAGACCAGCCCACTTCATCTTCAAACCCTCAGGTGTGTTCCGACGATCAAATCAAGAGATGGATGAATAAAGCACTGCATTCCATCAAAAGGTATCAAGACATCCAAAAGAAAAAACTTCACATAGGTCCATTCTACAATCTTCTTAAATTCCCTATGTATGATCTAGATGAACTTTGTGAAAATGCTGGATTAGAAACCCTAATATCCTTTACTTCTAATGATATCCAAATAGACCAATTAGCTTTATTTTTATTCTACGCTAATCTAGACAGTACTTCAGTATGGAATACTGAAGATGAAGACAATTGGCTATGGTCTAGTGTTTATGGCAATACAATAAGGTTAACCTTGGAGAAAATTGGTAGAACTTTGGGAAGCTCTAACACCGGGGAAGATTTATACAACATTACGGATATACGCTTCAAGCCACAGAATAGTATTACTCATCAAATTTGGGAGGATGAAATGCCAAAATTTGCTTCGAAATATTTACATCCAAAAGCTCGACTCTTGACAAGAATGATAATAAATACAGTTGTTCCACGTATGGGGAGTCACGAGCAAATAATAAAAATGGAGCACAAAGCTCTATATGCTCTCTTTAGTGGAACTCAGGTAAATTAGGCCAAATTCATCTTCGACGAGCTCAAGCACTTTTAGACTCGATCATGGCCATCGACCATTTACCCTACTTATATTATGAGACTTCTTCGTGCACATAATATTCCTTACAACCTATCGACGTTCGAAGAAATCTCGCCTAAATATGCTTCCAGCAAGTTTTTCTCTCTGATGCACCTACCTGAAATCCCCCCAGAATTTATGTCCTTCGTAGATTGGACGCACAATCGTCAATCTCAAAGAGTTGAGCCTCCACCTCAACCACATATTGATCCATCCCAAGAAGAAGTACAATATCGACAAGTTACTCCTCCTCCTCCCGAACCATTTGATTATCCGGGACAAGATGAAATTATAGAGACTAGATTGGTACAAATCCAAATGAAAGTATTCGAGATCTTACACTTCGAAACCAACATACACTGTCCCAAAATAAAAAATACTTGGCTAAGCGAATTGACAGTTTTGAAACTTCATTTGCTACACGACTAGCCACAGTTGAAGAATCTCTTTCAACTGTTTTATTGGTTCTTAAAGAAGTATTACAACGGGTTCGTGGTCCAACACCACCTTTTGAGGATTGGACAACCCCTGTACCTTCTCCTCCCGCAAAACATTCAAAAATATCCGAGGATGAACCTCCAAAGGAAGCTTTGACATCTCCTTCAAAGGCTAGCACTTATGACAAGGAAGAACCAAAGGAAGATGTTCCATATAAAGCTTTCCAAAAGGAAATCTAGATAGTTTTTATAATTTTTGTACAAATCTATGATTGTAATCACTTCATGTTGTTAATGAAATTTTTTCTTTTTGACGATTGGGTTCACTGTTATAATTCTTTTTGATAATGTCAAAGGGGGAGAAATATATGTTGAATCATACAACATTAAAAATAAGCACATATTCAAGGGGAGATCCATAAGCCTATATATAAGTACATTGAGTAGTTGTCATCATCAAAAAGGGGGAGATTGTTAGGAAATCAATTCTATGGTTTCGATGATAACAACCATACAATGGAAATTAAATATACATATATATCTATATTTACAGGTAGTTGATAAAGTAACATCACCAAAGAGACAAAAATAACACTCAAAAGAAGTATCAAAAGACTTCAAGTCGATAGAAGTAAAAGAGGGACGACATAGACACAGATAAAGCAACATGCACACATTCAGACGTCTAGGTACACTAGCTAGACGTCTGATTGATTCCTCTGGTTTGAAACTCAGAAAGAATCAGATGTCTGGTTAATACACTCAGACATCTAAAAAGCATCCGGATATAAAAAATATATGAAGACCAGACGTCTGGTTAATAAACACCGACGTCTGAAATATAAACAGATACAAAAAATATATGAAGACCAGACGTTTGAAATATTTACCAGACATATGATTTTGAACTGGGCTATGTAAATTCAAAGTACAACTGTCACATCCGAAAGGACACGTTCGCTTCTCTTCACTGCAACTCTTCATCACCATGAGAAGCAACCTTAAAGCATTTACTAACAGTTGTAACTACACAAAGGATCTCTCCACCACTACAAATAGAATCAAGAATTCAAGAGAAGTTTAATACCTTACTTACTTACGCTCTTAACTCTTACACACTGATTTATACCTGATCTCTAAGCAATCAAAATACCTGTAATTGACTCTTTTATATATATATATATATATATATATATATATATATATATATATATTGGAAGCAATTGTACTTAATAGTCAAGATCCGTGTTATAGAACACATTCTTGACAAAGAAACTCTGCTATTGTAAACTTGTTCCCCCGGGTCAAGTGAGGGCGAGTTGAAAGGAAATTCCGAAGACGAGCTTCGGGATTGGACGTAGGACGGAAGGTCCGAACCAGTATAAAATCATGGTGTGATTATTTTAATTTACTTTGCTACTATCATCTATCATGTTATAGTATATAGTTAGTTGCATATACTTGCATATACATCCTATACGATCCACTCATATAGATTTTCATGTACTAAGGGACTGTTGACTACTCGAAGAGTTTTTAGTTGTGCACGAAGCAGGAGTGTTGTAAGTAGGGACGTCTATGGGTCAATGAAGGGACCTATATACCTTGGACCCGTTGCTTTGGGTCTAGTGTCTAGCTTTGGGCTGCGAGACACGTATCCAGCTTTGGGTTGCGGGATACAAGAGTACAACAGAGAACCAAGATTTCCATTCGCCTCTAGCTTGGGGGTCATACAATTTATCATAAATTCAAAACATATGGAGTGATAGTTAGGATTGTTTGATGGATGCTGTGGATGTTATGGTTGCTTTGGTTGCTCTCTTTAGTAGCCATCACTCGTAGCTATCAGGGAAAGTGGGTATTGGAGATAGGAATATTTAGAAGATTGATATCCTTTATTTAGTTTGTGATATATCTTTATGATATTGTAGAGTAGCATATTATAGTGTTATATGCTAACTCTTTGGTTGCAGGGACGGGTCAGGTATGGTTCATGTACTCTCGTCCCATATCATATTTACTTGTTTCATATTTTGAGACTCATTTACCAATCACATCAGATTGTTGTCCGAACCAAGATTTTGTGCTTTGTCTCTTATTATATTAGGTACTCTTAATTAAGTAGACTAGATGCAGGTCTACGTGACCTAGTAGCTGTTCAAAGGATGATCTGGATAGAGCTATCTCATATATACATACATATATGTGTGTGTGTGTGTGTGTGTGTGTGTGTGTGTGTGGAGTCTACGTTTATTCCGTTGATCAATGCTTTGGAGCCCGTGAGAGTGCTTGCTTGTTACTATATGTTGAGGCAATTTATTTGAGTTTACTTCTATTATACTTTACTGTATTTGATGTATAACTTTGTGGATCCATTGCTTCGATGATGATTTGTTTACATAGTTATGTCTCTTCTGTTATATCTGTGATATTATATTTTATCCGTGCGTTGTGGTATATGACAGGTTATACATTATATCAGTTTATTTCAACCTCGATGATCATCCTATATTGGTTGGGCATGGATAGTGAACTATTTATTCATTATTTATGCCAGTGGCATAGGGCAATCATCACATTTGGTATTAGAGCTTGGGTTACATGATTAACCTGAGTTGATACTGTGATCCACTAGAGATAGGGAAGGTGTCTACACACACACACACACATGAGAGAGTGCGTACTTGTTATAAGTTTGGTTTTCAAAACTATGTAGTAATATATTATACAGTATAAGTTGCATGTACATGAGCACTATAGACACAATTTTCTTTATGATAGATTGATAATTCTAGTTATAGATAAGAATGAGCTAGCATACAAGGAATGCGGTGATGAATTCTATTCAGAAGTAGAGAAAGGAGCGGGATGAGGTGCTGCTATGCCTGATGTCCAAGCCATGTTCAATGCTTTGATTGCTAATATGATATGGAATGCTCTTGGAGTGGTGATAGGTGGAGATGCTCCAATGCAAGCGCCTAGGGGTAATTTCGCCAAACTGAAAAAGATTATTCTACTCTTATAGGGAAGTCTTTACAAGGGACAAAGTCTGCCATAGAAGTACAAGATTGGTAAGATACTTATGAGCGCATCTTTGGTGATATGTAGGTGGAAGATGATGTGAAGAGGAAGTTGGCTTTGAGATAGCAACAAGGTCGAACCATGAATTGGTCGAATGCTATTACTATTGCTACTCCGGAGGATCAGTTTAGCTGAGATTAGTTCAAGGCAAGGTTTGGGGAGAAGTTTATTCCGTCTGCTCAGAAGTCGGTTCTATTCAGAAAATTTGCTGATCTCGAGCAGGGAGGGACGATAGTTTTTGAATATTCAGTAGAATTTGATGCTTTATCTAATTATGGATGTCGTTCATCAACACTCCATTGGGAAGAATGAGAAATTCATCATTGGTTTGGATGACTACTTGGGGAAAAAGTTAGTGGACCATATAGATGAGCCATTTGAAAAGCTTGTAGAGAAGGCACTTTGCCATGAGAGCTTGTACCATAAGGCTGAGACTGCTATTGTTGTTTCTACTGGGAAAGAAGAGTTAAAGCCCCAGCAAGGCGGTGAAGGAAAGAAGAAGTGTAACGGAAAGAGAAGGCAGTCCTAAGGAAAGGGTTGTAAGAAGAAGGGTAAATATGAACCTACTTGCTTTACCTGCTTTGGATGCAACAAAATGAGTCGTTTGATTAAAGATTGCAAGACAAGTGAGAAAAGGAAATGTTACAATTGTGACAAGTTTGGAAATTTGAAGAAGAATTGTCTAAAACCAAAAGGGATAAGGAGGAACCGAAGGCATATGATTTGGATGTAATCTTTGCTTCGTCGAGTGCTCCCTAAGTGAAGGGAAAGGGGAAGGGAGTGATAATTCAAGGTATGCTTTACGTTGGTGATGTTACTGTTCGAGTTTTGTATGATACCAATGCTTCTTGTTCATTCATTTGTAGTGACCTAGTAGATAGATTGGGATTGGAACATGTGATAGTAGACCGACCCCTAATCATGACGAACCCTATTAGAGGCTTTATTAGTTTTTGCATAGTTCTTGTGCCTTAGTTTTATCGAGTCATGGATGTTCTTTGGTTTGTAATGCTTTGTTTTGAAACATGATGGGCTTATGATTATCTTTGGTATAGACTGGCTTAGGAGGTATGCGACCATATTGGATTGCGACAAGCTATTGGTGACAGTCGGAGACGTGGATGGACGAAAAGTAGCGATTAGCTGCCTACCAGAGGGTGAGATGAGGGTTATCTTTCTATGTTCACTTGAGGCTCCATAGGAGGGATTTTCATTAGTACCTATGCTAGAGAGTATCTAGATATCTTCAAAGAACTGAGTAGATTGCCGCCGCATGGAGAGATCGAGTTTCAGTTGATATGGTGAAGATAGCCAGATTGTTATTTATCCCTTTAAGGCATATGGAAACCAAAGAGCAGAAGGAATAAAATGTGCAAGTGAATGAGCTATTGAGGAAAGGGTTCATCCGAAGAAACACACCTGAGTGGGGAACACCGTTAGTATTCACTAAAAAGGCAAATGGTTCTTTGAGGTTTTGTGTGAATTATCGTGAGTTGAATAAAGCGAAGAAGAAGAATATGTATCCACTCCCATGTATTGTTGACTTATTTGATTAGCTGCACGGCGCGAAATTGTTCTCCTAAATGGATTCAGCGATGGGATTTCACCAGTTGAGAATAGCGATGAAGAGTGTACCTATTACTGCGTTTCATAAGCCGTCGAGTTTCTATGAGTGTTCGATGATGCCACTCGGGTTAACCAATGTTTCAACATATTTTGTAGATCTCATGAATTGGGTTTTCAAAGACCAACTGAATAAGTTTGTGCTTGTGTTCGTAGATGATATTCTTATCTACTCCAGAAATGAAGAGGAGCACACGACGCACTTGAGGACTCGAGCAGGGCGTAACGATTTTTGGATCATAGTAGATTAGTTGACCAAGAGTGCAAGGTTTATACCTATCAAGTCAAGTAGAACAACATCCAAGCTGGCAGAGTTGCATGTAAAGTGGATAGTACGATTTCATGTTGTGCTAAAGAGCATTGTGAGCGACTAAAACCCATTGTTCGCTAGTGGATTTTGGAAGAGCTTACAAGATGCGTTAGAGATGGAGCTGCATCATAGTACAGCTTATTACCCACAAATGAATAGGCAGACCGAAAGAGTAAATCGTATATCGGAAGATCTATTGCAAGCATATATTATAGGCCTTGGAGGATCATGGGATGATCATTTGCATTTGCTGGAGTTTTCATACTATATATTTATCACCAGAGTATTGTTCTTGCTCTGTATGAAGCACTGTACGATGACTATGTAATGCTTCTTCATGTTGGTGGGAAGCGAGTAAGAAACTGATACATGAGCCAGATACGATTAGAGTGACTTCGAAGAAGGTTGAGATCATTCGACAACAAATGAAAGCAGCTCAGGATTGATAGAAAAGCTATGTGGAAAAGAGACAAAGAGAGTTAGAGTTTTCTATTGGAGATATCGTGTTTGGAAAGATTCTTCCTTTAAAGAATATAGTTTAATTTAGCAGAAAAGGGAAGTTGGCATCGAGATTCATAGGACCTTTTTCGATAATCAAGAGAATTGAAAAGCTAGCATATATAATCGACTTATCTCAGAAGATGGTGGCCATTCATAACATTTTTCATGTCTCTTATCTATGTAAATCTATGTATGACTCAGGCCTGATGATCATACCAAATCAGCTAAAAGATTTTGAGGTCGAACCAAAAGTTTCTACATCTCATAGGTCGCTTCGTATTGTTGGGTACTATATGAAATAGCTTAGGAGAAAAAAAGGTGAAGCTAGTTACGATACAATGGAGCGGAAGTGAGAATGATTGTACATGGTGGATGGAAGAGAGCATGCAGACTTCTAATCCAAAGCTCTTTGAATAGTAAGACCTACCGTTTATCTTGTTTGCTTTCACTATGTATACTACATTTGATAGTTTAGTATCTTGCGTGCCATGATAAGTTCACTATATTATTGACCGCATGGCTGCTTGTTTGATATGTGTAATGGTTGCTTATGTGGTAGCATAGGGATGACCATGGTTGCTTATACTTTTGCTTGTTTGGGGATTTTGAAGGTGAAATTCCTAAGGGCGGAATGTAACTATTATCCGGGTTTTTAACCCATCAGGATCCAAGAGAAGATGGAACGACTTGATGGAGTCAGAATGGCTCAGAACCCAACCAAAAGGGCTGAAGAAATAAGTTAAAGGCAGCCAATTCATATTAAAAAATCAACGATTAAGTTTGACTAAACCATAAGACAAGCATACGTCTAGTCCAATCAGCAGCTAAATACAACCAATAAGTAAATCATCATCAAAACAAAATAATATGCAATGAGACTTCACGAACAATGTCGATACGAGACAATGAAGGCAATAGTCTAAGTGCATAGATAGCTAGCGATCCATACACTATGGATCGCTAGCGATCCATATGACATCATGGGTCGCTATGGCACGTAGGGAACAAGGAAAGCTTAATAGACAAGGTGCAAAATATGCTAAGTGTATAGATCGTTAGCGATCCATAAACCATGGTTCACCAGCGATCCATACTTAATCATGAAATCATGGCGACCTAAGCTAAGCGAAGAAGACAATGAGGCTAAGTAATTAGCTTACACTCGAGCTACTGCTATGGATCGCCAGAGATCCGTAGACCATGGATCGCTAGTAATCCATGCTTTTGGCTCAGTCGCAAGCTGAGCTTCACTGGATTCTCCTGTGTCCATCTGCAAGCAATCGACGAACATGCCTGGCCCATAAGCTCCTCGATCTCCTACCATCCCACCTACAACACTAGCGGGATCTTCTTCGGACTGGTTAATGAAGCTCTACTGAAAACGTTTTTCACTCTTCACCTCCCATACAAAAATCTCCAAAGGAATTCACTATGATTCTCTAATGGATTCCAAACTTTGAGACTCAATCTAGCTAAGGATAATCAAGAGCTTTGTAATCAAACACTTCTTGTAAAAGCAACCAGTCTATAATAAAAACCATAAAGTGGACGTAGGCTTCATTAATAGCCAAACCAGTGTAAAAATATTATTGTCTTCTTTCTCTTACTGCTTTTTTCTATATCTATTATCTATATTATTGCTCTTTGAGAATATGTCTGGTGCTTTCACACTCAAAACAGGATGTTGATCCATTTTTTGGGTTAACATTTTGGTGCTTTCACCGAGAACAAGACTTAGGTTCAGATCTAGCTATCTACTTTGGATCCCATAGGTCCAGAAGTTAAATCCCAAATCTTTGCCTAAAAGATCTACCACTCAAAATCAATGACTCCTGGAAGTAGAAGAACTTCCATTGGAAGGTCCGTAAGGGCAGCAATGGTGGGAGAAGATGTTAACACTCAACATACTGAAGTAAATGGTACTAACTTAGGAAATCAGGCACCAACATTTTCTAGTGAGCACGAAGACTTTACTGTGGATGAGTTGAATAAGATGGTAGACGAGATCAACCAAAGAATGGAAAATAGCCAGAAGGCTTGATGGAGAAGCTTAACGTTCTTTTAGCCTTATAGTCAAGTCCTGCTCCAAGAATTATGCCTGAACCCGTGACTTCTATAGAATAAGAAAACTCTTCCGTTTCTGACCTAGATAAAAGAAATGGAAGACAACCACAAAAAAGGTTGACAACAGGAAGCATAGGACACAACGTGGAAGGAAATACGAATACCCTACTCAAGGCAAGGCAATTAATTCTAAACTTGAATCAAGGAGCGATGAACCAGTAAGAAGATATAGCCGTGGACCTATCCGACACAGAAGATGGAGAACATGACAACTAGTTGGAAGAGAATGTCAACGTATCCGATGATACTAGTAAAGTCCAAACTGCCATAATCAGGCCAACTGCAAGCCAAGGGGATCCCATGGGATTGGCTCTCTCAAAGAAAGGAGAGCCTAAGCTTCAACCCACATGCCAAAACCGTTTGCAAAGACAAACACTTGGTGTAGTGACTGATGGTCGTCCCCAGGATTACCGGACATCAGAGGCATGCATAGCAGACATGGTCAAATGATTAATGGACAAGAGTAAAAATAGGAGAGATGATGAATGAGGATTTTCTCCAAGTTGAACACTCATTACCGATAAATCTTGAATGAGAAATATCTTGAAAAATTCAGAGTGCCACCTATCCCATCCTATGACGAGACGAAGGACCCAAACTCCATTTATACAAGTATAGTTGGTATATGGACGGATCCAATGCTTCAGAGGCTGTTCGGTGCAGATGTTTTCCCATCTTTCTAGAAGGAGTTGCATCTATGTGGTTCATCAGGCTTCCGTCAAGATCTATCCCACCTTTGACCAACTAGCAACAAGATTCCTTGATTAATTTAGGCTCTATACTGCACAACCAAAAGATGTCATGTCCCTATCCGGATTGTTCCAAGGACCCAACGAACCGCTGAAATTTTTTATGAACTGGTTAAACACCGCAGTGATGGAAGTAAGAAACCCCAAAGAAGATATGGTTTTTATGGCGTTAGTCCGTGCCATTCATCCGGTGACTAAATTCAGAAAGTGGATTAAGATGAAGCAACCTACCACGAGGAAAGACTTCTTAAAGAAAGTCAATACTTAAGATTGGAGGAAGCACAGAAGTTTGAAAGGAAGTCTACTGGTGTGCAACCGATGAATATTGGACAGAGCGAAGTGGCAATGATTCAAAACTCATATGCTTCTAGAACCGCTAAAGGAGCCACAGGGAAAGATGGAAATCAAAAGAGAAAATGTTAGAACTCTAATAAAAGAAATGGTAATGGAAATAATAAAAGGCTTAAAGGTTTTAGGCATGAAGATTATACCCATCTAAACGACACTCCAGAAAATACTTATCTCGCAACATAGGGATCGAAGAATGCAAAAATCCCTTAGGAAGGAAGTAACTGAGCAGCAACTGCCACTTCCACGAGACTCATGGTCATAACACAAATGAATGTTGCTATCTGAATAATCTCATTAAAGAGTTGATTGAAAAAACAAACTCTAGCAGTAGTGAGAAAGTCACAGAACCCTAATCAACCCATGGCTCCTCGGCTTCCTAGAGAACGAAGGAATCAGGCCAGAAATAGTGAAGAAGGGTCCAAACGAATCAATCAAAGACTTATTATTGGAATAATATCTAGGGACCACATCCCGCGCAAAGTAGTTGGGGGTGAAATGAAGCGGTATGCAAGTTCATTGAAGCATGCTCCAAAGGGTCATGTCTCACAATAGAAGAGGATACCCCGACCATGCTATACAAAATCTTAGGTGACGATATAATGTTCTGAATTTGGGGCACCAAAGGATTCGAAGCCTCTACTCTCGATCTAATGGTGGTAACAGTGTGAATTGGTCCCGCTGTTGTTCGACGAGTGTTGGTCGATAGTGGTAGCTCTGTTAATATACTTTTCAAACGTACTTTTGATCAAATGAAGATCAACATGAAAAGCATGTCTGCATGCCAAACGAAAATCCAAAGGTTCACTGGCGAACCTAAACAACCTATAGGAGCAATCGACCTGCCAGTGGAACTTGGAGAAGTTGATCAAAGAGTCACCCTCATTCAGACCTTTGTAATTGTGGACGAATGTCCGCATATAACATCTTTTTAGGACAGACTGCTCTAGTAGATTTCAGAATAGCTCTGGCCCAATAGTATCTTACATGAAGTTCCCTACCACAAATGTCGGAGTGGTGAAAGGAGATCAATGCGTCGTTAGAGAATGTTACGTCGTAGAGTTATGTGTACCCAAAAGAAAGAAAAAAAGGGAGCGATGTGGGAAAACTCTCCATATCCACGAACCTTCTAAATAGCAACTACAGAGCCGCTCCTGGCTTGGGGACCATAGCTTAATTGACAAGGCTTTGGACCATGGAAAGAAGATTTCAAGGGAGGAACGGGCATCACCGACAGAATTGACGGTGTTTATCCCAGTCGATATTGACAACACAACTACAGTCTTGAAAATTGAATCGCAACTTGGAAACAAGATGCGGTTGGAAATTAACAAATCTCTTTGTGCCAACTTGGATGTGTTCACATGGACGCATTCCAAAATATGTAGGGTGTCATCAAATATTGCATTCCACGCGCTTAACATTGACCTAAAGTTTACACCGACAAGGCAAAAAAGGCACTGCCTCGGTCCTGAATAGTCCAAGGCGTTAAGGGAAGAGGTAGACAAGTTAATGGCCAACGGTTTCATCCAGGATGCAATTTATCCAGAGTGGGCATCTAACATAGTTTTAGTCAAAAAGTCCAATAGGAAGCGGTGAACCTACATCGGCTATTCAGACTAAAACAAAGCTTGCCCGAAAGATAGCTTCCCTCTCCCTAGAATAGACTAGCTCGTGGATGGAATGACAGGACACGAGCTGCTATCATTCATGGACACATATTTCGAGTACAACCAAATCCTGATGCATGAGCCTGACCAAGAAAACACCAGCTTCATCATCGACCTGGGTCTATACCGCTATAGGTTAATGCCATTCGTCTTGAAGAACGCTAGGGCAACCTACCAAAGGTTGGTAAATACCATGTTCAAGCGCCAACTATGGAGGTTTACGTAGATGATGTGTTGGTCAAATCTCGAGTGGCTTCCAACCACCTGGACAACCTTGCCAAAATGTTTAATATACTTCGAAAGTACGGAATGAAACTCAATCCACTCAAAGGTCACTTTGTAGTAGCCTTTGGAAAAATTTTAAGGTTCATCGTAAGTGCCAGGGGCATCGAAGAAAACCAGATCAAATAACGACACACAAGAAGTTCAAGCTCCGAAGAATAAGAAGGAACTGCAAAGCCTGAATGGAAAGGTCGCAGCACCAAGTCGATTTATCTCAAAAGCTACCGATAATTGTATACCATTCTTCGATGAACTGAAAAATGGAAAGAACTTCGAATGGAGTGAAGCTTGTCAAATAGCATTCGAAGAATTGCTGCTGGACATGGAAGCTTCGCCAATCCTATCAATGCCCGTGGATGGAGAAGACCTATTCGTTTACTTAGCGATCTCACCCCATGTATTGAGCACCACGCTTGTGTATGAAGAAGCATAAATCCAATGAATCATGTATTACTTTAGAAAGTGGCTCACTTGGGCCGAGAAAGACTACCTAAAACTGGAAAAACTAGCGTTTTGCCTCTTGATCGCATCTAGGAAGTTACAACCATACTTTTAGGCTTATCTAATAAAAGCGTTGATTGACCAACCCTTAAGAAAGTGTTGTATCTACCTGAAATTTCTGGGCGAATTCTCAAGTGGAACATAGAACTAAGTCAATATGATAACACATTCCACCAAAGGAAGGTCATCAGTAGGCAAGTGTTAGCAGACTTCATCATCGTGATGATGAGGAAGAAGCACAGCTGGAAGTGGACATGCGGTGGAGAC
Source organism: Allium cepa (assembly GCA_030765085.1). NCBI lineage: Eukaryota > Viridiplantae > Streptophyta > Magnoliopsida > Asparagales > Amaryllidaceae > Allium > Allium cepa. Next base: position 1,008,039,887 of record CM060945.1, on the reverse strand, counting down.
TCTTTGTCGATGGCGCATCTGACAACCTCTGTTCGGGGGAAGAAGTAGTGCTTGAGACCCCCAAAGGACGGGCCATTTGCTACACTTTGAGCTTGGAATTCCGTACTACGAATAACGAAGCAGAATACAAAGCACTGATTGCAGAACTAAAAGTTATGAAAGAGCTTAAGATAAAATCAGTTCATATCTACAATGAATCCCAGCTAGTCTTCTGCTAAGTAAAAGGGGAACATCAGGCTCGGGGAGAGAATCTCACCATGTACTTGTCCAAAGTGCAAGATCTGCTAAATGACATTGAACATTACACCATAACTTACATTCCACAGGAACAAAACACCAAGGCAGATTATTTGGCTAAACTAGAAAGCTCTGGAGAAGCTCAGTCATTAGGGCTAATCCCAGTTGAAACTCGAACCACCCTGAGCATAAACGAAATGAACGTCGATTGGATCCTCAAGATCACCGTCGAACCAGAGACGTGAATGAAACCAATAAAGGACTATTTACGTGCATGGATTCTTCCGTCAGATTGGAATCAACGAAAAAAGCTTCTCTGAAAAGCATCATGATTCATGATACAAGACAGAATACTCTATCGAAGGGATTCTCAACCCCCTTCTTAGGTGTGTGTCCAATGATGAAGCCTGATGAATCCTAAAGGACATGCACAAAGGCGAATGCAGAGACTACTAGGATATAAACCCTTGCGAAGAAAGTGCTCCGTTACGGATACTTCTGCACAACAATAAACTACGACGCTACAGGCTACGCCATAAAATGTGATCGCCGCAAAAGATTCAGCAAAATTAAAAGAACTCCTTCAACAGAGCTAACACAGATGGTCAGTCCATGACCATTTGCAATATGGGAGATTGATTTGATTGGCGTCTTGCCAATAGCAAAAGGAAGGACCAAATATGCGATAGTTGTCGTCGATTATTTCACGAAATAGGCCGAAGCAGAACCGCTGGCCACCATAACCACAAAAAAACTCATTAATTTTGTTACTAAAAACATTATTTGTAGGTTTGGCATGCCATAGAAAATCATTACTAAAAATGGAGCTCAATTAGAGAGCACTGAGTTCAAATACTTCTGCAAACACTTTCGAATTGAGAAGAGCTTCTATGTATTAGCTCATCCGAAAGCAAACAGGCAAGTGGATGCCATAAACAAGATCATGAAGTCCACTATCAAAAAGCGAATAACTAAAGCAAAATGAAACTGGGTTGATGAACTTCAACTCGCACTATGGGCTTATAGAACTACCCACAATAGCGGCAACGCGCCACACTCCGTTCACTCTGGTGTATGGCTCAGAAGCAATGATTCCGTTAAATTAGAAGTCCCCTCGCAACAAAGGCAAAATTTCAGTCAAAAGAAAAACGATCAACTCCTACTTAAGTCTCTAGATATGATCGATGAAAGAAGAGAAGAAGCCGAGTTGAGAACCGCTGCCTATCAAAAAAGGTCACATGATACTTCAATTCCAAAGTTCACAACCAAACCTTTGAAGTGGGAAATATTTTGCTCAAGCGAGTCTATCCCATCACGGAGGCCTTCGAACCGAACTGGGAAGGACCATATGTCATCAATCAAAAGCTAAAGGACGAAACTTTCAAGATAATGACCATCGACGGAATCCAAATTCGCAGGGCATGGAATAACGAATCGCTTCGTTGTTACTTCATTTTAAAATTACCTCACTAATCTCTATTTTTCAGAAAATAAGCCATCCCGGGATGCCGGGGGCATTGTAAATAGGAAAAAGCCTGCCCTGCTTTCCTTAATAAAAATTAATTTGCTTTTCGAACCAGCAAAACTGTGTTCATAAAAACTACCTGTCGGGTCGACGGAAGCAAATCGACTCAAACCATTGGATCGTCGGAACCCGATCTTTGCCTTTTAAAAACCGTGTTTCCACGGCAACATCGAGAGGGCTAAAACATACACTGGTCACATTGCCTGAAGATAGGCAACACTGAGGACCACGAATAGCCGCACACTAACTCTTATAAAATGTCACTCCTTACGTTGCTCGAAGATAGACAACACAGAGGAGCATAAAAAGCCGCGCATTTAATCAGCCGCACACTAACTCTTGAAAAATTACACTCCTCACGTTGCTCGACGATAGGAAACACCGAGGTGCACAAAACGTCATGCACTAACTTTTAAAACTCAAACTCCTCACGTTGCTTGAAGGTAGGAAACATCGAGGGGTACTAAAACCGTTTCAGATTGATCGGTTATATTAGTCCCATAAGTCTCACGCAGTTGCAAGTCCCGGACTTGCCCCGGCAACATCAGGGAACTTATCCATTGAAAAATAACAAGATTCAATCCACTCCCATTGTTGGACGCAACAAACATGGCTCCAACAAAATCGAAGTGCTACATACTATAACACTTAAGCGTTGGCAATGTGTATCTGCTTACTGCCAACTCATGTAGTCTGCACATTTCAAATGCGCATATGTCTCATACTTACCATAATATGGCAAAGAACTAGGACTACCCACTCAAGTTACAAAACTTCTAAAAGAAGGAAAATCGAGTTGTGATTTATTCAAATTTCAAGTGTTAATATGCAGATTACTTAAACCCTAAGTTACTCGTTATTTGTCAATTGTTTGAAGTAAACAGCCATGTGAACTGAGGGGCATACACCAACACTTAAATAATATTACTTGAAAACAATAATTTATAAAGTTCTATTACTATAAACAAAGAATTGCAATGCATTACTTATAACTTTCTTTTATACAGCGTCAAAACATGGGGGCCGTACACACACAACGTCAGCCAATAAAAGAAAAATACAGACTCTACAACAAAAGCACTAAGTGCAGACTCTGCACTTGAACAAAATAACTCAAAATGATCAAAATCAAATCAGTCACCGCCCAAACTTATCAACACTTCTTTTTAACACTCCCCTTTTCGCCCTTTGTTCAAAGATTTTGCCTCGCCTCAGGAGTGGTGTTGATGCTAGTAATATCAACAATCTCCTCAGTGCTATCGTCTTCCTCCTACTCTTCAACCTTCTCAGAAGAGTCGCCCTTCTTCCTACGCTTCCGTGACTTGCAGGATCTCTTCAAGGCTTTGATTGCTTAAACTTTGTCCTTCTTGATAGCGACCAATTCTTGTTGAGTCTTGCGAGACTACTTAGTTTGAACTTCCTTCTCCCTAACTTCAGCTTCCGTTATGTCACCTTTCAAAGAAACAGAAGGGTCATCCAAGCCATGGAGTGCGACGATCTTCTCGGACTCCTGTCCCAGCTACAAGCCATACATAGACATGGAGACCGGAGAAGGAACATAAATGAGCATGAAAGCTATGGAAATAGCAGCAGGTCCAGGCACCGAGGAAGATGGTAGATCAACAGAATAGATAGACGGACCTATAAGATCAAAAATGAAAGCATTTAATTCTTCATGCTCTTGCGGCATAAGCTGAAAGCTCCTGAATTCGGAGGAAACAAGAGGGTTACCTACACTGGAAGAATGACCAAGAATGTAAACTTTGTATTCATAGCCTTTACCCTCTTTAGACAACTATGTAATCCAAGGAGAAGCCTCAAGCCTAGACTTGTTGGCAGATTGTAGGGCTACTCCATGGCTTGACTACATTAGAAATGAAAGGCTTTGCAAGCGGTTCAACGACCACAATCATAGCAACATCGGCAGCTTCTCTCTCCCCATGTCCGCAAAATCTCCTGTCTCTCCAGCAACGCCTTCTTTGATTTGTCATTATGGTAGGTGTTTTCTAACTCTCGCTTAGTATAGACATCAATGCTGTCATGGAAGCGGGTCAAGATTTCTTCCCAGACCACATCGAGAGTGCATAGAAATTTTGGGACTAAGTAGCTGAGGCTCCCTTGATGCAGTAGAGAATTGGCATAAAAATTCAAGATGGTATCATCCATCTTTTCCATCTTCCTTTCGAAAAAATTTTGAAGCTCCAGATAAACCACCGTAACGGTAGCCTTTTCAATTTCGACGCGAGACTTATCGGCGCTAAGCTGCGCAACTTGATCCTATAGCCGGGCGATTGTCTCGCCTGGTCGAAGATGGTCTTATTGTGCCACTTAACAATAATGTCATGATCGGAGAGTTTTCCTCTTGGCTTCAATTTTCGAGCTACAAGCAGCTACCTCCTCTTTTAATTTGGCTTTTCGGCATGAGCCTTCTTTATTTCGTCCCTGTAGGCAGTCTTAATTCTCTCTTGGGCCTTTTTTTATTCCTTTAGCAAATCGACGTTCCTTTTGCTTTCTCGAAGCGCCGCTTCTTTCTACTTCTCTAGCATCTTAATCCTAGAAAGTCTTCCTCTTTTCATACCCGCCTTTATATGTTTGGCCCTGTTCACTCTCGTCTCGGCGATGAGTTTCGGGCTTTAGATCTTTTCTTCTTCTATACTCTTTCTCCGTCTCTCGGGGATGATGAGGGCCGGAAGAACGCTTGGACCAATGCTGGGAGTCGATGAATTCCTCAAAATCATCATAAAGGCCACGTCCTCTCATCATACCTGTCAAGAAGCATAAATAAAAGGCTTTAGAAACAGAAAATAAATATGAAATATGTTTGTACAAGTGAGTGCGATCATAGTGAACTGTGTGATGCGTTTGGGAGGAGAGCCTAAAACGATGTCACAAACCGGATCGGGTAGACGCGGTAAAAGGAATCAGACTAACTTCAGATGTGACATGGCTCGAACGAGGGGGCACCTCATCAAATTTGAAATCTTCCCCCATAAACGTGTCGAAGTCGATGTAAACTTCGCTTAAATCTCCAAACTCCATGCCAGCATCTTTATTGGGAGAATCCTGTTGTCCTTTGATATCTGGGGCATTGTCTTTATCACTTGTGTCTGGAAGTGCTGAGCTCAGAATAACAAGACTCATCCTCAAAGTCTCATCACACGATTTAGGATCCCCATGATCGGATTTTGCATATAAGTCATCACTAGAAGTGGACTCATCGCTACTATTCCTGAGTTCCCCCTCCTCTTTTTCTGAGTCCACCTTGGCTTTATCTTCCCTCTATTTGAACTCTTCTTCTCCTTCTTCCAGAATCGAAGGCATTCTGGCCGGGCAACTAACTCCGGTCATACTAGCATCTCTTCCATCACGAGCCTCTTCAGCTAATTCTCCGGACAAGCCTCTTTCTTTTGAGAAGCGCCTTCTTCGGAGCAATGAGAAGAGAAGTGGATCGCATGCTGTAACAGCCCGCTATTTTGGACCATTCAAATCGACAATAAAACCGTACATGTCCGACTTGAATAATTCAAAATACCGAATTGTTAATAAAAATTTGGCAAAACTTAAAATATACAGTAAATAAATCAATCATAGATCACTTACACAGAGTAATACAATGCAGCGGAATAGATAAAGAATAGTAGTTCATGAAGCTACTATATACCTCAGAGTTTAAAATAAAATACATCAGAATATCTCAAATATAGTGAAGTCTTCAGTACGAGCCGATGACTTCTCTGAACCAGTCAACTAGAAAACTGAAAGCTGAATAGATAGTTGGATCTCCAAATGAAGCTCCAATCTCCAAAGGCGAGTCTCAAATGCTGTATTACTCAGCCTGACCCGAGCGTAAAGCAAAACACGAAACACTCGAGTCAGGATTAACATTCTTATATCAATAAATTCAACTCAAGTGAAATATCAACTGAAATACAATATAACTTAAAGGATGTTTGGGATGTCCATCCTCTAAGGGTCCATAGAACTATCTACAGGGTAGAAATATACACTATTACACCGTGGTCATTCACTTAATTTATACTTCGAACCTAAATATCCATTTCACTTCAAATGGTTATATTCCCAAAATAGTATTTGTATAATTTATATGCCATATACAGTAAAGCACTTTCAAATTCCAAATCGTTCACATCAACCCGACCTTCCCATTCCAATTATAGTAAATCTCATTTTATCAATTTAAATTTTCCTAAAATAACCACTTAAATTTTATAATTCCCAAATTTGGATTTAATATCCCAATTACCCCTTTTTATTTCAATATGTTCCATACTTTAAGTATTCAACATTTCAACTAAATTTTTCCCAATCTAGTTTAAAATTTTCCAATTTAGTTCATCCTCAATTTATATCCAATTCAATTCGTAATCTAAATAACAAATTTAACTATCTTGGTTCCAAATACATATCCAAATCTCTAAACCATTTAAATACAATATAGTTCATAGCTCAAATGTAACAATTTAAAATTTAACAGTTTCATATAGATTCTCGATTTTTACATCACTATTACTTCGTCTTAAACCCTCCCTTATTTGATTCAATATCATTTTAGTGACCTTAAATTTCATTTTACTCAATATTTCTTAATTTTATTTAACCGTGAAATATCTCATTCGATAAATCTCAAATTTGATTTAAATAAATAAATCCTTAACTAAGAATCATTTTAAAAAAATAAACCCAAAATTTATCTCCCAATCTTAATTGTTCAATATTATTGCCAAAAACTATTCGAGATAAAATTTACATAAATATTTATCATAATTTATGTATTTAATCAAATCTTGAATAAACTAGATATAATTAACTCTATATTTATCATTACCCTTTAAATATGTATTTAAGAATTTACATTTAATAAGACCATATATTTCTTGTCATATGGTCAAGTGTTACGGATATTATCATTTCAATCCGTACACTAAATGTATACGGGTGGATAGCATTTCAACCCGTAACCCCAAATTTGATTAAATGGAAACCGCTTAGGTCTATCATTTCAACCCATTTCACTTCAAACAAACATAACAAAGGGAACTTGCAGTGTGATGACAGGGATGGTGTCAAAGTAAATAAACAAGCAATAACAAAATCAATAACAATTCAATAAATTTATCAAATAACCTCGAAATGATCGTATTACTTCGCATTGTTATTTGTATAATTATTTCTAGAATCTACACTATCATTTCCTGTAGATTGAAGATTGTTACATTACAGTTTTCACTTGACGTTCCATTTCAATTCCAGTTAAATACTACAACAATTATCCAAACTATGTTCAAAGGTTTAAGTATAATTTATCAATTTCTACGACAATTAATGGGTCAAAATTTAACTAACCAAAATTTACATATGGCGGGTCAGGTTTTAATAAATCAAGGCCCGTCATATATAATCCATTTTAATTTGTAAACTATACTACACCAAATTTAACTAGCAAACTAGTTATCCTTTAACAATAGAAATTAACATCCAATCCAAACAACAATCAATCAATCAATCAATTATCAACCAACCGGTATTTTTATCACATAAATAATTAACCGATAATGGTGTCAGGTGTCATAGGTGAACAGATACAGATAATAGCAGTCATAACAATATAAACAACTAACAGCAGCATATTTCAATTGACGTTTCAATTGAAATCAAATTTAATAAATAAAAGAACGTTAATCGTGAGTGATTGCTCACCTTTCGAGGCTAGAGATATAGACAATGAAGTTGAGTTACGAAATCCAGACACGAATCTCAAAGCAAAGTAAGATCGGCACGAATCGACGATCAAAGCTATTAAAAGAAATCGATAACGAATAAGAACCGGATTGATGAAGATAGATGGTATAAATGAACTTATATGTCTAACTATATAATTATTTGAATACAGTCATATTTTTAAATTCCAAACACATATTAAATTAAATAAATAGATATATATATATATATATATATATATATATGTTTGAATCACTTATTTAAATATTTGCATATTTTGTAAATATACATATACAGCAAAATATATTTTACATAACACTTATAAAAATACACACACATATATATATAATGTAATATATACTTTAAAGCTAAAATATTCACACATATGCAGAGGAGACAAATAAGTAAAACTGTAAGTTGAAAGCCGAAATAAGAAAACCCAAAATATCAAAGTTCAAGCTGTTATACAAAACAAATTATATCTATTTAAAGAGCATATAACATGTATTGTATAAATTTTCTTACATAACGTATGAACAGAACAAGCTAACTTATAATATAATCACAAAAAAAATGTATTATAATATAAAATAATAAAATATAATATATAACTATAGCTATGCTCAGTTTTAATCTATTGTACAAGTTAGTATATGAACCACTATAACTATACCAATTTATATAAACTTCAATATCTACCAACAGAACATATATAGAAATTACTATAACTTATATACTGTTCAAAAATTTCCGTCCACATATCTTTTCTAAAATAGATGACAAACTTATGTAAACAAACTGTGATATACCTACTAACTGATATATACTTTTTATATAAAAGAACTTACATAAACATATACGAAGGTTATGAACTTATACCTTTTATATATAAATAAGCTAGTATATAAACATAAATAAAAACTGGTATGTTATACCAAACGTACTATATATAAAAAAATTTCAAGCTAAGGAATATGAGATCAATAGGTCACCTAACCTATATATGCTTTTATATAGAACACTATGACCAACAGACTTTATATAAAGACTAATATAGATATTTATATAGTAGTACCACTCCTTAAAACGTGATATAAAAACCAAGGCTCGCATACAGAGTTGATATATATAAAACTAGTATATGCTTACATAAAAATATATAAACTGACATAAAACAAAAAAAAAAAAACAAAAAAAAACAAATAATAATAATATACATGTACTGTAAACAATTATATAACTCAACTCATACAACAGTGCATAGTATGTATATAACTTACGTGTCTCAGGTTGCAAGAAAAGGTGGTCGAGCTCGGCCGAATAAGCAGAAGATAGAGGGACGAAAGGAATATGGGTTTTTCGATGAAGCCGATATGTAGAGGGATTGGATCGGTGATCTTGGGTCGCTGGAAGGTCATGTCGGCAGCGGAGATGGTGAGTGGAAGGTCGGCTGTTGGTTGGGCAGTGGGGAAGCTCGGAGAGGGTGGCCGTTGATAGATGGAAGGACGGGTCTTGGCGGAGCTTGCCGGGTTCGGGTTGGAGAGGCAGTGGGATCTGGCAACGTGGCTCGGGTCTGGTGAGACGGTCGTGAGGAAGAAAGGAGGACCGAGCATGGGGTTGTGATGGAAAGGGTGAGATATGTGGGGGAGCAGTGAACAGTGGAGGGGGAGAGGATGCAGTTCGACCCCGAGCTCCTTGGAGGCGGTGAAGGCAAGCAACAGAGCAAAATTTCTAAGTAAAAGAAGAGAGGGTGGAGATATTTGATCCAGAGGAGTTAGAGAAGGGAAGAAATAAATATAACGTATCTGGATTGTGAATGAATCCAGAGCAAAAGAAAGGCAATGAATATTTATAAGAAAGGAATTATTGATATCAACGGTCACACATGCTAAAAATTAATTAAAGCAATTTTCCTTTGTTGTTTGGTCTATACATTTCAAATTCGAAACCGAAAGAACATGCAAAGGAAAAATTAAAAATGAATAGATACTTAAAAAGTAACAAAATTAATAACAAGGGTCACCTAGTAATCCAGCTAGAAATTTAAAGGAATAAAATAAATGTACCGAAATAACGTATGGCATTTTATACGTTTTCAAACTTTTGAAATGGCATGGGATGATAACAGCTGTACACTGATTGAGAGGTTATTAAAGCAATTTATTTTTATTGCTTGGGACTCATGTTGAAGTTTGAAAATCAAAACAAAGTTAACGGTCAACATTTAAAGGGTGTCGTTACAATGAATATTTATTGCTCCCGTTGTGCACCGGATTTCAAAAATACAGAAACAAATATACTACTGAGATCAGCACGACGAGACGATCAAAACGGTACACAGATATCAGTGGCACGATCACCCGATCAAAAGTCGATAATCGGTACCGAAAATGCTGCTATCTTCAGAAAATAAGATAAACGGAGCAATAGAAGTTCAAATATGGAAAAACTAGAGATGACGCCCTGCTCAGAAGAGGATTTAGCATTTTTCTATGTAAAGATACTCTGCTTTGGAAAATATTTTTGTTATCAACAATTATTAGCTACCTTGAATTTAATAGAATTTCATAAAGAAATAGACTTTGATAAAATAAATTGAAATTTTACCATCAGCTATGTTTAATTGGACGTAACCCAAATATTAACTTTTTATTTGCAAATTAAGTTATTTAAAATTTCACCAAAAACCAATTAAATACGTTAATAAAACAATAAAATTTATTAAAATCTTACCGTTCGTTACACTCTCCCCCACTCAAAACTTTTCGTCCCCGAAAAGGAAAGAGGTCGGAGAATAAAATGACCAGAAAGAATATACGTTGAAAGATAAGACAAACTACCTAAATTTATTTGAGATCTTTATTTGGAACTTCATTTGAAAGTCGAATTTTCTATAATACTATAATACTTTTAAAACTCTTTTGAAGACAATTTCCTGCACTATTACAGTCTATTGAAAATATTAAATCCAAAATCTATGAGATTTTTTTTTTAGTTTAACTCAAGATACCTCTCAAATATTATCAGTAAGTTAAAATCATTTCTATAACGATGTTTTATTTAATTAATAACTTCAAAATATTTAAAACACTTAAATTTTTATATTAAACAAAGCAGCATATAATTAGACCATAATTTAAAGGATATATCCAATAAGGAAGGAAGGTTGGTCTTTGAAAACAGAATCAAGGTGAATAAATAAGCTGAGCAGATAAGGTAGATTCAAAAGAATAGAATCGGGCAAGAATCGTACATTTCAAACCATGAGAGTTTAAATTTCAAATATTAATTCAAAATTTCTTTGTTGGGAAAAATACTTTTATAATAAATACCTTTATAATAATACTTTTATAATAAAATACTATTATATCGAAATAAATTTTCCTTTCGAAAATACTTTTATAACTCGATGTTTCAACAAGTTTATCCTCGTTCTTGCAGACTCTGGCCATGCGTTGATCAGGCGCAAAGCTAGAATTCTTCAAGTACTTAGTAGACCTGTTTTAACACCCAGTGAAAATACTTGAAAACCTTTAAAAACAAATATGGAAAGTACAATCCAAACAAACAACCAAACCAAAACCTTTGTCCAACCATGGTTCGCAGATACACAATGGTTACGCCTGGGTCCCCCAGGAAACAATCCATATCCGTAAGCTTTCGCAGCCCTGCGAGTTACGCCATGATGACTAGTAGAGTGCAGGATACACAATGGTTACGCCGGGATACCCCAGGAAACAATCCGTACCCCTAGGCAAGACTCAGCCAGGCACTTGCGCTACTATTCGCGACCTACACAGATTGCAGGATACACAATGGTTACGCCTGGATCCCCCAGGAAACAATCCGTACCCCTAGGCAAGACTCAGCCAGGCAATTGCGCTGTGCATTCACGAGAGAAAAAAAAAAAACCGCGGGTTACGCCACGGTGGGAACACTCGAGTATTACATCCGGAAAACCAAAAATCAGAGAGAATAATATCAATAGAATGAATCCACGCTGTGGCCACAAAGCGGATATCAAGCAGAAGGCACTTTCCATATCTTTACTTCGAAAATATATATCATATAGTACCTTTTCAAATCACTTTCAAATATTGTACTTATATAAAGTCCATATATATAGGATTCCTTTCTCAAATCGAATACTTTCCAAATCAATAGTAGATCAAATCATACTTATATAGATTTCGATTAAATAAAATCTCTTTCCAAATTGAGTACCTTTCAAATCAATAGATTTCAAATCAACCTCATACTTATACAATCCATTTTATATAAGTTCGACCACTCCCAAATCAAGTGCTTAGTAATCTAAGGTTCTCAATTTCAAATTATTTCAATACCAATTCAGTTTCAAAATCATATATGATTTCACCAAATTTTCTTCCAAATTAAATGTCTGAATTTCAAAGTTCCCAAAATAATAGGTGTAGAAAATTATCCCAGTTTCCAAATTAAAATAATTCAAGTCAAACAAATTCATTTCCAAAATCACCATATAAGTACTGGGTTTTTTTTTTCAATTTAATTTTCAAAACCAAATATTTTTCTCAAAATCAATTATATTCAAAATGGTTTCCAAATTTATAATTATCCCTTTAAAACCTTTAAACTATTTACTTCGATTTGAAATATCCAATTTACCTTTTTGAAAACCATTATTTAAACTAAAAAAAAATTCTTTTCAAGACATTTCAAAACTAAATTCCATATTAGTATAATTCAAAATATTCATATTCTCTTATTTATCAAAAGCTTCAAACTTAAACATCCAAAACTAAACTTATATGCTTTATCAAACATTTTATACTCTTCGAAATTTCTTGGCTTTGAAAATTTAATCTCGATTTGGAAGTGTTCGAACATTCAAAATAGTTAGGGAAATCAAATTTTCAATTCAAGAGTTGAAAATCAATAATAAATCAATAAATCAATTATTAAATCCGAAACTCGAGGACTGAACACCGGTCTCATTTTAAATTGTTTCAAATATATACTTATATCTTTCTAAAATATCAAATTATACTTGGAATTTTAAATCAAAAATGGTTTTACAAAAATCACTCGCATAGCGAAGCTATTAAAGTGGCCTCTCCCCACTCTGAAACTCGAAAATCAATGTCGATGATGCGTGCACTCATCACCGAAATTATTCTCCAGCGACATAAGTGAGTTCTGGACTTCTATTTTCTTGAAAACTTCTTTGAAATTTCTTCAAAATTATTGGAATTCATTTGAATTCATTTGAAATATTTCTTATTCGGAAAAATACTTTTAAATCGTATTATTTATATATAATTTCCAAAATCTTAAAACCAATTTCAAAATACCGGAATTCAATTCTCGAATTTCAAATTTAACACTTCAATTATAAATCATTTTTATATAAATCAATTTCTTATAATTTTTTCAAAATTTCAAATCCTTTCAAAACCCTTTTTATATAGAATAACATATCTTATTTTCTTTATATATAGGTATATAATCTCTACCGAAAACATTTTCTTTATATATATAGAATAAAATCATAGTTATCAAAATAATAATTTCGGTATAAACAATTTCTAAAATACAAACAAAACCCGATTTTCAAAGGATGATTTAAGGATGGATTTCAAAACAAAGATAGAGATTTAATTTAAAGGAACTCTAATCAATAGAATCCTGATTCGAAGATAGACTCGATCGAAGATGAGATAATTAAGTTACAAAATAGAAGATGGATATACTTCTATAAATCGCGGGCGACCTTTACCTGTCAACCGTGATTCCAAAATTAGATCGGTGTAGAATTCTGAGGCAATTCGACATTCGATCGTCGGAGATATAGAATTCGGCATAACAAGATATATCAGCATCGTAAACCGAGGATACAGGAATCTTCGGTGAGTCAATGCCAATTGAAAAGGAGTTTTCACCCCCTTTACAAATCATTCAATGGAGTTATGGGATACTCCAGAATCAAACGAATATAAATAGGGAGAGACAGAATGAATTTCGAAACCGAGGGACATTCCAAAACTCAAAGGAAATTGAGTCAAAAAGGAAGAGATTCAACTCGAACGAAAGTGATTCTGTTAAATAAATTTACCATATATGCTAAGTTTTGCCTAGAGCCAAAGCTCTGATACCAACTGTAACAGCCCGCTATTTTGGACCATTCAAATCGACAATAAAACCGTACATGTCCGACTTGAATAATTCAAAATACCGAATTGTTAATAAAAATTTGGCAAAACTTAAAATATACAGTAAATAAATCAATCATAGATCACTTACACAGAGTAATACAATGCAGCGGAATAGATAAAGAATAGTAGTTCATGAAGCTACTATATACCTCAGAGTTTAAAATAAAATACATCAGAATATCTCAAATATAGTGAAGTCTTCAGTACGAGCCGATGACTTCTCTGAACCAGTTAACTAGAAAACTGAAAGCTGAATAGATAGTTGGATCTCCAAATGAAGCTCCAATCTCCAAAGGCGAGTCTCAAATGCTGTATTACTCAGCCTGACCCGAGCGTAAAGCAAAACACGAAACACTCGAGTCAGGATTAAAATTCTTATATCAATAAATTCAACTCAAGTGAAATATCAACTGAAATACAATATAACTTAAAGGATGTTTGGGATGTCCATCCTCTAAGGGTCCATAGAACTATCTACAGGGTAGAAATATACACTATTACACCGTGGTCATTCACTTAATTTATACTTCGAACCTAAATATCCATTTCACTTCAAATGGTTATATTCCCAAAATAGTATTTGTATAATTTATATGCCATATACAGTAAAGCACTTTCAAATTCCAAATCGTTCACATCAACCCGACCTTCCCATTCCAATTATAGTAAATCTCATTTTATCAATTTAAATTTTCCTAAAATAACCACTTAAATTTTATAATTCCCAAATTTGGATTTAATATCCCAATTACCCCTTTTTATTTCAATATGTTCCATACTTTAAGTATTCAACATTTCAACTAAATTTTTCCCAATCTAGTTTAAAATTTTCCAATTTAGTTCATCCTCAATTTATATCCAATTCAATTCGTAATCTAAATAACAAATTTAACTATCTTGGTTCCAAATACATATCCAAATCTCTAAACCATTTAAATACAATATAGTTCATAGCTCAAATGTAACAATTTAAAATTTAACAGTTTCATATAGATTCTCGATTTTTACATCACTATTACTTCGTCTTAAACCCTCCCTTATTTGATTCAATATCATTTTAGTGACCTTAAATTTCATTTTACTCAATATTTCTTAATTTTATTTAACCGTGAAATATCTCATTCGATAAATCTCAAATTTGATTTAAATAAATAAATCCTTAACTAAGAACCATTTTAAAAAAATAAACCCAAAATTTATCTCCCAATCTTAATTGTTCAATATTATTGCCAAAAACTATTCGAGATAAAATTTACATAAATATTTATCATAATTTATGTATTTAATCAAATCTTGAATAAACTAGATATAATTAACTCTATATTTATCATTACCCTTTAAATATGTATTTAAGAATTTACATTTAATAAGACCATATATTTCTTGTCATATGGTCAAGTGTTACGGATATTATCATTTTAATCCGTACACTAAATGTATACGGGTGGATAGCATTTCAACCCGTAACCCCAAATTTGATTAAATGGAAACCGCTTAGGTCTATCATTTCAACCCATTTCACTTCAAACAAACATAACAAAGGGAACTTGCAGTGTGATGACAGGGATGGTGTCAAAGTAAATAAACAAGCAATAACAAAATCAATAACAATTCAATAAATTTATCAAATAACCTCGAAATGATCGTATTACTTCGCATTGTTATTTGTATAATTATTTCTAGAATCTACACTATCATTTCCTGTAGATTGAAGATTGTTACATTACAGTTTTCACTTGACGTTCCATTTCAATTCCAGTTAAATACTACAACAATTATCCAAACTATGTTCAAAGGTTTAAGTATAATTTATCAATTTCTACGACAATTAATGGGTCAAAATTTAACTAACCAAAATTTACATATGGCGGGTCAGGTTTTAATAAATCAAGGCCCGTCATATATAATCCATTTTAATTTGTAAACTATACTACACCAAATTTAACTAGCAAACTAGTTATCCTTTAACAATAGAAATTAACATCCAATCCAAACAACAATCAATCAATCAATCAATTATCAACCAACCGGTATTTTTATCACATAAATAATTAACCGATAATGGTGTCAGGTGTCATAGGTGAACAGATACAGATAATAGCAGTCATAACAATATAAACAACTAACAGCAGCATATTTCAATTGACGTTTCAATTGAAATCAAATTTAATAAATAAAAGAACGTTAATCGTGAGTGATTGCTCACCTTTCGAGGCTAGAGATATAGACAATGAAGTTGAGTTACGAAATCCAGACACGAATCTCAAAGCAAAGTAAGATCGGCACGAATCGACGATCAAAGCTATTAAAAGAAATCGATAACGAATAAGAACCGGATTGATGAAGATAGATGGTATAAATGAACTTATATGTCTAACTATATAATTATTTGAATACAGTCATATTTTTAAATTCCAAACACATATTAAATTAAATAAATATATATATATATATATATATATATATATATATATATATGTTTGAATCACTTATTTAAATATTTGCATATTTTGTAAATATACATATACAGCAAAATATATTTTACATAACACTTATAAAAATACACACACATATATATATAATGTAATATATACTTTAAAGCTAAAATATTCACACATATGCAGAGGAGACAAATAAGTAAAACTGTAAGTTGAAAGCCGAAATAAGAAAACCCAAAATATCAAAGTTCAAGCTGTTATACAAAACAAATTATATCTATTTAAAGAGCATATAACATGTATTGTATAAATTTTCTTACATAACGTATGAACAGAACAAGCTAACTTATAATATAATCACAAAAAAAATGTATTATAATATAAAATAATAAAATATAATATATAACTATAGCTATGCTCAGTTTTAATCTATTGTACAAGTTAGTATATGAACCACTATAACTATACCAATTTATATAAACTTCAATATCTACCAACAGAACATATATAGAAATTACTATAACTTATATACTGTTCAAAAATTTCCGTCCACATATCTTTTCTAAAATAGATGACAAACTTATGTAAACAAACTGTGATATACCTACTAACTGATATATACTTTTTATATAAAAGAACTTACATAAACATATACGAAGGTTATGAACTTATACCTTTTATATATAAATAAGCTAGTATATAAACATAAATAAAAACTGGTATGTTATACCAAACGTACTATATATAAAAAAATTTCAAGCTAAGGAATATGAGATCAATAGGTCACCTAACCTATATATGCTTTTATATAGAACACTATGACCAACAGACTTTATATAAAGACTAATATAGATATTTATATAGTAGTACCACTCCTTAAAACGTGATATAAAAACCAAGGCTCGCATACAGAGTTGATACATATAAAACTAGTATATGCTTACATAAAAATATATAAACTGACATAAAACAAAAAAAAAAAACAAAACAAAAAAAAACAAATAATAATAATATACATGTACTGTAAACAATTATATAACTCAACTCATACAACAGTGCATAGTATGTATATAACTTACGTGTCTCAGGTTGCAAGAAAAGGTGGTCGAGCTCGGCCGAATAAGCAGAAGATAGAGGGACGAAAGGAATATGGGTTTTTCGATGAAGCCGATATGTAGAGGGATTGGATCGGTGATCTTGGGTCGCTGGAAGGTCATGTCGGCAGCGGAGATGGTGAGTGGAAGGTCGGCTGTTGGTTGGGCAGTGGGGAAGCTCGGAGAGGGTGGCCGTTGATAGATGGAAGGACGGGTCTTGGCGGAGCTTGCCGGGTTCGGGTTGGAGAGGCAGTGGGATCTGGCAACGTGGCTCGGGTCTGGTGAGACGGTCGTGAGGAAGAAAGGAGGACCGAGCATGGGGTTGTGATGGAAAGGGTGAGATATGTGGGGGAGCAGTGAACAGTGGAGGGGGAGAGGATGCAGTTCGACCCCGAGCTCCTTGGAGGCGGTGAAGGCAAGCAACAGAGCAAAATTTCTAAGTAAAAGAAGAGAGGGTGGAGATATTTGATCCAGAGGAGTTAGAGAAGGGAAGAAATAAATATAACGTATCTGGATTGTGAATGAATCCAGAGCAAAAGAAAGGCAATGAATATTTATAAGAAAGAAATTATTGATATCAACGGTCACACATGCTAAAAATTAATTAAAGCAATTTTCCTTTGTTGTTTGGTCTATACATTTCAAATTCGAAACCGAAAGAACATGCAAAGGAAAAATTAAAAATGAATAGATACTTAAAAAGTAACGAAATTAATAACAAGGGTCACCTAGTAATCCAGCTAGAAATTTAAAGGAATAAAATAAATGTACCGAAATAACGTATGGCATTTTATACGTTTTCAAACTTTTGAAATGGCATGGGATGATAACAGCTGTACACTGATTGAGAGGTTATTAAAGCAATTTATTTTTATTGCTTGGGACTCATGTTGAAGTTTGAAAATCAAAACAAAGTTAACGGTCAACATTTAAAGGGTGTCGTTACAATGAATATTTATTGCTCCCGTTGTGCACCGGATTTCAAAAATACAGAAACAAATATACTACTGAGATCAGCACGACGAGACGATCAAAACGGTACACAGATATCAGTGGCACGATCACCCGATCAAAAGTTGATAATCGGTACCGAAAATGCTGCTATCTTCAGAAAATAAGATAAACGGAGCAATAGAAGTTCAAATATGGAAAAACTAGAGATGACGCCCTGCTCAGAAGAGGATTTAGCATTTTTCTATGTAAAGATACTCTGCTTTGGAAAATATTTTTGTTATCAACAATTATTAGCTACCTTGAATTTAATAGAATTTCATAAAGAAATAGACTTTGATAAAATAAATTGAAATTTTACCATCAGCTATGTTTAATTGGACGTAACCCAAATATTAACTTTTTATTTGCAAATTAAGTTATTTAAAATTTCACCAAAAACCAATTAAATACGTTAATAAAACAATAAAATTTATTAAAATCTTACCGTTCGTTACACATGCGAAACTTGGATCAAGAAGGAGCGGGTCCTCAACGGGAACAGTAGACTTCCTCGGATGTAGTAATCCATATCAGTGCAATTTTTCATCAGTCAGCGAGACCTTAACAGATCTTTCCTCAACATCGAAAGCCTTCAGGGTTCGAAAACTTCATCAAGAGCAAGCCCCTATTCGGCTTTGGGATAACTGCAAGAATTGTTCGACTTGTTAGAATCCCCATAGCGACATGTCAGAACTCAATAAATAGGGAAAAGAACTTACCCCTCTCCGTCTATAGACGGTTAAACCCCTTTGGATATCTGACAAAGAAATACTGGGTCTTAAACTAGGATAGGTTATTCTATGGTCGCAATGCGATTTTTCAATTCCTTTCAGTTTCGATTATGACCAAAGAAGGGCACTCATCACTTCTCTCAAATAAAAGAAAGTACCACAACTCATCAAAGCTCAGGGCGTAGTTAAATGTGCACATGAAAAGGACGTGCAAACAAGTGAGGATGGCATAGCCATTGGAATGAATGTGGAATGGGGCAATGCCTAAATTCAAGAGAGTCTCGCGTAAAAAGTCATTAAAGGGGGCACAACTCCATTTAGACATATATACCGACGACAAGCGGTATATCTTAGGAAAGGCATGTGAGCAAGCTCATTCTTCTCTGGAAGGCATAAGTCTTCCTCTAGTATGCCATGCTATATGTAGATATTGTGCAGCCTTAGTGGAAACCACGAAAGAAGCTCTCTCTGGTGGGTTGAGAAGAACTCTAAAATTTGAGGGAGTACGATCCAAGATCGAACCTATTGGGCCAACTGGCCATATTCGGCCTACGAGGTGGAAAGAGAAAGGGCGACGGACGACGACTCAGCTTTCGAAAATGCCAGGCTTCCTCTGCTTGACTTACGACATGAAGATGGATACTTCATTCTTAACAACAGAACTTACATCCAAAATGGTCAGGTAACTCTATTCTAAACTAATGAGTGTCCTCTACACTTGAACTCCAAAGAGACATTGATTCATGCCGACACAACGGATTTCGAGTATGTACTAGGGCAAGTGCAGTCTGCTGTCCATAGGGGGTGAGCTCGGTGTCTGAAACACTACAAATGCTCTATCACATTTTGATAGTTCACTCACAGCGGAAAAGGAAAAGGACTTCCTGTATCATTTCCATTTGTTTTTACTTTGTCAACACTTACACGTTATTGATCAATGATCGATAATGGATCTGTTCGTAGCGATGCAGAAGATTCTTTTCAGTACAGGGACACCGAGCGAGAAAAATGCAAGTAAGATAAGTCCAAACCCTTCGTAAGAGCTAGGACCAATTCGCGATGTGTCCTGCAATATCAGCTATGAACCTTGGCATAAGTTAATTCTAGCTCAATGGATAAAGATAGCAAAACATGTTAAGCACCAGGGCAAGGCTTGAATGTCATTTTAGGAGGAACTCAAGACTTGATTTACTATCTTCCTTCATTAAGCCGCAATCAACTCAAACTCCTCACGAAAAAAATCACAAACACAACCTCAACATCGAATCATTAAACATGCACTGTAATTAGCAAAACCTACTTCAAACTAAACTCTAACACAGAACTGGTCAAAGACTTGGGATCGGTGAACCAAGAACAGGTCGGTGGCAATCTAAGGATATATCGGAGGCGATCCAAAGCGTAAGCAAGACTAGAGTTTCGACCAATGGGGACTTGAGAAGGCGGAGTTAGCGACGAAGGAGGAGTTATGGTAAAGGATTAGGCAAAGTCGAATCTCAGGAAGTAATGTATCCAATCGAACAAGCCTAGGTTGAATCGCCTGTAAGGAGTTGGATCAGATCACAGCAAGAGGTTCAGATTGCATGAAGGAAAGCTCAGGTTGTGGAGAAGTGTTGAGATAGGTCGGCTCAACTACATAAATAGGAAGAAAAAACAGTAAAAAATATCCTAAGTACTCGGGTCGCTAGCGATCCATTAGTTATGGATCGCCGTCGATCCATCAGTTATTGATCGCCAGCTATCCATCAACTATGGATCGCCATCGATCCATAAGATTTCCCATCTTCGAGTTTAAATTTGCACTGTGACATGTACCTACTATTTCAAGGTATATCGAGAAGCTATGAAGAGAAATTTGATTCATTATGACAAGAAGTAGCGGTCGAGACCAAAACTAAGTGTTCGAAAGCGTAACTGGCTACGTATCCGCGAAACTCTAACACGATTACTAGGAATTCAACAGACAGATGCTGAAAATGATAACTTCCAAAGCACGCCTTGTTTCCAACGAAGACGTACTCTGGGGTGCAAATGTTATCTGGGTTTTAACCCGTCAGGATCCAAGAGAAGATGGAATGACATGATGGAGTAAGAATGGCTCAGAACTCAACCAAAAAGGCTGAAGCAATAAGTTAAAGGGAGCCAAGTCATATTACAAAAGTAATGACCAAGTTTGACTAAACCAAGAGACAAGCATCCATCCAGTCCAATCAACAGCTAAATACAACCAGTAAGTAAATCATCATCAAAACAAAACGATGTGCAACAAGACTACACGAACAACGTCTATACAAGGCAATGAAGGCATTCTAGACATCAATGTCTAGAAATAGTCTAAGTGCATGGATAGCTAGTGATCCATATACTACGGACCGCTAGCAATCCATAAGACAACATGGGTCGCTATGGCATGTGAGGAACAAGTAAAGCTTAAAATACAAGGTGCAGAATATGCAAGTGTATGGATTACCAACGATCCATATTTGATCAAGGAATCATGGCGACCTAAGCTAAGCGAAGAAGAGGGCTAAATAATTAGCTCGCACTCGAGCTACTGCTATGGATCGCCAACGATCCATAGACCATGGGTCACCAGCGATCCATGTTTTTTTCTTGGGTTGCGAGCTAAGCTTCACTGAATCCTCCTAAGTCCTTCTACAAGCAATTGGCAAACAGGTCTATCCTAAAAGCTCTTCGATCTATATAAATACTATCCTTCCTACAACACAAGTGGGATCTTCTCCGTACTGATTCCTGAAGCTTTGTTGAGAACGTTCTTCACTATTCACCTCTCTCGCAACTATCTCCAAAGGAATTCACTTTGATTCTCTAGTGGATTACAGCCTTTGAGATTCAATCTAGCTTAGGATAATCATACGTTTGTAATCAAAAACTTCATGTAAAAGCAATTAGTCTATAATAAAACTATAAAGTGGACGAAGGCTTCGTTAAGAACCGAACCACTATAAAAATCTTCTTGTCTTCTTTCTCTTACTGCTTTTTTCTATATCCATTATCTATATTATTGATCTATGAGAACAGGGCTGGTGCTTTCACACTCAAACCATGGTGTTGATCCCTTTTTGGGTTAACAGTATTGAATCGCATTTTATGTGTTGGAGGATCATAAAATATTTTTATTTTATTCGTATTAGGTCATATGATTCTATAATTTGGAATACGACGCTTAGGTACATTTTTCACTTATGGTTTTTCCTAAATTTCCATGTGACCATTTTGACCCTGGAAACCTTATTTGGGTTGTAACTTTTGATAGGAGTTTAAGTGTGTCAAACCCATTTCATTACCTCTAGATGATTGGTTGCCGTTCCCTAGAGTGGTCATAATAGAAAAACGGACTTATGGTTAGAATTTTGTGCCTACTTTAATTTTTGAAGCTGCCAGCCAAGATTAGTGTATAATTAATTATGCCCATTAGTGAGCCTATTAATCTAATTAGAGAATACTACAAATAGAGGGATCAAGGGTCAATTTAAACTTTTTCCTCTCATTCTAAATTAGGTATAAACCCTAATTAGCCCTAGATCCATCCTAATTTCATCTAAACTTACCAAAATTGCTCTTTAAATCAAAAATAAATCATGAATTAGAGATTCATTCATCAGCTATAAGATAGAGATTATGGCTTTTCTTGATTTTAAGTGCATTCCATTACTGTCCGAATTAGATCTACATTCATATTCGTTGAATATGGTAATTGGTGAGTGGTTTATGCCTTCTCGCTATAATATGCACGTTTATATGGCAGAGTAATAAGATTCAACATGTTTTAAATTTATTTTTAGCCATAAAACATTTTCTAACTCTAATCATATGGTAACCTATGCATATGATATGGACGGATTAGAGTCATCTTTGTTTTGTTCATTTATTCATTCTTTATGTGGATCAGTGTTAGAGATTGACTTGTTTTTCTTATTTATATGGATTGCACATTTGAATGGATGAAATTGCTTATTGTTCAATGTTCGTAAATTATGATTTGATGTTGTTTGTTAGTGTTTTGGATGTTTAAAAAGATAGGTAGAAGAATTGAACATATCAGAGGCAAAGTTGGTCTGAATTGGACAAAACTTGAAGGGGAAACTATGAAGTATGGGAGGAGCTTAGGGTTCAAGTCATAGATCTAGGTTCTCTAACCATAAATGTCGGTACCTACATAAGAGGTTGGTGATGAGTTTTTGGTTAGTCTAACAAGTCAGCGGTTTTTAGTGAGAGCAAGCTTGATGCAAGTAGAGGTTGCCTAAGTTGATGGATAGTGATTGGCTAAGTGTTGGAGGCTATGGCGACTTGTTTTCTAGAATTTAAAGTAGGTGCTCTAGAGTGAGAACTGAGTTATTTGGATGGATAGGTAGAGGTCAAAGCATCTAAGCATGGTGTACTAGAAGGAAGGATTAAAAAGAAACTTGGCTAATACATGGCTACGGGGAGAGGCCGGTGCTGACTTCACATAGTGAGTCTAATGAGGGTGAAACTTTTGGAAGGTGAAGTAGAGGTTTTGTAGATCATGCTAGAGATGTTGGCTCGTTCTCTTAGGGTTGGATGGCGATGTAATAGCATGATGAGAAGCTATGGTCTTTGGATGTTGGCTCGTGTTGGGAGTAGGTTCTAAATATGGTGGCTCATAAATGGGTGGGCCATATGATTATAGAATGGGGAATGAAGAAGGGTTCCTTGTGAACAATGGAAATTGGATTGAGCAAGAAGGACTTAGTATTCAAATGGAGCAAAGATAGGCTTGGGTGTATGTGCTAAGGAATCATTGATGATTAAAAGAGTTTTCAGTTGTACTCGAAGCAAGAGTATTGTAAGCGGGGCACCCATGGGTCAATGAGGGGACCCGTATACCTTGGGCCTGTTGGTTTGCTTCTAACATCCAGCTTTGGGCTATGAGATACATATCCAGCTTTGGGCTGCAAGATGCAAGAGTACAATAGAGAACCGGGGTTTCCATTAGTCCCTGGCTTGGGGGTCATACGCAGTATCATATATGTAGAGCACATTGAGTGATAGTTAGGATCGTTTGATGGATGTTATGGTTGCCCTCTTTAGTAGGCTATCATTCGTAGGTATCAGGGAAAGTAGGTATCGAAGATAGTAATACTTGGAAGACTGATATCCTTTATTTGGTTTGTGGTATATCTTTATGATATTGTAGAGTAGTATATTATAGTGTTATATGCTAACTCTTTGGTTGCAGGGACAGGCCAGAGATGGTTCGTCTACCCTTTTCCCTTACTATATTTACCTGTTTGATATTTCGAGACTCATTTACCACTCACCCCAAACTGTTATCTGACCAAGGTTTTATGCTTTGCCTCTTATTATCTTTGACACTCTTAAATGAGCTGACTATACAACATGTATAGGTGACGTAGTAGCTGTTCAGAGGATGAGCTGGATGGAGCCGTCTCGTATTATATACATATATAAAGTCTACACTTATTCCGTTGAGATATGTTGTGTTGCCCGTGACAGTGCTTGCTTACTACTTATTGAAAAAGTTTATTTGTTTTTACATCTATTGTATAAACTCTACTGCATTTGATGTATAACTTTATGGATCTATTGCTATGATGATGATTTGTTTACATAGTTATTACTGTATCTTCTGTTTATGCATGCACTGTGAGATATGACATGTTATATGCTATATTGATTTATTTCAACCTTGATGATCATCCCATATTGGTCGTGCATAGACTGTGCGCCATTTATATATTATTGGTGCTGGCGGTTTAGGGTAGTCTTCACAATTTGATTTTGATTTTCATCTTGTAAATTGCATAGATCATGAGGGATTTCTGGAGAATTAAGGGAAGAAAGTGTAAAAGGTAAGGTACGCATGCTTATAGGAATGGTCAATGGGATTTTTCTTGCACTTCAGAATTTAGAGCCACCTTTTCACTTTCAATTGTAATTTCCTATTGATTCACATGTCCACAACTTGGTTAACTTTCTTGACTTGATGCACAAGCAACTAGAGTAGTATTATTGACTAAACCATTCACTCTTTCTAGTTCATAAATCTCACCTTCTTCTAGATCATCTAAATCATTATTTTCACCAACCTCCGAATCTTCCAAAACCTTGAATTTGTTTGCAGCATGCAATATAGGATTACTTAAGTTGTGTATGTTCTTCTTCTGACTTAATTCGGAACCATTAAAAAAGGCCGTAGGCTTGTACACCTTCCTCAAACTTGCATATTTAGTTTTATTTCTAATTCTAACAACCTTAGTACTCCACTTCACACCTTCTTGACCAGTGACATGCATACTTTGCTTCTTGCTGCCTTCCACTACATCATCCTTAGCCCAAACTACAGAAGGATTTTCATTGTTTCTTTGACAAAACTTTTGAACATGACCAAAAACTTTATAAACTTCATAAATATTTGGTTTCCATGCATACTCAACCAATACACTATAGTTTTCCTTCCTGATAAGTGAAAATAGATTTGACCAAGCAACAGCTTAGCGCATGGTATGTCAACCAGAACTTTTGCATATTCATATCTTTCTAACCTGTTAATGGACTCATCAAAGCAAATAACATTCCCCATGTGCTTGCAATCCAATCTATTCCCATCAGAGTCCAATTTACTGATGGAATTTTGGATAAAAATAATCCATATTAGAACGCTTTTAACTTTCTCTTGAAGACAATCAACTTCAGGATCCCACTGAGTTAATACAAGTCCCTCTTATAATAAGAGATTCAGCTTCAAGGATTTTGGCCCTCCTTCTTTCATCCTCTATTTAAATAAAAAACATCCTACCATCACATTTTATACAAATTCCCTAAAGATTTCCCTAAGTGAGCTTTAGAAAATATGACACAACAAAGAATGAGAGAGGTTCGTCAAAAAAAACCCCACAAGGTGCTACCCCTAAAAAGATGAGCCTGCCTCAATCACTTCAAGTGGAGGAATAAGAGCATTGGTGTCACTGAACCGATGATCAAACTTTCTTGGCCTATAATGACTAGCATTATATGGCAGTTTCTTGAAAAGGTAAGACCAAGGTGAAGGGCAAGGAGGAAGAGTAAAGGGAGATGAGGGAAGAACTAAATCAAGAGAAGGAGGAGGGACTAGATCAACAGAAATGGTTGGAATAGAAGGTGGAGGAATAAGAGGAGGAGAGCCAAGGATTGATTGTGCAGGTAGAGGTGGAAGAGGATGGATGAAAGAGGAAGGCAAAGGAGGAAAAGGGAAAGGAATAGAAGAGGAGGCCATTAAGGAGATGAAACAATCTTTTTTGTTGGAATTTAATTTTTTCTTTGTGTGATTTTACATTTGACATGTTAATATATTTATATGGCATCAATGTTCCTTTATGGTCCCGATGGCATATTACATGTGATACGACCATCATTCTCCTTTTGGTAAGAGGTATGCACAGATTACTTGAGAAATCCATGATGACTAGAAAGGGGGAACGATGACGATCATCCACGAGTGGACTAAATATCACCAAAGCCTACTTGAAAAGGAACGACACAGTTCACATAGGATGATGTCATCTATGAGTGGGCTAGATGTAACCAAAGCTTGCTTCAGAGGTTACAGTATGGCTTCCACAAATTTCAAGTTAATAGAGTAGGTCATATATCACCAAAGCTTGCTTCAGAGGGTACAGTGAGATCTATATGAGAACCATCATCGAGGATGTGGCTCGGGGTCTATTATACAATTAGGTACTAACTCTATTTATTTAGGACCTTCAAAGGGAATCATTGGATCGCGATAGATGTCCATAACGGACTTCACCCATAAACAATGACATGTATCAAATTGATTTTGTGGTTGTCTTCTATTTCTATATTGTGCGCATTGTTAGTTGGCTGATGTAAATGTTGATACATTCACTATTATTATGTACTTTGCGATAGATTTGTATTATGATCACCCCACTTTTGGTGTTAGGTCACCTTTATCATAGTATGGTTGTTACGTTTCAATCATATTATATTAACTGTGCCGACTCTTTGATTAAAAGAGAAAAGCATGTTACGGTATGATTTCCTATCTTCTGGATAGGTTTACTTTAATTGTTTATGGCAATTCCGGATTACTTCTAAGCCACAATCATGGAGAGGGCCGGCTATGCCTTAGTAATTCCTACTGATTTGTATATGGTTTGGATATACAATACTTTAAGGAAGTTCCCCTCACACTGGATTTTAAGTTTAAGTTTGACCTACATTTTGTCTTTATTTTTTGTGTCATGAACTCTTGGGTACTCGATTAAATAGTTTGGAGAGTCGGGTGCATTTGGGGATACAATAGTAGGATGTGTAATTAGAGCACTTTGGAGGTGTGGCACCGATTTTGGATATGTATACTTTGATATAGTTGATATAATGTGGTTATATTTATTAATTAATTTAATTAAAAGTATATTTAGTAGAAAATCCATAAATGGTATGTTATGGGATAGTAGTTACAAAGTGTTATAACCATGAGTAATTTACCACAATGAAACAAATATGTCGTTTTAATGTTCCAAGTCTAGATGCATCGAGACTGGATATTGATGTACCCGTTAAGGCTAGAGTATGTAACGCTCTCCAAAATGTTGGGCAGTGTATTACTTATGACTGCTAGGGTGCCTAGGAGTTACGTACTAATTGTTATTGGATAACCACCATGCTGTAACGCCCCACCCCGAGGCCCACCTTAGTAAAGAGAATTAACAAGTAATTCCGTCTACTAAATCGGAGAATAGGGCTGGTTAAGAGCGACTATCTATAATTTTGCCTTAAACATCTACTGAATACGTCGATAAATGCAATATTTTTTTTTCTACTCAAGTGGATCGACATACACAGTAAATGCTTAATCCAAAACTATAGGTAGTTAACGGATCTATCAGAATAAAATACAATAACTAAATGTAAAGCACATCACAGAACAGTAATCAACATCATGTATATACATATACACTGATACATGTTTAGTACAATACAATATGAATACAATAAAGGTGGTACACGACCATACCATATGCATTGAATCAAATATAAATACATCAGAGTATGCGGAAGAACGGAAATTTCTCAAGAGAAAGGAGAGCTGATATCCAGCATCAACTTCAAACTAAGTCCAATAGATGATACCTAAAACAACTCGGTCTGACCCGAGTATAAATACACGGGTCAGTCTAGCTACACGAAGCAGTCAATATCGGTAATATGAAGCAGAATAGACATGAAGATACTTCTTCTCGAAGGAGAAGAATGAATCGATAAACCCATAAGCTCAACACTTAAGTAGCAAGCACTACTTAAGTGAACAAATACCTCGAAAGAGGTAATTCAAACTCAATACTCAAATCAAACACAAGTGCCTCATATCATCAGCGACATCCCAAAATGTCTACATGGTTTCCATGAACCAAATTTCCTCAAAAAGAGAAACATCAATACAAACTCTCGCCAAAATGGCAAACATAAAACATTCTCAAATAGGATGATCCAAAACTCAATTATAGATGAATCTCGAAATTCAGTTAACCACATCTCATCGGTGTAAATGTATATAAGTCTCAATCTCAATTCGCCAAAATGGAAAAACACGGAATATCGTATAAAATCCTGAAATTATCAAAACTCATAACTCAAGGAACTCGATAAGAGTTCAAAACATCATAATTGAAATCACCATATATATAACATCTCATATAGCACAAGGCTATCGATGTAATAAAACATCTTAAAAAGGTAAAATCACAATAAAACAGAAAACTCAGAAAATCCAGATAGGCCAAATCTCCGATTATAATGCGGAAGCAACGCTGCACGTGCTAAACTCAGATGGCCGAAGCCTTAGACAAGGTCGCTAACACCTTCCAAAGCAGTTCGTCCTCATGACAAGGTCGCTGACACCTCTTCAAGCCATTTTGTCAGCCCTAACAAGGTCGCTAACACCTCCCAAAGCAGTTCGTCCTCATGACAAGGTCGCTGACACCTCTCCAAGCAGTTCTGTTAGGTAAACATCATGAATGTGTCACAAACTTACGGATAGGAACCCGAAAAGTGTTAACGTGTGTCCCATACTACACATTCGCACTTAGCGGTTTACTAGTCGTTAGTCAATGCCACACTAGAAACATCATAAAACTCAGAAATTTATATCTCGCCTAGTCTCCTTGACTAGTGACAAAGAGCCACCATACTTATGTCGTCTCATCGACAAGCATTTAATGGCATCGTAACTTATCTCATCGACAATTGAAAACATCGTGATGGTTTCTCATAAACCATAAATCTCGAAATATGAAATTATAAACTCAAGACTTGCCATATATCATTGGCAAGTAAATAAGACATCGTGAAACTTGGTAGTTTTCTGTTGGTTAATATAACTAAGGTCAAATAGAAAATATTGATGTGACTAATTTATACAGTTCTTTCGACTTGTGAATAGTGTGAATCTTCAATATGAAAGCTTTCAAATCATTGCATATCGTCCATCTAGTGACCATAGTTAGGTTGAGTGGAATTATTGGAAGTGAAGTGTTATTCAACAGAGGATTCGTCTCCTCAGTTATATTGGATTAGTATCATAGTCAACTATAGTCAACCCAAAGTCAAAATCTCTAGCCAGAGTTATTCGGTTTACAATAATTGTTATTATTGAAGTAAGGACTTTGTATTTGGATTATACAGTTGAATGTGGATGATGTTGGAATTTTGACCATTACCCAATTCAACAAATCCAAAGTGATATAGTTTTGACGAAAAGAATTGGTATAAATAATTGTCACAATTGGGCAATGGTTATTAAATTAAAATGATATTTTTAAAAAAAAATGAGCAAGTGATAAATTTTGCCATAATATCACACCACCTGCAGTGAAGCATGAACGTCAACGTTCAAATAGTTCGATGTTAATCGCTGACCGAACCCACACCCAAGAGTCACATCACCGAAACGATAAATTCTCTTTAGACCAATTTTTTAAATTAGTTTATAATTGTTCTGAATAAATTAATATTTATGAAATATTAATTAGGAATTTTGAATGTGATTTGAGAAATAAAATTGTACCATATATTTATAAAAGTTATGAATATATTGATTGATATGAGATATTAATAACAAAATATGTTAAATATGATTGTTCATATTCAATTTTGGCTAAATGGGTTCATAGCCCATGAGAGTTGGAGAGGATAGGCATTGATTTGGAGAAAGATAGGAGATGGCTACAACATGTGTGATTAGGTTTGAGATGTGTGGTTGAGATCATTGTTTGCTCTCTTACCCTATCGGTATAAAAGCAAAACTCAAAACCATAATTACAAGCTAATTCATATTTGAGCCACCGCTTTTTTCTTCCACTTCCTCATTTTTTTAATGGCATCAATTTTCCTCTAAAATCATCCCTAAAATTCTCATATCCAATTAAAAATTGAAAATATTAATTTGTAGTAGAGGTCTTCAATCCCGGATTAACAACCCGATGGGTTGTAAATTTTTCTTAGAAGAGAAGTCATTTTTCAACGTGGACTCAAAAGGCTTCATTAAGAGGTGCACTTTTATTTTTATCATTATTTCAATTTTAAATTTATCGTATAAAAGTTGATTTACATCCAAATCCTCTGTTTGTATTCAGATCTGTCTACTGTTTAGGTTAGGTTTAGATTTTTATGAGTACACGTGTTTGTTACATTTAAATTGGTTATGTGCTTGTGATAATATTTTATTTATTTATTTATTGTTGAATTAACTTTTTGAAAAAAAGGTTTATTCTTTATTTAATATATATATGGGTCTATATTAAATGTGTACAAATCTCTAAATTATGAATACGTATAATTGTATACATGTTTATATATCATATATATTTGATCTTAAAATTTTCTTATTATATTTGTACCAATTACTAATCATAAAGTACAAAAATATTTTATTAATTATGTATAAACATATTTGGTTATTATTTAAAATTTTATGAATTGTTTATTATGAATAAATTAATGAACGTTTTAAAATTTCAATTTTATATTTTTTTTACATTTTCTGAACCACGTAATAAATTATAGTAAAATTTCTAGATTTTTAAAACTTAATATATTATTTTTAAAAATTAATTTACTTTTGGCTTGTAGTCAATTATTTAACTAAAAATATAATTTCAATTGAGAAGATTCTATGAATTTTTCTTAAGGCATAAATATGTATCTAGAACCTTCAAAAAAAGTTTTAGATTTTTATGACATAATGTATTAATTTTTTGAATTAATTTATTTTTAAAATGCAATTAATTATTCAATTAAAAATATAATTTCAGTTGATAAAAATGTAGAAATTTTTACTAAGCCTAAAATATGTCTAAAATATTTTTAAAACTTTTTTAGAATTTTTTAGCTTGATTTCCTATTTTTAAGAATTAATATGATTATAAGTTATTATCAATTATTAAATTTAAATATTATTTTAACTGGAAAAGTTCCATAAACTAATCTTAATCCCAAAATATGTTTCTAGATTTTTTTTAAATCTTAAAAACTTTTATTATTGTTATTTTACGTTAATTTGTTATGGTAGAAACTATTTTATTCACTAAATTATACACACACATATTAGTATTTTGTATTGACATATTATACAGGCACATATTTGGACAAATTACAGTACATACAAAATGAGCTAACATGTCTGTTGCAATGTAAATCCTAGTATCTATATATGGATACATTACACCCTTCAATTATGATGTTAGACATGCACACACACATATATGTATATGTATATAATACATACATACATACATAAATACATACATAAATACATACATACATATATATATATATATATGTATGTATACTTGTATGAATAAATATAATAAAATTAAATAAATCTCTAACTACAAATTGAAGATTTAGAATACATATGGACAAATATTAAATATTGTTATGAATAAATTATTAATAATGACATTTAATTAATCAATCAATTCAAATTAAAGAGAGAAATGGAAGGTTTACTCTCCATTTAAGACAATTAATGCTCTCTAATTCTTGTTTTAGGGAAAGAAATGAATGGTTTCCTTCCCTATAAATTAATACTTATAAATAAATGTTAGATGTATTTGATACAATGTACGTTTGAAATTAAATTTATTTAAATTTCCCTTTGACTATTTTAAATAGAATATAAGATTTTATTTAAACCAAATTTAGAAAAGTTCTAAATGAAAATTAGACTTCGTAGGTCTATTAAAGATCAAAAATGGTAAAGATTTGGAAATTCACCTATTTCTTCTGCAACGGGCTGGCCCAATTCCTTCATACTTGATACCTTAGTAGTACTTGATAAGCCTGTTGTTCGGTATATGAGAACGCTGTATCAAATATTTATTAAGAACTTCAGACTTTTTTTACATATATTTATTTATCAATTGCTTCCACCAGTGCGGTTCCTTATATATTACATTCTATTTTGTTCATGTATAGTCAATATATTATACATTATATTTCCGCTGTGAGATCTTGTCGATGTCTGGGTTCAGTGTTTTATTCTAATTTTACCCTGACAATTTGTCTTTTATGGTATTCGAGTATCTCTTATTATTATAAGACAATGAATTTTGGATTTTATAATGGGCGAGCTTTTACATTTGGTATTGGAGCTAGGTTCAACACTCAGATAAAGTTTATCAGTTTGAGTTAACCAGTCTGGTGAAAGGAGATACGTAGAGAGAGCATACTTTCATTTTTCTACTATATTATACTGTATAATATACTTGTCTTCTTAACTTTGATTTTTTTCGTATCATTAGTTGTCAAGGTATCTTCGTCAGGTGTTAACAGGGTTTTTAACCCAGTAGAATTCAAAGGGAAATAGTTTGAGACTACTTCATCAGGATGAGTTAAAACTGTGTTTAACGGTTGTTGTTTAAAATAATTAACAACTATAGTTAAAAATTGTGTCACTATAATGTGTTAAATAGCATCTCGCCGATGTATTACATTTTAGGGATGCTATTTTAACTCAGAGGAATTGTAATTGCATCTTTTGATATAGAGATAAAATTTCAATTGAATGACGTACTTAAATCTATATCAGGATGATGCATGTATAACTACAATTCACATATTGTTTCATGAATACATTAGTGAATGCAGTGATTTCTGCATCGGTTTGATGCATTTTAATGAATATGATTATAACATCACAATTTCAATGAAGTTTTAATTGATTGTATAAAGAATTGTTTTTAAATGTTGATTTCTACACAACAAAAGTGTATAAATTATAGATTTAATAATGAAAATGATCCTTTAACTATGAATTTTCTATAAAAAGTTATAGCATTTCAAAAATTGGTGCCAAATGCATGCTTTCCAAAATTAATGAAGAGGAATTGAAATAAAGATTTGCCTTCTAAAAAAATTCAAACTCAGAAAATTAGGAAATACCTATATTTTTATTTTGGTGGTGTTCAAAAAAAACCGACAAAGAATAAAAACAATTTAAAAAGGAAAAAAATAAGAGAAGAGAAGTTACTTGTAAACAAGTTCATATTAATCAACATAGTATCTCTATATATCAACTAGCAACAATTACAGAGTGAAAAGAAAAGACAAAATACAGTTTAAAATGTGAGAGGAAATCAAATAAGAAGAGGAGTTAAACAAAATTCATCACTTAGAAACCCCTCATATGTCCCCTCATAGTGGTAAGTAATAAATACTTATCTTAATACAACTAATAAAAAAAGAATTATAGGTTCATGAAATCTTCATTTTACTTCTCGAGAATGACATCTCTCTTTGACCTTTTCCCCTAATTTTCATGGGTGATATTGAGAGGAAACCTTCTCCATTTAGACAATTAGATTCGAGATAATCGCCTTACAAATAAAATCAATCACTTATTGTTTGTTGCTGCTACGTAAAGAGATTTGACTTGACTAAAACTGGCAGAATCTTGAGTCTTGTTGATTCGCTTAATTTCCTTTGCAATGTTCGGATCTGGATTAAGCATATTGCATCCATGGAAATTGTAAACCATATTCACCAAAGGTGCGTTCTTTTCCCTTTACTTGTTCTTCCTTAAAATTGACCTATTTTAGTAGCATCTTGCAGTCTTATAGAAGTAACATAATATAAATATTTTTGGCATTTGAACAACCTTTACCACTCTTGAATTTCTTTCACACCATATGTGCCAAATTAGACGTGTAATCACTCTGTTTATTTGGTGGTTTAATTCTTTTAATCTGGGATTGTTGATGAATAACAGTTCATAAATGTTATTTAGATTTATACTTGTAATGACCGATGATTGAAGTTTACCCTTTTTTATTTGGCACAAATTGCTTGAATAAGAACATTGGAAGGATAAGTGGTGTAAGTCTTCATTTACATGAATGTATAAATTGCATAAGGGATCTATTGCTAGGTTACATCACAAAATTCTTTCTTTAATGTTCAGCTTCTTTCGTCTTGCTAATTGGGAATATAAAGACATTTTTGGGGCATGATTTTTATTGCACACATATTTACACCATTCAAGCTGTGTATAGTTGATTCTTATAAATTCCCATGCTTATTTAAAGGAAAAATTACCATTTGAAATAGGGATCTAGTATCAATAGTCTGTAGTTGCAATATTACTAATTTATGTATTGTTAATTTGTTGGCATATCTGGATAGGCAAATAGAATGAGAGAAGTCTCCATTTTTTTAATGTTGTAGATATAAAACTTTTTTGTTGGGCCCACCCACCACTACGGTCAATTACCATCAAAACTTCTCCACTAAAGGAACTTCATCTAGCTAAGATCAAACCACAAATTAGTGTTATCACTATTTGAATTTTCCTTCTAATTAAACCAATACAAAACTACAGTATATTCGGCATTGTCTTTGAGTATTTGATTTACTGTTCTTTACTTGAACACTTAAGAATTTTTTTACCTTAATAATACCTTCCTTTCGTCTACGAAGCTATACAAGTACACCCATATCAGTTTTGCGGCAGTTGTGCTCTTAAGTTCCTTCAGCTTTTAGATTCCGAATATCAAAAGTTTTTACCATTGTTTTAATCATTGTTCAAAATTCTAGAGGAATCTTTTTATTTTTGAAATTCCTTTTCGGCTCAAAATTCTGGATTTTCTTCTTAGATATTTAAAAAATATTAGAAAATAAAAATGAAAAACACATAATGATATAAAATTGAAAAGAAAACAAAGTCAACAAGATAATAGATAAAAGGACAAAATCAAATAATTCCAAAAAAATTACACCCTTGTCAATTTACATTGAAATCAAAGTAAAATATTCGAAACTTTTAAAACTAACAGAAAGTTTAAAAATCTCAAATGAACAAAACTGCCTTAAACGATGATTTATTCGATTATAGCATGTATATATTTTATATTTACAGTAAAAAATGTACTTCAAATTAATGAAAGTATAAGATATTTATTAGCTTATTTAGCAGTTTAGGCAGAAAAAAGTATGAAATTAGAAAACCAAAACTTAAGCGGGACTTTTGAAATATCCAAAACGAAGCCAGAATATATAAAATTATAGATGACTGGAACAATAATGGAAAATAGAATTTTGAACTTTCATTATAAAATAAATTAATTTAAGTGGAAATTAGCCACAAGGGCCTCTTTAGCAAGTGCAATTAATTTCTAGGGCACACAATTGAAATAGTTACTTTTTAAGGAGAAAATGAAAAATAATTGGTTTTTAAGGCCTAAAAACCTATGAAATTATGTCCTTGGAAGTAATTGGACTGTTGACTTTTTCTTAAAAGTAATTATTCTGCTAACTTGGGCCTTAAAATTAATTTCTATGCATGTGTGTCCTATAAACTAATTGGATTGCAAAATTTGTCCTTCTAGTGAAATGCCCTTAATTTAAATTATAATATTATCCTCTTTTAATTTTGATAAATTCACATAAAATATTCACTTTCATCAAAAATAGTTACACTCTTGATATAATATGAATGGTTACAAGTGCAACAAATCCAACTCCAATAGAAATAGAAATTGTGACGTATTTGTTTGCTTGAGTTTACTTTGTATGTTTACGTAGTACATTAGGACTTTGTATAATCAATTATCATATATGGAAGATT
This sequence comes from Allium cepa, assembly GCA_030765085.1. NCBI lineage: Eukaryota > Viridiplantae > Streptophyta > Magnoliopsida > Asparagales > Amaryllidaceae > Allium > Allium cepa. The sequence continues at coordinate 1,008,003,805 of CM060945.1, read as the reverse complement.
AAAAGATTATAGTTTGTTCTCTATAAGCAAAATAAATGATTTATTCCACTAGATGGCAACTGGCTGTAACGATGTTGTATGGGTTTAAATATATTAATATCGTTCGATATAACGTTCTTGAATTTACTATTGACCGGCTAACTATGGGGGATGATAACAAAATGTATTTTGTACCACGATAAATTCCAGAAGGTATGGAAATAACTTTGATGCATGACTCAATGACCCAAGTAATAAAACAAATTCACATGAAGCATATTAAGTTTAAAGGCAATAGATTATTTTAGGATAATTCAGAGCATATAATATTTGAGTTCCCTGCTATCTATTGCAAGGAAGTCATAAATAATGAAGGAAAATGCTTTTTGAACTCTTAAACACACCTGGTGAAATCAAGCATGTAATTTTCCATTCTAAAGATAGTAAAGCACTAGGCTCAGATGGTAATAATGTAATAAATTCAAGGTACGTTGTAATATTTTGGCCAACCCAATCAAAAGGGCCCTTCAAAGTGATTTTCACAATGGAAGAATTATTAGGGAACTCAATCGTACTTTTCTGGCCTTGGTACCAAATAAAATACTAGCTGATTCTATAGCGTTATTCAAACCTTACTGTAACTTTGTCTACAATTTTTTTTTAAAAAGTGTTGTATAATAGATTAAAGCCAATCTCTAACAAACTATATCTAAAAATCAATGTGCCATTATTCCCCGTAGAAGCATTATGGACAACACACTTGTAGATCATGAGCACGTGAGAGGTTCTAATGATAAATGCAGTGATAAAAAGCACATAAAAATTGATCTGAAGAAGGCTTATGATAACAATAAAAAAATTCATATGATGTGAATGATGCAATTTTCCGAGAATTGGTTAAAAATTATTGAATGAATGATAGGAACTCCTTCCTTCTCCATCATTTATCAGGGTATACCTACTGAATATTTCAAAAGTAGTAGGGGTCTTAGGCAAGAGACCCTAATCACCTTATCTTTTACTTTTGCCATGGAGTATCTTAGCACGTTAACGGATGCAAAATCTATTATGAGAAAAATCAGACCTATTCAAAAAAAATGAGCCATTATTACACATATCACATGCGTATATGTGTTATACTACTCATGAAGGCTAATATCAATAACCTAAGAAGTTAAGTAAATTTTCACAAATTAAAATGCTATACTAGTCTAGACACTAATGTGGGCAAAAATAAAGTCATATTCAATAAAGATTTTTTTTTTGAAATGGTACTTTATATACAACAAATCAATGAGACAACATATCCCATGTCAATAAACGTTTGAAAGCAAGTTTCGAACTTGTGACTTCTTGCACCAAGCCGAATCAATTAACCACTTGGTCAATGGTGATTGCATGTAAGTAGATGGTCTATTGGACATTTAAAACTTAGGAGAAGGTAGTTTACCTATTAAACACCTACGAACACCTTTCTTAGTGCAATATATCAATGATTGTATATGCTCAAGCCAACTTAGTAGAATTAGAATTAAGATTAAAGGACATGAATGTGCATAACTTTCTCTTACTGGTAGAGTGAAACTGATTAATTTAGTATTTTATTCAATGATTCAGTTCGGGCCACAATGCCTGAACTACCAAAAGGAAAATTTAACAAAATAGCCAGAATCTGCAAAACATTTTTGTGAAGGGGCAAAAGAAGTAATATTCCTTGGGAGACTTTTTGAAAACCCAAGGGTAAAGGAGGATTGGGTCAGAAGAATATAGTAGAGATTAATGAAGTTGCTTTTATTGGGCTTAATTGGAAACTTTAGAATAAAGGACTAGCAAATGAATAGTTACAAAACAAATACATTCAATACAAATCAATTTAGGAACTGTAAATACACACAAAACGTTTAGGAACTTTCAAATATATGCAACAAATGAGACATAGATTATTACTTATATTTAAAAGAAGGATCGTGGATGGAAAAAGCATAGGTATGTTGTATGACCCTTGGTTAAATGGTCCATCTTTACTACATAAGCAAACTATTCAAGCTATGGCAATATCGGGATTGGAAAAAGCTAGAATAGGCCGAATTACCGCTGAAAAACGGTGGTAAGCAAACAGACTTCAACAAACTAGAATTCTATCAAATGAAATTAGCCAACTTACTATATAGAACATCAAGGAGCATGATTCAGTTGATGGACATTTCAAATTTAATTCAATTTGAGAAGCTACAAAGAAAATTTTTAATCACAGAATAGGCGAAGGCAGTTTGGGACAAAGTGAACAATACAAGAATGGCAGTTTATATATATCATGCCATCACCAACCAACTATCTACTGCAATAGTATTGAGACATAAACATGTTATTGTCAACATGACATGTTCATTATATGAGGATACCAAAGAAAGCATACAACCTTTGTTCTTTTAATGTATATACAAAAATAAGGAAACGCCATCATGGAGATCAATGAACTACAAGTAAGTTTTGATTCAAAGATAGGCAATATGATCTTTGCTAGAATATGCATAACAACATGCATTTGGGCTTGTTGGTTGGAAAGGTACAGTAGGAGGTTTAAACACAAAGTAAGCAGTTACTTTCAAATCTGCCATAATGTAGAGTTTCACGTGAAGGTTCTGATGCTGAAACCAAACAAGAGACAAAGTTACTTACTAGATTAGGTAGAGATTTATGCTAATTGTCCATACTTGATACCTTGATGTATAAGTTACCAGAAATATGTGAACAAAGAAAGACTACTAGATTAGAGTACACTGTAGAGTCGCAAAGAGATGAGCATCGAATAAGGATACCTTATAGGGATGACAGCTACAAAGATCCACTGCCACTAGCGAACATGAGTTACCCTAATTCCAGTGGTTCTTTCCTTTTTTTTTTTGATCGAGTTTATTAAATGCAGTAGTTTTTTGAGGTTGGTAGTTAATTTAAGAAAATCAGGTCGGGTCTAATTTGTTTAGCTAAGTTTTTTTTTTGAAATAAGATAAAAAAGGGCCCAGCCCATAATACATAGTATCGGGTTAAAAGATCAAACCCGAAGTAAAGAAACAAAACACAAACCCTAGCAACACACACAGTAGCGCCTCCATCAAACAAAAAAGAGAAAAAAACCCGATAATGGCAGAAAGCCAAATCGCCAAAGCTTAAGGAGGCTTTAGATCTTTCTTATCCTCACAGCGCCTTTTCAAGGGTTTGCGCTCCATGCTATTGATTCTCGAAAGATCTAATTTTGCATTGCTTCTCTGCAGCTCGGTGTTATCGTCTTCTGGGTTGTAGCGAACAGCGACTTGAACGTTCGTCTCTTTTCTCTGATTATTGTTATTCTCTAGATCCTCTGGAGAATAATGACGAGTAATTTGATTGTCGAAAGAGTGAGAAAAAGTAGCAGATGATTCACTGCTTTCTCCTTTACTCCAGCAAGATAAGTGATAGACCTTGTTATTCAGCATACTCTTGTAGAAAATGCCATCTTTTTTGCCAAAATTAACTTTCGTATGGTTGAAATCTTCGATAGATAGCAAATTAAGCTCACTGGAAACACTACTGGAAGAGCAGTAGTTCTTCAGACCTGCAACAGGTATTAGGCCACTATTACTGTTCGTAGAATGCATTTTAGAAGAATAATGATGATTAATAATTTGATTACTTCCCTTGCAGGTAATACTCGTTGCAGCTGGAGGATGGCTGCCTTCAGGAAGATAGTCCATGGGCAAGCTGCTATGCTTAAGCAAGAAATTGACTTTATCCGTTGCGTGAAAATTACAATGGCAATCTCTTCGGCTGCTACAAGGGATATACTTAGCGTATTTCCCATTAAGTAAAAAATCTTCAACTCTATATTCATAGTCAATGATGTTATATGTGGCAGATAGATCAGCATCGTTGTGTGCATTCTGTTTGCTAGCTTTTTTATTGAGAATTTGGAAGTCAGAAAATATACTGTTCCAAATATGAATGCTATCATTTTCTTTTTTGTTGTGAATTCTTTGGTTTCTTTCTTTCCAAATGTGATAAATGACAGCAGTGAGCATAATCGAAGCTCTTTTAAACTCTTTAGATTTGGGTTTAAAGCATTGTTGAATGTATTTAATGCTTTCACTTATACTTTGAATAGGCTGATGCTGATTAAAACCCAAAACATTTTTAGCAATAAACCAAATATGTTTTGAAAATGCACAATCAAAAAAGAGATGATCTGCATTCTCCACTTCATTTTTGCACAAAATACAGTTTTTATCAGCATTTTTATTCCATTTTGCAATTCTTTCTAGAGTAGGAAGTCTATTAAGGATGGCGAAATAGGAACAGTGAGCCATTTTTGGGCAGTTTGATTTGCACCAAATAACTTTTTTCCAGTAAACTTCGGTTTCTTTACCTTTCACAAAATTCCATACTTTTTTAAAAGAAAAAGTATCCTTTGAACAAAGCTTCCAAACCCAAGTGTCTCTTGAAATGTTATCATCAATAGAAATTTTTCCAATAGCATTTCTAAAAATATTAGCAGCTTGATGAGAATTTACATTCCATTTTTGATTGAAAATAATGCTTTGAACTTTATCATTGGCACCACCTATAATAAACAAATTATTCCACCCCAGCAAATCAATGAGAGAATTTCCAAATATCCAGGGATCAAACCATAAACTAGTGGCACTGCCATCCTTAATCTTCCTCTCTATAAGCTTTTTACCATTTTCTCTACAATCTAAAATGTTTTTCCAAGTATATGAATGATAGCTACCAGCTTTAGCAATCCAGAAATTTTTATTTTTGAGATATTTATCTCTCATCCATCTGGCCCACATAGATTTACCATCTAAAAATTTCCAAAATAACTTGTATTTAGCAGCTTCCCTCAGGTCTTTAATATTTCTTATGCCTAAACCCCCAGCCTTTTTAGTCATGCAGACTTTTTCCCAAGCAATTTTATGCTGCTTACCTTGCCATATAAAATTAGCACATAATTTTTCAATTTTGCAAAGTTATTGCAGGTTTGGTCTTTAGCTCCTGCTCCTAGGGCTTGACCTGCTTCTCCTCCTCCATGACTTCTACTTCTCCAGGGATGGAATCAACGGGTAACAGTTCCAAAAATCTCCACCTTGTTACCATATTCCATCACGCCTTCCAACTCCATCTACACCACTATGGTTCATGCAATGGATACTTTCCCAATGAGCTTTGGTAGTGCCATCATCCACTACACTCTGTCAACGAACTTCGGCAAGGCCACTACCCATTAACAAAGTGTTCAAAGTACCCAGTCTATATAGAACCTATTAATCTCGAACATGAAAACAAATATCTCCATGAACCATCTCAACTCTCCTCCTATGCCATCCCATGGCACCTAGCATTCAATGACTTAGTAAACATGGTTGCTACATTCTCCTTCATATGAATTTTCTGAAGACGAACTAGCTTCTTTTCACTCATCGAGACAAGAAACGACTCTCTCACCTCAATATGCTTAATCCGCGAGTCGAACGCTAGATTTTTAGCAAAGTGAATTGCACTAAGACTGTCACAGTATACATCCACACATTTATATAAGAAGCCCAAATCACATAATAATTGCCTCAAATAAAGCGCCTCCTTAGTTGTTTCTAGCACAACTATGAGCTCTGTCTCTATAGTAGACAAAACCACAATCGTCGGCAACCTTGCTCTCCAACTGATCCATGTCCCACCAAGGGTGAATACATATATGGAGGTTTACTTCCTTCGATCTCTATCATCGGCATAGTCGGAATCACAAAATTCGACCAAGCTGAAATCTCTTCCTTTGCCACCAAAGACAAGTCCATGGTTTGGGGTTCCTCTAAGAAATCTAAAGATACACTTCACTGCTTCCCAATGCGCATTTCCTTGATTTGCTATGAACCTATTCACCAATCCAACCGCCTGTGCAATGTTAGGCCTAGTGCAGACCATACCATACATAAAGCTACCAATTGCACTTGCATATGGGACATTCATCATATAAGCCTTGTCCTTTTCCGAGATCGGAGAGCCTTCACTAGAAAGCTGTATGTGCAAAGGCATGAGTGTGCTGATTCCTTTTCCCCTTCCATGCTAAACAGAGCAAGCACGTTTTGAATGTACTCTATTTGAGTGAGGCTCAAAAGTCCTAGCTTTCTATCCTTTTGGATTTCCATACCTAAAATTTTCTTTGCTTCTCCAATGTCTTTCATTTCAAATTCTGCATTTAGCTTTTTCTTTAAACTATCGATATCAGCCTTATCCTTGGAAATAATCAACATATCATCCACGTACAAGATTTGGTACACATATCTACCATTCTTTAAACATTTGAAGTAAACAAAAGCATCTTTGATGCTACGATCAAAACCAAGTGAAAGGGTCAAAGAGTCAAAACTCTTATATCATTGTCTAGGCGACTGTTTAAGTCCATACAAAGACTTCCTCAATTTGCAAACCCAATTTTCTTTTCCTCTACAACAAATCCTTCTTGCTGCTTTCGTGCAGATGGTCTTATCCAAGTCTCCATGCAAGTAAGCGGTTTTCACGTCCAGTTGCTCCAGCTCCAAGTCATGAGCTGCGATGATAGCGAGAAAAATGCGGATGGACGTATGCCTTACTACTGGAGAGCTCATCATACTCCAATCCCTTTCTTTATAAAAACCCTTTAGCAATTAGTCTAGCCTTATATCTCACATCATCATTTACCTTGAACACCCACTTGCAACTTATGGCTCGGCTTCCTTGAGGAGGTGGTACCAAATCCGAAGTCTTGCTCTTCTTCAATGACTCTAACTCCTCTTCCATAGTGCATATCCACTTTAAAATGTCACATGACTTCAAAGCTTTATCAACGTCAAGTGGCTCCTTATCAACCACATGTAGGGAATAGTGAAACTGATGACAAAGGCACAACCTACCAATTACCATACCTTTTGGGTGGCCTAATAGTCCAACGACTGGCCCGGGTAGGTAATACTTCGCCTATACTCCTTTCAGCTCCACCTCGAACTGAACTTCCTCTAGATTCATGCACATCACCAGAACTACTAGAAGATATCTATGGACTATCCTGTGACATTTCATCAACTGCATTTTTCTCGATAGCATCAAAAACAACTCTACTATTTGGTTGGAAAATGAGAACTTCTTTTGTCTCTTTAGGCCTATCAGAATCTTCTGATGTGGTAGGTAGCTTATCCTTCAGATAGAACATAGCAGACTCATCAAAAGTAACATATTTGGAATGAAAAATCTTCTGATCAACAGGGTTCTAATTCGATACCCTTTGATACCATCGATGTAACACATTAGTATGTCCTTGTATGCTCTAGCCTCGAACATGTCATCACCTGTGTGGTGAACGTACACAGGATAACCAAAAATTCGAAAATAACTATGCTTTACTTCTCCGCTTTTCCTCTGGACTCTTCCCATCTATGGCTGAGCACGGAATTCGATTTATGATTTGCGCCTCAGTTGGTAATGCTTATGCCCAAAATCCTATAGACAAGCCCATTGTCAATCTCAAGCAGCGAGCCTACTCCAATGGAGTCATGTTCATCCTTTCTGCAACCCCATTGGATTGCGGATCGCCGGGTGTGGTGAAATGTCTCTAAATGCCATGTTGTCTACAGAAATTGAGGTACTCCCTAGAGGCAATTTCATCGCCATTATCAGATCTCAGCAACTTCAACCTAGAACCAAATTGGTTGTCAACAAGCGCTTTCCCGTCTCTAAACTTCTCATTGCTCTCTGATTTTCCTTCATTACATACACCCATACTTTCCAAGAAAAATCAATAATGAAAGATATAAATTACTTTTCTCCTCCAAGAGGAGTAGGAACTGGTCCCCAAATATTTGTAAGCACGTACCCATGTACTTACCACGATCTGTGGAGTCCAACTCAAAAAGATACGTTAGTTTTCTTGCCTTACATGCAACTTGAGATGCCAAAGCTTTGTGGCATCCAATGCACCGAATTATCTACTCCAATACATGACTCTCCAAGAACTGTGGTTCCTTTCAGCAAATACAGATTTCGAAACACATCTCCTTTCATAAGAACTAGTACACCTCTCAAAACCTTCAGACTATCCTTCTCGATAGCTACCTTGCCTCCCAAGTATTCCAATTATCCTAAAGAAATTAAGAACTTCGAAGGCCTGGAACATACCGGACACTTATCAACGTGCATATCACTCCATCAAACATCCCGATCCTCACTGTTCCTTCACCTTTTCTCTACATCTAACATTATTACCCATAAGAATAGAGCTTTCCCTCATCCAATGAAAGAGCTAAAGTAATCCTTATTAGGCATCATATGGAAAGATGCCCCCGAGTCCATCACCCTATGGTCTGAGACATCCGACACTACTACAGACAACATCGTCAAAAATAGACTTCTCCATCGCAAATGATAAAGATTCATCTTCTTCCTTCTTCTTCAAATATGGACAATCCATTTTCCATTGACCGGGTTTCTTGCAAATAACGCACTTTCCGTCCTTAGACTTTCCTCTCCTGGTATTACCAGTGTTCCTAGACTTGGAATGCCTTCTAAAGTGCCAATTCTTCTTATCTTCTCTGCCTTTTTCAACAAACTGGCCATGACTACTACTTCCACCTCTACCTCCTTCACTTATCTCCTTCATCTGATTTCTAAAGCCCTCGGATTGAAGGCTAGACTTCACATCTTCAACTGTCAATGTGTCTGTAGAAAAGATAATGCTGTTAGCAAAACCTATATATCGCTTTGGAAGAGAACAAAAAAGAATCATTGCCATTTGGTCCTCATCAATCTTCAAGTCAACAGTCTTTATCTTCATCATGAGATCATTAAAGAAATTAAGATGTTTCTTCATTGAAGCACCCTCTCTCATCCGCATGGTGAAAATTGACATCAGTGATATCAGACGGTTAGTCAGAGATTTCTTTAAGTAGAGACTTTCTAGCTTGGACCAAATGCCTCTAGTAGTGGTTTCACTGCTAATCTCTGAGATGATATTCTCTCCCATAGCTAGATGTAAAGTCGTAAATGACCATTTCTCCATCTCCTTCCTTTCCACGATTGAAATGTCAACCGTCAACTCCTATGGGGCAAACACTATTGGAAGGACTTCATTCCTCACTAGAACAACCATCACCCTCCATTGCCACTTCTCAAAGTCTTTACCCCTATTACATTTCTTGATTCCAATTGTGATCCTGACACAATATATACTCCTCTAGTATAGGGTTTTGTAACAACTGGAGTCGCTTAATCACCTGCCATAGCGTATAACACTGCACAATCTACTTTGCAGCACCGATACCATACTGTTGGGAAAAATCCCTTTCACATGATCAGTTTAAGGGAAAAAACCCAACACATCGTAAAATAATTGGATCGCAATTGTAGTGAGATGAAACAAATAGAGATAAACACCAGAACAGACAGTCATAGATCAATGTAATCCACAAAAATAAATAACACCGGTATTTATAGTGTTTCCACTACCATAAGGTGGTGTACGTCTACTTGGGGAGAGGAGATTGTATTAACCACTAAAATATTAGAGTTACAAGATTGATTCACTTTTGGAGGCTATACATAAGAAGAATTAATAATACAAGCAAAATTCTACAAAGTTACGGCTCCTTAGGATGGCTGCCATTGTTGTCCAGTAGCTCTAATATTTATATATTGGAAATATAAGGAGGGGTAGCTACTATATAGCAGCATTGGAGTTTGGTTCGGTGAACACCAAAAAGGGTTCAACATGCATCTGGTCTGGCACATTTTGGTTTTGCATGCAGCACTTGGCATTTAGTTCGGCATATAGCACTTGCCAAAAGAAACATGCACTTGCCAAATGAAACACCAGCTCCATAAATATGGAGCGGAAAATCCAAGCAACACCCAATGAGATTTCTCGTCCGACACTTCAACTTTTCCTCTTCTTTACCGAGCGAGATCAGTATTCCCATTTCATCACTATAGACTTCTCCTTCACGAAATCACCGAAAGAAATACTCCGACCACCGCTCCAGATCATCATTGTCTGCTACCGAACCAACTATTTGGTTTTGGCATAAGATTCACCTCCAAAGCAAGCTCGACCGGCATCATTGCCTTCCATCGGACTAAATCACCTCTATCAGACCATCCATCTTGTCTGACAAGCTACTCCCCCACTGAACCACGTTGCTGGGTCAGTCTTCAGCTCCTGCTCCTAGGGCTTCACTTGCTTCTCCTCCTCCACGACTTCTACTTTTCCAGGGATGGAATCAATATGTAACAATTCCAACATATATGACATGAGCAGCCAATATGAATTGAGGTGTATTTTTCCTAATATGATTCAAAGCTGAAGAAAGTAGTAATTCCAGTGAGTTTGTGGTTATAATGTGCAGTTTCTGTTGTTGTTGAATGGAACGTAGTAGTACCTCTCGCCGAAGGCATTGCCCTCATATCCACTGTCAGGAAGCTTATTGTATGACATAGCATTTAACCTTTTATTTTCGGCTTTCATTTGTTTGAATTTTAACATCATGAATAGTATATGCTAAATTTAGAATGAATGTAATCAACCATGGTTTTCTTAGTCATATTATGTGTAATGAATACTTTGTATTTTGTTCGTCTAGCAATGACAATGGGCTATTTCATTTTCCACGTGAAATTTTGTCCAATATCCAGCTATATTTTGATTTTGATACTATATTTTGCTTTTTAATTGATTTGTAATTATCCTAAAAAACTACATATATTAATAACTATACGTTGGATTTCATATTTCAACTGTTTAATAATAATAGTATATTATTTGTTGAAACACTACACACCAATGGTTGTATGTTGCATTTCAAGAAACATTATATTTTGATATTATATGTTGCATTTCCTATTTCAATTGATTAATAATACCTATATTAGTGACTGATTTCAAGCACTATATCTGGTCTTTAGTGTTATACTGGAGACCGATAAAATTGTCTCTAATGAGTGGAGACATACTTGAGACCGTTAGTGATGTCTTTAATATTGTAGAGATAAATATTTTTGGTTTCTATTTATTTAAGGATCTGGTTTTAAAGACTATATTATTTGTCTTAAATGGGTCTCAAATATAATTTAGAGACAAAATATAGGAGTTTCAAATATTTCTTTTTGTCGTACTAATCAGGCACTATTCTGTCTTATTCCTATCGCTATTGGTCCTAGCAAAAAAGTGAATTTCATTTTCCATCCAACAATCTTCCCATCTAGAATAAATCTGGAGATTTTGGTAGATGGAAAGGTAGTTGGGTGGAAAAGGAAATTCATTTTTTTTCCAGGACTAAACTATTGGCCGCTGTTTAATTAATTTCATTTCACGTAACATATATAGTAATTAAACATATATGTCTAAACTTGTCACACCATATTAATAGCACACCATTAATCTTTTCAGAAAAGTTATAATATGGTTCTAATTAAGCAAAAGGTGATGGTTTCATATAATAGATTTTGTCTTCCCATGTAACCAAATGTAATTCCACCTAGTCACATAGCTGTAGGACAATAGTGGTCCCCTTGGGTCTAGATCTTGGTACAGCCAGCACAAGATGGCATTAGATCGTATCATAGGACTTTGAAGATCAACGTTAAAAGCACAATTTTAATATTGAGTAGTTGAATGAAAACTCATGATCACTAATAAGGTATAATATCCTGATAATCAATAATTCAATATGGACCAAATCTCACTCTTTAAACGTGTGTAGCATACTTAAAAGACATCTACCACATATTACCATTTTCTAACTCTAGCATGCATACTAAAATCCATTAAATATTAACTATCCTTTAGTAAACACAAACTATAGCGTGCATACTAAAATCCATTAAATAAAATAATTCAAGAAATGCGCACAAATGGCATGTACTAAAAATGTGTCTGTAGGCATACATTTTCGCAACATTGTATTAAAGAAAATGGGATCACATGCAAACTATTGAAGACTGAGAGCTAGATTGTTATTGTATTACAACCGATAGTAGTAAGATATAGGTAAGAACATTCATCTGATAATAGTTTAATATATTTAGATTTCATGGATTTCTAAATTTTGTGTTGAACCCATGTGCATACGACCTATTTGTCTTCCATAGTGTCAACATGTGGTTTTCTACATTTTTCTTGATTAACCAACAAGCAGTTGTAATGCAATAACAATCTAGCTCTCAATCTTCAATAGTTTGTATATTATTGAACCCATTTTCTTTAATACTCTACTTCAGTAAGCTCGATGCTTTTAGATTGAAGTGTTGTCAACCGCGCTGCATATTATTAATCAATTCCATGCTCGGTTATCAGTAACAAAACACTGAAGGAAGTGCGGATGCGAAAGAGCATTGAGATGAGTTATCTTCGTGCATTTGGTGGTCTAGTTTATGTGCATGATCCAAGAAATTATATGCCTGAGCCTCGAACTTTCAAGGGGATTTTACTTGGTTAAATAGATGAAGTAAAAGGTTATCGGATATGGAATAAGAAAATAAAGAAAGTTGTTAATTCCATGAGTCAGCTTTATCCAAGGAAAAGGAGAGCTCATCTGATGTTCTAGATATGGTTCATGGTGAATTAAAGGAGAAGTAATATGAACTATTTGTCCAAGGAGTAGAGTAGTTGAAGATGCTTGGAAAGAGGAAGCGGTTGATGTTACATCACATAGTCCATAGGGTGCCTCTAGTAGTGTTGGTAATGTATCTTATTCTAGAGTGGATTCGGTTCAAGATGGAGCCAAAAGGAGTTTGGGCGATGATATTACTACTCTGTTTGGTCATCATGCAATAAGGCCATCCAAAAGATATGGTGATTGGAACGATTTTAGCTTTTGTGATAATTTGGACTATGCTCTTTATGTAGTCTAAGATGAGCCAATGGACCTTGATGAAGTCATGGATTTGAGTGGTAGCTCATAGTGGATTTGCGCCACGGAGGATGAGATGCTATTGTTATTGAAGAATCGAACTTTTGGTTTGGTTCCACTTTCTAATGAAAATTGTACTATTCGGTGCAAATGGATAAACAAGATAAAGGATGATGGGAGGTATAAAACTAGGCTAGTGGTTAAGGAGTTTGCACAAATGAAGGGGAAGGGGCACGATGAGATATTTACCAGTTGGGTGCCATACTTCAATCCGATTATTACTTTCTATAGTTGTTATTCATAAAATGGAGTTCGAGCAACTTGATGTGAAAACCGCCTTCTTAGATTATGACTTGGATAAAGACATCTATATGGAGCAACCAGAAAGTTTTATTGAAGATGGTAAGTCAAATTTGGTTTGCAAGTTAAAGAAATCACTATATGGTTTTTAGAAATCATCGAGACAACGATACAAGATATTTGATTATTTTATGCTAGAAAATAGTTTCTATAAAAGCATCAACAATGCTTGTGTGTATTTCAAGAGGTTATAAAATTATTTTTAGCTTACTCTTGTATATGGACGGCATTATCATTGCTTCAAAAGATAAGAGTGAAATTAACAAGTTAAAACTGAGTTTGAAATCAAAATTTGAAATGAAGGTTCTTGGAGAAGCGAAGAGGATATTGGGCATGGAAATAGTAAGGGGTCGAAAGAATTTTGCATTGAAATTGACTCAAAAGGAGTACATTGAGTAAGTGCTTTGCCGGTTTAGCATGGAAGATACAAAGGCATCAAATACACCATTACCTTTGCATGTGAAGCTTTCAAGTAAGGTTTCGGCCATCTTGGAGAATGACAAGGTTTATATGATAAAGGTATTATACGCAAGTACGATTGGAAGTTTAATGTATGTTATAATGTTTATAAGGCCCGTTATTGAAAATGCCATCGAGGTGATCAATCGGTATATGGATAATACGAGAAAATTACATTGAGAAGTTGTGAAACTTAAATTGAGATACCTTAGAGGTACATCATCTCATTATCTTGCTTTTGGCGGTAGTGAGAGGATATATTGCAAGCTTGTCAATTACTGTGATTTAGACTATGCCGGTGATAGGGATTAGAGAAATTCAACTTTCAGATATGTCTTCACACTTGATGGTACGGCCATAAGTTGGAGATCGAGATTGTAGAACATAGTTACTTTATCCACTACAAAGGCAAAGTTGATAGCCACGGTGGAGGCGGCAAAGAAGTCACTTTATTTGAGGTGATTGTTGTGTGACTTGGAATTCAAGCATGATAGTATCGATGTTCAATGTGATAACCGAGTGTTATTCACTTGGCAGAGAATTTGGGGTTTAGCTCACAGACTAAGCATATTGAAGTGAGGGAGTCTTTTTTAGTAGCCATGGATGAAGATAAGGAAGTATATCTTTTGAAAGCGCACATAAAGGATAACACGGCGAATATTTTCACTAAGGCATTGCCGGTTAGGAAGTTCGAACATTACTCGAATTTGATTCGCTTGTTGAAGTGCTAGGTGCCACGGAGTGGCATAGTTGAGGGAGGAGCTTGGTTATTGATGATGAAGAATATCGATGAGAGATTGTGGTTCTATCTTCTTGGTGATACCTAGTTTATGGTTTTGGATTTTCATGCTTTCAACACTTCGTCAGTGGATGTGGGCTTTTCCTAAGCTCATTGATGGAGTGTAATGGACGATGGCTTTGTCAGAGTGAGCTTATTGTGAAAGTATTCAAGCATATTTGGTAGAAGGTAGACGTAGTGATAGTTTGGCACTATCGGTTCTTAGTGATTGAGGTGGATATAACATAAAGGTGGAGTGTTGAATTTTGGTGACAATATATGGACAACTGAATTTTTCGAAAGTAGCTTGGTAACGGAAAAAACGGTTCGTAAATCGAAGCTCAAAAGATTAAAATATGGCGATGAAGATGAAGTGTTGTGGTCAGCATCAAGTGATAGATGTTTGTCATAAAGTGATGGATGTCCATGATGACAAGAATTGAAAACTGAGGCTTGAGACAGACTTTTGTCATTTTAGGACAAACATCCACGATATCAAGGAATGCTTTCAACAAACATATGATCGACATCTGTCATAATGTGACAGACATATGTGATGGCTTTTTGCCTATTTTTGACTCGGTCATTTTTTTGAGTTTTGTGAAGCTTCAAGAGGCATTTTGGATATTTTCCAAGGAAAGATCTCTCACTATATAAGCTATTTTAAAAATTTAAAGGAAGACGACTTGATGTTCAATCCAAGGTTTAATAAAGGATTTTATCCTCCATTAACTAGGATTTAGCAAATCCTAATTTCATCAATTCTCTTCTTCAAAAATCTATCATATTTGAATATTAGTCATTGTAATCAATATTTTGTTCTCTTCTCATTGTTATTGATAACGCTCCCTCTCAGTAGATATATACTAACAGTGCAATAGTGGAACCACTATAAATCGTTGTGTGATTTATTTTCTAATTATTCCTTTGTTTCTCTATTGTTTGTTTGGTAATTGTGATTGGTTTTGGTTTGGATTGAAATATTGATTTGTTGTTTTTGCACTTTTTACCAGGGTCTCCTTTTTCCACCATGCTTTATAATTTTAATTTGAGTGGTCTTGGGTTAGAATTTCCATAACAATAATCACTGTGATTGATTCCTTTTGAAATTTCTTTTATTAGAAGCATGTTTAGTTTTGAGCGCATGACAAAATTTCATTTTCTTTAAAAGTAGTAAGCAATTAGCAAGCCAAAGAACCAGAGCTTTACTGTTTTTTCTCTTTATTTCAATCTATTAAAACAAGCATTTTCAATGTGTTTGTAAAGCTATGATCAAGTAGTTTTTTTTTCTGTGCACGCCTAGATTTTGCAAATAAGTTTTATTCGCATTAGATCTTAAATTTTTTGTTTTCAATTTATTTTTGTGCTGGATCATTTTATATGAATAGATACTGGATTATATGAACTCAGATTGAATCCAGTTGGATTTCTTGTCTACTATTGGTTTAATTTAAATAATTTACATATCTTATGTATAATTGTTGTTTGTGTGTGAGCCATATATTTTTGATGAAGTATAGCAGTAAACAAGCATGGATAGTAGTATCATATTTTAACTTAATGAATGTATATTTACCTTAAGGATTTAGCAGAAAGAAATATGTAAAAACATAATCACAGCTAAATGGATTTAGGTTTAACAGAAAAGGAAACATATAGTACATGTTTTTCTCATTAACGATTCATGTTAGTTTTTGTATATGATACAACTGCAAGCTATGATTTGTTTTCTGTCTAATTGTCTATTGTTTAAATTATTATGCCTATGTTTGTAAGTTCTAATTAATAAGGACTTTTGCAATCAGTGGATGATGTTAACGATTAGAATGTAGTCAAGATGACTATAATTAAAAGTGGAAATTGGGAGCTATAGCAGCTAATCATATTTCATCGAAAAACATAAATGTGATAATTTTCATGGTAACTTCTCCAGGCTGTAAGTTTATTTATTTTGTTATAATACCCGGTAAACATATTTTTTGCTCTTTCATGCTATAAAATAATGCTGGGATTAGATTCGGTTTTTGAATTGTTTTACAACTAATGATAACCAGTTCATTGATGCATTATCAATGCCATGCTTACTAAAATTGTGTTGAGTTGATGTTCTACACTTACTCGATGTCAGCCATTATAAACACTTGTTGTTAACTCGAAATACACCATATAAGAAAGTCGGGTTATGAGTGAACTCGGATGAGAAAACTAATATCTTTAAAGAGACCACAATTCACCAATATTTTTATGACAATAATAAGTGATTCTCTGATATCCTACATAACCAAACATCCTTGGCCATCCCATACTGACACTCTCCAATCCTTGTTACATTCATATATATTCATCCACTTAAGTAACTGGTTGCTTTGACTTATACAGAATTGTGATATTTAACAACCTAACACTAGGTATATGTATTAATGCCAACACAAAAGAATAAAATAAATTGATATAAAAAATTAAGACCCTGGGATAAATATCATCACCCTTACTGCTACGATACTCCATCATGCACCAGTCTGTCTTCTACCTATTACCATTAGTCCTGGCAAAAAGTGAATTTCCTTTTCCACCCAACAATCTTCCCATCTGGACTAAAGCGAGAGATTTTGGTAGACGGGAATATTTTTAGGTGGAAAAGGAAATTCATTTTTTTGCTAGGACTAAGGGCAATAGGAAGAAGACAGATTGGTGCAAGATGGAGTATCATAGCAGCAAGGGAGATGACATTTTTCCCAAGGTCTTAATTTTGCATATCAGTTTAGTTTATTCTTTTGCTTTGGCATTAATAAATGGTGTTAGGTTGTTAAATATCACAATTCTGTACAATTCAAAGCAACCGGTTACTTAAAGCGGATGAATATATTTCAATGTAACAACGATTGGATAGTGTTACTATGGGATGGCCAAGGATGTTTTATTGTGAAGGATATTGGAGAATCACTTATTATTGTCATAATAATATCGGTGAATTGTGGTTTCTTTATAGACATTAGTTTTCTTATCCGAGTTTACTCTCGACTTGATTTTCTTATATGTTATATTTTGAGTTGATAGCAAATGTTTACATTGATTGACATCGAGTAAGTACAGAACTTCAACTCAACACACATTTAGTAAGCTTGGCATCGATACTAAATTAATGAACTATTTTTATCACAAAATCAATTCGATTTTTCTCTATGGTAAGGTGGTTTAAGAGAATAATAATAGAGCATGGTAAGTAATATGATACACTGCTCATTAAATGTATAGGCTTAAAGTATTGGCAATAGGAGAACTGAACAAAGGTTGTGTGTGTGTGTTAAGGTTAGGTGTGTGTTCGCTTTAGCAATAAGTTAATTAACAAAAGCAATAATTTAGAAAGAGCTGAACAAAATTTTACTGGTTTAGCATTTCCAATTATTTAACAACATAATACTTATTTTTTCTACATCTGGTTATACAAGAAGGTTGTCTTCAACATTTTATTTAGGTTCTCCTACAAGGAAAAAACTAATGGTTGTTGTGTACACATACACATTCTAATTTATATTCACATTATATTTACATGTTAAAGATTATTCAAATTTTTTGATACTTTCTTAGCTACATCTTCAATGGTTTGTATTAGTTTGAGTCAGTTAACCAACATGTGAAGTTTTCAAACGTATGATGCCAAAACTTCCAAATGTTCTTTTGTGAGCATAACAATTCTTATAAACATATTTTAATGAGGAATGTCCGTGTCATTTTTATTTTTGAAGCACTCGCTATTAGCAGTTTTGAGTTTGCTATACCTATTTTTTTGCATATTAGTTAGAATATGAGCGTATGTGGTGTTGCCATATTGTTATATCAATATTCTTTAATTAGCAATATAGTGAGCTATGGGCTGTAACAAGGCCCAAGTATCATTTAACTCATCCGCACATTATAAAAGCAGTTTGTATATCATTGTATCAGTGTATAAAAGTATTTTCAGTTTAATAAAAGAAGAATTCTATTTGCATTTTATTTTCTGTTCTTGCTCTTTTATGGTATCAGAGCCATGACTGCCTAACAGCAGTGAACGCCTCGCAAAATACTTCATCAGAGAAGTTATCATAATCTAAAGTACTGGTTACGCCTTGGCTGCCATTAGAGAAAGTTATTTCCTCATCATCTAGCCACGCCAATTGTGACGCCCCAACCCGAGACCCACATTAACAAAGAGAATTACCGGATAATTCTGTCTGCTAATGTGGAGAATAGAGCTGATTAGGAGTGACCATCAATAATCTTGTCTTAAACATCTACTGCATACGTCGATAAATGCTCTATATTTTTTTTCCGTTTCAAGTGAATCAACATATCCAATAAATGCTTAATACAAAACCATAGGCGGCTAATGGATCTATCAGAACAAAATACAATAACAGAATGCATATCACACCACAAAACAGTAATCATATATATAAATACATATACACAGATACGTCCCAGTATGATACAAACTGATAAAAGTGGTGTAGAAACCACACTATATACATCTAATCAAATACATGTCAGAGTCAAGTGGAAAGAAATATAAACGACATAAAAGTGCTATGCTGATATCTAAGCAGATGCATCAAAGCTAAGTCCTACAACTGATAGCTATCCTGAAACAACTCGATCTGACCCGAGTACAAAATACACGGGTCGGCCTAGCTAAAACAATCAGTTAATGAGGATAGACGATAATATAAAGTATAAGACACAAGGTGATAATTCTTTTCGTTTGAGAAAAGGCAACAGAAAGAATACAACTCATGACTTAAGTGAACAAATGTCACTTAAGTATACAAAGACCTCAAAAGAGATAAATTCAATAATAATACTCAATTAATATAAACGTTCGCCCTACATCATCAGCGACATCCTAAAATGTCTACATGGTTTCCATGAACCATATGACCTCAAAAGGAGAAACATCAATACAAACTCTCGCCAAAAGGGAAAATATAAAAAATTCTCAAATAGGATGATCAAAAACTAAAATATAGAAGAGTCTTCAAATTCAATTATACCTTATCCCATTGGTATAAATGTATATATATCTTAATCTCAACTCGCCAAAATGGCAAAACCAAGAATATCTAACAAAATAATGAAATCATCCAAACTCATGACTCAAGAACTCAATAAGAGTTCAAAACATCATAAATGAAATCACCACATATATAATATCTTATATAGCACTAGGCTATCAATGTAATAAAACATCTTAAAATGGTGAAATCACAATAAAACAGAAAACCCGGATTGGCCAAATCCCTGATTGCAATGCCGAAGCAATGCTGCACGTGCTAAACTCAGACGACCGAAGCCTCAGACATGGTCGCTAACACCTCTCAAAGCAGTTTTCCCTCATGACAAGGTCGTTGACACCATTCCAAGTCGTTTTGTTAGTCCTAACAAGGTCGTTACACCTTCCAAAGCAGTTCGTCCTCATGAGTTGGTCGCTGACACCTCTCAAAGCTGTTCGGCTAGGTAAACATCGTGAATGTGTCAAAAACTCACGGATAAGAACTCGAAAAGTGTTATCGTGTGTCCCATAACACACGTTCGCACTTAGCAGTTTAATAACCGCTAGTCGATGCCATACTAGGAACAACATAAAACTCAGAAAATCATATCTCTCCTCGTCTCATTGGCGAGTGATATAGTGACACCATACTCGATTCGTCTCATCGACAAATATTAAATGGCATCGTAACTTGTCTCATCTCATCGACAAGTGAAAACAACGTAATGGTTCCTCATAAACCATAAATCTCAAAGTAGAAATCTCAAACGATAAACTCGTCAAATATTGGCCTTCCCAAATAATTCCTAAAGATTGGAGTTATAATCTTAAAATCCCACCATAAAATGGCTAAATAACTTAGAAATCAATAATCCGGATAGTTTCGACCGTACAAGTCCGGAATTAACCGAAATAGTAAACGCACATGTCCCATACCACGTGTTTTACTAAATCATTTAATTCTCTTTCTCATACATTCGAATAGTGCAAAAGTGTGTGTTTTATATTTAAAATACTTTACTAGAGAAAAGATGCTTTTAAAACTTTTTCACAAAAAGATTAATAAAACCAATATTTGAAATTCCTTAAGTATAGGAAATAAATAGATTTTATATTAGAAAACTAATTTAAAAATACTATG
The DNA here is from genome assembly GCA_030765085.1 of Allium cepa. NCBI lineage: Eukaryota > Viridiplantae > Streptophyta > Magnoliopsida > Asparagales > Amaryllidaceae > Allium > Allium cepa. The sequence continues at coordinate 1,007,983,154 of CM060945.1, read as the reverse complement.
TAATAATAATAATTTGAAATGTCCATTTATTTCAAAAATTACTTCAAAATGGTTTAGTAAAAACCGTGCTAAATAACAATGAAAAACAAAAAAGATAACTCAAGACCGGTAACTTGAACTCAATACGAATTCAATTCAAATTTAACCCAAAATTAACTCAAATTCTATTTAAATTTGGGTTTCAAATTCTCCAAACATAGCTAACCTATTGATAGGCATCGTAGCTCTCAAAGCATCTAAAAAAATAACATTAAAATCGAACAAGAATGAGAGCAAAAATAAGCTAATACAATTCTTAGTTCAATAATTGTTATTGTTGTTGTTTTGCTTCAGGATAATGATAAACAAATTCAGTTTTGACAAAGCTAACATCAAAATTTTAGAAAACTCAAAACATGTAACTTCTAGCACAAAGTCTAAGATTTTCATAACATCTAAATTTTTTGAAATTGGATAATAAACATGAAAGATATGGCCAAAACAAATTCCAGATCCGAAGTTCTCTATGACTGTCGTTTTAGTTTCGGGACAGCGATACTAAAATGAACTTTCGACCATAGAAACAACAGAATTTAACAAAACCCAAAGCACAAAAGTTGTAGAAGATAATATTATCTTTCAGGAACATCAAGAACCATCCAATTCGGACATCAAATGAGAATGTTAAGCTGAAATTACCAATGACATAAAGCACAGAAAGTTGCAGTTTTACAGTGACAGGATAACAAGTTTGTATTGATTTTTCTACCCATTACGCATAGAATTTGCGAAAGTGTTCAAAAAGAAAGTTATCACATTTTTTCATGCTTTCTAGAACTTCAAAAAAAATCCAATTCCGATTTAAAACGAAAGAGATATACTCAATTTACTGATAGTAATTCATAAATGAACATGCAAAAAAAAAATAAAGTTGAGATTTCTGACTTTGAAATCTCAATCTATGCTAGAAAATGTGAGTTTTGATACGCACCTTACAATTCATTGAGATTAACATAAATAAATTTGACCAAAACTGAAGCAAGGTAAAGGCTTTTGGTAATGGAAAGCTTCAGCTACCTGTAGAAACTTTGAAACAGAACATGCGAAGAAGAAGAACAAGTAATTGACAAACAACCCAAAAAAAAAATTGAAATTTGATGAATTCTTTCTGATTTGAAGTAGATTACCTGTTTGAAATTAGCTTTTAATTGATTAAAACATCAAATCCACGAAGAAATTAGGGGATTGAAAGCCATAGATTGAAATAGGGTTTCTTTCTTTTGTTTATTGGCTAGAGGAAGGAGACGAGAATAGTTTTCTGTACGTACAGAAAATATTTTCTCATTTCCTTGTCTTTTCTTTTTAGGTTCTAGCTTAATGGGCTTTTGGACCCAAATAGAGAATAGATTAATTAGGCTTAGGTTTTAATTCGAACCTAAATCAATATGCACATATTTATACTATGTTATATAATAAAACAATGCATTTTCTTTCAAGTTTCTACACGCATAATTTTTTTTTAAAACTTATATACAAATAAAATAAATAAAATATTTCACAACATATAAAAAGTTTAATTATAATTTTATAACTTTTTTATTATTAAAACCCTTAATTTACATAAATACACAATTTTACACTAATAAATGCATAACTCCATATTTTTAACTCCAAAAATTCTACTAAAATAATTTTCTTGTTTAGAAAAATATGAAAAAGCATTTTAAACTTAATTTTATAACCATAACTCATTTTCAAATCAAATTCCATTGTTTTGTTTGAATAAATTATTGTTAAAACTCAAATACTTCCGTTAAAAATTATCAAAAGAAGTAATTAGCAATAATTAATAAAATTAGTGCATTTTCTCCAAATAAAAACCATTTTCCATTCATTATTAACTCAAACAAAATAAAATGAAGTTCCAAACTTTATTTTCTCATTTTATTACGAAAAAAATTCTTTGTTCTAAATGAACAACTTAAAATTTTCAATTTTATTTTAATTTTAATTCACAATATTAAATCATAACTACCCTTATAATTTAATATTTATAAGCAATCTCCAAAATTAGGATTGTTACAGACTCCCCCTTTGCAAAATTGCGTCCTCGCAATTTCTAGAGAAGAGTTTATATTCAACTCATCTATTCCATCAATCAAAAGAAGGGTAGACCAGCACAAGGTTAAAATTTCTCACTCCCTACTCAGGATGATAGAAGACCAAGATAAAATTGCTCAATAGATTCTATGATTTTCCAAGTATAATTACTGGGATTTACAGACCATTGAAATTTTTTTCAAGCAATACATTATGATTTCAAATGTATCTCACCTTCGAAACAATAACACCAAAGATCGATCGAGTGAGATTGATTACTTAGAAGCTTCTCGAATACAGTCCGTATTTTAGCATCACTTTATCCCGGACTCCAATCAACAACATCATTATTGGCATGACTTTATGTGTATTACTACGGAAAGAGCCATAGTGATTTCAGATTGACGACAATAGAGATAAGAAAATTTGACGAAAGGTAGTTCTTCAAATACCACCAAACTCGGACGACCGCATAACTGCAGGTCGTTAGACCATTTCACTAAAGTAAGATAAACACAAGGAACCAAAATATATGTTTATATTAATTTACAATAGAAAATTCTTAGAGTTTCAAAACTCATTATCTCTATAATCGCAATTTACAATACTTGAAAATTTACAAAACTCTTATTTAAATTTAAATTTAAATTTAAACTCATTACTCTTTATTTAGAGTAAAATGAAATTTATGTTATTTATTCTTCGACTCTTCCGTAAATATATTTTAATTTGTAACACATTTTTCCACATTAATAATCAATTCAAATTAATTTCAAACAAGACTTGAAAAGTACTTATAATTATACCCTTCATTGATGGCTATTTACACATAGCTATCTCCCTCGCCCATTTATTACTATTATGGACTTTGGATCTTACACAACTCATTTAGGAGAAAAAAAACTACACAAAAACACACAGAAATTTTTTTTCCAAATTTATTTCTCAAAATTTTCTAAGTGTTAAAATTTTTTGGGAAATTCGGCAGAGTCTCCTTTGTAAGGAGGGCCATTTACAATATCATAAAAACGATTTATATAATATACATCGACCGTTAGGCCGAAAACACAATATATATCAACATTTAACACTTAAAAATTTAATCCGAAAACATACCTTTCTTTTTAGCATTTTAAAGTGGGTTTGCATAATCTTATATATAATTGTTTTGGATCAAAATATAGCCCAACCATCCTTTTTCACCTGTACTTAACTCAAATAGATGTTATTAGTTCATGTTCATTAATAAGAAGTGCTACACTTAACTATAAAAGGGGAAATGAATCAATTTCATTTCGGACCTCCTGTAAAGGAGACCTATTTTGACCAAGGAAACAACAAAATATGAAGAACTTTATAAATTGAAAGTTGTTCTACTCAGTCTGCTCTTTCCAGCAATATAAAGAACATAAAAATCGGATTTAAGTTTTGAAAGTTACGTTAAATTTACTTTCAGCTTAATCTTAGAGAATTTTGTAATAGGGCAGAATTCCCTATCCCCATTCAAAACCATTTTAGACTCAGTATGTAGCAAAATACGTAAAAGTGGTAAAAAGAAACTTTATAACATACCGAGAGCTCTTTTATTTACAAAAAGATTGAGCTCATTTTGAGTTATAAATCTCTAGTTATCGCTGTTTTAGTACAACACTTTTATAAATGAAATTTCAGCTTTCAAACCAATTTGAAATTTGAAATTTTTCCCCAAACCATTTTATTTGTAAACTACATTTTCAAACAAGATTTTTTCTAAATAATTTAATAAATGATCTTATTTTCCCCGAAAAGCCAAGCCATACAAAATTATGATCAACTCCGTGTAGTCATCTTTTGAAAGAAATTCACTAGTTGGAAACACTTTTATCACTTTACACAAACAATTTTCTTTTTCGAACAACTAACTTTGAAGACTCATTTTTAAAGAGTTAACTAATCTATTTCATTATTAAAAGATAATTATCCATCCAAAATAAAATTTTAATTTACTTATTAACTTTTAAATTGTTCTTACTATTTAAAATGATTGCATTTCATGACTTATTAATTTATTAAACCTTGCATCTCTTAATATAGCATTTTAAAATAAATGAACCATTCAAATTCATATTTCCTTTTGTCACAAAATTAAAATTCCATATTTTTATCAACATAAAATTAATTAGAGTTGATAATTAACTCAAACTTGTTTTCAAAAGAATTTTACAATTTTATTTCAACAATCCCTAAGATAAAAAAAATTAAATTTTGTTGCTCTTTATTTTCAAATAGCCAAATTCTCAAAACAAACTCCATCTTCAACATGTATAACTCATTTTAAAATATTCAATAAAAAATTTACTTTTCAAACAAGGTATTATCTCATCTCAAGTACATCATTTCAATAACAAAAAAATAACTATATACCTTTTCATAAAATTTCAATTACCATAATGGCAATGCCTCGCCACAGTATTATAATAAATAACCCTATCGATTGGCTGCAGAATTGACCAAATAATCAAAACCGCCTCGCCACTCATCCAACCCGCTATGGATCCATGGCTGCATATGTCATCCAAATAAAATTAATTCTAAAACCATTTTAATTTATTCTCCACTTAATTTATATTAAAATTCAAATTTCCATGCCTGATTGTCTCATCACGGTGTTTAGGAAATTCCTTTCGATAACATTGGCCAAATGCATTGACCAGAATTCTTAAAGCACTAGGCGGACAACCCAACACAAAAATTCATTTTCTTTAAAAAAGAAATACATCATATAAATACTCAAAATATTCTTTGTTTTCTCAAAACTCCAATTTCACTTAAAAACATATCTTCAATTTGAAAGATTTGAAAATTGAATTACAACTTATACTCAAAATCAAAAACACAAGAAGAACCCATCAAGATACTACCATAATACTCGATTCACAAGACTGATGGAATAGACTAGAGCTTTTGTTATTTCAAGCGACATAACGAACCACTCACAAGACTCACACCGAGTATGGAACGCGGTAAACGTGATCTATCCTCCACAACAACGTAGCTCACGAGAAATTGGATCAAGGTCAAGTCGAGGATTGACCTTAGCACCACTCAATAGATTAAAAGAAATCTACGAGATATAATTGTAATGGCAAGATATCTTCACGAATGAGAAGAAGAGAACAAACAACGCATCATTTCTTCAGGTGAAGCAATACCATAAAGTATATCAACAATTGAGTATCCAAGAAGGATATCTCAAAAGGGGTAAGAATGGCAACATGAAATAAATTCAATGAACCACCACATTTCCCTAGTGGACATCCTCATGGTAGGACGATAGAAAGGCCAAGAATCGAGAATGAAGTCAATACAATATTCCATTGCACGATTGGGTGTCACCCATAGCGGACTCACAGAAATCAACAGAGTCACAATGATAGGAATTAGAGATATATCATCAACATCTCAAAACTCAAGAGTGAATACATATACTTTAAAATCATCAATAACATTTCTAAGAGCAAGAAACAAAAAATCAGCTAAAATTAGGATAGCTGAATATAGGATCCTTCGGATCACAGATTGCAACTAGAAAATACCCAAGCTATCCCAACTCAAATCATTCCAAACTCTAGATAGGAAAAAGCATTCTAATTCACTTGAAAAGAGAAGCTATAAGGAGAAATACCAAAATCCTTAACATTATAACAACTATTGCAGTTCCCTTCAATAAGATTCGCAATCCTCAAAGAAATCATAAAATAAGAACATCAAAGATCATCAACAAACTCCTTCAACACGGGTGGATGTCAAGCACCTGTATTGAAGAGGACTTGAATAAAACAATCACGATTAGGATTACTCCTAAGATAAGATGTCATCAATTAAATTTAGGAATATTACGTAATTGAACATATTCCTAGACATATCCCAAATTATCTACTCCAAAAGACACGATGAGGTAAAGGACACAACGATTAAGGAATTCGTAACACTTGTATTACACTTAGATGTACCATAATATGTGTTTCTGTTCTGTGTTTATCATACTTTGTTATGAACTTGGCTCTGATACCAAGCTGTGACGTCCCACCCCGAGACCCACATTAACAAAGAGAATTACCGAGTAATATTGTCTGCTAATGTGGAGAATTGGGCTGGTTAGGAGTGACCATTTATAATCTTGTCTTAAACATCTACTGCATATGTCAATAAATGCTCTACACTTTTTTCTGTTTCAAGTGAATCGACATATCCAATAAATGCTTAATACAAAACTATAGGTGGATAATGGACCTATCTGAATAAAATACAATAACAGAATGCATATCACATCATAGAACAGTAATTATCATATATATAAATACATATACACAGATATATCTATGATACAAAATGATAAAAGTGGTATAGAAACTACACTATGTACATCTAATCTAATACATATCAGAGCCAAGCGAAAAGAAATATAAACTACACAAAAGTGCTAGGCTGATATCCAAGCAGATGCATCAAAGCTAAGTCCTCTAACTGATAGCTAGCCTGAAACAACTCGGCTTGACCCGAGTACAAAATACACGGGTCAGTCTAGTTAAAAAAATCAGTTAATGAGGATAGACAATAATATAAAGCATAAGATACAAGGTGATAATTCTTTTCGTTTGAGAAAAGGCAACAAAAAGAATACAACCCATGACTTAAGTGAACTAATGTCACTTAAGTATACAAAGACTTCAAAGGAGGTATATTCAATAATAATACTCAATTAATATAAACGTTCGCTCCACATCATCAGCGACATCCCAAAATGTCGGTTTCCATGAACCATATCTCCCCAAAAGGAGAAACATCAATACAAACTCTCACCAAAAGAGCAAATATAAAACATTCTCAAATAGGATGATCAAAAACTCAAATATAGAAGAATCTTCAAATTCAATTATCCCTCATCTCATTGGTATAAATGTATATAAATCTTAATCTTAACTCGCCAAAATGGAAAAACCCATATATCCTATAAAATCATGAAATCATCCGAACTCATGACTCAAGAACTCAATAAGAGTTTAAAATATCACAAACCAAATCACCACATATATAACATCTTATATAGCACTAGGCTATCAATGTAATAAAACATCTTAAAATGGTGAAATCACAATAAAATAGAAAGCCCAAATTGGCCAATTCGCTGATTGCAATGCGGAAGCAATGCTGCACGTGCTAAACTTGGATGGCCGAAGTCTCAGACAAGGTCGATAACACCTCTCAAAGCAGCTTATCCTCATGACAAAGTCGCTGACACCTTGCCAAGCCATTTTGTCAGTCCTAACAAGGTAGCTAACACCTCCCAAAGCAGTTCGTCCCCATGACTAGGTCGCTGACACCTCTCAAAGCAGTTCTGTTAGGTAAACATCGTGAATGTGTCAGAAACTCACAGATCAGAACCTGAAAAGTGTTAACCTGTGTCTCATACCACACGTTCGCACTTAGCAGTTTACTAACCGCTAGTCGATGCCACACTAGGAACAACATAAAACTCGAAAATTCATACCTCTCTTTGTCTCATTGGCGAGTGATAAAGAGACACCATACTCGTCTCATCTCATCGACAAGTATTAAATGGCATCGTTACTTGTCTCATCTCATCAAAAAGTGAAAGCAACATAATAGTTTCTTATAAACCATAAATCTCAAAGTAGAAATCTCAAACCATAAAATCGCCAAATATTGGCCTTCCCAGATAATTCCTAAAGATAGGAATTAAATCTCAAAATCCCGCCATAAATTGGCTAAATAACTTAGAAATCAATAATCCGGATAATTTCGATCGTACAAGTCTGGAATTAACCGAAATAGTAAACGCACATGTCCCAAACTACGTGTTTTATCGTTTAATTCTCTTTCTCATACATTCAAATAGTGCAAAAGTGTGTTTTATATTTAAAATAGTTTACTAGGAAAAAGAGCTTTTAAAACTTTTTCGAAAAAGATTAATAAAACCAATATTTGAAATTCCTTTATTATAGGAAATAAATAAATTTTATATTAGAGAAATAATTTTAAAATACTACGTAATAATAATAATTTAAAATGCCTATTTATTTCAAAAATTACTTCAAAATGGTTTATAGAAAACCGTGCTAAATAACAATGAAAAACAAGAAAGATAACTCAAGACCGGTAACTTGAATTCAATACGAATTCAATTCAAATTTAACCCAAAATTAATTCAAATTCTATTTAAATTTGGGTTTCAAATTCTCCAAACATAGCTAGCCTAATGATAGGCATCATAGCTCTCAAAAAATATAAAATAAACAACATTTAAATCGAACAAGAATGAGAACAATAATAAGCTAATACAATTCTTAGTTCAATGATAGTTATTGTTGTCATTTTGCTTCGGGACAACAACAAATAAAATTCAGTTTTGACCAAGCTAACTTCAAAATTTTAGAAAACTCAAAACATGAAACTTCTAGCACAAAGTCTAAGCTTTTCAGAACATCAAAAATGATTGAAATTGGATAAGAAATATGAAAGATATGGCCAAAATAAATTCCAGATCCGAAGTTCGCTACAGCGGTCGTTTTAGTTTCGGGACAGCGATACTAAAATGAAATTTCGACCATATAAACATCAAAACATAACAAAACCCAAAACATAAAAGTTCTACAAGATAATCTTAGCATTTAGGAACATTAAGAATTGTCCAATTCGGATATCAAATTAGAAAGTTAAGCTCAAATTACCAGTGACATTAAGCACAGAAAGTCACAGTTTTACAGTGACAGGATAACAAGTTTGTATTGGGTTTTTCGACCCATTACGCTCAGAATTTGCGAAAGTATTCAACAAGAAAGTTATCATATTCTTTTCAAGTTTACATAATTTTGGAGAAATTTTAATTTCGATTTAAAACGAAAGTGATATGCTCAATATACCGACGGTAATTCATAAATGAACATGCAACAAAAAAAATAAAATTGAGATTTCTTACTTTGAATTCTCAATCTGCTAGAAAATATGAGTTTTGATACCCACCTTGCAATTCATGGAGATTAACATAAATAAATTTGGCCAAAACTGAAGCAGGGTGAAGGCTTTTGGTAATGAAAAGCTTCAGCTACCTGTGGAAACTTAGAAACAGAACATGCGAAGAAGAACAAGTAATTAACAAACAACCCAAAAACAAAATTGAAATTTGATGAATTCTCTCTGATTTGAAGTAGATTACCTATTTGAAATTACCTTTTAATTGATTAAAACATCAAATCCATGAAGAAATTTGGGAATTGGAGGCCATAGATTGAAACAGGGTTTCTTTCTTTTGTTAACTGGCTAAAGAAAGGAGATGAGAATAGTTTTCTATACGTATAGAAAATGTTTTCTCATTTCCTTGTCTTCTGGTTCTAGCATAATGGGCTTTTGGACCCAAATAGGGAATAGATTAATTAGCCTAAGGTTTTAATTCACACCTAAGTCAATATGCACGTATTTATACTATGTTATATAATCAAACAATAAAAAATATGCAAACTTATATACATAAATAAAATAAATAAAATATTTCACATCATATAAAAAGTTTAATTTTAATTTTAAAACATTTTTTATTATTAAAACCCTTAATTTACATACACACACAATTTTACACTAATAAATGCATAATACCATATTTTTAACTCCAAAAATTCTACTAAAATAATTTTCTTGTTTAGAAAAATATGAAAAGGCATTTTAAACTTTATTTTATAACAAAAACTCATTTTAAATCAAATTCCATCCTTTTGTTTGAATAAATAATCGTTAAAAATCAAATACTTTCTTTAAAAATTATCAAAAGAAGTAATTAGCAATAATTAGTAAAATTATTGCATTTTCTCCAAATAAAAACCATTTTCCATTCATTATTGACTCAAACAAAATAAAATGAAGTTTCAAACTTTATTTTCTTATTTTATTTCAAAAAAAATTCATCGTTCTAAATGAATGACTTAAAATTTTCAATTTTATTTTAATTTTAATTCACAATATTAAATCATAACTACCGTTATGATTTAATATTTATAGGTAATCTCCACAGCCAGGGTTGTTACACCAGTATTTCGATTACCTTCCAAGATCTTACCAGTTACCAATCTTTTCCTTATCATCAAGATTCTTGCCATGCCATGCCATAAATCTGCTGCCAGAATCATCATCATTCAGCAACTCCGGCTACAACCAAGAATCATCAACAAAGGCTCCATTTTCTTGATAAGATTTCAACTTCATTGTGCCAGTCCTCTTCGTCATCGCAATGGCAGATGATAATATTGACAACTTATCCTCTCCCATATCAAAAAACCTATCGTCGTTGCAGGATGTGACTCAAGAACTTCTTAAAGCCATTGTCAAGCCTCAAAGTCAACTCATATCAATCCAACTAGATGAATCAAACTATCTTATGTGGAAATTGCAAATAGAAATAGCTGTAAGAGGATATGGTTTGGAAGACTACTTCGAACTCAACAACACCGGCAAGATATATTAAAGATACCGAGGGTAAACTTGTAGTAAATCAAGAATATAAAGCAAATCAAATGCAAGACAGCTTGGTCAGTTCATAGTTGTTATCATCTATAGGTCCTACACTGTTGCCACAACTGATAGGATGTAAATTAGCACATGATATATGGTCTACCATTGAAAGACCATTCACATCTCAATCAGCAACAAGAGTGTTACATTACAAGAGACAATTACAGAATCTACACAAAGAAAACCAATCAATGAGTGAATACCTGACCGAAGTAAAGAACTTGTGTGATCAGTTAGCCTCTGGAGGCCATAAAGTATCAGAAACAGAGAAAGTTTTATCTATAATAAGTGGACTAGATAAAGATTATGAGGTAGTGGTTGTTGTTATATCATCAAAGGAACCAGCACCAACATTACAGTATGTATACTCTACCCTATTGGCCCATGAAGGGAGGATAGAAAAGAAGAAAGCAATTACTTTTGATCTCTCAGTCAACTATGCAAGTAACAGCAGGTTCAAGAACCTAGAAAAACCATACAAAAGAAACCAGGGATCTAATAATTCAAGAGGTGGAACATCTAACGGAGCCAGAGGAAGAGGAGGAAGATGGAATAATAATAGCCAAGATGTCAGATTTGTGAAAGATTCGGTCACACAGCTAATAAATGCTATTTTCGATTTGATGCAAACTATACACCAAATCAATAGAGCAATTATACTTAAAGAAACTACAATCCAAACTACAATCCTAGTGCAAATATGGCAAACATGTAGCAAGATTCAAGAAACCAATCAGCGAATATGAGAAATCATCACCCGAAAGCATTAAAGTTGGCCAGACCTGAAGACAGTAATGATGAAAGCTGGTACCTCGACTCAGGAGCTACTAATCACATAAAAAACAATTTAAATAACTTGAATCTGGGAAACAAGGAATATAAAGGTAATCAATCCACTCATATGGCAACGGTGAGTCTATTACAATCTCTTATACTGGAAATGCATGTATTATGGGTAAAAGACAGTTATATCTTAATAATTTGCTAAGAGTTCCTTTAATTAGAAAGAATCTTATGAGTGTGTGTCTCAGTTTTCTAATGATAATAAGATATTTTTTGAATTTTATCCAAAACACTGCTTGATTAAAGACTTACTAACAAAGGAAATTCTTTTGTAGGGTGAAGAATATAATGGATTGTACAAAATCAATGTAGCTAAGTCAAGAAATTCTCAAATTAAAGGGAAATGGTGTAATTCTTCTGAAATTACTAAGGCGGAAAATTATAGAATTTTGATATGTGGCATTGCAAACTAGGTTAACCTACTGTAGATGTTGTAAAGCAAGTGCTTACTGAAAATAATATTTCATTTGTTGATACCACTGTACCATACATTTGCACATATTGTCAAATGGCAAGAGTCATAAACTTAGTTTTCCAGATTCTCAGACTGTTTGTGATAAACCATTGCAATTAGTTGCCACTGACTTGTGGGGCCAACACCCACTAACACTGACTATGGTTTCAAGTAATATATATCTTTTGTTGATTCATTTTCTAGATATGTTTGGATTTATTTTTTAAGGACAAAGTCTAAAACACATAATGCTGTCTTACAATTTATAGCTCATGTTGAAACTCAAACAAGTTGTCAATTTAAGATTATTCAAACTGATGGTGGTACAGAGTTTACACCACTTAAATATTATTTTCAAAACAAAGGTATATTACAATGAGTTATATGTCCACACACATCTGAACAAAATGGCCTAATAGAGAGAAAACATAGACACATAGTGGAATCTGGTCTTACACTTCTAGCTTAAGCATCTTTACCCTTAAAATTTTGGCCAGATGTTTTTAACACAGCTATTTATGTAATAAATAGACTACCCACTAAAGAATTACATCACAAAAGTCCAATGGAAGTTTTATTTAATATCAAACCAGATTACCAAAATATAAAAGTGTTGGATGTCATTTTTTCCCTATCTAAGAACATAAAATACTCATAAACTAAATTTTAGATCATCACCTTGTAGTTTTGTTAGATATGCCAATAATAAGAAAGGATACAAGTGTCTTGATGGTAATGGTAAAATTTTCGTCTTAAGAGATGTTGTTTTCAATGAACTTGTATTTCCTTTTACTGAAAGTGGTATCGAAACTTCACATAAAATTTACAATTCAAGATTTTGCATCCCATCCATAATAGTATACTCTGATGTAGTTACCTCAGGTTGTAATATCATGATCATCAGTTCAGCAGTAGTCACACAACACTGTTCCCTCTCCCCAGTGCATTGAGTTCGGTCTAAAAGTAGTTCACGAACCAGAGGATTCTCGCAGATGTTTTTTTTACAAAATAGTCATGATTAGCCTGACACTCATCACGCATCAGAAAACTCGTTGTTACCTGATACTCAACAAGCATCTTCAGAAACCGCATGTCAACATTCCGTTCTTGTAATCACTAGACATCCCATGATAACATGAGCCAAAAGTGGAATATTCAAGCCAAAATTATACAACATAAATCTTGACACTGAAGAACCAAGTACTTATCAACAAGCAACGCACAATGAAAAATGGATGTCAGCTATGCATGAGGAATACAATGCTCTCATGAGAAACAAAACATAGGATCTAGTACCAATTCCAGAACACGAAAATATTATAGCATGCAAATGGAGATATAAACTAAAGAAAAATGCAGATGGCACTATCTCAAAGTACGAGGCCAGACTTGTTGCCAAAGGTTACTCACATTAACATGGTTTTGACTTCTTAGAAACTTTTTCTCCAGCGGTCAAACCAACTTCTATTCGAATTATTACCAACATAGCATTATATGGAAACTTGAAGATAAAGCAACTAGATGTAAAAAATGCTTTTCTCAATGGTACCCTACAAGAAGCGGTTTATATGGAGCAACCACAGGGTTTTAAAAGGGATGGCAACTGTGAACTAGTGTGTAAATTAAATAAAGCAATTTACGGTTTGACACAAGCACCAAGAATATGGTTTGAGAGACTAAAGTCAACTCTAACTAAACTGGGGTTCAATCCAACCAGATCAGACAATTCATTATTCAAAAAGTTCTTTGAAGGAAATAAAAATATATATTAGTGTATGTTGATGACTTCTTAATCACTGGCAACAATGATTATGAATTCATCAAACTTACACAACAGCTCAACAACGAGTTCCCAATCAACGAACTGGGCAGTTTAAATTACTTTCTTGGAATTAAAGTCAAAATGATCTTAAATTCTTTTAAGTCAAAGAAAATACATTTTAGAAATTCTTGTCAAAACCAAAATGGACAAGCCAATGCATTACCTACACCATTGATAAGTAATCTACATTTATCCAAGGAAAAGGTGAACCAATTGCAAATGTGAAGCAGTACAGAAGCACTATTGGTGCACTACAATATATCATAATAACAAAACTAGATATATATTTTGGTGTAAACAAAGAGTGCCAGTTCATGCAAAATTCTCTTGATGAGCATTGGAAAGCAGTCAAAAGGATTTTAAGATATTTGAAAGGAACCATGAATCAAGGTCTAATACTTGAATCATGCAAAATAATCAACGTTCATGGTTATGCAGATGTAGATTAGGCTGTAGATCATGATGATATAAGATTTACCTATAGATACTGTATTTACTTAGGTAAAATTCCTTCATAGTGTTCAAAGAAGCAAACAACTATATCTAGATCAAGTACTGATACAGAATCTAGAAGTGTTGCAAGTGCTACAGCTAAAATAATATGGATAGATTCTCTGTTAACATAACTTCAAATCAAGACAGACAGTAAAACTACACCATAGTGTGATAAACTCATTACATCACTCTAAGAGCTAACCCTATTCTTCACTCTAGAACAAAACAAATGGAGCTAGAATTATACTTTGTACGAGAGCAGGTTATGCAGAACAAATTAAATATAAATCATTTACCTGCTGCTTACCAGAGAGCAGATCTGTTGACGAAGCCCCTGTCAGCAAGAAATTTCATCAGACTAAAGCAAAGTCTAAAGGTGGATGAAGCCAGCACTAAACCAGAGATTAATCAAGCCTCATGCAAAGATTCTGAGTTTCGGAACTAAAATTCAGAACTTCTCTTATGCATTCTCTCTAAATCGTCTGCTATCTTATTTCTATTGCTCATGTTCATCTGAAAAAGAAAATTTCTCACTCAGATGTACGGTTTCTACATCAAAATCATCAAATACTACTAGATCTAAGAAAAATCGAAGTGAAACTTAAATTAGACCTAAGTACTCCTTGCATCAAAACAAAGAAGAAAAAAATTGTATGACGGAAGAATTAGAAAACTTACTGGAATTCTACTCAAAAGCTTTCAGATCTGAGCTTCGCTATTCACTAAGTGAAAGAGAATGAATCTTCAAACCAAATGAGTCCAAATTCATTTATCACATCACTGTTACAAAGCTTCCTCTCTACATTCATTTGAAAATTTAATCGAATTTGGTGATCCTCGATCTCTACAGAAAATTAGGGCAAGCGGCAGAAGCCCTAGTCTAATTTGAGGGCGGGAGTTAGAATATGAGCGTATGTGGTGTTGTCATATTGTTATATCAATATTCTGTAAATAGCAGTATATTGAGTTATGGGCTGTAATAAGGCCCAAGTATCATTTAACTCATATTCACATTATAAAAGCAGTCTGCATATCATTGTATCTGTGTACAAAAGTATTTTCAATTTAATAAAATAAAAATTCTATTATATCACGTGCATTAAATACATGTCCTCACGTCTTTTTGATAAATATGTATCCTTAGCATTTTAAGTTATGATTACATTTTATGTCAGCATATGATTTACTACAACTATAATTTTTATTTTTATTTAGAGGGTAAGTATATATTTTAAGGTATAATCATGCTATAGCCATAAATTCAGACATGCATTTGTATCATGCTGTCGTTACCTTTGTGCTTCCGATCATGGTTGGATGTTACATTAAAGATTATAAGCTATAGGTGAGAACAACCATCCGATAAAGGTTTGATATATTTTAATTTCATGGATTGCCAAATTTTGCGTTGAGCCCATGTGCATATGACCTATTTGTCTTCCTAAGTGTCAATATGTGGTTTTGTACATTTTTTGTGATTAACCAACAAGCAGTTGTAATGCAATAACAATCTAGCTCTCAATCTTCAATAGTTTGCATATTATTGATCCCATTTTCTTTAATACAATGTTGCGACAATGTACGCCTACAGACATATTTTTAGTACATGCCATTTGTGCGCATTTCTTGAATTATTTTATTTAATGGATTTTAGTATGCACGCTATAGTGTGTGTTTACTAAAGGATAGTTAATATTTAATGGATTTCAGTATGCATGCTACAGTTAGGAAAATCGAAATTTATTGTAGATGGCTTTTAAGTATGCTACACACGTTTAAAGAGTGAGACTTGGTCCATGTTGAATTATAAATTGTAAGGATATTATGTTACAAGAAAAATAGTGTATGAGAAAGTGGTTAGGGAAGAGAGGGATTTTGTGTATTGTGTGTATTGAAACAAAGTCCCACATAGTGGAATATTTGTTTCGATACCATCATATATACAACCACCTAACATACTAAATCAAAAGAAAAGAAGAAGAGATTTGAAGATTTGAGACGTGGCATTGGGCATGAGGGCTTTAGGCCTTCATATTAATATTAAAATGTCAAAGATTGGGCCTTGGCCATTGGGGCTCTTGGGGTCTCGTGATTAGATGGGCCTCCATCTGTCGCTTGGGCATACTGCGCTAATTTTGAACTTCAAAATTAGACCGTTGCACCTATGCATGCGCGTCTATCGGTTAAAAGGTCACATCCTTTCCAACAGTCACGACAGCTCCAAATAGGCACCTCCTCTAGCCCATATATAGGGGCTCGCAGAACGAGATTACTCACTTACAGATTCTTCATTCTCTTCATTCTTCTCCACTTCTCAGAACTCGTTTCTCAGATCTATAATTCCTTCAGTTCGTCGTCGCTCCGTCTGCACACACAACATATCGGGGCCGGTCCGTTTCATCATGGGAAACAAATTGCTCATATCCTTCAGTGCATATATAGGGGCAAATTGTTTCAAGGAAACAGATATTCTCTGGACTCGGACGACTAGGTAATTCTTCGGATTACATACAAATTCAATTGTAACTGTTCTGTACTGTAATAGTATTTACTAGAATTTGTCACACTTTATACTGTTTCTGTTTTTTGCAATTTAATTGTGAAAATTATAAACATTTTTCTGCTGTGACAATTTCTAAACAGTTTAGTGACTTTATTGAAGTTACTATTAGATTTGTAACACTTTTCTGTAGTTGCGAATAACGTTCTTGAAACAATGTTGATTGTTGTAGACAACGATGTCTCAAAATAGCAACAATAATAACGCTACACCAACACAGAAGGTGACAAACGCTCAACCGGCACCTCTGCTTCCGACAATGGCACTGTCTAATGGAGAAAGGCCAGAAAAGTTCAACGGGATGGACTTCAAGCGTTGGTAATAGAAGATGTTGTTTTATCTAACAACATTATGCCTCGCCATGTTTCTTACCGAAGATGCTCCGGATGTTGGCGAACTCGAACCCGATGCAATCAAAGTGGAGGCCACAACTGTCTGGAAGAATCCATACTTTATGTGTAAAAACTATATTCTGAATGGTCTGGATAATAGCTCTACAATGTCTATTGTATTGTTGCAACATCCAAGGAACTCTAGACGGCCTTGGACAAAAAGTACAAAACTAAAGATGTGGGCATGAATAAATTCATCATAGGCAAATTTCCCGGCTTTAAAATGGTAGATTCAAAGACTATGATCAACCAGACTCAAGAACTAAAACTGATCATCCGTCAACTACAAGATAAAGGGATGATACTTAGCAAAATTTTCCAAGTTGCCACAACCATTGAGAAACTTCCTCCATCGTGGAAGGATTTTAAAAATCACCTTAAGAAAAAGCGTAAGGAAATGATAACGGACGAACTCATAGTTCGTCTGGAAATTGAGGAAGACGATAGAAATTATGAAAAAAAGATCTCTCAGAATATGGCTGCCAAAGCAAATGTTGTTGATTCCGGAAAACCTAACAAGAGAAAATGTGAGAATGCACCTCAGGTCAAAGAAGAAATTTCAAGGTTCTTGCCATAACTGTGGAAAGAAGGAGCATAATGCAGTCGAATGTCGCGCTCCCAAAAAGAAGAAATCAGAAGCAAATACGGCTGAAGTTACAGACGGCATTTATGATATGGATTTATGTGCGGTAACATCAGAATGCAACCTTGTTGGTAATTCAAAGGAATGGTTTTAGACCCAGGTGCCACTCGACACATATGTTCTAATAAGTGGATGTTTACAACCTATAAAACTACAGCTGATAATGAACAAATTTTATGGGCAATTCATCTGCATCAAAGGTCGAAGGAAAGGGAAAAGTTGTGCTGAAACTAACTTCTGGAAAAGTGCTTACTCTGAGTTATGTTCTTCACGTTCCAAAAATCCAAAAAAATTTGATATCAGGGTCCTTGCTTAGCAAGTATGGTTTCAAATTTACCTTTGTAGCCGATAAGTTTGCATTATCAAAGAATGGAGTGTATGTAGAAAAAGGATATGTATGTGATGGTTTATTCAAAGAAAATGTAACAACTATTGTGCTAAACATTGATATGGATATAAGTGAATCTTCTGCTTATATTGTTGACTCTTCTAACATATTGCATTCTTGATTAGGGCATGTGAATTTTGATACGCTGCGAAAAATGATTAATCGAGAATGTATACCAAAATGTAACATAGACTCCAACTATAAATGTCAAATTTGTGCAGAAGCAAAATTAACAAGAACCTCGTTTCATCATGTTGAACGAGAAACTGAACCTCTAGACCTTATACACACTGATGTGTGTGATTTGAGAATGTATCAAACTATAGGTGGAAAAAGGTATTTCATTAAGTTTATTGATGATTGTACTAGGTACTGCTATGTGTATCTCCTTAGAAGCAAGGATGAAGCATTTGATATGTTTAAACAGTATAAAGTAGAAGTTGAGAATCAACTCAGCAGGAAAATTAAAGCCTTAGGAAGTGATAGAGGAGGAGAATAAGAATTTCCTTTTGAGGAATTCTTTGTTGAGCACGACATTATATACCAAACTACAGCACCATATTCACCTCAATCCAATGGTATAGCCGAACGGAAAAATAGAACTCTTAAAGAAATGATGAATGCTTTATATTCAGTTCTGGCTTGCCAGATAACTTTTGGGGAGAAGCTATTCTTTCAGCAAACCATGTTTTAAAAAAATACCACGAAAGAAAACGTCCAAGTCTCCTCACGAATTTGAAAAAATAGACCAGCATCCTACAAATACTTAAAAGTGCGGGGGTGTCTTGCCAAAGTAGAGACCAAAGAAGGTCAAAATTGGACAAAAAACAATCGATTGTGTATTCATTGGATATGCACAAAATAATGCCGCTTATCGATTTCTAGTACACAAATCTGAAATTGATGATATTCATGAAAATGCCATCATCAAATCGAGAAATGCAAGATTTTTCGAAACATATTCCCTTTAAAACTGGGTACCGACAATAATAATCAAAAGAGACCAAGAGAAGACGAATCTACTGATTCTCTTGAGAATACTGAACAAAATAAACTTCGGCAAACTAGTGCTGATCAACAAGTGGAGGAACCAGGAAGGAGCAAATGGTTAAGGAACTCTAGGACCTTTGGACCAAACTTTTGTACTTTTATGTTGGAAGATGATCCATTGACATATAAACAAGCTTTGTCCTCCAACGATGCACCTTACTAGAAAGAGGATATTAACAATGAGATTGAATCCATTATGGCTAATCATACCTGGGAGTTAGCTGATTAACCTCAAGGATGCAACACCTTAGGTAATAAATGGATATTTGAAAAGAAATTGAAACCCGATGGTTCAATAGACAAGTACAAAGCATGTCTTGTAGTCCAAGGATGCAGACAACAGGAAAACCTGGACTATTTTGATACATATTCACCAGTGACGAGGATAACATCTATTAGGATGCTTATTGTAATCGCATCCATACATGATTTGGAAATACATCAAATGGATGTAAAACTGCATTTTTGAACTGTGAACGAGAGGAAGAAATATATATGATGTAACCTGAAGGATTTCTTAGCTCCGAAAATGGGAATAAATATTTATGCAAATTAGTAAAGTCGCTTTATGGCCTTAAACAAGCTCCAAAACAATGGCGTGAGAAATTTGATGAAATTATGTTATCAAATGGATTCGTAATATAAAACACATACATGTTGGATATGTCAATTGTTTGTCTTTATGTTGATGACTTACTAATCCTAGGCAATAACAAGGCCATAATAACATCTACAAAGAATACGTTATCCTCTAGATTCGATATGAAAGACCTAGGACTGGCTGATGTGATATTGGGTGTCGAAATTTTGAAAACACCACAGGGATATGCATTATCCCAATTACATTACATCGGTAAGATACTTGAAAAATTAAGGCAATATAGTATAACTATTGCAAAATCACCAGTAGATATGAACCAAAATTGGGTAAAAAAACACTGGTGATGGTATCTACCAGCTTGAATACTCTCGTATACTAGGAAGTATCATGTATGTTATGAACTGCACTAGGCCAGATATCGCATACGCTGTAAGTAAGCTGAGTAGATTTACCAGCAATCCTCGTAACATCATTGGAAAGCATTAATCAGAGTTCTAGGATACCTAAAGTACGCGTAGAACTATGGTATACCTTATAAAAAATATCCTTCAACTTTGGAAGGATAGAGTGATGCCAATTGGATAACTGGTTCACAAGATACAAAGCTACAAGTGGATATGTGTTCACATTAGGAAATGGAGTAATATCATGGAAATCATCCAAAATATACTTGTATATCTAGATCTATGATGGAATCAGAGTTTATTGCACTAGATAAGACCACCAAAGAAGCAGACTGGCTTCGAAGTTTCCTGGAAAACATTCCAAATTGGAGCAAATCCGTGCCTCCAATATGTGTACATTGTGATAGTCAATCAGCAAATGGAAGAGCTAATAGTACATTATGCAATGGTAAATCTAGGAATATCCGTCTTAGACATAAAACAATAAGACAACTTCTCTCTATCGGAGTTATCACTATAGACTACATAAGGTCTAAAGGTAACATAGTGGATCCACTAACAAAAGGCTTGCAAAGAGAGAAAGTTCAAACCTTGTCGAAGGAAATGGGTTAAGGCCCATAGAATAAAAGTTTTTTTTAATGGAATTCCCACCTAGTTGACTGGAGATCCCAAGATCTAGGTTTAAAGGGACAACTAAGTTTAACAAGAAACTTGACGGCACTGTAACACACAGAACATTCCTATGATAAAGTCACTGCATTATTTTATGGAAAATAGGATAAGTATTGATACTTTAATGATGTTTGTACTTGAGAAATTATGAATACCTCTTATAGAATCACCTACGTAAGTGCGAAGGCGCCGCTTCAAAGAGAGTTATAAGGCCAAATTCTCTAAGCACTTATGAGACCAGGCAGGTGTTCAATGCAAAAATGAACATAAACAAAGAACGAAGGATTATAAGAAACATTTATCATGTGATATCTATTTTAGAAATTACACAAAAGGCTTACAGTTCAAGGACATTCTAAGTCTACTGATTCGCCCGTAAATAGGTAATCACTAGGAAAGTTTAAGGAACATGTGGTACTTTAAACTGGTCCAATAAATGTCTCGTGAAGCTATGAACAATACTCATTCATGTGTGGGACTGTTAGAAGAAAAAAAAATGAATGAGAAAGTGGTTCAGGAAGAGAAGGATTTTGTGTATTGCGTGTATTGAAACAATGTCCCACATAGTGGAATATTTGTTTCAATACCACCATATATACAACCACCTAACATACTAAATCAAAAGAAAAGAAGAATAAGAGACTTGAAGACTTGAGATGTGGCATTGGGAATGTGGGCTTTGGGCCTTCATATTAATATTAAAATGTCAAAGATTGAGCCTTGGGGGCTCTTGGGGTCTCGTGATTGGATGGGCCTCCGTCTGTCGCTTGGGCCTGCTGCGCTAAAATGGCTAATTTAAAACTTCAAAATTAGACCTTTGCACCTATGCGCGCGTCCGTCATTTAAAGGGTCGCAACCATTCCAACAGTCATGGCCGCTCCGAATAGGCACCTCCTCCTGCCTATATATAGGGGCCCGCAGAACGAGATTACTCACTTACAGATTCTTCATTCTCTTTATTCTTCTCCACTTCCCAGAATTCTATTCTCCGATCTATAATTCCTTTAGTTCGTCATCACTATGTTTGCACGCACAACATACCAGGGCCAGTCCGTTTCATCATGGGAAACAAATTGCTCATATCCTTCCGTGCATATAAGGGGGCAATATTGTTTAAAGGAAAGAGATATTCTCTAGACTCGGATGACTAGGTAATTCTTCGGATTACATGCAAATTCAATTGTAACGGTTCTGTACCATAACAGTATTTACTAGAATTTGTCACACTTTACTCTGTTGCTATTTTTTGCTATTTAATTATGAAATTTATAAACATTTTTCTGCTGTGACAATCTCTAAATAGTTTAGTGCCATTATTGAAGTTACTATCAGATTCGTAACACTTTTCTGTAGTTGCAAATAACATTCTTGAAACAATATTGATTTTTGTAGACGATGATGTCTCAAAATAAGAATAAGAGTAAGGCTACACCAACACAGACGGTGACAAATGCTTAGCCAACACCTCTGCTTCAGACAATGGCACTCTCATGGAGAAAGCCAGAAAATTTCAGTGGGAAGGACTTCAATCGTAGAAACATAAGATGTTGTTTTATCTAAAAACATTAGGCGTCGCCAAGTTTCTAATCGAAGATGCTCATGAAGTTGGCGAGCTCGAACCTGATGCAATCAAAGTGGAGGTCGCAAATGTCTGGAAGAGTTCAGATTTTATGTATAAAAACTATATTCTGAACGGTCTGGATAATAGCCTCTACAATGTCTATTGTACTGTTGCAACATCCAAGGAACTATGGACGGCCTTGGACAAAAAGTAAAAAACTGAAGATGCAGGCACGAAGAAATTCATCAAAGGCAAATTTCTCGACTTTAAAATGGTAGATTCAAAGACTATGATCAACCAGACTCAAGAAATACAACCGATCATCCGTCAACTGCAAGATGAAGGGATGATACTTAGTGAATCTTTCTAGGTTGCCGCAACCATTGAGAAACTTCCTCCATCATGGAAGGACTTCAAAAATTACCTTAAGCATAAGCATAAGGAAATGACAATGGAAGAACTCATAGTTCGTCTGCGAATTGAGGAAGACAATAGAAATTCTGAGAAAAGGATCTCTTAGAATATGGCTGCTAAAGCAAATGTTGTTGAGTCAGACAAACCTAACAAAAGAAAACGTGAGAATGCACCTCAGAAGTCAAAGATGAAATTTCAGGGTTCTTGCCATCACTATGGAAAGAAGGGGCATAAAGCAGCCGAATGTCGCGCTCCCAAAAAGAAGAAATCAGAAGCAAATACAGCTGAAGTTACAGACGACATTTATGATATGGATTTATGTGCAGTAACATCAGAATGCAACCTTGTTGGTAATTCAAAGGAATGGTTTTAGACACAGGTGCCACTCGACACATATGTGCTAATAAGTCGATGTTTACAACATATAAAACTACAACTGATAATGAACAACTTTTCATGGGCAATTCATCCGCATCAAAGCTCGAAGGAAAGGGAAAAGTTATGCTGAAACTAACTTCTAGAAAAGTGCTTATTTTGAGTGATGTTCTTCACGTTACAGAAATCCCAAAAAAATTGATACCAGGGTCCTTGCTTAGCAAGCATGGTTTCAAATTTACCTTTGTAGTTGATAAGTTTTTATTATCAAAGAATGGAGTGTATGTAGGAAGAGGATATGTATGTGATGGTTTATTCAAAGCAAATGTAACAACTATTATACCAAACACTGATATGAATATAAGTGAATCTTCTGCTTATATGGTGGACTCTTCTAACACATGACAATCTTGATTAGGGCATGTGAATTTTGATATGCCGCGAAAAATGATTAATCTAGAATGTATACCAAAATGTAACATAGACTCCAACTATAAATGTCAAATTTGTGTAGAAGAAAAATTAACAAGAACCTCGTTTCATTATGATGAATGAGAAAATGATCCTCCTTACCTTGTACACACTGATGTATGCGATTAGAGAATGTGTCAAACTAGAGGTGGAAAAAGGTATTTCATTAAGTTTGTTGATGATTGTACTAGGTACTGCTATGTATATCTCCTTAGAAGCAAGGATGAAGCATTCGATATGTTTAAACAGTATAAAGCAGAAGTTAAGAATCAACTCAACAGGAAAACTAAAGCTTTAAGAAGTGATAGAGGAGGAGAATATGAATTTCTTTTTGAGGAATTCTGTGCAGAGCATGGCAATATGCACCAAACGACAACACCATACTCACCTCAATCCAACTATATAGCCGAATGGAAAAAGAGAACGTTTAAGGAAATGATGAATGTTTTATTAATAAGATCTGGCTTACCAGATAACATTTGGGGAGAAGCTATTCTTTCAGCAAACCATATTTTAAATAAAATACTACGAATGAAAACATCCAAGTCTCCTCATGAACGATGGGGAAAAATAGACCGGCATCCTACAAATACTTAAAAGTGTGGGGGTGTCTTGCCAAAGTAGAGATACCTAAACCATAGAAGGTCAAAATTGGACAAAAAACAATCGATTGTGTATTCATTGGATATGCAAAAAACAGTTTCACTTATCAATTTCTAGTACACAAATCTAAAATTGACGATATTCATGAAAATTCCATCACCAAATCAAGAAATGCAAGATTTTTCGAACATATATCCCCCTTAAAACAAGGTACTGACAATGATACCCAAAAGAGACCAAGAGAAGATGAATCTATTGATTCTCTTAAGAACATTGATAAAAATAAACTTCGGCAAACTAGTGCTTATCAACACATGAAGGAACCAAGAAGGAGCAAAAGGTCAAGGACCTCTAGGACCTTTGGACCAGACTTCTACACTTTTATGTTGGAAGATGATCCATTGACATATAAACAAGAGATCTCCTCCAGCGATGCCCCTTACTGGAAAGAGGCTATTAACAATGAGATTGAATCCATTATGGCTAACCATACCTGGGAGTTAGCTGATTTGCCTCAGGGATGCAAGACCTTAGCTAATAAATGGATATTTAAAAAGAAATTGAAACCCGATGGTTCAATAGACAAGTACAAAGCTTGTCTTGTAGTCCAAGGATTCAGACAAAAGGAAGACCTGGATTATTTTGATACATATTCACCAGCGACGAGGATAACATTAATTAGGATGCTTATTGCAATCACATCCATACTTGATTTAGAAATACATCAAATGGATGTAAAAATTGCATTTTTGAATGGTGAACCAAAGGAAGAAATATATACAAAGCAAACTGAAGGATTTCTTAGCTCCGGAGATGGGAATAAATTATGCAAATTAGTAAAGTAACTTTATGGCCATAAACAAGCTCCAAAACAATGGCATGAGAAATTTGACGAAACTATGTTATCAAATGGATTCAAAATAAATTAATCAGATAAATGTGTCTACATAAAACATGTACGTATTGGATATGTCATTGTTTGTCTTTATGTTGATGACTTACTAATCCTAATCAATAACAAGGCCATAATAACATCTACAAAGAATACGTTATCCCCTAGATTCGATATGAAAGACCTAAGACTGGCTGATGTGATATTAGGTGTTAAAATTTTGAAAACACCATAGGGATATGCATTATCCCAACCACATCACATCGGCAAGATACTTGAAAAATTCAAGCAATATAATATAACTATTGCAAAATCACCAGTAGATATGAACCAAAATTGGGTAAAGAACACTGGTGATGGTATCTGCCAACTTGATTACTCTCGCATACTAGGAAGTATCATGTATGTTATGAACTGCACTAGGCCAGATATCGCATACGCTGTTAGTAAGCTGAGTAGATTTACCAGCAATCCTAGTAAACATCATTGGAAAGCATTAATGGAGTTCTAGGATACCTAACCTATACTTAGAACTGTGGTCTGCACTATACAAACCATCCTTCAACATTGGAAGGGTACAGTGATGCCAATTGGATAACTGGTTCAGAAGATACAAAGTCTACAAGTGGATATGTGTTCACATTAGGAAATGGAGCAATATCATGGAAATCATCCAAACAGACTTGTATAGCTAGATCTACGATGGAGTCGTAGTTTATTGCACTAGATAAGACCGCAGAAGAAGCAGACTGGCTTTAAAGTTTCCTGAAAGACATTCCAAATTGGAACGAACCTATGCATCCAATATGTATACATTGTGATAGTCAATTGGCAATTGGAAGAGCTAATAGTACACTATACAATGGTAAATCTAGGCATATTTCTCGTAGACATAAAACAATAAGCAACTTCTCTCTAATGGAGTTATCACTATAGACTACATAAGGTTTAAAGATAACATAGCGGATCCACTAACAAAAGGCTTTCCAAGTGAGAAAGTTCAAACCTTATCGAAAGGAATGGGGCTAAGGCCCATAGCATAAAAGTTTTTTTTAATGGAAACCCCACCTAGTTCACTAAAGATCCCAAGATCTAGGTTCAAAGGGACAACTAAGCTTAAGAGAAACTTGACGACATTGTTACACACAAACCATTCCTATGATAAAGTCAGTGCACTATTTGATGAAAAATAGGACAAGTATGATACTTTTAATGATGTCTGTACTTGAGAAATTATGAATACCTCTTATAGAATCACCTACGTAAGTGCGAAGGCGCCGCTTCAAAGAAAGTTATAAGGCCAAATTCCCTAAGCACTTATGTGACCAGGCAGGTGTTCAAGGCAAAAATGAACACAAACAGAGAACGAAGTATTATAAGAAACATTTATCATGTGATATATATTTTAGAAATTACACAAAAGGCTTATAGGTCAAGGACATTCTGAGTCTACTGATTCGTCCGTAATTCAAATAGGTAATCACTAGGAAAGTTCAAGGCACATGTGTTACTTTAAACCGATACGATAAATGTCTCGTGAAACTATGAACAACTACTAATTCATGTAGGGGATTGTTAGAAAAAAAAATGAATGAGAAAGTGGTTAGGGAAGAGGGGGATTTTGGGTATTGTGTCTATTGAAACAAAGTCCCACATAGTGGAGTATTTGTTTCAACACCACCATATATACACCACCTAACATACTAAATCAAAAGAAAAGAAGAAGAAGAGACTTGAAGACATGAGATGTGGTATTGGGCATGTGGGCATTGGGCATTCACATTAATATTAAAATGTCAAAGATTGGGCCTTGGGCCATGGGGCTCTTGGAGTCTTGTGATTAGATGGCCTCCGTCTGTCACTTGGGCCTGCTGTGCTAAAACAGATAGTTTTGAACTTCAAAATTAGACCATTGCACTTGTGCGTGCGCGTCTGTCGGTTAAAGGGTCGCAACCTTTCCAACATTCACGCCCGCTCCAAATAGGCACCTCCTCCATCCTATATATAGGGGCCCGCAGAACGAGATTACGCACTTACAGATTCATCATTCTCTTCATTCGTCTCCACTTCCCAGAACTCTGTTCTCAGATCTATAATTCCTTCAGTTCGTCGTCGCTCCGTCTACACGCACAGCATATTGGGGACAGTCTGTTTCATCTTGGGAAACAAATTGCTTATATACTTCGGTGCATATAAGGGGGCAATATTGTTTCAAGGAAACAGATATTCTTTGGACCCGAACGACTAGGTAATTTTCCGGATTACGTGCAAATTCAATTGTAACGGTTCTGTACCGTAACGTATTTACTAGAATTTGTCACAGTTTTACTCTATTGCTGTTTTTTTGCAATTTAATTGTGAAAATTATAACATTTTTCTGCTGTGATAATTTCTGAACAGTTTAGTGACATTATGGAAGTTACTATCAGATTCATAACACTTTTCTGTAGTTGCGAATAACATATTATAACTATTAGTGATCATGGTTTTCGTTCAACCACTCAATATTAAAATGGTGCTTTTAACTTTAATTTTCAAAGTCCTGTGATATGATCTAACGCCACCTTGAACTAGTGCCATAGGTATATGACTAGGTGGAATTACTTTTGGTTACATTGGAAGACAAAATCTATTATATGTAACCATCACCTTTTGCTTAATTACAATCATGTTATTATTTTCTCAAAAGATTAATGGTGTGCTATCAATATCATGTAACAATTTAAGAAATATACGTTTAATATATACATTACGTGAAAGGAAATTAAACAGTGGCCAATGTTTTACAGTTTCCATCCTTCTTTTCAAAGGATTTTATCTTTCAAACTCTTGATCTTCTTTGAATTCGTAGTAAACAAAATTGAGGCATTATCATCCTCCAAATTTTCAAAATTTTCAATTTGGGCCCTAAAACCTATAGAATTTCCTTTTGTGGGCTATTAAGGATGATTACTATAGACATGGAACAAATAAATTAAAATGCTAGCACCTTCGAATATTAGTGGAATTAATGCAAGTTCAGGAATATACTTTTGTATGTGGACATTTTTAGTAAATTCTCGGTGCTTATTTATGCAGTTCTAGCGTATCTTTTGCCTTAACCTTTTATATGGTTGTTTTCGTCAAATTTATTAAACGTGACTTAAATTATAGTGAAAATATAGAGAAGGTGAACATTTATTAAAGGAGGACCAAAGAACCAGGCATTAACATGTGGTATTTGTTGAAATACGATCCTTGGCTTATTGATTTTTTAAGTACCGAGTTTTATAGTGTTTGATAAAATAAGCTTACAAATTTCGATTTTAAATTTTAGATACAACCTGATAGCGTGGTTGTTCAACTCACATGTAAATTTTAAAGTTTTAAGCAAAACTGAGCATAACTATTTTGAAAACGAAGATAATGATTTTGAATTAATTTTTATTGTTCATCTTCAAAAACGTACTGATCGATTTATGATGCAATAAAATAATGATTTTTTTAACTAAAGTACAGTTACTTATTACTTTCTATTGATATGTTGAAAATAAGATTAATTAATATTAAACAAAAATACATCTTTTCTCTTTGCTACCTATTACTTTCTTATTCATTTGTTCCTATTTCTACCAATATTATGTAATTCACTTAAATAAAAGAAAATAAACTTTCTTTGGTGTGAATATGTTAGTTACAACGGTTGTTGGTTGAAGAAAATGTCTATCTCCAGAATAGTTACATAATCAATTAAGGGTTTCTAGGTGGAAGAGATTTAAGCAGTGCAAGCATTCCTTTAGAAAAGGTGCTTTGATATGCTATAGACAAACCAAATATTATCAGAAAAACTCATTTCAAGATAAGAGGTTGAATATAAATTCGTTTTGATCGTTAAATGAACGAATACTTAAGAATCCACTTTAATTTAGTTAATCAACTAGCTTAAATTTTAAATACAATAATGAGTTAAATTTCAGTATCAATCTTAATATAATAGTTGTTGCATTCAAGTCGATTTTTAAAATACCTATTATTCTTAATATGCAGTTAAAGCTTGAAATTGTAAATCTATAAGATCTTCATATAATGCAACTTATATATAAGTGTGAGAGTGTATATTATTAATTACACCAAGAAAAAAATAGCAGCCAAATATAAAGAAGGTAAATAATAAAAGTGAGCACGCTAGATATTTTATACCGGTTCGGACCTCCCGTCTTACATCCAGTCTCGATGCTCCTCTTTGGTAGTTTCTTTAACCAAATAACTCTCACTTCGTCCGGAGGAATAGGCTAACACAAAAGAGTTTCTTTGACAAACTTTATGTTCCAAATAACACAGATATTGACTGTTGGTACAATTAATCTTATAATCCCCTTTGTCGTCGATAAAAAGATGTTAAGTTGAGGATGATCATAACTTCATTTATTAATATCTTTTATCAAATAAAATATCTCTTTTAGAGATATAAATCTTTAAATCATATTCTTTTCCAATATATATGGAATCTTTAGACCTCTTTTTAACTTTGAAAATAACAAATTAAAATCATTTCTCTTAAAGCATATTGCAAAATCTTTTTGAGTAAAAAAGATCGATACAAATTATACTAATTTTACTTAACATCAATTTCCGTACTCAAACTTTATTATCCTTCGAATAACAGTGAAATCATCTTTTAAATTCATAGAGATACTACAGGTCCCTCCTCGGAATTTAATACCAAATATAAGAAGATTATTGCTGTACAATCCAAGTTTATAAAATTTGGAAAAATTAAATCTTTTATACTTGCGTTGCCTCCAATTTTTCGACTTTATCTATTCCTCACCCAAGAAAGAGGCTAAGTGAGCTAGGGAACTAGTTATTCATGAACATCTCCTTAGTTTGAGCATCTAATATTCGGATCTCCCGAGTAGAAAAGTACAGTCCACTCATCGTTTTTTAGAGCCAAGATTAAATCTCTTATTTATAACAACTTTTCTTCTAAACATCTATTCAAACTCTTTTAAGATAATTATGAAACCACCAAATCATCTTTTAAATATTGAATTATTTATTTGAAAACATTTATAAAAGATTTAGTAAAGAATACTTAAGTTTAAAGCCATCTTTTAAATATTTTTATAGCGACAAATTATGTGTTACTGATTACTATAATAGCGCTATTTGTCCGCTATGAAATTCGTTATTAGCCACGAAATACTTTTTGTATTTTCCAAGATAGCACTAATTATTCGCTATAGAAAGTATTATTAGCGGATTAACAGCGCTGTATATGGACACGTTATTGTAGATGTTGACTTGTCACAACACCAATATGCCGCTGTAAAGATTCAGCCACAATAATGCCTATACTATATTAGGATATGCTCTTTTATAGGGCTTATTGACTTATTATTCATCATTCTTTATAGCGCTTTTTATAATATCATAACGCTTTTTCTGTTCTGCATTTGTAATACCGACTGATTTAACAGCTGTCATTTGGCACTATTAAATATTTATAGTGCTTTTCAATTGCGATGGGGAGGACCTATATGGCCATAGACTAACACGCGCGCGCCGCCGCCCGTCCGACCGACCGAACCGGGCTGGTGCGGGTGCAATGAGATTGGGGTGTGTCATATATTTTTCAAGACTAAGTATCAGAAACTCATCTCCCAATTCAAATAGAAAAATTTAAGGTTTTCCTCACCCATGGGGGAACTCACTCTCCTCGCAAAAATTAATCTCATCTTTCATTTTCAAGGCTTCAAAATAGACCACCTGAATCTCACATCAGAGAATCAAATAATGGTATCACCACAGATGATGATGGCTTTCAATTGGTTCAGTCAAGTTCACAAAGAAAACGTCAGCCCAATAATAATAATATATTGTCACGGGTCAATGATGCTGAAATGAAGAAAAAAGAGGGTCAGAATCCGACCTTCACCCATCAGAAAAAGGAAATCAACGGTTCCAATTTAGAAAACCGGTAACTTTTTCTCTGAATAAAGAACATGGACAAAAATCACGGGCAGACATCGTTTCTGAGAAATCTAAAGAACCAAATGAAGATGAATGAAATCATGAAACTATTGCTCCTATCAAAATTAACAACAAGAAATATGGTATGATGAAAGAAGACATCTACAAAAGAGCTGCTGGATGCTGGAATAATTCGATCTTGATTCATGTTGTAGGCACCAAACCACATTATACGTTTTTCAAAGCTTATATTCAACGTGTCTGGAAACCATTGGAGAATTTGAAATCTTTACCAGAGAAAACGGATTCTTTCTTATTAAATTCAAGGAGTTTCAAGATTGCAATTCAGTTATTCAGAATGGACCATACTTCTATAATGGAAAACTCATCATAATGAGAAGATGGTCTTAATCCCTGAAAATGGATAGAGATCTTCTTACTACGATGACAATATGGGTTAAGTTACCCAATGTCAATCTTAAATTGTGGAATCGCGAGGCTTTCAACGTGATGGCCAGCATTATTGGAAAAACCTTAAAAATGGATGCATCTACAACCATTAAAATGAGATTGAATTACGCTTGTCTTCTTGTGGAGGTATCTGCAGATGATGAACTTCCTCAAGAAATCAATTTTACACTTTACAATGGCGAAAATATTTTTCAAAAAATTGAATATGAATGGGTTCCACCGAAGTGTAGTATTTGCAAATGCTTCAGAAACACTAGAGAACAATGTAATCCGAAACAAATGTGGATACCCAAAACCAATAACCAAAACAGAGAAATCTCTGTAGTCCAAGAAAATAATTCAATTGAAACATCTCAAGAACCAAATCTCAATGAAGAGGCAATGCATCAGTCAAGAATCCTAAAGAACAAGGATCGAATCAGCCACGAAGGTATCATCTTCAGTCAAGAAACAATATCAAAATTGCGCACCGATCAAAATGACCAGATCCTTGCTATGGAAGTTCATCATTCAGACGGTTGGAAGGAAAATTCGAAGTACATAATACAACACAGTAAATAAGAAGGAAATAATAATAAAAAGGTCATAAACTCTGAAATCCCTTCCATTTCAGAGTCATGTTTAATTACAGACAATTATGGTACAGTTATAAACAAAATCCCTCATCAAAGAACCAGCCACAGTTGGGAAAATAACATGGAGAGTGAACCTCCATCAGTAAAGGATGAAGAAGTTGAGGACAGTGTCGCCATCCACTCAACTTTGCCTCGTAATGCTGAGGAGTTTGACATCTTTCTTATCCAAATTCCAGGTAGTGCTACTTTACCAACTATGTTATAAAGGAATCTAAAAAAAAAATTTGATATATCAGAATTACATATTGCCAAGTTTAAAGCAGTTGGCAAAAATAAGAGCAAAATTAAAGAGAAGAAGGATTTTAGGCAAAAATACATACCAGTCAATCCAGATTGGAATGAAATGACCATAATGCTTAAAGCTAAAAGCACTGAGAAAAAGAAGAAGGGTAAGGGTATCAGTGCATCAGGTTCAATCTGAAACCCTTTCTGTTTCATATATTTTAATCTACAATATTATTATATTTTATTATGTCTATCATTGCTTGGAATTTCAAGGGTATGGATTCCCCTACAAAGAAAAATGATATTATAAATTTGGTTAGGACTCATAAACCATCATTGTTTGCCCTCATTGAAAATAAGATGGATGATGCTAATATTGAGAAATACTATTTTAGACTTTCCAATAATTGGAAATCTATCAACAACAATGACTATGGCAACAAGGGTAGAATTTAGTTATTTGGGACTCAAACGTTTGGGCTATGGTTAATTGTAATAAGGACATACAGTTTATTAATTGCAATTTAAGGAATGTTGGCGGTTTTTCATTGCAAATCACTAATATCTATGGTACCAATTTTGAAAATGAAAGAAATAGTTTATCGTACAGGTTAAAAGCCTTAAGTCAAAGCTATGATTTTCCTTGACTTATTATGGGAGATTTTAATACTGTTTTTCCATGCATATGAGAAATTTGGTGGTAATAAAATCCCCCATGGTAAATTAGAAAAAATTAATAAATTTTTACTTGAATCTAGAACCAATTATAAGAGGAAAAAAATACACTTGGAAATCTGGTAAAGAAAAGAATATACATTGTAAATTTGATAGAGTGTTACTTAATAAAACTTCTACGATGTTTTCCTAGATTTCGTTTGTTGCTCCATTGAGAAAAACACTAGTGATCATACCCCTTTACTTATAAACTTTTTTCATAATCAGGATAATAATAATAAAGCTACTCCTTTTCGGTTCAAAATTGGATGGGTGGCTAATAACGAATACAATGAGATAATTAAAGAGTATTTCAATTTTTCTTGTACTGATTCTTAGCATTTCCAGTTTAACATGTTTTAAAAAAATACAAAAAATAAAATTAAAAACTGGAATAAAGATAACTGTAATAAGAGTGATATTCTAAACAAACTAAGGGAGGAAGGAAAATTTTTGCAAAAAATAACCGATGATAATCCTGGTAATATTAACATCACTGATAAATTCTTTTCTAACCAAGAAAAACAATCTCATGAGTTTTATATTAACACAGTTAAGTATAAGCAAAAAGCTAAAGTGGACTAGCTTACTATGGCAGATGACTGCACTAAATTTTTTCATGCTAAAATGAGTTGTAGAAAACACATTAACAATACAAGAAAGATTATTGACAGTAGGGGTGCTTGCACTAATGACTATTGTAGGATTGTTAGTGAAGCCATCTATTTTTATTCTTATTTATATTACTCAGACTCTAATGAAACAAATTTTCCTGATATTATCCGTAAGAATGTGTTAAATGATAATGCTACATAAATTTTAAATCCTGTAAATTAGGAAGAAATTAAATCCATTATTTTTTGTGCTGGTGATAATAAAAGTCCTGGTCCAGATGGTTTTAACGCAAATTTTTTAAAAAATCATTAGGAATATTAAGGAACAGATTATTAGAGTTGTCAATGAATTTTAGGACAAAGGAAAGTTGCTTAAAAGTTTTAATCATACCTTCTTTACTTTAATTCCAGAAAACAAAAGTCCAACTTGCATTGGAGATTATAGACCAATTTCTTGCTGTAATTTTGTTTACAAAATCATTGCGACCATTTTGAGCAATAGGATAAAATTGTTTCTTCCCTTTTTAATCTCAGAAAATCAGAATGCTTATATTCCCGGTAGTTGTCTATGAAAATTCTCCGTTGGCACATGAAATGGTCAGGAATTTTAATAGTAGAAATGGTGATAATATGTGTCTTAAAGTTGACTTACAAAAAGCCTATGATAAAGTGAACAGAAATTTTATAATTCACATCATGAAAGGTATGAGGTTTCCAACTAAATTTTGTAAGTTAATTTTTGAGTGCATTAATGCACCCATCTTCTCTATTTTAGTCCAAGGTAAACCTAAAGGTTTTTATCAAAAGTAATAGGGGTATTTATCAGGGTGATCCACTTACACCCTATCCTTTTGCTTTGGCTATGGAATACTTTTCTATTCTTATTGATGTAGAAACAATTAAAAATAATATTTATCCAATCAATAAAGTTCAACCATCAATTACTCACCTCATTTATGTTGATGATCTTATGTTATTCTCTAAGGCCAATAAAAATAATGCAGATACAATTAGCCAAGTTTTTGAGAATATGTACAAATATGCAGGACTTCAAATTAATAAATTTAAAATAAAGGCATATTTTAGTATGTACTGTAGGTATAAAAAGTTGGTTTTGGAAATTCTTAATGTGGGTGAAGGTAATCTTCCTATTAAATATTTAGGTCTCCATTTATCTGTCAATCAGATTAAGGACATTGATTGTTCTAATCTGATTGAGAAAATTCGAGACAGAATGGAGACCCGGTCTTATGAATTTCTATCTATTACTGGTAGAATTGAACTTTTAAGGACTGTTGTGTATGCCATCATTCTATATTGGTTTCAACCGTGTCATATCCCTATTGCTATAATTAAAAAAATTGAAAGTAGGTGTGCTGACTTTCTATGGAGGGGTAAATACCATAATATTATTTGGGATAAAGTAAGCAGACCCAAAAAAGAAGGTGGCTTTGGTATAAGAAATCTGAATGACCTTAGTTTAACATGTCAATTTAAACTTTTTAGGAGATTTGTAAGTGGAGAATCTTTATGGACTAAATGGATGACATGAAAATATCTTAAAAATGGTAATTTTTGGATAGCTTTACAAAAAAATAATCAATCCAATGCTTGGAATCAAATCTTAAAATGTAAAGAATTAGGAAAATCTTTAATGCAAAGAATTCAAACCAGGTAATGAAACTAGCCTATGGTTTGACCACTGGTTTCAAAACGATTCTTTTATTAATAGGGTAGGACGGGATTGTAACATTCCTGAAAATTTACCAAGTTTAATTTCGAAATTAAATTAATTTTTGAAAATAAATTGTGAATTAATTAGAGATTTCTAGAAAATAATTAGAAAAATGTATGAATGTAAATTGTATAAATATATTAGTATATAAATATGTTGAATTGGGTAAAGAATCGAAGTCGAACTCGAAGTGGTCCAAAATGTCACAATCCAAATTCCAACGTTTGAAAATCGACATCCACACTCTACTTGTACCTGAATGCTGCAGATCCAAATGTTGAAATTCGACTCGTGACGGAGCTTATAACACCATTAAGTACAACATAACGGTAGAAAAAGAATATACTAATATACAACATTTGATACAATATTCAAATACAACTGAATGATACAATGAATATCAATATGCATCAGAGCTCTGTTACCAAATATAACGACCCTAACCCAACCTTCAAAAACCGGCATTTGAATACGAGTGCCGTATTCGGTGTCGATTTTCGAAGGTCGGGTCAGGGTCGTTATAGGGATAATCTAGTTATTTGTGGTGGTGGTAATGCTAATGTAGATGTCATTATTAAGAATAATCAATGGCAACCTAATCTACATACAATTACTAATCCACATAAAAATATTATTACTAGTATTCCTTTAGATCCTATTGTAGAATGTGATTATTGGGAATGGTTAGCTAGCAGCAAAGGTAAGTTTTCTTTTAAAAAACTTGGGAACATATTAGAAGTAAACAGCCCACTGTTGATTAGCATAAATGCTTTTGGAACAAGGTGAATAATCCTAAGATGACTATCTATACATATTTTGCAATTAAAAATAGATTGCCAACTTTAGATATAATCAATAAATGGGGAAGAAATACTTATTCACTTTATTCCTTCTGCAACTTAGCTAAGGAAACCGCTGCTCATCTATTCTTTGAATGTAATTACAGTTATTACATATGGAGCCAGATTAGAACTAAGCTGAGCATGAACAATAAAAATAGCATGGATCTTAATCAGATTATAATGGATATCAACAACCAATTCAGAAGCAAATCATTGGAAAGTGATCTTGCGTGTGTATTATTGACTATAGCTATATATCATATATGGAAAGAGAGAAATAATCGTACTTATAACAGGTTGAAACTTTCCAAAGAGCAAAGATGGCTAATTATAGAAAGCGACAGCAGAATTATTCTTCATAAGTCTAAGGCAAAAGTTAAAGACCAAACCAAATTTTATTTCCTTGCAGATTTTTAGAGAAAAGAGGCTGGCAGTAAGTACATCGAACATTATCTCCACAATTCGAAGGCCTATCAAACTGATTTAAGCATTCATCAACAATTTAGTCAAGGTGAAAAAGAGCTTCAGACCAACAGGCAACCCGAAACTTTCGAAAGTAGCTACAGATCTAAAGATCTTAGTCGGGATGACATCAGATCTGTAAATCTAGGTTCAATGAACCACAACTTAGCTTCGAAAAGCTAGACCAGCATAATCAAAGCCGACAGAAGTATGAGAAGCAAATTTAATCGGCATCTTTCTTATTGGGAAAGAAGAGAAAGTAGTGGAAAGGAGCAGACAAATGAGATCTGAAGTCTCGCATTTGAGATAACCTCATCACCATTATTTTGTTTTGTATATCGGTATATTGTGTCGGCAACCCTAACAGAGTTAGGATTTTGTAAATTGAGACTTGGGCATTTACCTGTTTTTTGTATTATGGGCCTCGCCCTTTACCATCTTTCAGAAAAAAATGTTAGTTACTATGGTTGTTGGTTGAAGAAAAAGCCTATCCTCAATTAAAAATAGGTATATAATCAATTAAGGGTTTCTAGTTAGAAGAGATTTAAGAAGTGCAAGTATTCCATTAGAAAAGGTGCTTTGATATGCTATAGACAAACCAAATATTATCAAGAAAACTCACCTCAAGATGAAAGGTTGAATATAAATTAATTTTGATGGTTAAATATACGAATACTTAAGAAACTACTGCAATTTAGTTGACCAACTAGCTTAAATTTAAAATACAATAATGAGTAAAATTTCAATATCAATCTTCCTATAATAATTGTTGCATTCAAGTTGATTTTTAAAATAACTATTATTCTTAATATGCAGTTAATGCTTGAAATTGTAAATCTATAGGATCTTTATATAATGCAACTTTATGTAAGTGTGAGAGTGCATATTACTAATTACACCAAGCAGAGATCAATAGCCGAACATCAAGAAGGTATATAATAAAAGCGAGCATGCTAGATATTTTATACTGATTCGGACCTCCTGTCTTACGTCCAGTCTCGAAGCCCCCCCCTTCTATATTTTCTTTAACTAAATAAACCTCACTCCGTCTGGAGGAATATGCTAATACAAAAGAGTTTCTTTGTCGAACTTTATGTTCTAACTTACATAAATATTGACTGTTGGTACAATTAATCTTATAATCCCCTTGGTCATCGATAAAAAGATGTTAAGTTTGAGGGTGATTATAATTTCATTTATTAATATATTTTATCAAATAAAATATCTCTTTTAGAGATATCAATCTTTAAATCGTGCCTTTTCCAATATATATGGAATCTTTAAACCTCTCTTTAACTTTGGAAATGCCAAATTAAAATCATTTCTCTTAAATAATATTGCGAAATCTTTTTGAGTAAAAAGGGTTGATAGAAATTATACTAATTTTACCCAAGATCAATTTCTACTCAACCTTTACAATCCTTCAAATAATAGGGAAATTGTCTTTTAAATTCACACGGATAGTATGGGTTCCCTTCTCAGAATTTAATACCAATTATAAGAAGATTATTTCCGTATAATCCAAGTTTTATAAAATTTGGAAAAATTAAATCTTTTATACTCGTATCGTTTCCAACATTTTGACTTTATCTATTCCTTGCCCAGGAAAGAGGCCAAGTAAGCTAGGACGCTGGTTGCTCCTGAACATCTCCCAAGTAGAAATATACAGTTCACTCATCATTTTTTAGAGCCAAGATCAAATCACTTAGTTATAACAACTTTTCTTCTAAACATTTATACAAACTCTTTTATAATAATTATGAAACCTCCTAATCATCTTTTAAATAAAATCATCTTTTAAATACTTAATTATTTATTTGAAATTTTTTATAAAACATTTACTAAAGAATACTTAAGTTTAAAGTCATCTTTTAAACATTTTTATAGCGACAAATTATGTGTTATTGATTACTATAGTAGCGATATTTGTGTGCTATGAAATTCATTATTAGCCATGCAATACTTTTTTTTTCTAAGATAAGACTAATAATTCGCTATAGAAAGTATTAATAGTGGATTATCAGCGCTATATATGGACATGTTATTGTAGATATTGACTTGTAACAACACCAATATGCCGCTATAAAGATTCAACCACAATAGCGCTTATACTATGTTGTGATATATGTTTTTATAGTGCTTATTGACCTATTATTCATCATTCTTTATCGTGTATTTTATAATACCATAGCGCTTTTTCTGTTATGCATTTGTAATACTGACAGATTTAACAGTGGTCATTTGACACTATTAAATATTTATAGTGGTTTTCAAGTGCACTGGTTTAGTTCCACAATTCGAAAAAATTCTATATCCTGTTCATAAACCACAGTATTAAATACCAATACAAAATGCACAATAATAATCATTTTAAACATAAAATCATTTATATAACATAAGAATCATAATAGATATAAATATAGAGATGTAACACATTACATTAAACATATCAAATATTCATACACATAATATCTTATAGCTTAAACCACATAAATCAAAACTTAGTAGCAAATGTTTTAAGCACACCCCAAAAAATAGCAGCAAAGTTTAACAAAAAACAAGTACATGTTTGGTTGTTTGCATTAAAAAGAAGACCACAACTTTTGCATCCTTCTTCTTTCACACACCTGCAAATAAGATAAATATTTACATTAGGAATGAATATCAATAAAACATCGATGAAATTTGATTTTTAGGTAGCACAGTGCAGTATGTGTGCATAAAGAGCTGGTAAGTTGAAACTAAGGCCTTTTATAACTTGACTACAAAATACATCCAAGCCATAGAAATAAATGCAATCTTAATGAATTTGAAATGAAGTGACAATAACAAAAATAAAATCAAGGGAAAAAAATTCAACATAAACAGACTAACTAAAAAGACACATGCACAGTAACATAAGAAAATAGTGTCGAAACTTCCTATCATGCTTGAATCCTGCATCCAACAGCACATGGAAATATTTAGGAGCATTGGATGTGAAGCAGTTGGTGGCAGTAGTTGAAATGTGTTTCTTAATGTTGATTTCTATTTGTCTCAGTGTATCTCCAGATTCTCAACTGCTCATTCTATTTTTATTATTATGAATTAATCTAATGAACTGAATGCAATGTATGATTGGGACAACACTATTTGGGGATAGGAACTCCACTCTAACTAAGTTAACATTATTCATATTTAAATGCAAGAAACGTAGTATAGTTTGGTTATTATTGTGTCATGATGCAAAATATAGCAAGATTTTGACCACGAGAAGCTATTTGTAGATGACACAATAAGGGAAGCAGAGATTGATATTCAGCCAATAGCTACAGCCGGTTTGACATTTAAAGATGCGAATGTTTCTAAATATTTCTACAAAGACTGTCACAAATCGGTATCCTAATCCACTCTAGCTAAGTTTACATTATTCCTATCGAATATAAGCAATTACGCTAATTTCTATATCCACCTGACACAGTAATTATATGTTTATTATAATATTATAGACCTCATTAATTTCATGCAGTGTTATTAGGTCGTGTAACACTTTAACATTACAACTGGTCTTTTTTAGTAATATGCATAGGTCCATGATGCTCTTCCTTAATACAGTGATGAAAACTATGTGTTGAAATAATATGATGCTGGTATTTGATTACCCTATTGTCGAAAAGTTTGTTTATATAGCTTCAATATCAAAGCAAACATTCATAAATATTGAATCCAACAATATATAATTAAAATTTCAAAAACCACGGAATATATGAATACAAAGTACCGTAATTGACGTTTTTATTACTCGTAAGTATCTATTTATTTCTGTTACGTGAATCAACAGAAAACTTCTCCTCTATAAATTATTACTTTGTTTTACTTGTATTTTTGCTTGCTCTAGTAAATAGAAATTCTTTATTAATAGATTTATAATATTGATTATTATAAATAAACTATGATCGATAATTTGTACATACACGGTAAAAAATGATTTTAGTCTCCATTTTGGTAACCGTCGCTGCAATAATTTTGCTAACCGAATAAAGATGGTCTAGAGAGTGAATTAGGGAAGAAACGTCAGAGTTGGAAGAATGGTGGAGAAAACTTTCTTTAAACCCAAATGCCCCAACCAGTATGAGGAATATTAGTGTAACCACCCATAGTGATTATGTATAAGATTTGGGTAAGATTCCTACAATTTCAGTTATAAGATTTGGGGAATATTAATATAACTGCCCATGGTGATTCAAAGTTAAAGTTTCTTGGGTTTGTATGATGCTGGTATGCCTAATGCTTAAAATATTACAGGTGAGCATATGCTAGTTCAAGTAAAGTATTGGGTGTTTCAGTTTATTCGTTCTTAATCTACAATCAATGAACATAACTTGCTTTCATCCCAACAACTGCATCTTATCCCAAAGCATCAATTTGAGTAGGATTGCAATCTCGAGTCTATTTACAGTACTATACAAGATCTTGTTTTCAGATGGATAAGACTACTTTGGATGTATTGAGATACACTATAGTAGACTACCGATAAGAACACCTAGGATTGTAGCCAATTTGCAATATAAGAAATGGGAACCTGTTCTTCTTATTAAATTTGGTTTTTGTTTTATGGAAATAGATAGATATGGTTTGAATTGGATAAAGAAGATTAAGCGCTGACGGATTGCATATATGATCTTGTGATAACTAGTTTGAAATCGATGGAAATATTTGTCGTGGAGGGACAAACTTTGATGAGGGGAAGAATAAGCGCTCCCTCAGTTTCCTTAGTTTGTTGTTATTATTATTAACTTAGTTAATTTTTATAAAATTTATAGCTAATCAGTTATTATTATTGTTATTATTATCATTGTTAATGTTATTGTGACGCCCCACCCCAAAGGACAAATACGTCACAATGGACGAATACGCCTCTTAGACAAATGTCCCGAAGGACAAATGACCCAAAGGTCCAGTACAGGAAAATACGTCTCTTATACAAATGTGTCACAAACTTTCGGATAGGAACCCAAACAGTGTTAACATATGTCCCATGCCACACGTTTGCACTAAATCGTTTACTAACCGCTAGTACATTTCACACTCAAAGTGGTAAAAGGTTTACCTCGTCTCATTGCTAAACTCGACCCGTAAGTCAAAACGATCAAACGGACGAGTAAAGAATTAACCGATATGATAAATGCATGTGTTCCACACCACGTGCTTTACCAAATCGTTTAATTCTCCTTCTCATTTACTCGAATAGTGCAAAAACATTTATATATAAAATAATTTATTCGAGAAAACAAGCTTTTAAAACCATTTTCGAAATCAATTTTGAAGACGATATTTGAAAATTCCCTTATTATGGAGAATAAATAGTGTTTCCTGGGGATTTGACCAGGCAACTTAGTACTCGGCATCTCCACCGATCGGCCCAACTGGATCGCTCGGCGACCGACATCCAAGGAGTACCCGACATCCAGGGTGCGCTCGGTATCCGAGTTCGTTCGGCGTCGACATAACGTTCGGCATGCCAGAGCATTCAGCATTGGGAGACGTTTGGTATGGAACAACGTCCGACATGTGAGAACGCTCGACATGGCAGAATTGAGCAGCATTAACTACCGTTCGGCTCAAACCTTGGTCGGCCAAACTACCTTTCGGCCCTACATTGTTCGGCCAAACTATCGTTCGTCCTAACTATTGTTTGGCCTAAGAATCATTCGGCCAAGGCATAGTTCGGCCTGGGTAGCGTTCGGCCAAAGTATCGTCCGACCTAAGTTTTGCTCGGCATACAAACATTGTTCGGCCAAGACATCGTTCGACCAAGTCACTGGTTCGGCTTCCAGTAATGTTTGATGCAGATTCTTCCCACGGCATTCAAGGTGTTCGGCCTAGCTGCGCTTGGCATGAGGAGATTGTTTGGCATTCATACCCTGCTCGGCATTCGACGTTCGGCATCTATGAGTCGGCACACAGAAAGCACTCCATTTGGGCTGAGATATTCAGCCACCAGGCCCACCAGGGAGGTCCAAGCCATCTTCTCTATAAATAGAGAGGCAGGGGCATAGTGAAAAGGGATCAGTATTTTGGGAACATTGGAAAAACTCTACCGCATCCAACACTCATTCAAGACTTAATCTTTTGTTTTGCAGTTGTTTTCAAGCAATTAGGAACAGATTGTATCTGTAATCAACTATCAAGGAAATCAACAGAAATCAACTTCAAAGTGGACGTAGGCAGTATGCTAAACCACTATAAATTTGGTGTTCTTGTTCTCTACACTGAAATTTACATATTGTTCTCTATTTTAATTTACTTTCTTCATTAATCTCTCTACACAATCTTTCTAAGGGTGTTAGTGACCAATTTTGGTGCTAACATTTGGTGCTTTCACTGAGAATTGAATTCTCAAGCTGTTAGGATCTGCTTTGTAGCTACTGGATTGCATAAATCCCCCAGAGGAGATCCAAGATCATTGACAAGGCGTCTGTTGATTCTATTCAGAGTTATAACCAACAACTCTACAATGGGAAGACCACGAACCAGATCAGCCTCCCATAACACAGATGTCCACGAAATTGCTAGCGTACAACAAGTTGGACCTAGAAATCAGCAAGCAACAAGAGGTACAGGGCCCTCCACCCAAAACCAAGCGGAATTCGTTTCCTGAACAGAGTTCAACGACTTGATAAGAGAACTCAAGGAAAGTAGAAGGCAACTTGCTGAGCAGATTCAAGCTAACACTAACCTCATGACTCATCTTGCTTAGCAACAGTGCCAGAATGCTGGAGGTAACCCTGCCCCTTATTCTGAATCTGATAGTTCAACGTCAGCCGACGAACCTCCTAGGCGTAGACGCTGTAACGATGAAGGTGCATAAGCAGGCATGGGGAATCAAGCTCGTGAAGAGACTGGACACCCGAATCTCCAAGACCCGAAGCAGGCGGGACATCAACCTGCACAGTCCCATGGAATGGAACCCAACCTTCCATCCTCTGTACAAATTCTGAACTTAACAGCTATGGTCAGGCAGTTGATGAGAGAATACCAAGGCTTGACCAATGAAGATTGGGGAGTGTCCAGAAGCCATACTCCCTTTGCGGATGGTATCCTACAGGCTGAGTACCCCAAGAAGTTCAATTTGCCGACTATCCCAGCCTACGAAGGAAAGACTGGTCCCATGCAGTATGTGATGAGGTATGGATGGATGATGGATTCTACAAGAGCTAATGATGCAACCAAGTGTAGGTGCTTCCCAACCACTATGTCTAGAATTGCCACCATGCGGTTTACTCGACTTCCCCCACGATCTATATCCAGCTTTGATGAACTGGCAATGAAATTCATAGAGCAATTCAGGATACACAACACTCATCCAAAGGATGTGATGTCCTTATCAAGCGTAATCCAAGCTCCGGGAGAGTCATTGAAAGCATACTTGTAGAGATTTCATGTTGCTGCTACCGAAGTAAGAAATCCAAACGACCACGCAATTTTGATGGCGGTAATGCGTAGAGTGGATCCAGACTCTGAATTCGAAGATTTGTTGGCGGGAAAGCCCCTAGCCACGCTGGAACGTTTTTACTCGAAAGCTCATCAGTTCATAAGAAGGGAAGATGCTCGATGGACAAGACGAGACAAGGCACCAGGGCCTGCTCAGGAGACCGTGAAGAGTACCGTCGTCATGAAGCAAACCGACGATAATTTGGGAAAAGCTCAAGTCAATGTCCAAAGCAAGCCTGGGCAGTCTAAAGGATCCGAAGGTGGAAATCTCGGAAAGAAAAGAGAGATGGGGAAATGGAAGTCAAGGATCTCGACCTACAATGAATGCACCCTACTCAACGCATCACTTGAGAACATCTATTTAACGACCTGCAACACTTTTCAGTATAG
This sequence comes from Allium cepa, assembly GCA_030765085.1. Lineage (NCBI taxonomy): Eukaryota > Viridiplantae > Streptophyta > Magnoliopsida > Asparagales > Amaryllidaceae > Allium > Allium cepa. The sequence continues at coordinate 1,007,938,360 of CM060945.1, read as the reverse complement.
GAAACCATGCCCAAAGGAATCAACGGAGGAACAGAAGCGGATGGGAAGTACTGCCGTTTTGACGAGTCTTATGGGCACAACACAAAGGAGTGCAGATACCTCCATGGAGCTATAGAAAAGCTGATTAGACAGAAGAAGCTGCAGGAGTTCGTCAAAGACCCACAAGATGGAAGACAAGAGACATCGGACTTCGGACGTGGGCCAGCTCCACACCAACTAGAACAACCTGCTTGAACTGTGGGCAGATTGGTTATCAATACGATTGCTAGCGGACCTCATCCCGTGGATAAAAATTGGCAGGAGATGGAACGATATGCTAACTCTTTAAGACATGCGAAGTATGAGTGCTGTTCGAATGTGGAGGATAGGACCCCTGCAAAGTAGCAATGCACGATGGATAATGATATTGTGTTCAGGAGTAGAGATATGGATAAAGTGGAGGCCCCTACCATCGACCCGATGGTCATATCAGCGACAATCGGGCCGACATTTGTTAAGAGAATTCTAATTGATTATGGAAGTTCCGTTAACATCATCTTCAAGAAGGCATACGACCAAATGAAGCTGGAGACTAAGGATTTGAAACCGTCTAAAGCCAGAATCTACTGCTTTAACGGTGCAGCAACAGATGCAGTGGGATATGTGGAGTTACCAGTTGAACTGGGGCAAGGCGAGCATAGGAGGGTGATCCAATCATTCATAGTATTGGATGTTGACTCTCTATATAACCTATTTCTAGGACGTCCAGCCTTGGCAGAATTTAGGGCAGCATTGGCCCCTTGGTGTCGGATGTTTAAATTCCCCACAGACAGGGGTGTTGGAGTGGTACACGACGATCAGGCTACCGGATGTACCTGCTATGTGGCTGAGCTGAGAGAGGATCAGCGTAGGGAGAAAGGGTAGGTTGCGGACCGCTCCATCCGCATCCGAAATGCTGATGATTGACAAGTCTCGTCCGCGCCCTGGCTCGGACAACATTCTTGGATCCATAGAGACATAGATCCGAGAGACGATGATGGGGGACCTAGGGAAACAAATGCAGCACCAGCTGAACTAACAATTGATATCCCAGTCAGCCGGGATGACCCGTTACGAATTCTTAAAATTGGATCACAACTCGACCCCGTGGTGGCCGAGAACCTCACTGACTTCCTCCGAGCGAATCTTGATATCTTCGCTTGAACACATTCTGACATATGCCGGATTTCTCCTACAATCACGAGTCATATGTTGAACATAGACCCAAGACATGTTCATGTGAAACAGAAAAGGAGAGACATGGACCCAGAGAGGTCTGCGGCTCTCAAAGAGGAGATGGACAAACTCAAAGCCAATGGGTTCGTCCGCGACGCCCTCTACCCTGAATGGGTTTCTAACCCGGTGCTAGTAAAGAAAGCGAATGGAAAATGGAGAACCTGTGTCGATTATTCTGATTTAAACAAAACATGCCCGAAGGATAGTTTTTCGTAGCCCAGGATTGACAAGCTGGTCGATTCAACCACCAGTCATGAGTTACTATCATTTATGGATGCGTACTTCGGATAAAACCAAATCCCTATGCACCTCCCAGACGAAGAACACACCTGTTTTGTCACAAACGTCGGGTTGTAATGCTATGTAGTGATGCCCTTTGGATTGAAAAACGTGGAAGCAACTTATCAGCATCTGGTGAATCGGATGTTCAAAGGCCAGATTGTAAAACGATGGAAGTTTATGTGGGTGACATGCTCATGAAGTCGCGGCTGTCAAATGACCACATCCGAGACTTAGCGGAGATGTTTGATATACTCAGACAATATGGAATGAAGATCAATTGTTTGAAGTGTTCATTCGGCGTAGCGTCGGGAAAGTTTTTGGGTTTCATTGTGAATGCATGAGGAATCGAGGCTAACCCGGAGAAGATTCAAGCCATCCGCGATATACAAGTGCCCAGAATCATAAAGTAGGTGCAAAGCTTGAACGAAAAGGTGGCCGCGCTGAGCCGATTCATATCCAGGGCCACATACAAGTGTATTCCTTTCTTCGATGTCATAAAGAAGGGAAAGAGGAACTTCGAGCGGACATCCGACTGTGAGGAAGCATTCAGAGCTCTTGTAAGGCACTTAGAGAGTCCCCCGGTATTGTCGAAACTAATAGACCACAGAATATTGTACATATACTTGGCTGTGTCCCCGCACGCTATCAGTACGGCCTTGGTTCGCGAGGAAGACTGGGTTCAAAAGCTGTGTACTATTTTAGTAAACGTTTAACGGGGGCAGAAAGAAATTATCCAAAGATTGAAAAACTAATCTATTGCTTGGTGATTGCATCACGCAAGCTTCGCCCGTATTTTCAGCCACACTCGATCAGTGTCTACACTGATCAACCTTTGCGGTCGATACTCCAACGACCAGAAACTTCTGGGAGAATGCTTAAATGGAATATTGAGTTAAGATAGTTCAAAATTACCTTCCTGCCATGAAGGGCCATACAAGGACAAGCACTAGCTGACTTCATTGCTGAATTTACCATGACAGACGAATCAAACGACTACAATGTCATGCCTCCCGTTCGATGGAAGATGTACACCGATGGGGCATCTAACGACCGTTGTTTGGGGGTTGGCATAGTTCTTGTAAGTCCTGAGAGCCGATCAGTCTGCTACGCTTTGAATCCCGAATTCACCGCAACAAATAACGAAGCCGAATATGAAGCGTTGATCGCCGGGTTGAAACTTATAAAAGAACTGGGAGTAAAATCGGTTGCAATCTTTAGCCACTCGCAGCTGGTGGTGTACCAAGTGCGAGGAGACTACCAAGCAAGGGGGCAGAGACTGGCCCCATATTTGGTCTGAGTTCAGGTGCTGCCAGCAAATCTCGAGTATTATGATATTTCACGTGTTCCGCGTGAGCGAAACAGAGCAGCCGATTCACTGGCAAAATTCGCAAGCACAGGCGACGCACATCAAATGGGATTATTTTCTGTTGTGACCCTCCATGCTCCGAGTATAGATATGATGGAGGTAGATTTCATGTTAGAAACAGAAATCGAGAAGGAATCATGGATGACCCCAATCAAGCAGTATTTTCTACTCGAGATCTTACCCAAAGAAAGGAGCGAAAGATGACAAGTCCTTCATAAGGCTTCTCGTTATATAATGCAGGATGGAATAATGCATCGAAGGGAATTCTTGACCCCACTACTCCTTTGCATTGCCCATGGCGAGATAAAACGACTCCTGGGGGAAGTCCATGAAGGAGAGTGTGGCGACCATACTGGAGGACAGACATTAGCAAAGAAGATCCTCTGTTATGGATACTACTGGCCAACTGTGAATCGAGATGCTGTAGACTATGTGAGAAGATGTGATAAATGCCAGATATATGCAAAAATCCCGAGAGCTCCACCGACGGAACTCACGCAAATGGTTAGTACCTAGCCATTTGCAATGTAGGGAATTGACCTAGTTGGTTCTTTACCCATAGCCAAAGGTGGAGCGAAAAATGCAATAGTTGCGGTCGACTACTTCACCAAATGGGCAAAAGCAGAGCCTCTGGCCACAATAACCACCAGGAAGTTTATTAATTTCGTTGTACGAAATATCATATGCCGTTTCGGCCATCCACAGACCATCATTACAAACAATGGGACTCAATTTGAAAGCAAGGAGTTCAAAGAATTTTGTCATAAATATGGCATTGAAAAGAAGTTTGCCGCGGTTGCTCACCCGAAAGCCAACGGACAAGTGGAAGCCGTAAACAAGATAATCAAGTCCATATTGAAAAAACGTCTGGAAAAGGCTAGAGGCAAGTGGGTGGATGAACTTCCAACAGCGCTTTGGGCCTATAGGACCACCCACAATACCGTGACTGGCCACACTCCATTCACATTGGCATATGGCCCGGAAGCTGTCATACCCGTGGAACTTGAAGTTCCATCACATCGGGTAACTTATTGCGACCCCGAGTCGAACCAGAATCTTTTATTGGAATCATTGGACTTCATTGACGTAAAACGCAAAAAGGTCAATTTGAGAGCGGCCGCATACAGACATAGAGTCGCAAAATATTATAACGAAAAGGTCCGACCAAGAATTTTTAGTGTGGGAGTCCTCGTTTTGAAACGAGTCTTTTCGATACCATCTCATATGAATCCCATATAGGAAGGTCCATACGTCATCGAACGGAAGCTTGGAGAAGGTACTTTCAAGCTAGCGACCGTCGATGGTGCAACACTCCCAGACCATGGAACAATGAGCACTTGCGGCATTATTATACTTAGTCTATTTCTTTCATGTATTAGTTGCATTTATTTCCAATACGCCTTTATTTCTAGGTCTTGGCATGTAGTAAGACAATTCAGCTTGCTTTCATTAATAAAGGCTTAAAGCCATCTTTTCCATATATTACTAATGTCTCTGCATATGATGATCCTGTGACAGGCAAATGAAACCATATTATTCTGGCCGACATACGAACACGCGCAAACGACCCAAAATCTCCAAGTTCCCAAAGTGCGGACTGGAGTACTCTAAGTCCCCGGAGCGTGGGCTCGAGTATAAACAACTCAAAATCTCCAAGTCCCTGGAGTGCGGACTGGAGTACTCTAAGTCCCCGGAGCGCGGACTCGAGTATTGATAATTTAAAATGTCCAAGTCCCCGGATTGCGGACTGGAGTACTCTAAGTCCCCGGAGTGCAGACTCGAGTGCAAACGATTCAAAATCTCCAAGTCCCCTGAGTGCGGACTGGAGTACTCTAAGTCCCCGGAGCGCGGACTTGGGTATAAACGACTCAAAATCTCCAAGTCCCTAAAGTGCGGACAGAGTACTCTAAGTCCACGAAGCGCGGACTCGAGTATAAACGACTCAAAATCCCCAAGTCCCCAGAGTGCGGACTAGAGTACTCTAATTCCCCGGAGCACGGACTCGAGTATAAACGACTCAAAATCTCCAAGTCCCCAGAATACAGACTGGAGTACTCTAATTCCCCAGAGCGCAAACTCGAATATAAATGACTCAAAATCTCCACGTTCCCAGCATGCGGACTGGAGTACTCTAAGTCCCAGGAGCACGGACTTGAGTATAAACGAATCAAAATCGCCGAGTCCTTAGAGTGCGGATTGGAGTACTCAAAGTCCTCGGAGCACGGACTGGAGTATAAACGACTCAAAATCTCTAAGGCCCCAGAGCGTGGACTGGAGTACTCTAAGTCCCCGCAGCGCGGACTCGAGTATAAACGACTCAAAATCTCCAAGTCCATAGAGCACGGACTGGAGTACTCCAAGTCCCCAGAGCGCGGACTCGAGTATAAATGACTCAAAATCTCCAAGTCCCTAAAGCGCGGACTGGAGTACTCTAAGTCCCCGATGTGCGGACTAAAAAATATTCTAAGTGCTTGAAGCGCAGAAGGAAGAATGAACAACTTTCGAAGAATCTCCGAGATATATAAAGGTGAACCGAGAAGTCCATGTTATTCATAATAGCTCAGATTTAAATCACAACCATACAAAATTGAACGACAAGAGCCTTTTAAAAGACAGAAAAAAGGAACTAAGCTTTATTTAGACAAAGTTTTTACTACAAAGTTCGGAGTAGACAATCTATTTACAAAGACTACTGAAGTAAATGAAAAAGATTCATAACTTAAACTAACTCTCGTTGAACAAGAGTGATGGTCACTTCTTGTGCTTCTTCGACTTCCTCACCTCCGTGTTCTTCTCGGACGACTCCTCCCCTATGCGTTTACCCTTGGTACTCTTCTTTGATGGAGGGGCAGCAGCTGAAGAAGTACGGTGGACATCCACGGGCTTGGACCTGCCGAGGCTCGACCTTGATCTCAGCCGTCTCTCTCTTCTCCTTCTCGAGCCGCTCCTTCATACTTAGCTCAGATGTATGTTCGAAGGCGCCTGTAATCTCTACTTCACAACTCCCCTTGAGTGGAGAAGAAGTCTCAGATTTGTCTTCATCCAGCGTTCCAATCACCTGAGCATCTGGCCCAGGAGCTTCTCCTGCCTGAGTGGCCTCACCTATCTTTTCCTCCACCTCCTTAGCGACATTGCTCCTTGGAGTGGGCCCGAGGTCAGAACGACCTACAGAAAAGCATGAAAAACAAGCATTAGAATATAATAGTCCTTCATAAAGAATGAAGATATTTGAAATCTTAAAGTGAAGAGTTATCTACCAGGTTCCGGCAAGCCCACAGTCGTCAAGGGGGTCTCACCTTCCGGAATGGGAGACAGAATATGGACGCCAAAGCTGGGGTCCTTCGGATTGTAACCAATATGCTGCTCAAATGGATCGAGTATCGGCCGATCAGCCGATCGAGTAGGCGCATAAGCTGGAGGCATGTCCCCGGATGGACCAGTAATAACTTATTTCCGTTTCTTTGAGGGGGAGCTTTTGCCATATATAGCTTTAGCAGCAGATAAGTCTGAAGCCTCGTTTCCCTTGAGGAATTCTTTTATCAAGGCCCCATCATCAATCTCTTGGGTACCGTGCTTGGCCTTTCTGATTTCAATTAAAGTCTCCCACGCCTCGGCCAGAGATTCGAGATAACCCTCGCCCAAGAAATTCAAGTCTCGATGCATGAGAACGCGGGCGTTGAACTCAGCAATTAGCGGGTCAAACATGCTTTTTGACCTCCTCCCTGCCTTCTTCTCCAGCCGCCTCAAGACGCGAGTCGATATCGATGGACGCTATCTTCTTGCCCTCATCACGTGCTTCACTCTTTAACGCCTCAACTCTGGAAATCTCGCCCTCAAGTTTTTCTTTTAAGAGTCGAGTGGAAACGATCTCGTCGCAGTGTCGTTGTGACTCTTCTTGGGCAGCCGTTTTCTCTTCTTTCTCTCTGCGGAGCTGCTCCTCAAGTTCCTTGACTCGGAGGCTGAATGCGTCCCTCTCCTTTTGAAACGAGTCCTTCTCTAGATCCAAAGCCCCACATCGTTGAACCGCCTCGTCGAGTTCTTTCTTATGAGTTGATTCCAGATGAGTGACGGCCTCCATGGTGTCCTTGCCGCTCTGATGGGCGACATCAAGTTCAGACTTGTAAGTTGCGATTTCTTCCGTCTGAGCCCTAATGACGTCTTTGTCGTGGATAGCCTCAAGCTTCAGACGATCGATTTCATGTTGGCGCTCCATGGAGACTTCGGAATGTTTTTCATCCAAGTGAACAAACGCGTTATGTTGAACTTAGACGTCGTTGGTACAGGCGATGGCGCTCTGCTTGACATGACCGGGGATAGGATTTATCGCCGGGAGGAATTTTAGGCCGTCGAAGCAGATTTTGGGAAATTTATCTTTAAGCTCAGCCAGCCTCTCCGATATTGTTGGGTCTATTACAAGAGCGGGAGGAGACGGCTTTGAAAGTTCGGCTCTCCTGTGAGGATCTCGGGACTGTTGAGTGGTAGAAGAGTCAGAGTGTTGATCCCTGGAGGCATCGGATTGCGACCCCTTATGGCTGTGCTTGTCTTTGCTTGGTTCCGAATGAGAAGAGGGATGATGGTGGTACTTGGGTTGATAGTATGTTTTCTTCCGAGATGATTAGTCTCGAGAATGATAATCCCTATCGCTATTGTTGTCTCTGTCCCGACGTCTCCTGGAACATGAGTCACGCCCGGAGTGATAGAAAACAGACAACCCTCGGAGGTGATCAATGCCGTATGTACGTCCCATGCCACCTGTACGAAATTTGAGAAAGAGTTAGCAATGAGAAGAGTAGTGCGATGATGGAAATCTAAGTGCAAATTGAAGTGCAAGTGTTTGTACATGTCCTAGTGTTTCCCCCCGACGGACCAGTTGCTTTACTAATGGGAGTTTTCTCTCCCTGACTCTAGGCTGGACCGCCCACATCGCCTCTGATGGGCGAGTGACGTTGAAATGCTTCTAGATCGTCGAAGTCATAATTGAGTAGGTCATCAGGAATGGAGAGGTTCGATGGGCCCTTTAAACAACTTTCTACATGCTGTGAATGGGCTCTTTCTCCGTTGGAATGAGTGTAACTTTTGAAGTTCCGCCAACCTTCTCCTTTCTAATCTTGTACGTAAATCCCTTTTTCCTCTTTGAAGGGGAAGATGACGTTTTGATATCGTGTACTTCGATTATCGGATCATGAGTGGGACCCGAGTTCTCACCTTGTGCTTTGGGTGTTTCATTCCCTTGAATTTCCCTCTCTTCCTATGCACCAGGGGTGTGACGTAATGACGACTCAGCTAATTTTTTCCCTTTACCGGATGCGGGCTTGGGTATGGAGATGCCCTCAAGGAGGCTTACCCGACGACCTTATGCTAACAGTCTGAACCTCGATAGTGACTCATTTGAAATGAGAGTTTGGATGTCTCGTTCTTCGACAGGAAGAGCTCTAACAGCTTCAACGGCCTCAGAATATCCGCGGCCATCAGGACGTGGATTGATACCTGAGAAGATGAAACAAGAGTTAGAAAGGCATAGCTTCGAACCAACATGAGTATCATTTCAAGAAGAAGACTTACTTCCTTCAACCCATCTCCTCGCGGAACCAGAAGGGCAACGCACATAGAACCATTCCTGTTTGTACAGGGAAACCTTGCTCCACGCCCCGGTTAAAATCTGGCATTTGTGGTGCGGTTCAAGGAACACAAAAGAGGGGCTATCTCTCCGCTTCTTGATCATATAAATGTATCTGATGTTGCCTAGAGTTGGAGGCCTAGAGAGGATGGTCATGAAGAGGATATAGGTGCCATAGATGAAAGAGTGGCCGTTCGGGTGCAATTGCGACGGGGCAGTGTCAATGTACTGCAGCACATCCCGAAGAAAAAAACTGAACAGTGGCACGCTGCCAACCCAGCACATGAATTTATTACACACCGTATATCCAACCGGGGGCAAGTGTGGATGATTGTGCCCCGAGGTAACCAACACGTCGTCAAATGGGATCCCATGGATGGAGCATATTCGCCGGAGCGCAACTTCATTGACCTTCGAAGCCTATGAATCAACATGATTATCCAAGAGAATCGCTGCCTCCAAAGTGTGGGGGGCTAAGTTATGTGCAGGGGAGGTTGAAGGATTTGAAATATCCACACTTCTTGTCGTGTGGAAGGTCCCGGTCTATCTGAAATCGTGGCGGAGCTAGATCTCTTAGACATTTCCAATAAATATTGAATCCTGCAGAATACCTAATTGAACTATATTAAAAAAACAATCGATGTCAGAATTAACAACACAAGAATTCCCCCCGTGTGGTGTGTGGACTAGTGTGATCATTCGTGTGTAAGTGCTAAGAGATTATGAGTCACATAATTAATTATATAAAGTCGACCTTGGGACTGTCGCCTTCGAAGACCGTCATCGCTGACCGTCTCCGAAAACCAGCCTTGCGATGCTTTCAATTTTGGACTCGGGCATTGACACTACGAGTTAAAAGCTTTTATCTGTTCTTGTCAATTTAAGTTATCAGTCCGGATCAGTTTAATGTGCTAGTTTGCTGGAGTCTCTGCCCTTATTTTGTTATATGATTAGGCAAGGCAAATGATCATTCAGCCTAAGTTCTCTTCGACTAAAAAGTGGTTCGGCATCCATAAGTGTTCGGCCTGTAAAACATGATTCGGCATTTATATTTATTATGCTTGTGTGTTGTTCGGCTGAGATATGGGTCGGCACTCATGATTGGTCGGTCTAAATGTTGTTCGGCCTAACCGCCGACTGGACAAGCTATCGTCCGGCAAAGCTATCGTTCGGCCTAAGTAACGAATGGCCTAAGTTATGCTTGGCCAAAGTAACGTTCAACATCCTACCTAATTCATACTTCCGCCCTAACCCTCCATCCCACTGCTCGGCATGTGACTAGTCATGCCGAACCAAAAAGTTATGCCGAGCCCCAACACTCGGCACTCCAAACTTAACTACGGTTTCATTTTTTCCTCTCTTCCTCCAACCACACCGAACAAGAGGGACGGGTCATTTGACGAGTCATGCCAGTCCATGCCGTACGGCATCCTAACCACCTCCTGCTCCCCCTCTATTCTTTTTTCCTCCAATCTCGTTCGGCACAAGGGAACCGTGTCGAATCACAATACAACTCCCAACAGCTCCCTTGTACGCTCGTCTCTAGTTACTCTACCTTTCCTCCTCATCATTTAACTCTAAAACTATAAAAATATTTTAAACCGAGGTTCGACTCTTTCATACACATATCGGCTACGGTCCCTCTGTGAACTTGATTAGTTATGGAAAGGATTTAGATAGAAGAATCGATACCTAGTTAGTAGATCGAGACTTGGAAAGGATCGTTGAATCTTTGGAAGCTGTGAACTCACGAGGTTAGCAAGTACACGGTCGCGGAGGTAAAAAAGTGGAAAGAGAAGAAGAAGGAAGGTGTTGACTTTTATAGGGAAGAAGAAGAAGTCGAAGCGACTATGACCGGCAGAACCGGTCAAAGCAGCATCATTCTGCATCGGCTATCATTTCGCTCGGCGTACATGGGATGTTCAGCTTCGGTTGTATCGCTCGGCATTTGAGTTACGTTTGGCACACACCATTCCAATTGGTACTCACATGAAAACAACCTCCAAGAGTAATCAGCCAAGGTTTGAAGAAAAGTGCAACGGACTCGTAGTACAAAGCGTATCACGTTCGATCACGCGATACACTTTGGGGGGCAAGTGTTTCTTGGGGATTTGACCAGGCAACTTAGTACTCGGCATCTCCACCGATCGGCTCAACTAGATCGCTCGACGACCGGCATCCAAGGAGCACTCGACATCCAGGGTGTGCTCGGTATCCGAGTTCATTCGGCGTCTACATAACATTTGGCATGGCAGAGCATTCAACATTGGAAGACGTTCGATATGGAATAATGTTAGGCATGTGAGAACTCTCGGCATGGCAGAATTGACCAGCATCAACTACCGTTCGGCCCAAACATTAGTCGGCCAAAATACCATTCGGCCCTAACATTGTTCAGCCAAACTATCGTTCGGCCTAACTATTTTTCGACCTGAGAATCTTTCGGCCAAGGCATAGTTCGGCCTGGGTAACGTTCGGCCAAAGTATCGTCCGGCCAAAGTTTTGCTCGGCATACAAACATCGTTTGGCCAAGACATCGTTCGGCCAAGTCACTGGTTCGGCTTCCATTATCGTTCGGTGCAGATGCTTCCTATGACATTCAGAGTGTTCGGCCTCGCTGCACTCGGCAAGAGGAGATTGTTCGGCATTCATACCCTGCTCGGCATTCGACGTTCGGCATTTATGGGTCGGTACACAGAAAGTACTCCATTTAGGCCGAGATATTCAGCCACCAGGCCCACCAGGAAAGTCCAACCCATCTTTTTCTATAAATAGAGAGGCAGGGGCATAGTGAAAAGGATCAGTTTTTTTGGGAACACTGGGAAAACTCTACCACATTCAACACTCATTCAAGACTAAATCGTTTGTTTTGCAATTGTATTCAAGTAATTAGAAATGGATTGTATCTGTAATCGAATATCAAGGAAATCTATAGAAATCAACTTCAAAGTGGACATAGGCAGTTACACTGAACCACTATAAATTGGTGTTCTTGTTCTCTGTGCTGAAATTTACATATTGTTCTCTATTTTAATTTACTTTCTTCATTAATCCCCCTATACCATCATTCTAAGGGTGTTAGTGACCAATTTCGGTGCTAACAGATAGATTTTATAGCTTAAATAATTTAAAAATATTACGTAATAATTATTTTAAATGCCAGTTGATTTTAAAAATTATTTCAAAATTTCTTGAAAAAATTTATGCTCGAAATCAAAGAAAACACTCAAAACAATCATTCAAATTCAATTCAAATTTGAAATTCAAATTCATCGAAACTTGGCTAGCCTATTGATAGGCATCATAGCCCTAAAAACAATTCAAAAATATCACAAAAGATCAAGTAAAAGTCAAAAGTCGGACGTAAAAATAACATAAAAACGCTTAAGGAAAATAATACCTAGGTTTGAAATCTTCTATGGGTTCAACGTTCGGACATAAAACAAGTGGACAAACGACCATTAGTTGAACTAAATATTAATGTGCACAAATTAGGAAACTTCGTCTTTCAAACGAAAAAAGAATTGATGAATTTCGACTGGAAAGGAAAAAGTTACACTGTCTTAAACATGGACTCGGTCCTATTTGCAACAGTTCAAAAACCAAAAATGCACAGGCCTAACTATCACCTTGGGTTAAAATTTTAGGCATTAAACATAGAACCAAATCACCTCAAATTGAGCTGAAAATTGGTATGAATAAAATAGAATACTTCAGCTTTCAAACGAAAAAAGGACCATGCAATTTGGATAAAGTATGAGAAAGTTATGAAGTCTCAAAGTTGAACACCGGTAGTGTTTTCACTGTAAACCTCTGGGCAAAAACATGCTCCGGATCCATGTTCGGCGGCATATTTCAATAAGCTATATAGGTCGAAATGATCTGAAATTTTGTATGCTTATAGTAGAAAACTTTATCTTTTATCTTTCAAACAAAAAAAGAATCACACAATTTCCATAAGGAATGAAACAGTTATGCTATCTCAAACATGGACTCGGGCCATGTTGGTGGCAACTCAGCAAACAATTTCTACATGCAAAAATCTAATTTCGAGCTGATTTTCTACCACTTTTTTAAACATCCATATGAAAATATTTTTCAACCAAAATTCATAGAAATATGCAAGCTACCAAATGCAAGAAATCCGATAGAATTTCGTTACCGGAATCAAAAGATATTAGCATGCAAATTACGAACCAGAGAAGGTTTTGACACTAACAAAATTGAAAGTAAAAACAAATTACAAAGAAAATTTTCGATGATTTTGTGCTTGGCTCAGCTATTTTTTGTGAGTTTTGTAACTCACCTTGCTAATTTGAATGCAAATACCTGGATTTTGATGCAAGACGGTAGCTTGGCTTGAGATTACAAGCCTAGAGAACCTATAGAAAGCAAAGGGCATGCAAACAATACACCGCTAAATTTTTTGAAAGTTATTTACTGTAAAAGAGATTTGTGATGAAATTGTATGATTTGGAGCTATTTACCTTTGAGTTATCTTATTTTGCAAAAAGGCTTGAAATTTGGTTGAATGTAAATGAAGATTGAGCTTGAATTTTGTAATTTGAGAAACTATGGTTTACTGGCTCATTTTCTTTCAGGAAGAAGAAGAGGAAGATAAAAATGAAAAAGAACGTAGAACTCCTCTTTTCTCATATTCTTACAAGGCTATGTGCTGTTGGGCTAATGGACCCAAAATGAAATAAAAAGAAAAATAAATTAGCTAAGGCTATTAACAAAACAAGTTAAGATATATGCATATATCTCACTCACACAAAGTAAAAATTCATTTTCTCTCAAATCATGCACAAGAAAATTGTGAAAACTTGTATACAAGTAAAATAAAACACTTTCTACCATATATAAAGATAAATTTATGTTTTAAAACATTTTTATTATTAAAACCTCTTTATTTAACAAAAATGCGTTAGTCAAATAAATGAATAAAACCTGTTTTTATCTTCTAAAATTCTACAAAAATACTTTTCTCACTTAGAAAAATATTTTAAACAATTTCCACACATAATTTATATCCAAAACATATTTCTAAACTAATTTCTATCTTTTATTTTAATAAACAACCTTTAAAATAAATATACTTCTCTAAAAATTACTAAAAGAAGCAAAAAGGCAACAATTAATGTAATTATTGCATTTTATCTAAAATTAAAATCATTTTCTATTGTAAAGCCCATATTCCATTTATTATCACTCCAAAAAAATAAAATAAAGCCTGGAATTTCATTTTCTCATTTTAAATTCATAGATTCATTGTTTATTCCAAATAAACAATTTAATTTCTCCGATTTTAATTTAAATGACAATACTAAATTATCATTATAATTCAATATTAACAAGTAATCTCCAAATCACGGTTGTTACACACTCCCTCCTTAATAAAATTGCGTCCTCGCAATTCCTAGAGAATAATTTGAATTCAATTATCTAATTTCATCACTCAAAAAGAAAATAAAGTAAGCTTAAGATAAAGAGACATTATCACTGTCGCTATGCGAAGACAGAAAATCAGGATATGATCGCTTGATAAACTCTCTGTATTCCCAAGTGCAGTCATTGGGATTAGCGGACCATTAAACTTTAACGAGCGGCATGTCCTTATTTCGAAGGCGTTTCACCTCCGAAGCAAGTATGCGAATAGGCTGCTGCACAACAGATAGGTCTGGTGAGATCTCAAGCTCTTTCAAATCAAGAGAATCGACAAAAGAATCCGACTCTCGAAGATATTTTGGAAGCTAAGAGATATGAAACATGTTATGAATGCCAGATAGATGAGCTGGACATGGAACTCTATAAACCAAAGGATCAATACATTCAGTAATAGGAAATGGTCCCATAAAGTGAGGAGCCAATTTCCCCGTCGTACGAAAATGCATAACCCCCTTAAAAGGAGAAACATCAATAAAGATGAAATCATGAATAGAGAACTCGAGAGGCTTCCTATGGTTGTTCGCGTTGGATTTTTGGCGGCACTGTGCCTCTTTCATTCTCCGACGAATAAGATTAATATTCTTTGAAGAATCATGAACAGAATCGGGGCCTAGAATAAGCGTCTTCCTAGATTCTAACCAACATGAAGGTGATCGACATGACCTTCCATATAAGGCTTCGAAAGGAGCCATACCGATACTGGACTGAAAACTATTGTTGTAGGAGAACTCCAGAAGGGGTAGGTGATCCTCCCAACTTCCACCGAGATCTAGGATGCAAGCACGGAGAAGATCCTTGAGAATACGATTCACCCATTTAGTCTCTCCCTCGGACTACTGATGATATGCTGTGCTGAAATTAAGCTTTGTTCCCAAAGCTTGCTGAAGTCTCTGCCAGAAATGACTCGTGAATAGCGATTCACGATCACAAACAATCAAACTAGGAACACTATGAAGTCTCACGATTTCCTTGATATAAAACTTAGCCAAATGAGAAGCACTCATATTAGACTTAATAGGAATGAAATGAGCTGATTTGGTGAGGCGATCAAGAATAACCCAAATGCTAGAATAGCCGATCTCGATTAAGGTAGGCCGTCAATGAAATCCATCAACATCTGATCCCATTTCCACACTGGATTCTCCAGACGCTGAAGGAGACCAAAAGGATGCTGATGTTCGGCTTTGATACATTGACAAGTCTGAAAATTACTCACATAACTCACCACATCGCGCTTCATGCCTTCCCAATAATAAAGGCGATGCATATCGGCAAACATCTTACTACTGCCAGGATTAATGGTATACTTAGTACGATGACAATCGTCAAGAATGTCATGCCTAAGTGCAGAATCCAAAGGCACAACAAGACGGTTCTTCTTGCAAAGATACCCATGAGAAATGAATATTGAAATCCTACAGCTCCACGTCAAGGGACTCAGACTCACAAATCTGAATAAGGTGGACAAGATTGGGATCAATGCCGTTGAGCATCGACAATACAATCCAATAAGTTGGGTCAAGCTTCCAAACTGAATAATAAAATAGGACAATCAGAAGATGGAGCTCGATCACGAATATAACAAGGGATAATGTAACAACTCTGTATTTTGTGATTATTTTAATTGTATATTTTAATTTTTTTAATTGAATTTCTGATTTAAAAGCTTTATTTTATTTATTTGAAATGGATAAATTTTTTTATTTTAAAATATAAACTTTGATTTTGATATGAATTATCATTCCAAAATATGACTAACAAGAATATTTTCCGAAAACTGAATTTTGGTCAATATGGCCAAACTTTGAATTTTAAATTTAAAATTGGAAAGTTTGAAATTTTTAATTTTATCTTTTATTATGAACGTAAATAAAATTTTAAGAAAAGTGCTTTTCGTTTCATTGAAATCTGGTTTATAATGTGAAAGTTATGCCTTTTTAACTATTGTATGAAATTTGCTGTATTTTACAAAACTGTTTGTTTTAGTTTATGTAAATAATATTTTATTGGTCTTGTAATGTTCTTATTTATGTTTTCATGTGTAAAATAATATGTTATGTATATATTTTGGTTTTAAAACATATTTAAAAGTGTAATTGACATTTTCCAATGTCAGTTCTATTTTTTTTACAATTTCTAATTTCCAACTTTAATTAATTTAAGAAATTCCTTATTTATTTTTCTATTTTTCAAAATCTTATTTTATTCTCATTCCTACTTTATTTTGTTCCTCGTTTGTTTTATTTATTTGACATTTTATTTGTTTTAAAGTGAAATAGAAATTTTTCCAAAGTTAATGGTATTTTATTTGTAATTTTCATGTCCTGTTTTCAATTTTTAAACAATTTCTTTAATTATTTTTCTAATTTCTATAAATTTAATTATTTATTTCACTTTGAATATGTTTAAGAAATTATTTTATTTCATTTTTCTTTAGAATATTTTTTAAACGAAGTAGATATTTTTCCAAAGCCACTGATGATTTATTTGTAAATATGAACCCTATTTTGAATTTTTAAGCTATTTCTTTAATTATTTTACCATTTTCTTTAAATTTAATTATTTATTTTCATTTTATTTCACTTTTTTTCGGTTTTAATTTTTTTTACTAAATTTACATTGTTATATTTCTTTGAAAAGAAATGGAAAATTGAAGAGACGTAGACCTTTCATTTTCTATTCTTTTCATTTTCCCAAACTCTTCATTTTGCCGTAACTCCTCCTTTAATCTCTTTGGCCGTGCATTATCTTATCTTAACCTTTTTTTTCCCCATCATTTCACACAAAAAACTTCCAGCTCCATTTTATCTTCACGGCTACAAAAGAAATGGCAATGGCTTCTCCTTGTTTTTCCATTTTTTTCTTCTCTTTTTATATGTTTTTGCCTTGTTTTCTTGCTTAGTTTTGCTCGGCGTCCCCTCTATTGTCACGACCACTACCACCTACACCTCTTCCATGCCATCATCATTACCTACCCCTTCAGCCTTGAACATGGCCGAGACACCCATGAAGAGAAATCCACCAAAACGCAACCTAAAGCCTTGAAAGCATGTTGTTTGTCCACCACTTGTTCGCCACTTCCATTTCCACCACCACCATCATCTTAGGCCGCCACCACCACCTCTGTCCAGAAACTTACTCACCCCTGCTACCCTTTTCTATACCCACACCCCACTGGCCGAGCCCAAACCCTCCATGGCCGAGCCAAAATTGAACAAAAACCTACCCTATGTTGCTTGAACCGTTCACCTTCATGCCTTATAACCTCCTCACCTTGTTCATGCTTATACCCGAGCTATGCTAGCCCAAACCCGAGCCATGTCTTGACCAAAACCTGACCAAAATCATCCTAGGCCGTGCCAAAGAATTTAGAAAGCAAGGCAAAAGACTTTGTGCTCAAATCACTTTTCATTTCAAAGTTATTTCAATTTAATGTTGTATTGAACTATAACTTTATTTTGGTTTTGTTTTGGGTTGTAATACAAGGTTTGTAGCATTGGATCTAGCTCTCCACTCAAATACGTAGTCTTTTCATTATGCTTTGATTCTGTTGTGTCAGTTGTATTACAATCTCCAGGATGTAGAGGTGAGTAAATCTCATATGACATTTTATACTTATGCAATTGTGAAGCGACAACAACTGAATGTGTAGAATTGTGTATGATGTTATAACTGCCTATGATTATTTATATATGATGTTAAACTATTAATTTACATGTCATCTCATTTGCTGCAGTTATATGTTGTTAACTGTTCATTTATATCTGTTTATCACACCCAAGGTTCCCTGTAGATTAGGTTCACTATGGGTTGAAGCGATACATACCCGAACGGACTTTAGAATAGAGAAAAATCGTTATGGGCTGAAATGACATGCCTAAAAGGTTTTTTTTTTAACTTGGGATTGCGGGTTGAAATGATAGAACCCAAATTTTTTTTGTAAACTGCGGATTGAAATGATATATATCCGTCTCACTTGACCTAGGTTAGAAAATTATATACAGGCCCGTGGGTATTTTATAAAGTATTTTGAATATTTTTAAATATTCTTAAAAGTGTAAATTTATGAAATTTGATTTAAATTGGATTTTTAATGTTTAAATAAGAAATTTTGATTTTTCTATAAGTTAAAAATGTTGAATAATTAAATGATTAAATTGAATTTTTGAAATATAACTTAAATCTGGAAAATTGGACTTTGGCTTTTAAAATGACATTTAAGTTATATAAATAAAATTTTAAGTGGTTTAAAAATGTAAATTTAGGATAATTTGATTTAAATAGATTTTAAAGTGTTTATGTTTTTTTCTATAATTGGAAATGCAAAATAAATAAATGGTTAAATTGAATTTTGGAAATATAACTTAAATTTTGGAAATTTGGAAAACTGTGGTTTAAAAATTGTATATAAGTTATATAGATTATATGGAAATTTAATTTAATTTGGAAAATGGTAAATATAATAATTTGATTTAAATTTGAATTTAAGTGATTTATATTAAAGAATTATTGATTTTCCAATGAATTTAAATGGTTAAATAAATGAATGCTTAAATGTGTTATTTTAAAATACAACATGACTTGGAAATGTGAAATTTGGTTTAATTAAAGATTTAAGTTAGTTAAATCAATTGGAAATTTAGTTTAATTTGTGAAAATGGAAATATAAAATCTAAGTGTTAATAAATTGCATATGTGAAGGAAAGGAAATTATACACTTGAATTTGTTAAGTAAATTTATTGAATTTTTTTATTTATTTATAACAAATTTATTTTATAAAAATAATATGTTAAAGGTATGTTAATAAACATTTTTGATTGTTAAAAATATGATTTTTATAATGTTTAAAGGGTTTAATTTGAAGTTTATTATTTGTTGGAAATGCACTAAAATTCGAAAAATACTTTTAGTAGCATTCAGAAATGTTATGGTTTCTGTAAATGAACTAAAAACTTAATAAAAAGGCTATTGCAACAGTTCTGAAATGTTGTAGTTGTTGAAGTAAACTAAAAGGCTAAAAACTTAATAAAGGCCTATTACAGCAGTTCTGTAAATGATGTAGTGGTCAGCTGTCTTTGCTGAAATTAATGAAAACCTTTAATTTGAAACCTGAGCTATTACAACATATCTGGAAATGTCGTCTTTGCCGTTTTAAACTAAAAATTCAACTAAAATGAGATTTAACAGCAGTTTTTAAATGCTGTCTTTGCTGAATTAAAATGTTTTCAAGTATAACTTACAACAGCTTTTTCTAAATGCTGCGTAAGGCTAAAATTTTCAATGCTTATGGCTTTTAACTAAGTAAATGAGCTCAGAATGGTTTGAAACTTTGGAAATTGAATACTTAGTTTGAAAGTATAATAACTCCACTTTTAAATGGTTTAAATGAGTTAATTTAATTAGAAAATAAATCATTTTAAAAGGTGATTTGAAAGGATAATAAATGAATGTTATCTTGAATTTAGAAAGTATTCGAAGTTGAATATTTGGATTTGGACTTAAATAATAATTTGAAAATGAAGTTCTGAAAGATATGATATTTTGATATTAAAATGATTTGGAAATGAAGCTTTGAAAGGACATGATATTTTAATGTATTAAAATGATTTGAAAGGAAGTTTTGAAAGTATATGATAATTTAATATATTGAAATGGTTAGAAATGACTTGATATTTATTTTGATAAATATTTGAATTTGAAAGATATGGTATGTTGATATATTGAAATGGTTTGGAAATGATTTAATCTTTATTTTGATAAAGAATTGGATTGAAATTATATTTTATTTTGAATTATAAAATATTATTTTTAAGTTATAACCACGGGTTATAACAACGATTGGTTGGCAAAGAGATCGGGATCGGATATGGGCATACTCTTTGTCGATACCGGAAACCACTTTGACAACCGTGTACTCGGTGGAGATTCCAGAATGAAGTAGGATGGTGGCGACGTTCTTGAGGTATATTACATGGATCCAACTCCCGTGAGTTGGCATTAGGTGGCAAAAACAGGAGCGGTCTTGGGCCAAAAGGGGTAGCTCCTTTGGTCGGGCGCATTTCTTCGATGCCATTCTATTGCTTTTGTGATTGTTTGGGCGCCCCTCCGATTTTGGGAATGTGTTCCGAGGTGGGCGTATGTGGCTACTGCGTTACCACCAGCCCGAGTGTCGTAATTGGTATATCTACCCTGGCATTGCCTTGTGTGCCGTGTCACCTACCATATCGAGCCTTTACTACGAATTTCTATTTGTGTCATACCTATGCAGTATCTTCTCATAGTCTCCCGATCAGGAGATATGCAGGTACTGTATGGACTACTGGCATTATTTGTGCTAAGGGGAATATTGGGTCACTCCTTAACGCTATTTTAAAGTAAGTTTATTTTTCTGATAGACATTATTATAATAGCGCAATATTACTACATAGTAAATAGTTTAACGGATCCTTAGAGGATGGGCGGTCCCAAGCATCCTTCAAGTTACTTGTACCTTTACTACAGTTCACTTAAGTTGGTTTACATTGTATAAGTATGTATGTCCTTACTCGAGTGTTCGTATTTTTTATTTATGCTCGGGTCAGCCTGAGTATTCACCTATTGGGATTCCACTTTCTGGAGATTTGGAATCGCTACAGATTATCTGCTTGTCTAGTTTTATCTATTTCACTTCCAGTTATCCTGTTGATCCCAGTATTATATTCATTTTATACTTGCTTATCATCTTGAGACTTCTGTTGTACTTTATTTCTTCTGTTGTATCATATGTAACTCTGATATATTTACATAGTAGCTTCATGAACTACTATTTCTTTTACTTCTATTGCACTATTATTACTCTATGTCTATGATCATGATTTTTATTTACTGTGTATTCTCAGATTTTCCAAATTTTATTTACAATGCGGTATTTTGAGCAATTCAAGTCCGACATGTGTGGATGCAAATGATCGAAAATACCAGGTGTTACATATAAGGTCTCCAGAACATCCCACTTAGCTGAATGTTTGTGACTAAGCGCATCAACAACACGATTACCCTTACCAGGGGTATACTAGATATCAAGGTCATTGGAGACAAGGAACTCGAGCCGACGTCGTTGCCTCATATTGAGCTCCTTCTATGTGAAAAATTACTTCAAGGACTTGTGATCAGTATAGAGAATGAAGCGCTCACCTGATAAATAGTGTCGCCAAATCTTTAAGGCAAAGACAATGGCGGCTAACTCAATGTCATGAGTGGCATAGCGGATTTCATTCGGTCGTAGTTGCCTAGAAGCATAAGCAACTACCCGATCTTTCTGCATAAGCATGGCACCGAGGCCACATCTGCTAGCATCGGTGTAAACAACAAGCTCTTGATTCCCTTTGGGAATCTTTAGAATAGGAGGATTAGTGAGAAGCTCCTTCAACCGCTGAAAAGAATCTTCACGCCTGTCGGACCAAATAAATCCAATGCCTTTTCAAGTAAGGGTGGTGTGAGGAAGCACAATATGGGAGAAATCCTTAATGAACTGGCCGTAATAACCAATCCAAGGAAGCTATGAATCTCATGAACATTCTCAGGCCTCTTCCAAGCTTGGATGGATTCGATCTTTGAAGGATCGACCGAAATGCCTTTGGAAGTAACAACGTGGCCTAAGAACTTAGCCTTATTCTCCTAGAAATGGCACTTGGAGAATTTGGCTTTAAGCTGATGGCGACGAAGAGTATTCAAGACAATTCTCAGCTAATTAGCATGCTCAACTTCAGAATTTGAAAAAAAAAGGATGTCGTCGATGAATACAAGGATGGACTTATCGAGGTATTGCCATAATACTCGATTCATAAGATCAACAAAAAAGCAGAAGCATTCTTCAAACCGAACGACATAACTAGCCACTCGTAAGATCTATATCGAGTGTGGAAAGCTATAAGGGGTATACTATCGTCCGCCATTCCGAGCTGATGAGACAGTGGCAAGGTTGAGCTAAGAGAAAACCTTAGCACCACTCAACTGATCAAACATATCGTTGATCCTAGGCAATGAATATTTATTCTAGATGGTCAACTAGTTAAGCTTGCGATATTCGATGCAAATTCTAATAGTACCACTAGACTTCTTCACGAAGACAACCGCGGCACCCCATGGTGAAAACCTTGATTGAATCAACATCTTGGACTAAAGCTCTAAAAGCTGCCTCTTGAGTTCCTCATTTTCTTTCGTAGACATCCTCGTTGGAGGACGACTGTAACAACCCTGAGATTGCAATTACCGAATAATGAATTAAAATTATGATTTTAAGTTAAAAAGGGAGCTAAATTTTTTTTGGGAATTTAAATTTGCAATCGGTTCGCAAATTAAAATATTTTTGGGTTGAAATGGGGAATTTTTTTATGTGATTATAGGTTAATGGGCCAAATGAGCAATTATATGGTTTTAATTAAAACTAGGATGCTTCTTAGGATTTTGTTCACATGATAACCTTAGGAAAATAAACTAAGTCCTAATGGGTTTTAAAACCTCTTACCATAACCCATTAACCAACCCACTCTTATTTAATATCTCAAACCCCTCCCATAAACCCTAACCCTCCTCTTCATAAATTCCTAAACCTAGATCTAAACATAATTAATGGCCTCCCTTTAGAAGCTCCATCTCCTTCTCTTCATAATTAAACTAGTTTAATCTTTGAAAGGTAATGCAATCTCCCCTATTTTCTAATCCATCTTAATCCCTATTTATCTCTACCATCTTGTTGTAATCATTATTTTGTTTTTTTATTGATTTTGGGTCCTTGAAGCCTCTTGATCTTTGCTTTGGGGTTGAGGAGTTTGGCTTGCTTGATATTGTGCACTCAAACCATTTGATACTTTGCTTCATTAAGGTAATTACTATGTATTAGTAATTATTGCTAGTATAATTTTGGTGAAAATTTTGACGCTAAAACTTGAAAAAAACACCCCTAGGTCACCAAAAACTGCATAATTAGTTGGCTGGAAATTGCTTCAGCCTGAAACAGGCTGGAATAGTGCACTGGGTGCACCAGAACAGGCCTGGGCTGCACCCAGGCACTATAGGCTAGCCCAGCTGGGCTAGCCAGAGGCTGGCCAGCCCATGGTGGGCTGGCCGCACCCCAACCCCCCAGCCCGGGCGGGCTGGGGGTTGCACCCCCTCCCCAGCCCGTTTGGGCTGGGGAACAGGGCACGCGGGCCTTGGCCCGCGTCCCATACCCCCAGCCCAGGCGGGCTGGGGCAGTATAATATCCCCAGCCCGCCTGGTCTGGGGCATACGGGCGCGGGCCTTGGCCCGCGTCCCATATCCCCAGCCCAGGCGGGCTGGGGCAGGCCGACGCGGGCCGGGCCCGCGTAAAAAAAATAAAAAAAATTAATAATAATCTTTACCTCAGTGCTTTACTCTGGTTCCAGCTTTTGACCTCCACTTCGCGATGCCGCCATGCTCGCATCGGTAGTCGGAATTCGACGTTTTTGATCTCGTTGGAAAGGTGGAGTTCCGATCTCCATCTCTGGAAAATTTGGGCAACATTGGGGTTCGTTTGGTACTTCGATTTTCGTGCCAAACTTAGACTCTGGTCGCTGTTGGAAAACAGTGTGAATCTTTTTCTGGGTTCAACTTTGAGAAGTCGCTGCCACTTCTTCTCAACTCGGAATCCAGAAATTCCTTTTGAATCTTAAAGTAGGGATGTCGGACTATGTGCCTACCAGTTTTCATGCCATTTGGACACAGATTGCTGGTCCAAATAAATTGCCGAACTTGGATTCGCAGCAGTTTTTGAATGGTTTCAAACACTTAGAATATTTTTGATGATTTTCTGGTTTTCGTCGATTTCTTTGAGGTTTGTCCCTGGATTTCGTACACGGGCTTTATAAAAAGGATTTAAAAGGATTTTTCACTCCAAAATGGCTTTAAAAAATTATTATATAATATTATTTTTAATTATTAAATTAATTACTCCATAATAGGAGACTTTTCAAAAGACCGTTTTAAAAGTGATTTCGAAATCAGTTACAAATCCATTTTACACCATTATTTTCTATAATAAAAATCTCACACTCACTTTTAGCACGTCGAGCGAAGTGGAAAGGTGCTTAAACGGTTAGGAAATCTCCGGCCTATGGAAACCGTGTGTATTTTCTTTCCGGTTAATCCCCGACCTATTCGATTGATCGTTTTGACCTTTGGGTCTAGTCTACCGATGATATGAGGTGGACTTTTTATTGTTTGGAGTGTGAGCTTGCTATTGGTTAGGAAACCGTTTAGTGCGAACGTGGGGTATGAGACTCATTGTTAACACTTTACGGGTTCCTCTCCAAGAAGTTAGTGGCACATTAGCCTCTGGGCGGCGAGTACTGGACCTCTGGGTCACCATGCCTCTGGGCAACCGTCTCTGGACACCTGCTCTATGGAGCAGTTTATTTTCGGCGTGTGCCTCTGGGCCTTTATCCTTCTGGGAAGGATCTCGCCGTTTCGCGCGTTCCGCATCTGTGCGAGTGATCTATCACAACTCTACAGTACTTGGCAACAACGACTATGGTCGGTGCACGTGCAATATTTGTATTATCTGATGATTTTATATCCATTCGAGTATCGCCATTCGGTGTTGGTTCTATGGAACCATACGATGTAAGTGCGATTACCTTGTGGATTCACAGTGTCTCTGGACACTGCTTTTCAGTGTTTGATTTCATTGATTTTTCAATATATCCCTATTGCTCTTTGGAGCATCGATCTTTGCTTGGGCATTGATTACTGACTCTGGTCACTCTTGGGATTATTGCCTATGGGCAACTTTATATAGCTTTGGCTACGCCGATGATATGAGGCGATTTTATTTATTAAACACTTTGGTGTTAATATTCTCTTTGGAGATTTTTACCGTTTATTGATGATTAGGGATAGTCATTATATTCATGTAGTCCATATTACTCTTCTCTTTGGAGAAGTACTGTTTTATTTATGTACTGCATTATTATATATACCTCAGTTATTACTGATGGTTTAGCTAGCCTGACCCGAGTGTTTTCGCTCGGGTCGGACCGAGTTGTTTCAGGTTAGGTCTCTGGACTTAGCTTTCTGTGCTTCCGCTTGGACATTATCTGCTATGCTGATAGATAGCTCTTTTATTTGTCCACTATTCAGCTACTCTGTTATTTCAGACTCTTATGTACATATTTTTGACTCACATGTGTGAGCGGTGGCTTTGTACCCACCTTTCTGATACTTGGATCTGTATTGACGATATATTGTACCTATGTTCTGTGACTGTTATGTGACTGTTCTGTGATGATGATATTATCATTTAGTATTATGTTTGTTCTGAACCTATTTTCCTTAGCCATTGGAATTTCATTATAACTATCTATTGGATATGTCGAACCACTTGAGAAAAGAATACCACCTATTCGACGTATTCAGTAGTTAGTTATAGCTTCATTACACATGGTCGCTTCCATTATACTCTATTCTCCGTTCTAGTAGACGGTATTACTCCGTAATACTCTTTACTAGAGTGGGTCTCGGAGTGGGGCGTTGCATCTTGGTATCAGAGCTAAGGTTCAGAATTAAGCATAATAAACACAGAACGGATACACTTAGTACAATACATTTTAATTGGATCCGAATTAAATCAAATTCCTTCCTTATGCTTATTGATAGATAAGTTAGGAATATGTGTAGGAATTTATTATATTCCGTAGTATTCCTTAATTAAGTATCTATCATTGAATCATGTCTAACTCTAATTCCCGTTTGACTTTCAGTATGTCTGGAAGGGGAAGAGGGAGAACCACACGTCAGACTAGTACTGCTGGGCAGTCCAGCAACACTCATCCAGAGGGCGTGTTCATGACTACCGACCAGATCATGGAGCTGGTTCGGAATTCTCAGTCTCATTCTCAGTCTCCAGCCCCAGTTGCTGATGCTCCGCGCAAAACTGTTTTTGCGCGTCTCTGCAGTGATTTTACCCATCTTGGAGGGAAGCCGTTCAGTGGCTCCGAGAATGTCTTAGAGGTCCAGGCTTGGATTCGGATATGCGAGCGCATTTTCACTCGTATGGATATCTCGGATCATGACCGTGTTCTTATTGCTTCTAGTCAGCTTCTGAGTCGTGCCCTGGATTGGTACGAACTACTTATTGCCGAGGTCGATGAGACCACACTTACTTGGGCTCAGTTTCGTCAGAGATTTGAGCTCAAATTCATCGCAGAGTTAGAGAAGAACTCACTTGCTCGCCGCTTTCTTGATCTCAAGCAGGGGAAGTCCTCCGTATCCGACTATGTCTCTTCCTTCGAGGCCCTGTCCAAGTACAGCCTTGAGTTTATTGATACTCCTTATAAGAGTAACCTCAAATTTGTTGAGGGCTTGAAGAAATATCTGAAGAGGCATCTTATGCTACAGCTTGAGCTCTCATTCGAGAAGCTAGTCGATGCAGCCCTACATCTTGAGTCAGTCGAGATGGAGCATAGTGATGATGATGGTGGGGGTTCCAAAAACCCCAACCAGAAGCAGGGTCCATTTCAGAAGAACAAGCCTCGGAACAAGAAGAAGAAGACTGGCAGTTCTGCTATCCAGGCTCAGCCTCAGACTCAGCCTCAGACTCAGCCTCAGATTCAGTCACAGCCTAGTGGAACCCGTCCTCTGACGAAATGCTTCAACTGTGGTTCTCCAGATCACTTTATTCGAGAGTGTCCCAAACCTCTCTATTGTACCTTTTGCAAGAAGGAGGGACACAGGATCTCCACTTTTCCTATTGCTCCAGCTAGTGCCAAGCCTGGAAAGCTTAATGCTACCAGGGCTCCTGCATCTTCAGCTCAGCCTCGAGGTACGCATCCTTCCGTTCTCGAAGGTTCTATTTTATTTCATGGTAGATCTTGTAGAGTTCTCTTTGATACGGGTGCCTCTCACTCATTCATATCAAAGGAGCTAGTAGATGCTTTATCGTTGGATGTTACTTGTCTGGTTTCTTCATTAAGGATTGTGAATCCCATCGGCGGATCCACGACCCTTAGCTTGCTTTGTGAGAATATAGATATTGATCTTTGTGGATTTTCTTTTCGTGCGAATCTGCATGTTATGGAGTATTTGGGATTTGATATGATTCTTGGCATGGATTGACTCGCTCAGTACGACACCAAAATTATTTGTTCGGAGCGGATATTATTCATTCATCACCCTGATTCGTCCTCTCCGTTAGCTATTGCTCTTCAGGATGTTGGGCTTTCTGATGTTACTTTATTTTCTCTTGATTCACGAGATGAGGATTTGGACATATCTCGTATTCCTGTTGTTCGGGATTTCCCCGATATATTCGAGCCAGTATCAGGCCTGCCGCCAAAGCGGGCCATTGAGTTCCGCATCGATCTCATTCCAGGCTCCCACCCTATTGGGCGTCCTCCCACGAGGATGTCTATTAAGGAGAATGAGGAACTCAGGAAATAGTTAGTTGAGCTTGAGGCGAAGCAGTTCATTCGATCCAGTTCTTCGCCATGGGGTGCTGCTGTTGTCTTCGTTAAGAAGCCCGATGGCTCTCTTAGGCTTTGCATTGACTATCGCAAGCTTAATGAGTTGACCATCAGAAATCGTTATCCATTGCCATGGATAGACGATATGTTTGATCAGTTGAGCGGTGCAAAGGTCTTTTCACAACTCGACCTTGCCACCGGATTTCATCAGCTCCGAGTTGCGGAAGATAGCATCCCTCTTACCGCTTTCCGCACTCGTTATGGTTCTTTTGAGTGGTTGGTCATGCCATTCGGCTTGACGAACGCACCAGCTTTCTTCGTCGATCTTATGAATCGAGTATTCCGGGAATACATCGATAGATTCGTTCTGGTTTTCATCGACGATATTCTTATTTATTCTAGATCCGAGGCAGAGCATGCTCATCATTTGCGGATCGTCTTGGATACTCTTCGTCAGCATCTGCTTAAGGCCAGGCTCTCCAAGTGCCATTTTTGGGAGAGCAAGGTCAAGTTCTTGGGCCATATTGTATCATCTGAGGGTATTTCTGTCGATCCTGCAAAGATTGAAGCTATTCAGAATTGGAAGCAGCCCGAGAACGTTCATGATATTCGCAGCTTCCTTTGTCTGGCGGGTTATTACCGTCGGTTTATCAAGGATTTCTCTCGAGTTGTACTTCCCCTTACGACGCTGACTCTTAAGGGTGTTCGCTTTATTTGGTCTGATAAGTGTGAAGCTTCCTTTCAGCGATTGAAGGAACTTCTCACTCATGCTCCTATTCTTGTGGTTCCTGAGAGTAACCAGGATCTTGTTGTTTACACCGACGCTTGTGGTAGCGGCCTCGGTGCTGTGCTTATGCAGAAGGATCGGGTAGTTGCTTTTGCTTCTAGGCAGCTACGGCCGAATGAGGTTCGCTATCCGAGTCATGATCTTGAGTTGGCAGCTATCGTCTTTGCTTTGAAGACGTGGCGTCACTTTCTATTAGGCGAACGCTTCATTCTTTACACCGATCACAAGTCTCTGAAGTATCTTTCAGCCAAAGAGATCTCAATATGAGGCAGCAGCGATGGCTTGAGTTTCTCGCCTCATATGATTTAGATATTCAGTATACCCCTGGCAAGGGTAATCGTGTTGCAGATGCGCTTAGTCGCAAGCACTCGGCGGTAGTTTCTATGATGATTGCCGAGTGGGATATTCTTGAGACCCTATCTTTGTGTGATATTAGAGATCGAGCTCCATCTTCTGATTCTCCGGTCCTATTATTCAGCTTAGAAGCTCGTCCTATCTTATTGAATCGCATTGCCCATGCTCAGCGGCAGGATCCAGACTTATTGCATGTTATTCATCTTCTCGAGTCGGGATCCAGTGATGAGACATTGCTGGATTATTCTCTTGATTTTCATCGGTGTCTTCGTAGGAAGAACCGTATTGTTGTACCATCTGATTTACCACTTAGGCGTGACATTCTGGACGAGTGCCATCGCACTAAGTACACTATACATCCTGGTTCGAGTAAGATGTATGCCGATATGTGCCGGCTATATTATTGGGAGGGTTTGAAGAGAGATGTGGCAAGTTATATGAGCGGTTGCATGACTTGTCAACAGATCAAGGCCGAGCATCAGCGTCCATCTGGTCTTCTTCAGCCGCTAGAGATTCCATTGTGGAAATGGGATCAGATATCCATGGATTTTATTGACGGTCTGCCTCGATCGAGGTCAGGCCATACTTCTATCTGGGTTATTGTTGATCGCTTGACCAAAGCGGCTCATTTCCTTCCTATTAAGTCCACTCGGACTGCTCCTCAGCTTGCCAAGCTATATGTGAAGGAAGTCGTTCGACTTCATGGCATTCCTAGCTCTATCGTCTGTGATCGAGACACTATCTTTACTAGTCACTTCTGGAAGTGCCTACAGTCAGCTTTGGGCACAAAGCTGAATCTCTCGACTGCTTATCATCCTCAGACCGACGGTCAGACGGAGAGGGTGAATCGTGTTTTAGAGGATCTTTTGCGCTGTTGTATTCTGGATTTCGGAGGTAGTTGGGAGGATCACTTACCGCTCGTAGAGTTCTCCTACAACAACAGCTATCAGTCTAGTATCGGCATGGCACCTTTCGAGGCTCTCTACGGAAGGCCATGTCGCTCTCCTGCTTGTTGGTTAGAGTCTGGCAAGAAGCTCATTCTTGGTCCAGATTCAGTTCGGGAATCTTCTGAGAAGATCGTGCTTATCCGTCAGAGAATGAAAGAGGCACAGGACCACCAGAAATCCACGCGGACAACCGTAGGAAGCCTCTTGAGTTCTCCATTGGCGATTCTGTCTTTATTCGGGTTTCTCCCATGAAAGGGGTTGTGCGTTTTAGTTCTACAGGGAAACTGGCCCCTCGCTATATTTGACCGTTTCCTATCACGGAAGGCATCGGCCTTGTCGCCTATAGAGTGGCTCTACCTGCTCATTTCTCTGGAATACATGATGTGTTCCATGTTTCTCAGCTTCGCAAGTGTGTGCGCAATCCTGATTCTATTATCGAGCCTCATATCGTACCTGATTTGGAGATCTCACCCGATCTATCTATAGAGCAGCAACCTCTTCGTGTGCTTGATTCGGAGATCAGACGTCTTCGAAACAAAGAGGTTCCGCTTGTGAAGATTCAATGGTCGTCTAATCCTAAGGACTGCACTTGGGAGACCAGAGAATTCATCGAGCGTACTTATCCTGGTTTTCTTTCATCTTCCGGCACGGGTGAGCATCTATATTTTATCTTCTATATTACTTTTGTGGATTAGATGTTATAGACGACTTCTATATTTCAGGAATTGCGGGGACGCAATTTTCTTAAGGGGGGAGTCTGTAACAACCCTGAGATTGCAATTACCGAATAATGAATTAAAATTATGACTTTAAGTTAAAAAGGGAGCTAAACAAATTTTTGGGAATTTAAATTTGCAATTGGTTCGCAAATTAAAATATTTTTGGGTTGAAATGGGGAATTTTTTTATGTGATTATAGGTTAATGGGCCAAATGAGCAATTATATGGTTTTAATTAAAACTAGGATGCTTCTTAGGATTTTGTTCACATGATAACCTTAGGAAAATAAACTAAGTCCTAATGGGTTTTAAAACCTCTTACCATGACCCATTAACCAACCCACTCCTATTTAATATCTCAAACCCCTCCCATAAACCCTAACCCTCCTCTTCATAAATTCCTAAACCTAGATCTAAACATAATTAATGGCCTCCCTTTAGAAGCTCCATCTCCTTCTCTTCATAATTAAACTAGTTTAATCTTTGAAAGGTAATGCAATCTCCCCTATTCTCTAATCCATCTTAATCCCTATTTATCTCTACCATCTTGTTGTAATCATTATTTTGTTTTTTTGTTGATTTTGGGTCCTTGAAGCCTCTTGATCTTTGCCTTGGGGTTGAGGAGTTTGGCTTGCTTGATATTGTGCACTCAAACCATTTGATACTTTGCTTCATTAAGGTAATTACTGTGTATTAGTAATTATTGCTAGTATAATTTTGGTGAAAATTTTGACGCTAAAACTTTAAAAAAAACACCCCTAGATCACCAAAAACTGCATAATTAGTTGGCTGGAAATTGCTTCAGCCTGAAATAGGCTGGAATAGTGCACTGGGTGCACCAGAACAGGCCTGGACTGCACCCAGGCACTGCAGGCTAGCCCAGCTGGGCTAGCCAGAGGCTGGCCAGCCCATGGTGGCCTGGGGGTTGCACCCCCTCCCCAGCCCGTTTGGGCTGGGGAATAGGGACGCGGGCCTTGGCCCGCGTCCCATACCCCCAGCCCAGGTGGGCTGGGGCAGTATAATGTCCCCAGCCCGCCTGGGCTGGGGCATACGGGCGCGGGCCTTGGCCCGCGTCCCATATCCCCAGCCCAGGCGGGCTGGGGCAGGCCGACGCGGGCCGGGCCCGCGTCAAAAAAAAAAATATTAATAATAATCTTTACCTCAGTGCTTTACTCTGGTTTCAGCTTTTGACCTCCACTTTGCGATGCCGCTACGCTCGCATCGGTAGTCGGAATTCGACGTTTTTGATCTCGTTGGAAAGGTGGAGTTCCGAACTCCATCTCTGGAAAATTTGGGCAACATTAGTGTTCGTTTGGTACTTCGATTTTCGTGCCAAAGTTAGACTCTGGTCGCTGTTGGAAAACAGTGTGAATCTTTTTCTGGGTTCAACTTTGAGACGTCGCTGCCACTTCGTCTCAGCTCGGTATCCAGAAATTCCTTTTGCATCTTAAAGTAGGGATGTCGGACTATATGCCTACTAGTTTTCATGCCATTTGGACACAGATTGCTGGTACAAATAAATTGCCGAACTTGGGTTTGTAGCAGTTTTTGAATGGTTTCAAACACTTAGAATATTTTTGATGATTTTTTGGTTTTCGTCGATTTCTTTGAGATTTGTCCCTGGATTTCGTACACGGGCTTTATAAAAAGGATTTAATAGGATTTTTCACTCCAAAATGGCTTTTGAAAATTATTATATAAAATTATTTTTAATTATTAAATTAATTACTCCATAATAGGAGACTTTTCAAAAGACCGTTTTAAAAGTGATTTCGAAATCAATTACGAATCCGTTTTACACCATTATTTTCTATAATAAAAATCTCACACTCACTTTTAGCACGTCGAGCGAAGTGGAAAGGTGCTTAAACGGTTAGGAAATCTTCGGCCTATGGAAACCGTGTGTATTTTCTTTCCGGTTAATCCCCGACCTATTCGATTGATCGTTTTGACCTTTGGGTCTAGTCTACCGATGATATGAGGTGGACTTTTTATTGTTTGGAGTGTGAGTTTGCTATTGGTTAGGAAACCGTTTAGTGCGAACGTGGGGTATGGGACTCATTGTTAACACTTTACGGGTTCCTCTCCAAGAAGTTAGTGACACATTAGCCTCTGGGCGACCAGTATTGGACCTCTGGGTCACCATGCCTCTGGGCAACCGTCTCTGGACACCTTCTCTATGGAGCAGTTTATTTTCGGCGTGTGCCTCTGGGCCTTTATCCTTCTGGGAAGGATCTCGCCGTTTCGCGCTTTCCGCATCTGTGCGAGTGATCGATCACAACTCTATAGTACTTGGCAACAACGACTATGGTCGGTGCACGTGCAATATTTGTATTATCTGATGATTTTATATCCATTCGAGTATCGCCATTCGGTGTTGGTTCTATGGAACCATACGATGTAAGTGCGATTACCTTGTGGATTCACAGTGTCTCTGGACACTGCTTTTCAGTGTTTGATTTCATTGATTTTTCAATATATCCCTATTGCTCTTTGGAGCATCGATCTTTGCTTGGGCATTGATTACTGACTCTGGTCACTCTTGGGATTATTGCCTATGGGCAACTTTATATAGCTTTGGCTACGCCGATGATATGAGGCGATTTTATTTATTAAACACTTTGGTGTTGATATTCTCTTTGGAGATTTTTACCGTTTATTGATGATTAGGGATAGTCATTATATTCATGTAGTCCATATTACTCTTCTCTTTGGAGAAGTACTGTTTTATTTATGTACTGCATTATTATATATACCTCAGTTATTACTGATGGTTTAGCTAGCCTGACCCGAGTGTTTTCGCTCGGGTCAGACCGAGTTGTTTCAGGTTAGGTCTCTGGACTTAGCTTTCTGTGCTTCCGCTTGGACATTATCTGCTATGCTGATAGATAGCTCTTTTATTTGTCCACTATTCAGCTACTCTGTTATTTCAGACTCTTATGTACATATTTTTGACTCACATGTGTGAGCGGTGGCTTTGTACCCACCTTTTTGATACTTGGATCTGTATTGACGATATATTGTACCTATGTTCTGTGACTGTTATGTGACTGTTCTGTGATGATGATATTATCATTTAGTATTATGTTTGTTCTGAACCTATTTTCCTTAGCCATTGTAATTTCGTTATAAATATCTATTGGATATGTCGAACCACTTGAGAAAAGAATACCACCTATTCGACGTATTCAGTAGTTAGTTATAGCTTGATTACACATGGTTGCTTCCATTATACTCTATTCTCCGTTCTAGTAGATGGTATAACTCCGTAATACTCTTTACTAGAGTGGGTCTCGGAGTGGGGCGTTACAACGACTAACTGGCCGCGCGCCTGGAATGAGATATGGAATTCGATCGCCTGCTAGGGTGGCAAACCCAAAACTGTCTCAAATACATCTGAGAAATCACAAGTAATAGGAATACGAGATAAATCATCATTATCATCTCGTGAGTCGAGAGAAAATAAAGATGCTTCAGAATTATCCACATTCTGAAGAACTAGTGACAGCTAAGTAGACGAATCTGGATATCGAAGATATAATATTCTCTTAGAACAAATAATCCTGGCATCATATCGCACTAGCCAGTCCATAACCAAAATCATATCAAATCCCAAATTAGAAATAGCGTGCAGATTCGTACGAAAAGAAAAGCCATATAAAACAATATCAACATCATCACAAAGCATGCTAAGGGTTGTGGATCCCTCGATAGGATTTGCAATCCTCAATGAAGTAACCATATAAGAAACATCCAAAGACAAATCATCGACAGGCTTCTTCGATACGAATGAATGCGACACACCTGTATCAAAGAGGACTCAAATAGAACAATCACGGAACAACAATGAACCTTCAAGAATAGAAGGAGAAGTACCTCTGCTCTGAGAAGACCCTCCAGAAGCATCCACTACATTCATCTTACCAGACTGGGAATTCGAAGCAACAGGACAAGTGGCAACTCGATGGCCCTCCTTCTTCCATTAGCGACAAATAATAGCCTTAGGGCAGTCATGGATCATATGGTCAAAAGAACCACAATTGAAACGCCCCTTCCGAGTAGGAGGTGCTTCACTAGGCTTGGAATTAGGACTTGATCCATTGGGCTTCTTCTTCCTATAAGGGAAAAACTTACGCTTACGAAATGGGAACTTCATCTTATTGGGGTTCTTATGAATGGAAACCTCATCACCGCTCTCCTACTCCTTCTCGACGGCTTCGAGATGAAGTGCCTAGTCAACCAACTCCTCAAAAGAAAGCTTGAGCTGGAGCATTATAGACTTCTTGAGATGCTTCTTAAGACCAGAAACACTTCAGATTCTCCTTATAAGAAGTGATAATGTATTCAAGACCATACTTAGATAAGGCCTCGATGATGAAACATAATCAGAGATGGGGGACTTCCCTTGCTTCAACTCAAGGAAGCGATGGGTTAATAAAGATTTCTCTGATTTGGGAATGAACTTAAGCTCGAATCATTCCCTAAACTGTGTCCGAGAAAGAGTTGGCTCATCAAACTTGGCAATGAGAAGCTCATATCAATTAAGGGCATGCTGTTGCAACATGCTAGATGCAACAAGAACTCTGTCACGGTCAAAAAGATCCGTGCGAGATAAGATGTGCTCGCACGTACGAATCCAAGCTTAGACCTCTAGAATAGACTCGGAGCCTTTGAATGGCTTTTCTCCGAGATGAAGGAAATCACTGCACAAGCACGCAAAGACAGACTTGCATGAGGGAGAAGCTCGAGTAGGAGATGGAAGCTGAGTGCTCCTAAATAACTCCATAAACTTATCGGTAGACATATATTCGTCGTATGGATGCGAGCTGCTGGATTGCC
Organism: Allium cepa; assembly: GCA_030765085.1. Lineage (NCBI taxonomy): Eukaryota > Viridiplantae > Streptophyta > Magnoliopsida > Asparagales > Amaryllidaceae > Allium > Allium cepa. The sequence continues at coordinate 1,007,903,290 of CM060945.1, read as the reverse complement.
TAGCATCCATGCATCGTCCTCTGCCTCTTCCAGCCATTAGCTTAAAGTTAAGATAAGATAAAGATTATTCACAAGGTCGATATCATTAATTCAATAAGGAATACTATGGTATTAAAATGCATTCTTAAACGTATTCCAGAACTTCTATATACCTAAAAGGACATGAAAAGAATAAAGGCACAATGATTCAGTGATTTGTATCCCTTGTATTACTCTAAGATGTACCATAATATGTGCTTCTGTTTTCTGTTTATCATATTTGTTCTAAACTCAACTCTGATACCAAGCTGTGATGCCCCACATCGAGACCTACATTAACAAAGAGTATTATTAGGTAATATTGTCTGCTAATGCAGAGAATAAGGCTAGATAGGAGCAACCATCTATAGCCTTGTCTTAAATATCTATTGAGTACGTCGATAAATGCCATATTTTTTCTATCTCAAGTGGATCGACATATTCATTAAAGACTTAATACAAAGCCATAGGTGGTCATAAGATCTATCAGAACAAAATACAACAACTCGAATGCAAAACACATCACAGAATAGTAGATCATCACATACATACACATGTATACAGACACATCACAAAGTATACAAAATGATACATGTCAACTGATATATGGACCACAATATTCAAGCGAATCAAAAGAATATACATATCAGAGTTGCAACAAAAAGGACTACACAAAGTGCTATAACAAAAAGAGCTAGCAAAATAGTCTATGCAAAAGCAGAATAGGCTAAGTCTAAATGTATCAAACTTGAAACACCTCGGTTTGACCCGAGTATAAAATACACGGGTTAGTCTAGCTAAACAAATCAGTTTATAAGGATAATCGATAATATGAGCATAAGGATAGTTTGATAATATACTCAAGTGAGAAGGGACAATTAAAGTGTATGATTACATCAAGTGCTAATATGGTATCACTACACAAACATATAATCTCAAAAGAGATAAAATAACGCATAAACCGCTAAAAGTAGCGAGCCTCATATCATGGCATTCATAAAACATCAAATATGGTTTTTAGGGGAAAACCTAAATCCGCCACCTTGGCAAACCCAAATATGCATAAAGAGATCCCATCTCAAACACGCCATAAGGCAAATATATCTCCAAAGTGGAGAATAAAATCTTAAGTAAACGCCAAAAAACAAATCTCATATAATGCCAGTGTAGGCAATTCAAATCTCTAAAATAGAACTTCCAAGAGTTCAAATTCCCAAAAGGTAATCGCCACAAATATATATTGAATGGTTCAAAGGACCAATTCCGAAAAAGGGCGATACACTACGGAAATCACAAACATCAATGAAATCATCTCAAGGATATGGCACGTGCTTATGGCCGAAGCCCGTCAAGTATTGTTCTTCCAAAATAAGGCGCCACGTCTCTTAGATAGACGTTCCGAAGGACAATAAATACGTATCTTAGACAAACATCTCCAAGGAAAACATCTCGAAGGAAAAATACATTGCAATGGACATATATGTCTCTTAGACAAACATCTCGAAGGACAAATGACCCAAAGGTCCAGTACTAGCAAATATGTCTCTTAGGCAAATGTGTCATAAATTTTCGGATAGGAACCCAAACGGTGTTAACATGTGTCCCATACCACACATTCGTACTAAACGGTTTACTAACCGCTATAAAATTTCACACTAAAGTGTTTAAAAGTTTACCTCATCTCATTGGTAAATTTGACCCATAGGTCAAAACGATCAAACGAACAACTCAGGAATTAACCGATAAGATAAACACACGTGTTTCATACCACTTGTTTTACTAAACCATTTAATCCTCCTTCTCATTCGCTCGAATAGTGGAAAAATGTGTTTTCTAAATATAAAATAATTAATTCAAAAAAAAATCTTTTAAAACCATTTTCCGAAATCAATTTTGAAGACAATATTTGAAAATTCCCTTATTATAAAGAATAATTATATTTTATAGCTTATATAATTTAAAAATATTACATAATAATTATTTTAAATTCCAATTTATTTTAAAAATTATTTCAAAATTGTTTGTAAAAATCTGTGCTCGAAATCAAAGAAATCACTCAAAATAGTCATTCAAATTCAATTCAAATCCAATTCAAATTTGAATTTCAAATCCATCAAAACTTGGCTAGCCTATTGTTAGGCATCATAGCCCTCAAAAAAAATTCAGAAATATCACAAAACATGAATTAAAAGTCAAAGGTCGGATGGGAAAAGAACATGAAAACACTCGAGTAGAATAATACCCAGGTTTGAAATCTTCTTTGGGTTCAACTTTCAGACATGAAATAGGTGGTCAAATAACCTTTGATTGAATTAAAGATTGGTGTGCACAAATTAGAAAATTTCATCTTTCAAATAAAAAAAGAATCAATGAATTTCGACTGGAAATGAAAAAGTTACACTATCTCAAACATGGACTCCGACCATGTTTGCAACAGTTCAAAAACAAAAAATGCACAGCCTGAAAATCATCTCATGTTCAACTTCCAAGCATGCAGAAGAGGAACAAATTATCTCTAATTGAGCTGAAAATTGGTGTGCATATAATAGAATATTTTAGCTTCAAACAGAATAGTAATCATGCTATTTCGATAAAATATGAGAAAGTTATGATGCCACAAAGTTAAACCCAAGCAGTGTTTTCACTGTAAAACTCTGGGCAAAAACATGCTCCGGATCAAAGTTCGGCAGCATACTTCTATATGCTATATAAGTCAAAATGGCCTAAAATTCTATATTCTTATAGTAGAAAACTTTATCTTTCAAACAAAAAAAGAATCATGCAGCTTTAATAAGGAGTGAAAGAGTTATGCTATCTCAAACGTGGACCGCGACCATGTTTGTAGCAACTCAGCAAACAATTTCTACATGCAAAAATGTGCTTTTGAGATGATTTTCTACCACTGTTTTGTACATGATAACGACAATATTTTTCAACCAAAATTTGCAGAAATGAAGTTCAACATGCAATCTACCAAATGCAAGAAATCCGGTAGCATTTCATTGCCGGAATCAAAAGATATTAGCATTTAAAGCACTGACAGAGAAGGTTTTGACACAAACAAAATTGTAAGTAAAAACAAATTATAAAGCAATTTTTTGGCGATTTTGAGCTTGGCTCGGCTATTATTTGTGAGTTTTGTAACTCACCTTGCTAATTTGAATGAAAATACCTAGATTTAGATATAAGATGTAAGCTTGGCTTGAGATTACAAGCCTTGAGAATTTGTAGAAAGCAAACATAGGAAATGCATAATACGCAGTAAAATTTTTAGAAAGCTATTTTTTGTAAAAGAGATTTGTGAACAAATTTTATGATTTGGAGCTGTTTACCTTTGATTTATCATTATCTTGCAAAAAGACTTGAAATTTGGTTGAATTTAACTGAAGATTGAGCTTGAATTTTGTAATTTGAGAAACTATGGTTTACTGGCCTGTTTTCTTTCAGGGAGATGAAAAGGAAGATAAAAATGAAAAAGAACATACAACTCCTCTTTTCTCATATTCTCACCAGGCTATGTGCTATTAGGATAATGGGCCCAAAAAGAAATAAAAAGTAAAATAAATTAGCTAAGGCTATTAACAACACAAGTTAAGATATGTGCATATATCTAATGCACACAAAGTAAAAATTCATTTTCTCTGAAATCATACACAAGAAATATGTGAAAACTTGTATACACGCAAAATAAAACACTTTCTGTCATATAAAAAGATAAATTTATATTTTTAAAACGTTTTTGTTATTAAAACCCGTTTATTTAAAAAAAGCACTATTTACTCACATAAATGAATAAAACCATGTTTTATCTTCTAAAATTGTACAAAAATACCTTTATCACTTAGAAAAATATTTTAAACCATTTCCAAACATAATTTATAGCCAAAACATATTTTTAAACAAATTTCCATCTTTTATTTTGATAAACAACCATTAAAAATAAAATACTTCTCTTGAAAATTATTAAAAGAAGCAAAAGGGCAACAATTAAAGTAATTATTGCATTTTCTCTATAACCAAAATCAGTTTCTATTTTTAAAGCCCATATTCCATTTATTATCATTCTAAAAAAATAAAATAAAGCTTGGAATTTAATTTTCTCATTTTAAATTCCAAAATTCATTGTTTATTCCAAATAAACAATTTAATTTCTCCAATTTTGGTTTAAATCACAATATTAAATTATAATTATCATTATAATTCAATATTGACATGTAATCTCCAAACCAAGATTGTTACAGTTGTTATTACTATTATAAACTTAGTTAATTTTTATAAAACTACGTTAATTTGTTGTTATTGTTGCGATTATGATTGTTGTTAGTGTTTTTATTATAAACATTAATTTTTATAAAAATTAGTTGAATTATTATTATTATTATAAAACTAATATTACAAAATTTTATAGTAACTATTAAGATTATTGTTGTTGTTGTTAGTATTATTGTTATAAAATTAATTTATTTTTATAAACTTAGCAAAAAATTTTATAAACCTGTTAGCTTCACTTGTAAACTCTACAGAAGTATGTGCCTGCCAAACGCATACTTAGGGTAATTTATTATTATTGTTACATAAACCCATTATTTTTTATAAAACTTGGTCAACTTGGTTAATTTTTTTATTATTATCACATAAACCTGTTATTTTTTATAAAACTTGGTCAACTTGGTTAATTCATTATTTATAATAATAATAATAATTTTATATAAATTTAATTAAAAATTAGTTATCTTGGTTAGCATTTTGTAATTTATTATTATTAGTATTAGTATCCTAAACTTAGTTACTATCATTAAACTTAGTTAATTTTTTTAAACATAGTTTATTTACTACATATTATTATTGCTATTATGTTTATTATTGTTGTTAGTATTATTATTATAAATAATTGAGTTTCATGTACATTAGTTATATTATTATTATTATCATAAACTTACTTAATTTTTATAAACTAACTTAACTTTTATAAAACTTAATTAATGAAGTTAATTTTTATAATCTCAGTAATTTATTTTGATTTGGACTATTATTATGTATATATTTAATTAATTTTTATACACTTAGTTAACTTTTTTAATATTTTATAATTTATTATGATCGATCTTAGTTTAAGGAATTAGTTTGATACCTAAAAATCTTTCTGCTTTTACAGTACTATATGGTTAATTCTATTACAGACCTTGCTAGCCAAAGAGCGGTAGCGTACATCAAGTTCATAAATACATTTTGAGCCTTGCATATTGCAAATACAAGTTCCTACATACTACTTAAACATAGTCTAGATGCGATAACACGATCGGCAGTTGCAAGCTTGCTTGCCACTATAAACAAGAAAATTGAAGCTGCAAGCTTTCTTGCAACATGTAATTTGCAACTTGCAAGAAATTTGTAGCTGCAAGCTTGCTTGCAACTTCAAGCTTATGACTTACAGAAACCAAGAATCAATTCTTTTTTTCATAGTCCAAGTAACATAGTTACTTCATCTATTTTTTAGCTAGCAATTTGTCAAATTAGTAGTAAGTAGGTACAATTTCTTGTTTAGTCTAGATTAATCTTGGTATTATAAGAGCATTCCTAATGCTGTTACAATAACATCCTATTTCTATATTGTATTTCGTAATATTTTTTATCAAACAATTGCTAACAACTAACCCCTGATAAATACAATTCACTCTAAGTCTGTCATCCTCTATCCTGGTTCAAAATTAAAATTGGTAGAAGGCAAACTTGTTTTCATTTAGCTCCATCAATCAAAAAGAGAATTCGGCTTTAAAATAATTCACTTGACACCATAAATAATTTACTTATATTCCCTCTCTAAATCAAAAAGGGTTACTTCTTTAGTTCCTTGAAAAAGATCATCAATTGAGGAAGATGCTAAACAAACAAGACATCAATAGGGTTTGTATAGCTCATTTACGAGGGTGATTAATTTTCTAGCCTGAAGTATAATAACACGGCATTATTCATGCAATCTTAAAAATAAAAATACACCAAAAAAAGAAAAGGAAAACAAATTAAGACTAAACTAGAACAAATATGAGGTATCATGTACTACTTAGCACCTTGTCTCGCATCCGCAAAGTCATATAAGAAGACTACATATTCTATAATTTACATGCGACTAATAATGCAATTTGTGTGGGATATTTTGTCGACTTTTGACTACACTGATAAATGTAGGACCTTAGCTCATAACGAAGAGTGGAAAGATAAAGGAGAAATGAAAAATAATGAGCTAAGGGCTACCAGATTATGTCTTATTCCAATTTCATGCACCCCTCAACTGTATATATAGAGAAAATTAGGACCAAAGTATTGGCCACCAACCTAGAGTAGGATGTCTTTGTAGATGATGAACAATTACCTATATATGTTTTGACAGGGATATGTTTCTGTGTTACAACACAAACTATATCTACATATGCATTAATAACAGTGCATGCATTGATAGTGGATGTATCTATTTCGGCAGTTATCAGTGTGCTACTCATTCCACTACAAATAATCTCAGTAATGACTTACAATGATAGATTATAAATTATAAAAGAATTATAAAATAAATTTTGTACCTTTTTGCATAGAAAAGCCCACAAATGTAGATCCGATGTCCAAGAAAGAATGTATGTACCTGTAAATAAGAAATAATAAGTATGTGAAAGCTTTTATGGTGCTTTAGTTTGATTAATTTTTTATGAACATGTATACTGTAACGACCCTGAATTTTGGTCCTGTTTATTTTAATAAATATTTAATATGATTAGATAAAATGTGTATTGATTATTTTCAAATGAACATGATTTTGGAATAATTGCCATTTGTTTATGTAAATTTGTATTTTTAAAGGAAATTTGATCTTGGATATTTAAATAACATCTTTTAATAATATTGACCTTATATAATTGAATTAAAATGCTGTATTTTGTTTATATTTGGAAATATACATATAAATGATAACGTTTAAATCAGAATCCCATTTTTAACAATGTAAAATATAAATGTCAAACATAAATCAAATATGTGTATATAACTTAATTTAAATAAGTAATAGTAAAGTAAAAATAGAAATGAATACAAATATAAGTGAGGAAATCATTTTGAATATGACTTGAACATTGATAGTTAAATATAACGTACTAATGTAAAATTTAAAATAAGAATTAATTAGTTAAGATTTTATACAACATAACTTAATAAATTTGTAAACAAAGTTAGAATAGGAATAAGTGATAAAAACACAAGTAAAGTAAAATGAAATCAAATATAATGTAAAACCAAACTCAAATTTGTGTGTATAAATTATGTAAACTTTAAGTCAGCAAAACAAAATATTTCATATATAAATTAACAACAACTATATGACAATTATTCAAGTTATAAGTAATGAAACAAATTATTTTCAAACCAAACCAAAGCCAAAATAAATCTGACCCAAATATATTCATTATTCAAACAAGCAATTAATAAAACATATTTGTTACACAGTATCTTCACATATAAATCTAAACATAAAGTATAAAATAATTAAACAAATGTTTTCAAAGCAAACCAAAAGTGTAAACACAAACCTGACAAATTCAGGAAAATTGAAATACAAGCATTAAGATAATTTGTCTTCCTATGCAAGCTACCTACTGAAGAATATAATCCCATACACATGCATACAATTTGTTCACAAGTACTACATAATTATAATTATGTTAACAGGTGAAGCAACAACATTTAATGCTCCTCTGATTCGAGCACATCTTTGTGTTCATTTATAATTTGCACAAATCTTTATTTTTTACAGTGAATAGATCTGATTAACATACTTAAAACAAAGAATAGTATATATTATTAGTACATGCTGTCAGTAAGTAAATATGTATTATGTATGACCTATAGGAGATTATGCAGGCAAGTGATCAAAATATCTATGTATTGATGGATTAAGTGTAGACAAGTAGTACATTAGCATTTAATGTTTAGCATCTAAGCAAAACATTTGGGTCAAATTCAAGAAATCATATCAGCCTTATATATATATAAAAAAAGAAAAAGAAAGCATGCCTGATAAAACAAAATTAAACAGTGTACTTACAGACAACACCTACCTGGTTAAAACCTTTTCCATACATACATAACTTCTTATATTCTATATATATATATAGGTGTTCATCTTTTATATAGTTTAGTCAGTAACATAGTGTACCTGAGAAAAATATAAAGAGAAAACATAAAAGAAGCAAAACTCAAGTTTAAACACATAAGAACAGATGGGATTACAATTGTCAAGTGTGGTCTGTTCAATAGTATTTGTATTCTGGTGAGTAAACATAAACATTCAAGTTTTAGTTTAAATTTTAACAATAAGAAGATTTGTGGATTTCATGTTGATGTCTGTGTTTTCTCTTGGTATAATTCTGTGATTATATGCAGACTGTTCTTGATAATATGTTGTTCATTTCTGCTTACAGGGTTGAAACTATTTTGTATTATTTTCATATAACCATGGAAAGCATTAATTTTTCAAACAAAATTATATGCTTGAGTTTAAGCCAGGAAATTAAATTTTATTTAACAACATATTAAGAAGCTATGCTCAGTAAACTAACTTATTTTCAGGTAACAAAGATTATGTTGAAAACTTCGTCTGTTACAAATTATAAATTCAAGTTGATAACCTAGATCTTAATTGCAAAATAGGATTTTTAGAGCAGAAATAAGAATTTTTAGTGTAGAATTGAAATGGCAGTTCAAGGTTTATCAAAATTTACATTTTTACCAATTATAAATTATCAATCCAATGATAACTGTTCAAATTTATAGTTAAGCAAATATAAGCATTAATGATCACACAAAAATTATCAAATAATTTTTATATTAAGTAAACTAAGGGATTGAGATAAATATAGGGTTTTTGATCGAAATTTCACATGCCTGTAAATGCGATGAGTTCTTCGTCTATTTGTGATCGAGTTGTTCGAAATTTCACATGCCTGTAAATTTCACATGCCTGTAAAAACTATCAGTTGAGGAGTAATTAAGTGATTTGATAAGAGTAATTAAAGGTGGTTGATTACTGAATAGTATTTACCAGGGGTGATAAATAAATATAGTTTAATTGAAAATTAATTACTTAAGATAATTAATTTAATATATAATAATGATATTAAAATGTAATTAGTAATCATTAATAAATATAAAAAAATAACAAGGAATTAAAGAGTAATTAATTTGTATAATAAAGAAGTAATGTAATGTATGTAATTGAAGGTTAATTTCTATATTTGGATAAGATAATTAGTTTGGAAGATAATTAAAGATGGTTACTTGAATTTAATGTTAATTAATCAAGTGTGATTAGTTGAAATGAATTCATTAATTGTTTGATAATTGGGTAATAGTTATATAAGCAAGACTTATAATGGTTAAGTAATTAATTTAATTTACTTTAAATTAATTAGAGATGCAAGTAATTAATTTAATTTATTTTAAATTAATTATAGCTGATATGGTTATTTATGTATGAATGGATGATATTGTTTGTCTTGAATGATTTGAAATTTCTAGTTTGAGATAAATGATGCAGTGTGGAATGTATGCTTGTTTGTAGTATGATAATAATATGAATTATCTGTTGTGATGATAATATTGATTATCTATTTATAATGTTGATTATCTATTGTGATACTGTGAATTATCTATCTGTGTGTATATGGATAAATGGAATTGAATTGTTTATAAACTTTAAAACAACTTGGCCCTAAAAGACACGTTTTGGATTTCGATGAGACCGGGATCGGGTTTCCACATTTGGAACATCCGAAAACCACATCGATCCAAATTAACGTTAGGTCGTGAATCTGATGAGAAGATGAAGATTCAGAATGCAAGGGTTGTCGTCGTTAACTCTGAGGGTGATTCCAAAATGAGTGTAACGAGATAATGCCTTCGGATTCGTTCGAACCCGGAACGAACTTGTATGGATTGAATTCTTTCAACACATCGTCAGGCGGGCGATGAGCATTCTAAGAATATTGTTCTATAAAGGTAATCGTAGCCTCAAGCCTCATCAACTGGGAATGGCTAAAACAGGGGAGATGCAGCAAGGTTAGGTGGGTCATGCCCAAGCAGGATGTAACGCCTTGAAATTTTCGACTCTCGAAAATTCGACATCGACACTCACTTTATCGACTGCCGAGAAATCAAAGGCCGAAAACCGAGATGTTATGGGTTTTAAAAAGAAAAGAAAAAAAGAAAGAAGAAAAAAGAAGATAAGAAGATAGGAAATAGAGAAAGAAAACAGAAAATTTGAAAAAGAACGGGACAGAAGAAACAAAACAGAACAACATCAGAATCTCACATTTCGCAGCGGAACAACATATAATAATAAATGAATAATCTTTAAACAAAGAACTATATCAGTTATTACATTACATTTCATTACATCATATCATCAGAGTGTACAACAACATACAACAATAAACAGTGCAGCGGAAAAAGAAATACTATATACTAGTAATACGCCATGCCAATCCAGCTTGCCTCCAGCAACTCCAGAATATCCAGAATATCCTGATAAACCTTAACTCTTGACTGCCCGTGTGGAAATTGGTGGGCACCCAGAGTTTAGGAATGAAAACAATAAACTCCGAGTCAGTCATGTGACTGGTGTGAGAACTCAAAACAGTTTATTTATTTTTTTTAAAATCAAAAGAGGAATATTTTTAAATCAATTTGCAATGCTTTTAAAAATGTAACTACCATAAGACCTCCCACCACACACACAATGCAAACGCAGACTTGGAGGAGATTTCTTCTTATGTTAGTCAAAGATGCTTGATACGCATTAAAATAACATTTGATATTATTACTAGTGCATAGTGTAGAACAAATCCTTTCGAAAGTAAAGATATAAATCATAGCCAGCATAGGTACCATTATATTATGCCTACTATAGCTACCTCCTGAGGAAGCAGGTTCTACAACTAAAACCGTACAAGATCGTATTGTTTCTTTGGATTTCCAACAAATGGTCAGGCTAAGGAACTTCCTACTGCCACATGGGATCGCCTCTGGCTGGACGTCCCGAGAACTTAACCAGCTCTCTGCCAACACAAGGCCGGGTTACCTTTATCACTAGGTAACTACTACACGAATATGGCATCCCCCGGTCCCATCGGACCTTTAACCGAGCGCTCGTCACCAACAACACCACACAGAAATAGATATAGTGTATCAACATGAGTAAGTATCTGGGCTCCATACCATGATACCACCCTTTCCAGAAGGAAATGCACATACCCTAAAGGGAGCTACCCCTCATAACCTTGCCGCATCTTTCCTGTTTTGACCATTAACGGGATGTGAGGCTCGATGAATTCACGTCCACAAAAACACACTTTGTACAAAAAGCCGTGCTTTGGGTCAACAAATGATCAACACAATGATCACTAAGATAGACGATCAAATAAATGATCCTATCACAAATAATCAACACAATGATCATTTCAGCATCACTCAGCATGTCACATTACCAAAATGGGATATATCGCTGATAACTTCAACTATATAACCTTTGAGCTCGTACGTCTCAAAGAAGGGTGTTAAGCAAAGAATAAATTCTCCGCCACCAACAGAAATATATTTGAAAGAAATCGGCTTTATATCTCAAATTGTAATGTCAGGCATACAATCCATACAAGTCTGTTCCGGGCTCGAACAGAACCGAAGGCACTTACAAAGAAGTCCTTGCAATCCGGATATTCACAATCCTGATCGGATTCACCATCACATATGGAATCTCTATACCAGGAGCGACCCAGTGCAGAGACAATCGATAGGTCATCCTATCGCTCTCGCAAATACCGGTCTTCAACACCGATCTTCAAATGCAATTCACGTCGTATCACATATTCGGAATGGGTTATACGACCCCATGGTCCCTTCCCGGTTAACCCGAATAGTGAGCGCTTATTCAAAAATAAGTGTGCATTCAAATTCAAACAATCATATCAAATACCCAATCAAAGGGAAATATTGATAGTCGGCTATTGAACTATCAATTGATATGCATACATCACCAGATTCCAAATAATTTTCCAAATTATTTATTTTCCAAAATATCTTTATAAGATATATAATTTCAACACTTCAAAAATAAATCAATATTTATTTTCAAACAAATTCCACTTTTCACATATAAATTCCATAATGAATTTATATTTCAAAATATCCATGCATATTCGATTTCAATAATTCATTTCAATTTATCTTCAAAAAGATAAATTCTAATTATTCACTTCATATTGGAAAACATTTCCATACTTATCAAAAATAAGTAATCGACAAATCTTTTTATTTTCAACCTTTGAAAATATTCAATATACTTAAATCGAATTAAGTATATTATTCATTCTTTAAGGGAAATCATTCTCTTAAACATTTTTTATTTGGGCCAAAACGAATGTTGCGTAAAACATCGTTACAACGTCCCAAAATCACTAGTATAGGGATTCGAAATTAAATAGATATATAAATCCCAATACTATACAAAAACATTTCCATTCGGAAATCATTTACTATAACAATAGTGTTATAGTCCACCATTTCCTTTTATTCCTCGAAAACGTCTATTTCAACAATAAATGTTGAAATCTATGGTTTCGAATCTCAACATCTTTTAAAACATCGTTAGATCGTTTTAATTCTGTTTAAAACACCAAATCTAAAACAATTTCTTTAACGTGTTATTCACTATTCAAAAACGTGAATAAACTTCGTTAACAAATTTCATCCTTTTATTCATTTTAATTCAAAGGATTATTCACTATTCAAAAATGTGAATATAACTCCATTAATAGGTTATAACAATTAACTTATCAAAATAAGTTGTTTGCGGATTTATAAAACAACGTTTATAAATTCCGTTTCTTTTTATTTATAAAACTTTCTTTTTATAAATTCCTTTATTAACCTATTCCAGTTTATAACTAAATTATAAACTAAACGTTCACATTATAAGTTAATTACTTATAAAACGATTATTTACAAAATCGTTCTTTTAAAGATTTTCCAATTTATAAATCTTTAATTTTATAAGATTCATTTATTTAACCAATCCATTCTCCGAAAAATTTCACCAAATTTATAAATCTTACTGTTTATAAATTTTATTTATAACTTCACCATTTAAAATTCTATAAATTTCATTCATTTATGAAATTCATTTTCACTTCATTCAAACACTTATAAAAACTCGTTTTATAATGTCTAAATCTCAATTTATAAATATCCATTTATAACTCTCTTAATATAAATCAATTTATATTATTCTTTAAAACGTCTTTAAATTCCTTTAAAATTTCACCACTTCGATTTATAAAATAATCAAATTTTATAAATCCTATATTTAAACTTTTATAATATATTCAAAAATCCAATCTAAACTATCTTATAAAATCTTTAGTTCATATTTTTCAAAAATCAGCTTTTAACTGTATTTCTCAAAAATTATAATTTTTATAACTTTAAAATTTTTAACGTTCATTTCTTTAAAATGGATCAATTCCAAAAATATAGTATATTCTCAAAAATTACTTTAAAATCATTTTAAAATCCCAAAATCTGGGTCCAATGATGCTACACACCAAATAGTCAATCACGACTAACAACGATATCATATATCGATATGATAATCAATCAAATATCTGAAATAAAATAAATACTGTTGAGGAATCCAGTTGGATCCCTCCAACCTGTTTTCCTGCATCCAAAAACATTAGCACAATACCAATTTCGCTCCAGTACGAAATTATCGCGGTACATGTTCTTAATAAATATTATCCGCTTAATAACGGCGTAATAGGGTCTCATCCGCTAAACAAAAAATGCGGGAAATCAACAACTGCAATATATACATATGCCAATATATATATATTGATATTATATATAATACCAATTTCACTGTTTATGAAATATTCGCGGTATATGTTTATATTAAATAACATCCGCTTACTAACGGCGCATAATGTCTATTTTAACAATCAATAATTTACAGTCATCATTCAAACATGCATTCAAATATTTTAAATCTAACTATTTAAAATAAAATCGAAACTGATTCGATTGAGTGAGAAGTTCTCACCTTGGTTTTAATTTCCGTTTTAGCTTTAATTTCGAATAAAATTAAACGCGCGTTTAATTTTACCCGAAATTCTCACTAACTCCAAACGACTCCAAACCAACTCCATCGCGTAGTGCTCGTCCATACGATTCCAACGCAACTGAGTTTGCATTTTTTCGACCTCGTATGAAAAAGATACGAATTTTACAAGTTTACACGATTTATACTATAATTAATTACAACATAAATCCTTATATTTTAAACCTTAACCATTATCTGCCATTGGATCTCCATGCTTTGAATCCAGGCCGTGCGCAACACCCCTCCCCCTTTCTCCTTCACGCGAATTATCCCCAGGCTATAACAAACTCGGCCGAACCCAACTATTGATTTAGGGTTAAATTTTGCAAATTAATCGTTAGCTTCTACCTCGATCAAGTTACTCCACCACGTGCGCCACGCTCCACTCTACCCACGGCCTCAACAAGAGCAAGCTCGGCCTGCCCTTCCTCCTCGTATGGCGTGCGCAAGCATGGCCGAACGCAGCGCCTTATCTCCCTCCACGACACACCATATTCAATCATCTCCATATAGAATCGAAGGCCTCGATACGTTCTATAATTTGTTAGTTGGGAGTTTGTTGTAAAAGCTGATAGATTGAAAGAAATTAAAGAATGAAATTGGATTATTTCTGGCCTTTGATTAGAAAGTGGCGGCCACGAACAATAACCCTAGGGTTTGGAATATTTTTTTTTTTTATTTGTGTGTGTGGTGTATTTATAGAAAATCAAGCGTAAACACTATTCATCCCGGGAATTCCGAACTCCGATTTAGGCGCCGTAACCTGCGTACCTAGGGTTTATCCCGCGTTCCGGACACAATGGAACAGGTTTCGGAAGCTAATTCGGAAGTATGTGCGAGTTATGGCTATAAACGCTCAATTTAAATTAAACCGATTTAATTCGATTTCTAGGCGTTTTAATTTGTACCGGACAAACGGTAAATCCAAACGACTTTAAATTTGAAACCTTACAATAATATCACATTACGGATCCGATGAAACTGGTTTCGTCGAAATCCGAGACTTTTTGAAAAATGGCTATTTTCACTCGCCAAATTTAAATTAAAAATAAATCGATGCGTTTCGAGCTGCCACGATCAAACGATAACTCCGATTGACACGAAAATTGAAATCCGGTAATAACTAACTATTACGGATCCAATGGAACTGGTTTCGTTCAATTCTGAGACTGTTCAAAAATTGACTATTTTACAGTCGATTATTAAATATTAAAATATTCAATTTTCACAAATTAACTTTTAATTCGATTTTAAAAGTTCTAAAATATTTCTATAACTCCAGTATGATTAATTAAAATTTTACAAATCATTTTCAATCATATTTAACTCAATTTTCAATTATTTTCATAATTTAACATATTAAATTATCGATTTAATAATCCAATTAAATCCAATAATTCAAATTAAAATTTATTCGACTAAATAAATTCATTTATAAATATTTAAAATTAATTAAATATTCAAATTTAAATTAATAAAAATTCTGGGTCGTTACAATCTTTCCCCCTTAAAAGAATTTCGTCCTCGAAATTACAAGTAAGAAAGGTTTCAAAATCTATTAACTTTCCAAAATTCATAATTAAACTTCTTACAATACTTTACTAAGTTTTCCAAATCATACTTAGTTATGTTTTCAAAAACAATCTATATTGTTTAACTTTCAATTCCAAAATCAAAGTTAAAGTTTTCAAAAATTTTCCCAATTTTCTCAAAATTTTTCTAACGCCTTAAATTTCCGGAAAAATTCGCCATGTCTCCTTTGCGCGGCTCGATCCGAAAAAAAAATGACAGTATATATATCACAAATATACATCTCATCAAGTAATGAGGCATCCCGAAGGGAAAAAAGTGTAAAAGTACTGTATTTAATCCGAGATATGTACCTTATATTTTATTAGCGAGCATATACGGCTAATATAGCGCTAAAGCGAACTCCAAATGCGAAGCAAACGCGATCCGCACCTACTAAACACTTAACAAACAACATGAGAACATGCATATAGATAATAATCTCAATATACAGCATATAGCAACATATCAACTATATATGTCACATAGCAAATGCAACAATAGAAATATATATTCAACCATCAACCAACTACATTCATAACCAATATATATTCATTCATATTCATATTAATATTCAATGAAATGGTTTTCAATTTCAAATCACATTTGATTTATTTACATTGGATTTTATCAACATTCATTCTAAATTTTAATTAGTTTGCATTCACTAATTAAATCCTATTCACTTTCAATTCTATTCAAATTTATTTACTTCTAATTTGAATTCAATTACATAGCTTTCAATTTCATTAATACTTAATGAATTACATACAATCAATCAACAATCATATAACAACCAATGTATATTAATTTCAACCAAATTCTTTTCACTTATATTCATTCTCATTCAATTTATTCAACTTCTAATAACATTAGATTTGAATGAATCAACACTTATATTCATTATTTTATATCAACTTAAATTACATTCAATTGATTAACATTCAATCCATTCATTCAATTCAATTACAAAGTTGAATTTCATTTACATAACTTAAGTTCATATTTCTTTTAACCTACTTGATTTATTTACTTCGATACCAAAATCAATTCCATACAACAACTCTTAAGTTATATTTACATTTAACTTTAAATTCACTTTTATTTACAACTCATATTAATAGATATATCCATAAAGTTTCACTTCTTATGTATATAAGTTTATTTCACAATTGTAATTCACTTTAATTATAACTCAATTCTTATAATTCTTTCGCTTATACAATTATTCTTTTATCTAGATTATTCAAACAACCTAACAATCAACTTATATATACACTTTAATAATTTTGAAAAATTATTTCTTTATATATAAAAATATAATCAAGGTAAAATTATTCCATTCACCCAATTAAAATCAATACTGTGTCGAATTATCTTGTTTAAGAGTTTAGAAACCCCTATCTACGATAGTTAGCTAGACTAGATCGACGGGAATCTATAAACAATCAACCGATAAGTTAACACAACATAAAACAATTTCATATTCACTAACAAATACGCTCTCATAGCTATTATTACACTCAAACTCATTCTAGAGTACTGCTGACTCTATCTCTAACGAGTAATACCCTACAGAACCATGGTTCTCGCTTAACCATCAGAGCTCTGATACCAAATGTAACGCCTTGAAATTTTCGACTCTCGAAAATTCGACATCGACACTCACTTTATCGACTGCCGAGAAATCAAAGGCCGAAAACCGAGATGTTATGGGTTTTAAAAAGAAAAGAAAAAAAGAAAGAAGAAAAAAGAAGATAAGAAGATAGGAAATAGAGAAAGAAAACAGAAAATTTGAAAAAGAACGGGACAGAAGAAACAAAACAGAACAACATCAGAATCTCACATTTCGCAGCGGAACAACATATAATAATAAATGAATAATCTTTAAACAAAGAACTATATCAGTTATTACATTACATTTCATTACATCATATCATCAGAGTGTACAACAACATACAACAATAAACAGTGCAGCGGAAAAAGAAATACTATATACTAGTAATACGCCATGCCAATCCAGCTTGCCTCCAGCAACTCCAGAATATCCAGAATATCCTGATAAACCTTAACTCTTGACTGCCCGTGTGGAAATTGGTGGGCACCCAGAGTTTAGGAATGAAAACAATAAACTCCGAGTCAGTCATGTGACTGGTGTGAGAACTCAAAACAGTTTATTTATTTTTTTTAAAATCAAAAGAGGAATATTTTTAAATCAATTTGCAATGCTTTTAAAAATGTAACTACCATAAGACCTCCCACCACACACACAATGCAAACGCAGACTTGGAGGAGATTTCTTCTTATGTTAGTCAAAGATGCTTGATACGCATTAAAATAACATTTGATATTATTACTAGTGCATAGTGTAGAACAAATCCTTTCGAAAGTAAAGATATAAATCATAGCCAGCATAGGTACCATTATATTATGCCTACTATAGCTACCTCCTGAGGAAGCAGGTTCTACAACTAAAACCGTACAAGATCGTATTGTTTCTTTGGATTTCCAACAAATGGTCAGGCTAAGGAACTTCCTACTGCCACATGGGATCGCCTCTGGCTGGACGTCCCGAGAACTTAACCAGCTCTCTGCCAACACAAGGCCGGGTTACCTTTATCACTAGGTAACTACTACACGAATATGGCATCCCCCGGTCCCATCGGACCTTTAACCGAGCGCTCGTCACCAACAACACCACACAGAAATAGATATAGTGTATCAACATGAGTAAGTATCTGGGCTCCATACCATGATACCACCCTTTCCAGAAGGAAATGCACATACCCTAAAGGGAGCTACCCCTCATAACCTTGCCGCATCTTTCCTGTTTTGACCATTAACGGGATGTGAGGCTCGATGAATTCACGTCCACAAAAACACACTTTGTACAAAAAGCCGTGCTTTGGGTCAACAAATGATCAACACAATGATCACTAAGATAGACGATCAAATAAATGATCCTATCACAAATAATCAACACAATGATCATTTCAGCATCACTCAGCATGTCACATTACCAAAATGGGATATATCGCTGATAACTTCAACTATATAACCTTTGAGCTCGTACGTCTCAAAGAAGGGTGTTAAGCAAAGAATAAATTCTCCGCCACCAACAGAAATATATTTGAAAGAAATCGGCTTTATATCTCAAATTGTAATGTCAGGCATACAATCCATACAAGTCTGTTCCGGGCTCGAACAGAACCGAAGGCACTTACAAAGAAGTCCTTGCAATCCGGATATTCACAATCCTGATCGGATTCACCATCACATATGGAATCTCTATACCAGGAGCGACCCAGTGCAGAGACAATCGATAGGTCATCCTATCGCTCTCGCAAATACCGGTCTTCAACACCGATCTTCAAATGCAATTCACGTCGTATCACATATTCGGAATGGGTTATACGACCCCATGGTCCCTTCCCGGTTAACCCGAATAGTGAGCGCTTATTCAAAAATAAGTGTGCATTCAAATTCAAACAATCATATCAAATACCCAATCAAAGGGAAATATTGATAGTCGGCTATTGAACTATCAATTGATATGCATACATCACCAGATTCCAAATAATTTTCCAAATTATTTATTTTCCAAAATATCTTTATAAGATATATAATTTCAACACTTCAAAAATAAATCAATATTTATTTTCAAACAAATTCCACTTTTCACATATAAATTCCATAATGAATTTATATTTCAAAATATCCATGCATATTCGATTTCAATAATTCATTTCAATTTATCTTCAAAAAGATAAATTCTAATTATTCACTTCATATTGGAAAACATTTCCATACTTATCAAAAATAAGTAATCGACAAATCTTTTTATTTTCAACCTTTGAAAATATTCAATATACTTAAATCGAATTAAGTATATTATTCATTCTTTAAGGGAAATCATTCTCCTAAACATTTTTTATTTGGGCCAAAACGAATGTTGCGTAAAACATCGTTACAACGTCCCAAAATCACTAGTATAGGGATTCGAAATTAAATAGATATATAAATCCCAATACTATACAAAAACATTTCCATTCGGAAATCATTTACTATAACAATAGTGTTATAGTCCACCATTTCCTTTTATTCCTCGAAAACGTCTATTTCAACAATAAATGTTGAAATCTATGGTTTCGAATCTCAACATCTTTTAAAACATCGTTAGATCGTTTTAATTCTGTTTAAAACACCAAATCTAAAACAATTTCTTTAACGTGTTATTCACTATTCAAAAACGTGAATAAACTTCGTTAACAAATTTCATCCTTTTATTCATTTTAATTCAAAGGATTATTCACTATTCAAAAATGTGAATATAACTCCATTAATAGGTTATAACAATTAACTTATCAAAATAAGTTGTTTGCGGATTTATAAAACAACGTTTATAAATTCCGTTTCTTTTTATTTATAAAACTTTCTTTTTATAAATTCCTTTATTAACCTATTCCAGTTTATAACTAAATTATAAACTAAACGTTCACATTATAAGTTAATTACTTATAAAACGATTATTTACAAAATCGTTCTTTTAAAGATTTTCCAATTTATAAATCTTTAATTTTATAAGATTCATTTATTTAACCAATCCATTCTCCGAAAAATTTCACCAAATTTATAAATCTTACTGTTTATAAATTTTATTTATAACTTCACCATTTAAAATTCTATAAATTTCATTCATTTATGAAATTCATTTTCACTTCATTCAAACACTTATAAAAACTCGTTTTATAATGTCTAAATCTCAATTTATAAATATCCATTTATAACTCTCTTAATATAAATCAATTTATATTATTCTTTAAAACGTCTTTAAATTCCTTTAAAATTTCACCACTTCGATTTATAAAATAATCAAATTTTATAAATCCTATATTTAAACTTTTATAATATATTCAAAAATCCAATCTAAACTATCTTATAAAATCTTTAGTTCATATTTTTCAAAAATCAGCTTTTAACTGTATTTCTCAAAAATTATAATTTTTATAACTTTAAAAATTTTAACGTTCATTTCTTTAAAATGGATCAATTCCAAAAATATAGTATATTCTCAAAAATTACTTTAAAATCATTTTAAAATCCCAAAATCTGGGTCCAATGATGCTACACACCAAATAGTCAATCACGACTAACAACGATATCATATATCGATATGATAATCAATCAAATATCTGAAATAAAATAAATACTGTTGAGGAATCCAGTTGGATCCCTCCAACCTGTTTTCCTGCATCCAAAAACATTAGCACAATACCAATTTCGCTCCAGTACGAAATTATCGCGGTACATGTTCTTAATAAATATTATCCGCTTAATAACGGCGTAATAGGGTCTCATCCGCTAAACAAAAAATGCGGGAAATCAACAACTGCAATATATACATATGCCAATATATATATATTGATATTATATATAATACCAATTTCACTGTTTATGAAATATTCGCGGTATATGTTTATATTAAATAACATCCGCTTACTAACGGCGCATAATGTCTATTTTAACAATCAATAATTTACAGTCATCATTCAAACATGCATTCAAATATTTTAAATCTAACTATTTAAAATAAAATCGAAACTGATTCGATTGAGTGAGAAGTTCTCACCTTGGTTTTAATTTCCGTTTTAGCTTTAATTTCGAATAAAATTAAACGCGCGTTTAATTTTACCCGAAATTCTCACTAACTCCAAACGACTCCAAACCAACTCCATCGCGTAGTGCTCGTCCACACGATTCCAACGCAACTGAGTTTGCATTTTTTCGACCTCGTATGAAAAAGATACGAATTTTACAAGTTTACACGATTTATACTATAATTAATTACAACATAAATCCTTATATTTTAAACCTTAACCATTATCTGCCATTGGATCTCCATGCTTTGAATCCAGGCCGTGCGCAACACCCCTCCCCCTTTCTCCTTCACGCGAATTATCCCCAGGCTATAACAAACTCGGCCGAACCCAACTATTGATTTAGGGTTAAATTTTGCAAATTAATCGTTAGCTTCTACCTCGATCAAGTTACTCCACCACGTGCGCCACGCTCCACTCTACCCACGGCCTCAACAAGAGCAAGCTCGGCCTGCCCTTCCTCCTCGTATGGCGTGCGCAAGCATGGCCGAACGCAGCGCCTTATCTCCCTCCACGACACACCATATTCAATCATCTCCATATAGAATCGAAGGCCTCGATACGTTCTATAATTTGTTAGTTGGGAGTTTGTTGTAAAAGCTGATAGATTGAAAGAAATTAAAGAATGAAATTGGATTATTTCTGGCCTTTGATTAGAAAGTGGCGGCCACGAACAATAACCCTAGGGTTTGGAATATTTTTTTTTTATTTGTGTGTGTGGTGTATTTATAGAAAATCAAGCGTAAACACTATTCATCCCGGGAATTCCGAAATCCGATTTAGGCGCCGTAACCTGCGTACCTAGGGTTTATCCCGCGTTCCGGACACAATGGAACAGGTTTCGGAAGCTAATTCGGAAGTATGTGCGAGTTATGGCTATAAACGCTCAATTTAAATTAAACCGATTTAATTCGATTTCTAGGCGTTTTAATTTGTACCGGACAAACGGTAAATCCAAACGACTTGAAATTTGAAACCTTACAATAATATCACATTACGGATCCGATGAAACTGGTTTCGTCGAAATCCGAGACTTTTTGAAAAATGGCTATTTTCACTCGCCAAATTTAAATTAAAAATAAATCGATGCGTTTCGAGCTGCCACGATCAAACGATAACTCCGATTGACACGAAAATTGAAATCCGGTAATAACTAACTATTACGGATCCAATGGAACTGGTTTCGTTCAATTCTGAGACTGTTCAAAAATTGACTATTTTACAGTCGATTATTAAATATTAAAATATTCAATTTTCACAAATTAACTTTTAATTCGATTTTAAAAGTTCTAAAATATTTCTATAACTCCAGTATGATTAATTAAAATTTTACAAATCATTTTCAATCATATTTAACTCAATTTTCAATTATTTTCATAATTTAACATATTAAATTATCGATTTAATAATCCAATTAAATCCAATAATTCAAATTAAAATTTATTCGACTAAATAAATTCATTTATAAATATTTAAAATTAATTAAATATTCAAATTTAAATTAATAAAAATTCTGGGTCGTTACACAGGACAAGATATTTTCCCTGTCTAGATGTCCCTTTTTATTTCGGCTGTGTGGGCGGTTTGCTAGCTAGAACCGCGGGGTTTATCTTGTTCGGGACTGTTCAGTACGGAATGGTTCCGGCCTTGTGTTGTAGGGGATGAAGGGAGTAATCCTCGGTACGGTGATCTAGGCCCCGTACTGTGACGGGCGGTACCCCAGTAGCCCTGCCATTGTTGGAAATCCATTTTACCTACGAGACCTTATGGTTTTGATTTGTATTACCCACTTTTTGCTAGTAGCTGGAATTTAATCATGTAATAATTTCGGCTATTTTCTATTTACTTGAAAACGCTAGACACTATTATAATATCACTGGATTTCCTATGAAATGTTTTGGTTAGCGTAAGGTAAAAACTTACCCGTATTTATTTGTGGGGAGTCTTACGTGATACCTTTGTTTTCAAATGTTTTTCAAAGTTAAACAACTTTAACCCGTTTACTCATACCAGACCCATGTCTGACCCGGAGTTTATTTTTGTTTTTCATAAACTCTCGGGTACCCAAATTTTTACGGGTAGTTAAGGGATTCAGGTTAGCTTTGATGAATTCTGGAGGAGAAATGGAGCAGGAGGCTTCAGCGTTGTAGATATATATATATAGTTCCGCTGTGTTGGTATCTCTGAGTCATATTGTTTGAGTTGTATTGTATTGAGTTGTATTAACTAGATAGGTGTTTATAACTGTCTAGTATGTGATGTAGGTATGATTGTCATATGTATTGATATTGTATAACTCTGATATATGTACAAACTATGTATTATTTAAGTGATATATTATATTTTGTTCCGTTTCGTTGTGAGATTCTGATGTTGTTGTTCTTTCTTCTTCTTTCTTTTCTATTTTCTCATCCCTTTCTTTCTTAATGATGATACATCTTTCTGGTAGTAGAAGGGCGGGTCATCACAGTTGGTATCAGAGCTGAAAGGTTAAGTGAGAACCTTGGCTCTGGTGGAGATTACTCATTAGAGATAGAGTCGGTAGTACTCTAGAATGAGTCTGAGCGTAATAATAGATATGAGTGCGTACTTGTTAGTGAATATTAAATGATTTTATATTATGTTGATTGATTTATTGAGTGGTATATGAACCTTCATCAGTGCAGTCTGCACAACTGTACCGAAGGGGTTTCTAAACACTTGAATAGAACAATTCGACATGATATTGTTTTCAAAGGTGGGTGAATTAAATAATTTCATCCAAAATCTATTTTGATATATATATATATATATATATATATAAAATTTGTTTTTGTAATTATTATATATATAATTATAGTATTTGGATGATAGTGTTGATAGACAAATAGGATTATAAATTTTTTACAATGGCTTGTGTAACCAAGGGAAGTATGAGATTGAATTTGGAGTTAAAGTTAAAAATGAATTTATTTTGGATTAAGTTGAAAGTTTAATTTAATTTTGGAACTTAACTAATGATAAAACAATAATAATGATGTAAATAAAAATGAGGAAGTAAATCAAAATTTAGAGTGTGAATAAATTGGATTTGGAAATCTCATAGAAATAAAATTTTGGTTGAGATTAACTTAAGCTAAATAATTGGATTTCAATTTAAGAAATGAATTGAGAGATGGATGATTTTAAATGAAATTAAGTTCTTATTTAATCAAATCCAAGTGGGTTGGTAGATTGAAGTGAATAGTATGGTGCTTAATTTAATGGAAGTTAAGATAAACAAGTTGAATTAGAATAAATATGTTCCGATAACTTGTAAGGGAAATTGGCAACACACTGATTAAGAATATTTTGGCTGTAGTGGAGTGTTCAATCTCGAGTTAAAATAAAACATGAATATATTCAAACTTAAATTGGGTAAAATGTGAGATATGAATGTAAGCCTTACAAAATAAGATTGTTTTGTATTTGGAAAATGAAATTAAAATCCAAACTTGAATTATAAAATAAAAATTAAACACAGATAAAATAATAAGATGATTTTTGAAGATAAAATCCAATTCAAGTATGGATGGAATAAGTATGGCCTTGGAATTAATCTTAACAAAATGAATGGAAGTTGATCTTGTGAGTATCACATAAATTGGAAATAAATTTAAGTGTGAAATTGAAACAAATAAATTAACCTAAGATTAAACTTTATAGAAGCGTAGCTTCGAGGTAAGTAAGAGTTTATTTAGTAAAAGCTTGAATAATTTAAGTTGAATGAAATCTTTATTCGAATAGAAATAGTTGGATAAGAAATTAAATTTGTATAAATAAACTCTGATGGCTTATCAAAAGAATTTAAATGCTTGAAATAAAAAGTATGCTTGTTTGATACAGGTAAGATCTGGAGCTTAAAGTGAAAATGAATGTGATTAAGAGTAACTGAATGTAGTGTAGAGAATAAATAAATTTGTGGCTCATAAAGTTAAAAATTTAAAAGTGGAATTATAAGCCAAAATAAAATTATTTTGTACTTGGGAAATGAAATAGATATCCAAACCAGAATTACAAACTAGAAATAAACTCAAGAACTATAATGAAGTGATTTTGTGATGAAATCAGATATTGAATTGGAAGTGGAAATAAACTAAGACGAAATAAATTAGTAAATTAAGCATGTAAATGAAATTAGGATTGGTCAAATAAAGTTGGATGGTGAATTAATGAATTTGATTGTAAATTTAAAAAGAATGGGAGGCTGAGACCTCAAGTTATGTATGAATATAAAATTCAACTTGGATTGGAGTTGTATCTTACAGAATTGAATTGCCAGAACGGATGTCTGGAATTCATAATGTATCCCATGCATCTCATCTTGGAATTTTGTTTAGGATCCATCATTAGTTGCAGAATTAGTAGTTCAGGGAGATTTGGAAGCCAAGCGGAGTTTGACTGTAGTCAGGAATCCTGTTCGGATTGTTGATCAGGATGAGAGGCAACTCGGGAGTTAGTAGTGAAGCTTGTCGAGTGCAGTGGAGAGAGAATCCCAGTGATTGCACCTAGGAGACTCTGGATAGTTCTAGGGAAGTTTATCCGGATTTGTGTTTGGATTGCTGGTGTTGCTTGTTAGGATAAACTGTTTGATTGTTTGCTATTGTATGAATGATATGTATGTGTGAATGGTTGGTATAACAGCTTTTAAATTATCTTTGTTTTAAATTTAGGGGACGAAATTCTTTTAAGGGGGGAGGAATGTAACGACCCTGAATTTTGGTCCTGTTTATTTTAATAAATATTTAATATGATTAGATAAAATGTGTATTGATTATTTTCAAATGAACATGATTTTGGAATAATTGCCATTTGTTTATGTAAATTTGTATTTTTAAATGAAATTTGATCTTGGATATTTAAGTAGAATCTTTTAATAATATTGACCTTATATAATTGAATTAAAATGCTGTATTTTGTTTATATTTGGAAATATACATATAAATGATAACGTTTAAATCAGAATCCCATTTTTAACAATGTAAAATATAATTGTCAAACATAAATCAAATATGTGTATATAACTTAATTTAAATAAGTAATAGCAAAGTACAAATAGAAATGAATACAAATATAAGTGAGGAAATCATTTTGAATATGACTTGAACATTGATAGTTAAATATAACGTACTAATGTAAAATTTAAAATAAGAATTAATTAGTTAAAGATTTTATACAACATAACTTAATAAATTTGTAAACAAAGTTAGAATAGGAATAAGTGATAAAAACACAAGTAAAGTAAAATGAAATCAAATATAATGTAAAACCAAACTCAAATTTGTGTGTATAAATTATGTAAACTTTAAGTCAGCAAAACAAAATATTTCATATATAAATTAACAACAACTATATGACAATTATTCAAGTTATAAGTAATGAAACAAATTATTTTCAAACCAAACCAAAGCCAAAATAAATCTGACCCAAATATATTCATTATTCAAACAAGCAATTAATAAAACATATTTGTTACACAGTATCTTCACATATAAATCTAAACATAAAGTATAAAATAATTAAACAAATGTTTTCAAAGCAAACCAAAAGTGTAAACACAAACCTGACAAATTCAGGAAAATTGAAATACAAGCATTAAGATAATTTGTCTTCCTATGCAAGCTACCTACTGAAGAATATAATCCCATACACATGCATACAATTTGTTCACAAGTACTACATAATTATAATTATGTTAACAGGTGAAGCAACAACATTTAATGCTCCTCTGATTCGAGCACATCTTTGTGTTCATTTATAATTTGCACAAATCTTTATTTTTTACAGTGAATAGATCTGATTAACATACTTAAAACAAAGAATAGTATATATTATTAGTACATGCTGTCAGTAAGTAAATATGTATTATGTATGACCTGTAGGAGATTATGCAGGCAAGTGATCAAAATATCTATGTATTGATGGATTAAGTGTAGACAAGTAGTACATTAGCATTTAATGTTTAGCATCTAAGCAAAACATTTGGGTCAAATTCAAGAAATCATATCAGCCTTATATATATATAAAAAAAACAAAGCATGCCTGATAAAACAAAATTAAACAGTGTACTTATAGATAACACCTACCTGGTTAAAACCTTTTCCATACATACATAACTTCTTATATTCTATATATATATAGGTGTTCATCTTTTATATAGTTTAGTCAGTAACATAGTATACCTGAGAAAAATATAAAGAGAAAACATAAAAGAAGCAAAACTCAAGTTTAAACACATAAGAACAGATGGGATTGCAATTGTCAAGTGTGCTCTGTTCAATAGTATTTGTATTCTGGTGAGTAAACATAAACATTCAAGTTTTAGTTTAAATTCTAACAGTAAGAAGATTTGTGGATTTCATGTTGATGTCTGTGTTTTCTCTTGGTATAATTCTGTGATTATATGCAGACTGTTCTTGATAATATGTTGTTCATTTCTGCTTACAGGGTTGAAACTATTTTGTATTATTTTCATATGATCATGGAAAGCTTTAATTTTTCAAACAAAATTATATGCTTGAGTTTAAGCCAGGAAATTAAATTTTATTTAACAACATATTAAGAAGCTATGCTCAGTAAACTAACTTATTTTCTGGTAACAAAGATTATGTTTAAAACTTCGTCTGTTACAAATTATAAATTCAAGTTGATAACCTAGATCTTAATTGCAAAATAGGATTTTTAGAGCAGAAATAAGAATTTTTAGTGTAGAATTGAAATGGCAGTTCAAGGTTTATCAAAATTTACATTTTTACCAATTATAAATTATCAATCCAATGATAACTGTTCAAATTTATAGTTAAGCAAATATAAACATTGATGATCACACAAAAATTATCAAATAATTTTTATATTAAGTAAACTAAGGGATTGAGATAAATATAGGGTTTTTGATCGAAATTTCACATGCCTGTAAATGCGATGAGTTCTTCGTCTATTTGTGATCGAGTTGTTCGAAACTCGGGGTGGTGGTTGCTTGGAGTGGTGACGTTGTGTGGGAGAAGTTTCAGCAACCCCGGCGGCGTGTTTGATAGTGGCGAGGTGTTTATGATGTTGGGGTTGAACTCTGCATCTCGGCCAACCTGTTGTTTTTCGTTTCGACTTTCCTGAACGCTATTGGATCTTGGTTTTAGGGTATACGTGTGATTTGTGGTGTGTCTGGGACGTGGGGTTCACCAGAGGCCTTTGGTGCTGCCGTGCACGTGCACAGCGTGGAGGAGGAAGTCGTACGTTGTGACAATGGAGATCCCTCGAGTCGTGCACGAGAGAATAGTTTAGGGGCTTCGGGTTTGAGTGCGTGTTTTTGGGTTGAACCTGATGCTTGTTGTCCTCTTCTTTTTTTTAAACTTAAAAAAAATATAATAAGAAGAAGAAGGGGAGCGTACTGGAAGACCCGGGGAAGAAGTGTGAACGACTCGAAGTAAACACGGTATTTCTTAGGGGAAGACTCAGGTTTCTTATAAGCCTCAGGAAGAAGTATATTAATAATAAGGTTTTGCGAATCTTGTTTTTAACAGTAAACCTGGAAGAATGTTTAACAGATTTAAATACAAGTTTTAAGTTATTAGCTTAATAAGTAACAATGTATTTCACATTTAATTATTATTTTTAATAATTAAATTAAGTGTTAAATGGATTAACATTAAAGTTTGTAGTCCATTCTATTTTCAAAATTTTAAAGAAGACTTTTAATGTTTAATCAAGTTGGGCAAGTTAATGTCAATAAACTATTTTTAAAATAAAATAAATAAATAATTAATTGAGAATACTTACTTTACAAGTGTAATTAAGGATTAGGTAATGATTATGTGATTAATAAAGTGTAATTAACTACTTATGATAATTAATGAATGAATTAATAGTTAATTAATTAAGTAATTTAATTAGGAATAAATTAATAATTTACTAAGTAATTAGTACTAAATAAATGAATAATTAAGTTTTATTAAGATGTTAATTTATAATTAAAGAATGGTTAATTAAGTAATTAAGGTTAAACAAATTGATTAAGTGATTGAGTAACTAAGGGAATTAATTACTATTTGTATTTAATGAAGTTTATGATGAATTATTAAGTAAATTAATTAAGTTTAATTAATACAATAATTTTTGATGATATGATAAGTATAATTATTTGAAGAAGAAATTAATGATAATGACGGGACGAAATTGACTGAGGATAATTTAATAGTGGAAGTAATTTGAGAATAATTACTTTGGGCATTTAATCAAGGGACTGATACTCAGTTGAGGAGTAATTAAGTGATGTGATAAGAGTAATTAAAGGTGGTTGATTACTGAATAGTATTTATCAGGGGTGATAAATAAATATAGTTTAATTGAAAATTAATTACTTAAGATAATTAATTTAATATAGAATAATGAGATTAAAATGTAACTAGTAATCATTAATAAATATAAAAAAATAACAAGGAATTAAAGAGTAATTAATTTTTATAATAAAGAAGTAATGTAATGTATGTAATTGAAGGTTAATTTCTATATTTGGATAAGATAATTAGTTTGGAAGATAATTAAAGATGGTTACTTGAATTTAATGTTAATTAATCAAGTGTGATTAGTTGAAATGAATTCATTAATTGTTTGATAATTGGGTAATAGTTATATAAGCAAGACTTATAATGGTTAAGTAATTAATTTAATTTACTTTAAATTAATTAGAGATGCAAGTAATTAATTTAATTTATTTTAAATTAATTATAGCTGATATGGTTATTTATGTATGAATGGATGATATTGTTTGTCTTGAATGATTTGAAATTTCTAGTTTGAGATAAATGATGCAGTGTGGAATGTATGCTTGATTGTAGTATGATAATAATATGAATTATCTGTTGTGATGATAATATTGATTATCTATTTATAATGTTGATTATCTATTGTGATACTGTGAATTATCTATCTGTGTGTATATGGATAAATGGAATTGAATTGTTTATAAACTTTAAAACAACTTGGCCCTAAAAGACACGTTTTGGATTTCGATGAGACCGGGATCGGGTTTCCACATTTGGAACATCCGAAAACCACATCGATTCAAATTAATGTTAGGTCGTGAATCTGATGAGAAGATGAAGATTCAAAATGCAAGGGTTGTCGTCGTTAACTCTGAGGGTGATTCCAAAATGAGTGTAACGAGATAATGCCTTCGGATTCGTTCGAACCCGGAACGAACTTGTATGGATTGAATTCTTTCAACACATCGTCAGGCGGGCGATGAGCATTCTAAGAATATTGTTCTATAAAGGTAATCGCAGCCTCAAGCCTCATCAACCGGGAATGGCTAAAACAGGGGAGATGCAGCAAGGTTAGGTGGGTCATGCCCAAGCAGGACAAGATATTTTCCCTGTCTAGATGTCCCTTTTTATTTCGGCTGTGTGGGCGGTTTGCTAGCTAGAACCGCGGGGTTTATCTTGTTCGGGACTGTTCAGTACGGAATGGTTCCGGCCTTGTGTTGTAGGGGATGAAGGGAGTAATCCTCGGTACGGTGATCTAGGCCCCGTACTGTGACGGGCGGTACCCTAGTAGCCCTGCCATTGTTGGAAATCCATTTTACCTACGAGACCTTACGGTTTTGATTTGTATTACCCACTTTTTGCTAGTAGCTGGAATTTAATCATGTAATAATTTCGGCTATTTTCTATTTACTTGAAAACGCTAGACACTATTATAATATCACTGGATTTCCTATGAAATGTTTTTGTTAGCGTAAGGTAAAAACTTACCCGTATTTATTTGTGGGGAGTCTTACGTGATACCTTTGTTTTCAAATGTTTTTCAAAGTTAAACAACTTTAACCCGTTTACTCATACCAGACCCATGTCTGACCCGGAGTTTATTTTTGTTTTTCATAAACTCTCGGGTACCCAAATTTTTACGGGTAGTTAAGGGATTCAGGTTAGCTTTGATGAATTCTGGAGGAGAAATGGAGCAGGAGGCTTCAGCGTTGTAGATATATATATATATAGTTCCGCTGTGTTGGTATCTCTGAGTCATATTGTTTGAGTTGTATTGTATTGTGTTGTATTAACTAGATAGGTGTTTATAACTGTCTAGTATGTGATGTAGGTATGATTGTCATATGTATTGATATTGTATAACTCTGATATATGTACAAACTATGTATTATTTAAGTGATATATCATATTTTGTTCCGTTCCGCTGTGAGATTCTGATGTTGTTGTTCTTTCTTCTTCTTTCTTTACTATTTTCTCATCCCTTTCTTTCTTAATGATGATACGTCTTTCTGGTAGTAGAAGGGCGGGTCGTCACATATACTAAGAATGCAAAATCTTCTTGAGGTTTTTCTTCGCCAAGAGAGATTAAATATTATTAATATATTGTAAAATATGCTAAATACTTATTTTACATATATATGGTTATCAGAAGTGTAATATATTAGATAATCTAAAGAATTACCTACTCACCAAGTTCAACTTGAAATTTCTCTTCAGTAAGAGAGATTAAACCTTTTTCTACCATATTTAGCTTATCTCTTATATTTTTTTACTTTTTCTTTCCAAACAGACTGATGGTGCAATTTCACACTTTGTAAGATCATGTTCCAACATTTTCCACTCATCTCTCAGGCTTTGTATCTCCTTGCTGAGCTCATTTCTAGCATACATGAAAGCAAAATAAGAAACATCATGAAGTCCTTAAGGATAGGAAATAATTTATAATTTCATAAATTTTATATTCTAGTTTATATTCAGAAAATAATCTTATACTTTTTTGAAAGAACAAAAGATAAAAAGAACATCATTTTGTATTATATACGAAACATGCCTCGTAGATGGCCCAAAAATTGGCAAGCAAAAAAATTAAGTAACAAACAACTGACCACCTTACATATACCATGAATAAAGTACCAAAATTCTACTCACTATACATCCGATCCTACTAAAAAGATAGATCAAGAAGTTTGGTTAAGGAGCTGCAATATTAGGCTGAACCAAGTGAGACGTTTGTAGCAAAAAAAAGGGCTGCAACTGAGTGAACTATATAAAAGAACACCAGTGCAGCATTGTGAACGCACTTTATCATTAGTAGGTGAAAATGGGATCATACACATGAACAGATGCAGATATAGGACAGACGATGACAAATGTAGGTACAAAGAATATAATTTTTAATAGACAAAATCAAGCATAGTTTTTTACAAGAAAACAAAAGAATACATAGGTCACATAAGTAAAATCAAACATAATGCAAAAACTCAATTGATGTTTACCTATATTTTTCGTCTAAAATTCTCTTTATCTTGCAACTTTAATGATGGGAGAGTCCAAATCGTTAATTATCATCAATTTTGTGAAGTGGAGTATATATGCATAACAAATATGTATGTAGAACTATGCTAAATAAAACCAAAAAAAATAGTTGTAGGAAAAAATTGATGGTATTCATTGCTTGATTAAAAATATGAATTATGATTTAAAATTCAAAGCACCTGGTTTATCATAAAATTTCATGACTGAAAATAAATGGTTGCGATCTTTGTTGTCAAATGTATCTAGAACCATAGCAACACCTGTAAAAGATGATCATAGAAATGCAATTTTTCTTTTTGGTACTTCAAGATTTCTTCCCCGTCATTCACCATTTGCAATTTTTATTTTGTATTTTCACTATAAACTCAACATCATTTGAAACCTTCTCCAAATAATCTGAGGAAAATGTTTGATCGTAATAACCAAATGAATGTCATCTGAGTTTTTGAGTGCCAAATTAATAGTAAAATTTTATAAATATTGTTTGTTGCAAATTAATAAGTTGACTAAAAAATAGTCATTTAAGCGAGTATAGGCATTATTTAATATGTAACAACTATTAGAAGTATATACTAAAAAAATAGTGCTTGTGATTTTACCGACACTGACACCCACTAAATCTTCAACTCGCTCTTGAAGCGAATTTAACTCAAAACCAACTTTGGAAATTTTATGCTGGACATCAGATATCTAATTAACCAAATTAAAGGGCAATGTGTTTGCGAATATTCATTTATATGGAACATTAAATAATATTTACTGAAGTGACTGCACCCACATCAACTGAATTAAAAATGCTTTAGTTCAAAAAGGACTAACATGATAAGAACAGATGACACTTTCCACGACCGCGAAGAACAAAATTTATGCCTGTGGGAGCTCACTAAAATCATTATTATAGTATGTAGTTACAAGAATTAAGTAGAGCGAGCACGGGAATATATCATACAATAGAATTTAGCTATCAGCCTATAATATTTACAAGTTCGAAGTGTATATTTATGAATATATGGAGGAAAATACAATATTATCATAATTTATAGTTATTTAAAAGTTAGGTTATTTTATTGACATTGGAAAATAGCATAATTAAATTAAATGTATGACTCTAAGATAGCATATAAAACTCGTATTTAGTCTTTTTACAAATATATAAATGGTAATTAAATGAAAAATTAACATTCAATTGAATTATAATTAATATACAAATAATTTTGAATAAAAACTTGTGCGAATATACTGTAAATAATGGTAAAACAGTTATACAACATAATTGAATTTAATATAATAGTAGAGTATTTTCATTTCTAATAATATTAGAAAATTCAATTAAATAAATTAATTTCATAATTTTTATTATGTATAAATGTCATTTTTCAATTCATTTCTTTTAAAGAAGATATAGCAGAAATAACAGAATATAGTGAGAATAACGAGATATAACGGAAATAGTAGGGCTTAAAGCGGAAATGCTATATTTGGTGATATATTGAAAAACCGTAGCTGGAGAAATCTGCTATAAGATATAGCAAGGTTATAGCGGGGTAATACCGTGGCATTATCTGCACGGATTTAACATGACTTGTTCACACAATTAAACAATATTGAAAAAACCAGTACTTGATGATCAAATCATAGTGAACATCTACAAAAATATATCAAATTATCATTTAATATATATAAATAGAGTTTCGCACTTGATTTTCATTCAGACTAACTTTAAAACGGTTGCAGCTATCTCGAAATCGGAGCTCACGACTACTAGCACAAATGCATAGGGGTTCAACCTTGATCTTAGAGGCTTGGAAAGCTCTGCCTTGCTTGGCAAGTGGTGGAAGAAGCCTTGGTTGCATATGGCCTTTTTGAAGGAGAAGGTCGAGAACACTAGCTTGAACTTTGGTTTGAAGTGGTGTGGATTTTGATTGATTTAGGTATAACTTTGTATTGATTATGTGATATTTTCTTTTTTTTGGCTATGGAAGCCATTACTGTAGAGATGAAGTGGATGAAGAGCTTAGGAATTTTATGAAGAAGAAGTGTGAATGAAGTGAAGATGGATAGTCATAAGTTAAAAATGTACATTTGACATGTAATTTTAGTTAATGTGATATTGATTAAGACAATAAATGCTCTTTATTGTGATAATAAAATGTAAGTTAAAAATGTACATTTGACATGTAATTTTAGTACATGTGGTATTGATTAAGATAATAAATGCTCTGATATCAAATGTAACAACTCGGTATTTTCAACCATTCGCATCCGCACATGTCGGACTTGAATTGCTCAAAATACCGAATTGTAGAAATAAATTTGGAAAAACTCAGAACACACAGTAAATAAATAAATCACAGACCTAGAGTAATAAAATGCAGTGGAAGAAAAGAGATAGTAGTTCATGAAGCTACTATATAAATACATCAGAGTTAAACAAGATACAACAGGGGTAACAAGATGACGATCAAGTACAAATCAGAATACATTAATGAAATCAACTGGATAACTGGAATCAACTGAATACCGGAATTATAATAGGTAGCTGGATCTTTAAGCAAAGCTCCAACTCTGAAGGTAAGTCTCAAATGCTGTATCACTCAGTCTGACCCGAGCGTAGAGCAAAACACAAAACACTCGAGTCAGGACATACATACTTATACAATGTAAACCAACTCAAGTGAACTGTAATATAGGTACAAGTAACTTAAAGGATGTTTGGGACCTTACATCCTCTAAGGATCCGTTAAACTATTCACTATATAGTAATATTTCACCATTATAATAATGTCTGTAGTCAAATAAACTTACTTTAAAATAGAGTTAAGGCTTTACATTTTCCACCTTAACACATACATAGTGCCAGTAGTCTATACAGTACCGTAATACCTCATGATCGGGAGGCTACCAGAGGATACTCCATAGGAACGACACAAAACCAAAATCGTACAAGGTGCGCTAGGGTAGGTGACACGGCACAACTAGGCAATGCCAGGATAGATATACCAATTACTCTTTTGGACCTATAGTAGCTGCTACGCGTCAACACCAGTCTGGAAGCATAATTGTTAAATCTATCCTGGCATTGCCTAGTTGTGCTGTGTCACCTACCCTAGCGCGCCGTGTACGATTTTGGTTTTGTGTCGTACCTATGGAGTATCCTCTAGTAGCCTCCCGATCAGGAGGTATTACGGTACTGTATAGACTACTGGCACTATGTATATGTTAAGGTGGAAAATGTAAAACCTTAACGCTATTTTAAAGTAAGTTTATTTTATTATGACATTATTATAATAGCAAAATATTACTACATAGTAAATAGTTTAACGGATCCTTGGAGGATGGGAGGTCCCAAGCATCCTTTAAGTTACTTGTACCTATATTATAGTTTACTCGAGTTAGTTTACATTGTATAAGTATGTATGTCCTGACTCGAGTGTTTTGTGTTTTGCTTTATGCTCGGGTAAGACTGAGTAATATAGCATTTGAGACTTACCTTTGGAGTTGGAGCTTTGCTTGAAGATCCGTCTATCTATTTCAATTTCAGTATTCAGTTGATTCTTGTTACCCAGTTGATTCCAGTAATGTATTTTGATTTGTACTTGATTATCGTCTTGTTATTCCTATTGTATCTTGTTTAACTCCGATGTATTTATATAGTAGCTTCATGAATTACTATCTCTTTTCTTCCGCTGCATTTTATTACTCTGTGTCCGTGATCTGTGATTTATTTATTTACTATACGTTCAGAGTTTTACCAAATTGATTTCTACAATTCGGTATTTTCAGCAATTCAAGTTCGACATGTGCAGATGCGAATGGTTGAGAATACCGGGTCGTTACAATAATGGTGTTTATAAGAAAAAAAAAGGAATAAAAATATCAATATGTTTACTTGCTATTTCATCACCATTGCCTCACTACCACTCCCTTTCTCTCCTCATTATTTATAGCCGAATAACCCCCCATATTGCCATATGCTAGCACTAACGGTGTAAGGGATTGACATTGGATTTACGTAAGGATGAAGTTTTAGGAAAAAATCTTATATATTTTGTAACATATATGTGTGTGTGTAAATGTGTAAGTATATTTGTAACATATGGCATGCGACACATGGTCATTATCTATTCAATATCTATATAAAAGCATTCAGTACTTTTCAATGAGTTTATGACTCGCCTTTGATGCTATAGGTCTTGTTCCTATTTGATGTTTATAGGTTTTTGTATCTATCATGATGTTTAAAGGACTTGTTCCTATTTGATTTTTGTAGGTCTCATATCTATCTAGGAGTTCATAGGTTTTATACATATTTTTATGTTTATAGGTCTCGTACCTATTTTGATGTTTATAGACCTATACGTCTATTTTAGAGTTACGTGCATGCGGATGAATTTATTTTACCAATCATGAAGTTTTGTGCAGATTTAATGCTGCTAGATTAGCATCAACTCATTTTAATGGTTTTTTCTTATATATGTGTTCATGTGCATGTAAATGTGTTCATGTATATGTGCATGTATGTGTGCATATGTAGATCTCAAATGATTCACTACATTGCACAATTTTTTACGTTAAATTATTACGGATACCGAATTCGGGTCATATTTTCACTTCTTATTTAATGCATATATATATATATATATTTGTGAATTAAGTTTGATGATAATATTTCTTTCATTATATAATAACTAAAAGGACTTATTTAATAATTAAAATATTTATTAAATCATTTATTCGAAAATAGCGATATTAATAATGATGTCATAAAGAGATTTTATTTTCAAATTTTTTTTATTATATATTGTCACTTATGTACATAATGAGTGTATGTATCTAGCTCCATGCATAATGTCGGATGGTCTAAGAGTTGTTTATTGATAAAAGGCTTTCGGTCATAATATCGATATTTGTTCGAAGAAGATATTTTTGTAAATACTTATTTAAAATACGATTACTATTATTCATTTTTGTTTAGAACATCACAATTGGTTATAAAACCTTATTTTTGAAAAAATATAAATTAAATCACCTTCTTCTAAGTGATGAATTTATGGTTCTTTCGTTTTTTATCGCTCACAACAGACTTTGGTTTGACTAGAGGTTTTATGTTTTGCTTCTTATTATCTCGTGTACCCCTAAATGAGTAGACTAAATAGTAGGTTAGGGTGATATTCCTTGTTGTACAAATCGATGAGGAAGAGATGGTGCATTCTCATATCTATATTGCTTATTCCTTGTGCGATACTTCCAGCGTAGAAAGTGTTAGCGATTTTATATAGAGACATTTATCTTGGGTTTATTTCTTGTTATTTAAACTCACTATTATTTTAAATAAATCTACGAACCTATACACTTTGATAATTGTGGTTCATTTAGTTACTACTGTCTTGCCTATTTTATACATGTGATAATTATAATATATATTTGATGAGCTATGAGACATAACACATATTCTGTGTTGATTATGTCCTCTTTCCACCCATAACAATCATTCTACATCGGCCAGGCACCGTAGCAGTGCACTCTTTAAAAATATTGGATGCTAGATCTATAAAGCGGTCATCACATTTTGTATTAGAACTTAGGTTGCGTAGTTTACCTGAGTTGATACCATGATCCAATAGAGATAGTGTAAGATTATCACCTTAGACTGGATCGAGAGTGTGGATGCATATGTGTTTGTATATATATAAATATATATGTGCGTGTGTATGTAGGTACGAAAGAATGTGCTTATTATGTATTTTAGTTTTCAAAATAATAAAGTAGAATATATATATATATATATATATATATATATTATATACAAGAGAGCGCACTTGTTATATATTATGGTTCCCAAAACTATAGTAGAACACACACACACACACATATAAATAGGAACTAGGTCAGCCCATAGTGGAGTTAAACGGTAAATTCAAAGAAATTATTTTATTGGGTCTTTGTTGTGTCTATGAAACTAAGTTCATTTATATCTTATCTAAATTTTCTATTTAAAAATCTTGATTTCATTTCATTTTAAGTTTTTTTTGATATTATATTTGTGTTACACGATATGTCCATGTGTATCATACACACATGTGTCTGGTGTACATGCACACGCAGCATATATAGAGTATATGGCTTAACATGAACATATATAACTGCTGGATTTTACACTACAATGCACATATTGGTCGTCCATATACATATGTGTTGTTTTATATATACACACATATACATATATACTTACTGTTTCCTGGAGATTTGACCAGGCAACTAAATACTCGGCATTAGCACACTGCTCGGCAATTTATGGATCGTTCGGCATTTACATACCGTTCGACATTCTGAACGCTCGGCGTAAATGGTTCGAATGGCACTCGTGAGTACTAGGCATTGGGAAGTGTACGACAGTCAGGGTCCTTCGACATTTGGGAGCGCTCGGCATCCAGGTGCGCCCGACATCAGAAGAACGCTCGGCATGAAGGAATGCTCGGCATCCATGAACGTTCGACATACCAAGGACGTTCGACATACGAGGTACGTTCGGCATGCCAAGGACGTTCGGCATACGAGGTATGTTCGGCATTCCAAGTACGTTCGGCATTCCAAGTACGTTCGGCATTCCAAGTACGTTCGGCATCAATGAACATTCGGCATTCCTGGACTGCTCGGCATTCCAGCCTCGTTCGGCATTTTCCTCGTTCGACATCGATTCTCGTTCGGCCTGCACACCTTGCTCCACACATCGTATCGTTCAACATGAATATAATGGCTCGGCATTTGGCCGTTTGACATATTAGGGTCGGCACACAGAGCCTACTCCATTTGGGCCGAGGTATTCAGCTACTAGGCCCACCAAGGAAGTCCAACCCACCTTCGTCTATAAATAGAGAGGCAGGGGCACATGAAAGGGATCAATTTTTTGGAGAACACTGGGGAAACTCTACCACATTCAATACTCACTCAAAACATGATCTTTTACTTTGCAATTATATTAAAGTAATTGGAAACGGATTTTATCTGTAATCAACTATGAAGGAAAACAATAGAAATTAACTTCAAAGTGGACGTAGGCAAATACGCCAAACAACTATAAATTTGGTGTTCTTATTCTCCGCGTTTAAATTTACATACTGTCTTCTGTTTTAATTTACTATCTTCATTAATCACTCTACAAAATCTTTCTCAAGGGTGTTAGTGGCCAATTTTGGTGCTAACATTTTGGTGCTTTCAACGAGAGCCGAATTCTCAGGCTGTTAGGATCTGCTTTGTAGCTACTGGATTGCATAAATCCCCCAGAGGAGATCCATGACCATTCACAAGGCATCTGTTTATTCTATTTAGAGTCACGACCAACAACTCTACCATGGGGAGAACACGAACTAGATCGTCCTCTCACAACGCAGATGTCCACGAGACTGCTAGCGCGCAACAAGTTGGACCTAGAAATCTGCAAGAAACTCGAGGTGTAGGGCCCTTCACCTAAAACCTAGGGGAAGTTGTTTCCCAAGCAGATTTCAACGATTTGATAAGAGAACTCAAGGAAAGTAGAAGGCAACTTGCTGAGAAGATTCAAGCCAACACTAACCTTATGACTCAGCTCACTCAGTAGTAGCGTCAGAATATTGGAGGTAACCCTGCCCCTTATTATGAATCTGATAGTT
Source organism: Allium cepa (assembly GCA_030765085.1). Lineage (NCBI taxonomy): Eukaryota > Viridiplantae > Streptophyta > Magnoliopsida > Asparagales > Amaryllidaceae > Allium > Allium cepa. The sequence goes on along the minus strand of CM060945.1, from coordinate 1,007,862,891 downwards.
CAACCTCAGCTGACGAACCTCCAAGGCGTAGACGCCGTAAGGATGAAGGCGCACAGGTGGGTGCCACAGATCGATTGACTAAGGATCAAGCCCGTGAAGAGACTGGACACCCGAATCTTTAAGACCCAAATCAGGTGGGACATCAACCCGCACAGTCACATGGAATGGAACCCAACCTTCCATCCTACATACAAACTCCGCACTTAACAGCTATGGTCAGGCAGTTGATGAGAGAGAGAGCCAAGGCTTGACCAATGAAGATTGGGGAGTGTCCAGAAGCCATAATCCCTTTACAGATGGTATCCTATAGGCTGAGTACCCCAAGAAGTTCAATATGCCGACTATCCCACCCTACGAAGGGAAGACTGATCCCAAGAAGCATGTGATGAGGTACGGATGGATGATGGATTCTACAAGAGCTAATGATGCAACCAAGTGTAGGTGCTTCCCAATCACTCTACCCGAAATTGCCACCATGTGGTTTACTCGACTTCCCCCATGATGTATATCCAGCTTTGACGAATTGGCAATGAAATTCATAGAACAATTCAAAAATTCAGGATACACACCACTCGTCCAAAGGATGTGATGTCCTTATCAAGCGCATTCCAAGCTTCGAGAGAGTCGTTGAAAGTATACTTGCAGAGATTTCATGTTGCTACAACCGAACTGAGCAATCCAAATGACTACGCAATTCTGATGGTTGTAATGTATGGAGTGGATCCAGATTCTAAATTTGGAGATTGGTTAGTGGGAAAGCCCACAGCCACGCTGGAGCGTTTTTATTCGAAAGCTCATCAGTTCATAAGAAGGGAATAAGCTCGATGGACAAGACAAGATAGGGCACTAGGGCCTGCTTCGGAGACTGTGAAAAGTAACATCGCCATGAAGCAAACCGGCGATAATTCGGGAAAATCTCAAGTCAACGTCCAAAACAAGCCTGGGCAGTCTAAAGGATCCGGAGGTGGAAATCCCGAAAAGAAAAGAGAGACGGGGAATGGAAGTCAAGGATCCCGATCTACAATGAATACACCCCTCTCAACGCATCTCTTGGGAACAACTATTTGTCAACTTGAAAAACTTTTCAATATAGAAAACCATGCCCAAAAGAATCAACGGAGGAACATCAGCGGACTGAAAAGTACTGCCGCTTTCACGAGCCTTATGGGCACACCACAGAGGAGTGCAGACACCTCCATGACGCTATAGAAAAGTTGATTAGACAGAAGAAGCTGTAGGAATTTGTCAAAGACCCACAGGACGGAAGACAAGAGACATCGAACCCCAAACGCGGGGCAGCACCACGCCAACCAAAACAACCTGCTCGAACTGTGGGTAGATTGGTTATCAACACGATTGCTGGAGGACCTTGTCCTGCAGATAAGAATTGGCAGGAGATGGAGCGATATGCTAACTCTTTAAGACATGCGGAGTATGAATGTTGTTCGAACGTGGAGGATGGGACTCCTGCAAAGCAGCAGCGTACGATGGATGATGGTATTGTATTCAGGAGCAGAGATGCAGATAAGGTGGAGGCTCTTATCATCGACTCGATGGTCATATCTGCGACAATCGGGCCGGCGTTTGTGAAGAGATTTCTAATTGATTGCGGAATTTCCATTAACATCATCTTCAAGAAGGCATACGAACAAATGAAGCTAGAGACTAAGGATTTGAAACCATCTAAAGCTAGAATCCATGGCTTTAACGGCGCAGCAACGGATGCAGTGGGATATGTGGAGTTACCAGTTGAACTGGAGTAAGGCGAGCGTAGGAGATTGCGAATCCTACCATTCATAGTGTTGGATGTTGACTCTCTAATAACGTATTTATAGGACGTCCAACCCTGGCAGAATTTAGGGCAGCATTGGCCCCTTGGTGTCTGACATTAAAATTTCCGAGAGACGGAGTTGTTGGAGTGGTACACGGCGATCAGGCGACCGGTCGTGCATGCTATGTAGCTGAGCTGAGAGAGGCTTGGCGTAAAAAGAAAGGAAAGGTTGCGGACAGCTCCGTCCGCATCCAAAATTCTGATGATTGACAAGTAGCGGGCAACATTCTCGGATCTATAGAGACAAAGATCCGAGAGATGATGATGGTGGACCCAGGGAAACAAATGCAGCACCGGCTGAACTAACAATTGACATCCCAGTCAGCCGGGATGACCCGTCACGAATTCTTAAAATTGGATCACGACTCGACCCCATGGTGGCCGAGAACCTCACTGAATTCCTCCGAGCGAATCTTGATGTTTTCGCCTGGACACACTCTGATATGTGCGGGATCTCTCCAACAGTTGTGAGTCATATGTTGAACATAGACCCAAAGTATGTTCCCGTAAAATAGAAAAGGAGAGGTATACACCCAGATAGATCTACGGCTCTCAAAGAGGAGGTGGACAAACTCAATGCCAATGGGTTCGTCCGCGACGCCCTCTATCCTGAATGGGTATCTAACCTGGTGCTAGTGAAGAAAGCGAATGGAAAATGGAGAACTTGTTTTGATTATTCTGATATAAACAAAGCATGCCCGAAGGATAGTTTCCCATTGCCTAGGATTGACCCGTTGGTCGATTCAACTGCCGAACATGAATTACTATCGTTTATGGATGCATACTCTGGATATAATCAAATCCCGATGCACCTCCCAGACCAAGAAAACACCAGTTCTTTAACAAATGTTGGGTTGTATTGCTATGTAGTGATGCCCTTTGGATTGAAGAACGTGGGAGAAACTTATCAGCGTCCGGTGAATCGGATGTTCAAAGATCAGATTGGTAGAATGATGGAATTCTATGTGGATGATATGCTCGTGAAGTCACGACAGTCAAACGACCACATCCGAGACTTAGCGGAAATGTTTGACATACTCAGGCATTATGGAATGAAGATCAATCCTTTGAAGTGTTCATTCGGCGTAGCGTTAGGAATGTTTCTAGGTTTCATTGTGAATGCACGGGGAATCGAGGCTAACCCGAAGAAGATTCAGGCTATCTGAGATATACAAGTGCCCAGAACTATAAAACACGTGCAAAGCTTGAACGGAAAGGTGGTCGCGCTGAGCCGATTCATATCCAGGGCCATGGACAAGTGTATTCCCTTCTTCGATGTCATAAAGAAAGGAAAGAGGAATTTTGAATGGACGTTCGACTATGAGGAAGCATTCCGAGCTCTTGTAAGGAACTTAGAAAGTCCCTCGGTATTGTCGAAACCAATAGACCGCGAAATGTTGTACATATGCTTTGCAGTATCCCAGCATGCAATCAGTACGGCTCTGGTTTGCGAGGAGGACCGAGTTCAAAAGCCAGTATATTATATCAGTAAACGCTTGATGGGGGCAGAAAGAAATTATCCAAAGATTGAAAAACTAGCCTATTTCTTGGTGATTGTATCACGCGCTTCGTCCGTATTTTCAGGCGCACTCAATCAGTGTTTATACCGATCAACCTTTGCGGCAGATTCTCCAACGACCGGAAACTTTTGGAAGAATGTCAAAATGGATTATCGAGTTAAGTCAGTTCGATATTTCCTACCTACCACGAAGGGCTATACAAGGACAAGCACTAGCTGACTTCATTGCTGAATTTACTATGTCAGACGAGTCAAACGACCACATTGTCATACCTCCCGTTCGATGGAAGATGTACGCCCATGGGGCAGCTAACGACCATTGTTTGGGGGTTGGCATAGTTCTTGTAACTCCTGAGAACCGATCAGTTTGCTATGCTTTGAAGCTCGAATTCACAACAACCAATAACGAAGCCGAATATGAAGCGTTTGTTGCCGGCTTAGGACTTATCAAAGAACTGGGAGTAAAATCGATTGAAATCTTTAGCGACTCGCAGCAGATGGTGTACCAAGTACGAGGAGACTATCAAGCAAGGGGGCAGAGACTTGCCCCATATTTGGTCCGAGTCCAGGAGCTACTAGCGACTCTCGAGTATTATGATATTTCACACGTCCCGCGTGAGCAAAACAGAGCAGCTGATTCATTGGCAAAATTCACAAGCACTGGTGATGCACAACAGATGGGATTGTTTCCTGTCGAAACTTTACATGTTCCGAGTATAAATATGATGGAGGTAGATTTTGTGTTAGAAACAGAAATCGAGAAGGAATCGTGGATGACTCCAATCAAGCAGTACTTGCTATTCGAGATCTTACCCGAAGAAAGGAGTGAAAGACGACAAGTCCTTCGTAAGGCTTCACGATATATAATACCGGATGGGGTGTTGTATCGAATTGGATTCTCGACCCCCTTACTCCGGTGCATGGCCCACGATTAGATAAACGAGTATTAAAGGAAGTCCATGAGGGAGAGTGCGGTGACCATACCGGGAGGCAGACATTAGCAAAGAAAGTCCTCCGTTATAGATACTACTGCCCAACCGTGAATCAGGATGCTGCAGAGTATGTGAGAAGATGTGATAGATGCTAGATATATGCAAAAATCCCGAGATCTCCGCCGACGGAACTCACGCAAATGGTTAGTCCCTGGCCATTTGCAATGTGTGGAATTGACCTAGTTGGTTCTTTACCCATAGCCAAAGGTGGAGCGAAATATGCAATAGTCGCGGTCGACTACTTTACCAAATGAGCGGAAGCGGAGCCTCTGGCCACAATAATCACCAAGAAGGTTATTAATTTCTTCGTACGAAATATCATATGCCGTTTTGGCCTTCCATGGACCATCATTACAAATAATGGAACTCAATTCGAAAGCAAGGAGTTCAAAGAATTTTGTCAGAAATATGGCATTGAGAAGAAGTTTGCAGTGATTGCTCACCCGAAAGCCAACGGACAAGTAGAAGCCGTAAACAAGATAATCAAGTCCATATTGAAAAAGAATCTGCAAAAGGTTATAGGCGGGTGTGTGGATGAACTTCCAATGGTGCTTTGGGCCTACTAGACCACCCACAAGACCACGACTGGCCACACTCCATTCCCATTGGCATATGGCACGGAAGCTGTCATACCCATGGAACTTGAAGTTCCATCACATCGGGTAACTTATTACGACCACGAGTCGAATCAGAATCTTTTATTGGAATTGTAGGACCTCATTGACGAAAAACACTAAGAAGCCAATTTGAGAATGGCCGCATACATACATAGATTCGCTAAGTATTATAATGGGAAGTTCCGACCGAGAATTTTTGGTGTGGGAGACCTCGTTTTGAAATGAGTTTTTCCGATCCCATCTTATATGAATCCCGCATGGGAATTTCCATACGTCATCGAACGGAAGCTTGGAGAAGGAACTTTCAAGCTAGCGATCGTCGATGGTGCCATACTCCCCTGAGCATGGAACAACGAGCATTTGCGGCATTATTATACTTAGTCTATTTCTTTCATGTATTAGTTGCATTTATTTCCAGTACGCTTTTATTTCTAATTCTTGGCGTGTAGTAAGACAATGTAGCTTGCTTTCATTAATAAAGGCTTGAAGCCATATTTTCCACGAATCACCAAAGTTTCTGCGTATGATGATCCTATGAAAGGCAAATGAAACTATATTATTCTGGCTGATGTACGAACACGTGTAGACATTCAAAATCTCCAAGTCCCAAAGTGCGGACTGGAGTACTCTAAGTCCCCGGAGCGCGGACTCGAGTATAAACGACTCAAATCTCTAAGTCCCTGGAGTGCGGACTGGAGTACTCTAAGTCCCTGGAGTGCTGACTCAAATATAAACGATTCAAAATCTCCAAGTCCCCAGAGTGCGGACTGGAGTACTCTAAGTCCCCGGAGGGCGGACTCGAAGAGACTCAAAATCTCCAAGTCCCCAGAGTGCGGACTGGAGTACTCTAAGTCCCCGGAGCGCGGACTCGAGTATAAACGATTTAAAATCTCCTAGTCCTCAGAGTGCGGACTGGAGTACTCTAAGTCCCTAGAGTGCGGAATGGAGTACTCTAAGTCCCCGGAGCGCGGACTTGAGTATAAACGATTCAAAATCTCCAAGTCCCCAGAGTGTGGACTGGAGTACTCTAAGTCCCCGGAGCATGGACTCGAGTATAAACGATACAAATCTCTAAGTCCTCAGAGTGTAGACTGGAGTACTCTAAGTCCACGGAGAGCGGACTCGAGTAACGACTCAAATCTCCAAGTCCCCAAAGTGCAGACTGGAGTACTCTAAGTCCCCGATGTGCGGACTAAAAAATATTTTAAGTGCTTGAAGCGTGGAAGGAAAAATGAAAAACTCTCAAAGAATCTCCGAGCTATATGAAGGTGAACCGAGAAGTCCATGTTATTCACAACAGCTTGGATTTAATTCACAATCATACAAAAGTTGAACGACAAGAGCCTTTCGAAAGACAGAAAAAGGAACTAAGCTTCGTTCAAAAAAAGCTTCTACTACAAGCCCTCCAAAGTTCGGAGTCGACAATCTATTTACAAAGACTATGGAAGTAGATGAAAGTAATTACATAACTTAAACTAACTCTCGTTGAACGAGAGTAATGATGACCTCTTGTGCTTCTTCGACTTCTTCACTTCAGTTGTCTTCTCGAACGGCTCCTCTCCTGTGCGTTTAGCCTTGGTACTCTTCTTTGATGGAAGGGTAGCAACTGAGGAAGTACGGGGAACATCCATGGGCTTGGACCCGCCAAGAAGGATGACCTTCAATGGCTTATGCAAAGGGTCATCCAGGTCCACAACTCGAGGCTCGACCTTGATCTTGGCTGTCTCTCTCTTCTCTACTTCAAGCCGCCCCTTCATACTCAGCTCAGATGTGTGTTCAGAGGCACCTATAATTTCTACTTCATAACTCCCATTGATGGGAGAAGAAGCCTAAAATTTGTCCTCATCCAGCGCTCCAATCACCAGAGCATCTGGCCCGGGAGCCTCTCCTGCATGAGTGGCCCCACTTATCTTTTCTTACACCTCCTTGGCGACATCGCTCCTCGTAGTGGGCCCGTGATCAGAACGGCCTGCACAAAATCATGAAAAACAAGCATTAGAATACAATAGTCCTTCATAAAGAATGACGACTTTTGAAATCTTAAAGTGAAGGATTATCTACCAGGTTCTGGCAGGCTCTCACCTGTCAAGGGGGTCTCACCCTCCGGGATAGGAGACAAAATGTGGATGCCAAGGCTGGGGTCCTCCGGATTATAACCGATATGCTGCTCAAATGGATCGAGTATCGCCGTTCGGCCGATCTAGTAGGCACATGAGCTGGAGGCACGACCCCGGATGGATCGGTAATCACTTCTTTCCCTTTCTTTGAGGGGGAGCCTTTGCAATAAATAGCTTTAGCTACTGACAAGTCCAAAGGCTCATTTCCCTTGATGAATTCTTTTATCAAGGCCCCCTCATCAATCTCTTCGGTACCATGCTCGGCCTTCCTAATTTCCATCAAGGCCTACTATGCCTCGGCTGAAGATTCAAGATAGCCCTCGCCAAAAAATTCAAGTCTCGGTGCATGAGAATGCGGGCATTGAATTCAGCGATTAGTGGGTCAAACATGCTTTAGACCTCTTTCACGCCTTCTTCTCTAACTGCCTCAAGACGGGAGTTGATGTCCACAGACGTTATCTTCTTGCCCTCTTCACGGGCTTCACTCTTTATCGCTTCGACTTTGGAAAACTCATCCTCAAGTTTTTCTTTTAAGAGTCGAGTAGCAACGATCTCATCATAGTATCGTTGTGATTCCTCTAGGGCAGCCATTTTCTTCTCCTTCTCTCTGTGGAGCTGCTCCTCAAGTTCCTTGACTCGGAGGCTGAATGCGTCCCTCTCTTTTTGGACTGTGTCCTTCTCTAGTGCTAGAACCCTGCAGCGTTGTACGGCCTCGTCGATCTCTTTTTTATGTGTCGATTCCAGACGAGTCACGGCTTCGGCAGTGTCATGAGCGCTCTGCCGGCGGCCTCAAGCTGAGATCTGTAAGATGCAAGCGCTTCGTCCTGAGCCTTAATGATATCTCTATCGTGGATGGCCTCAAGCTTCAAGCGATCAATCTCGTGTTGGCGCTCCATGGAGACTTCAAATTTTTTTCCAGCCAAATGAAAAAATGCGTCATATTGAACATAGACGTCGTTGGTACAGGCGATGGCGCTCTGCTTGACATGTCCGGGAATAGGATGAATCGCCGGGAGGAATTTCAGGCCATCAAAGCAGATTTTTGGAAATTTATCTTTAAGATCGGCCAGCCTCTCTGATAGTGTCGGATCTATTGCAGGAGCAGGAGGGGATAGCTTTGAAAGTTCGACTGTCCTCTGAGGATCTGGGGACTATCGCGTGGAAGAGGAGTCGGAGTGTTGATCCCGGGGGACATCAGATTGCAATCCCTTATGACCGGCTTATCATTGCTTGGTTCCGAGTGAGAAGAGGGATGTTGGTGATACTTGGGCTGATAGTATGTTTTCTTCCGAGATGATGAGCCCTAGGAATGATAATCCCTATCGCCATCATCGTCTCTGTCCCGACGTCTCCCGAAACCTGAGTCACGCTCGGAGTGACAGAAAACAGATGACCCACGGAGGCGATCAATGCCGTGTGTACGTCCATTGTCATCTGTATGAAATTTGAGAAACGAGGAGTTAGCAATAAGAAGAGTGATAACGAGAATTTAAGCGCAAAGTGAAGTTCAAGTGCATATGCATGTCCTAGTGTTCCCCCCGATGGACCGGTTGCTTTACTAATGGGAGTTTTTTCTCCGTGACTTTGGGCTAGAGCGCCTGCATCGCCTCTGATGGACGAATGAAGTTTAAATGCTTTTAGATCGTCGAAATCGTAATTGAGAAGGTCATCGGGAATGGAGAGGTTCGATAGGCCCTTTAAAGAACTTTCTACATGCCGTGAAGAAGCCTATTTCTCCGTTGGAATGAGCGTAATTTTTGAAGTTCCACCAACATTCTCCTTCCTTATCTTGTACGTAAATTTCCTCTTCCCCTTCGAAGGAAAAGATGACGTTTCGATGTCTTATACTTCGACTATCAGATCCTGAGAAGGTCCCACGTTCTCACCCTGTGCTTTGGATGTTTCATTTTTTTTAATTTCCCCCTCTTCCGATGCGTCGTGGGTGTGACGTGATGACTCGGCTAATTTTTTCCCTTTGCCAGAGGCAGGCCTGGGTACGGTAGCGCCTTGATGGAGGCTTATCTGACGGCCTCCGGCCAACAACCCAAACCTGGTAAGCGACTCATTCGAAATGAGAGTCCAGATGTCTCTTTCTTCGGCAGGAAGGGCTCGAATAGCCTCGACGGCCTCAAGTATCCGCAACCATCTAGACATGGATTGATACCCGAAAAGATGAAACAAGAGTTAGAAAAGGCCCAACTCCAACCAAGCACAAACATTGATCCAGAGAAAAGACTTACTTCCTTCAACCCATCTCCTCACAAAACTAGGAGGGCAACGCACATAGAACCATTCCTGTTTGTACAGGATAAATTTGCTCCATGCCTCGGTTAAAATCTAGCATTTATGGTGCGGCTCGAGGAACACAAAAGAATGGCTATCTTTTCGCTTCTTGATCATGTGTATATATATATATATATCTAATTTCGCCCGGAGTTGGGGGCCTAAGGAGGACGGTCATGAAGAGGATGAAGGTACCATAGATAAATGCGTGGTCATTCGGTTGCAGTTGCGATGGGGCAATGTCAATGTATTGCAGCACATCCTAAAGAAATAAATCGAATGGTGGCATGTTGCCAACCCATCACATGAATTTATTACACGCCGTGTATCCAACTGGGGGCAAGTGTGGACGATCATGCCCCGATGGAACCAGCATGTCATCGAAAGGGATTCCATGGATAGAGCATATTCGCCGGAGCGCAACTTCATTGACCTTCAAAGCTTATGAATCAACAAGGTTATCCAAGAGAATTGCTGCCTCCAGAGCGTCGGGAGCTAAGTTATGTGTAGGGCAGGTTGATGGATTTGAAACACCTACGACTTCTTGTCGGGAGAACGGTCCCTGTCTATCTGAAATCGGGGCGGAGCTAATCTCCTAGATATGTCCAATAAATATTAAATTTGGCAGAGCACCTGTTTGAACAATACTCGAAAAATAAGCGGCGTTAGACTTAACAACATAAATTCCCCCCCTCCCCGTGTGGTGTGTGAACTAGTGCAATCACTCAAATATAAATGCAGAGAAATTATAGATCACATAGTTGATGGTATAAAGTTGAACTTTGGACAGCCATTGTCGAAGGCCATCATCGCTAACCGTCTCCGAAAGCTAGCTTGGCAATGTTTTCAATTTGGGACTAGGACGTCGACATTATATGTCAAAAACTTTTATCTATTTTTATCGACTTCAGTTCAGGCTTATGAGTAATTGGAACTAGGAAGTTATCAGTTCAGATCAGTTCGATATGCTAGTATGCTGAGGTCCTTGTCCTTGTTTGGTTATATGATTAGGCAGGGTGAATAAGTGTTTGGCCTAAGTACTGGTTCGGCTAAAGTATGGTTCGGCATTCATGATTGGTCGGCCTAAGGATTGTCCGGCCTAAACATGGTTCGGCGTTCATATCGCTCGTTCAAAAAATTGTTCGGCCTAGGTTACGTTCGGCCAAGTCATTGTTCGGCCTAGGTGACGTTCGGCCAAGAAATTGTTCGGCCTAGGTCACATTCGGCCAAGACATTGTTCGGCCTAGGTTACGTTCGGCCAAGACATTGTTCGGCCTAGGTATCGTTCGGCCGAAGCATTGTTCGACCTAAGTATCATTCGGACTAAGTATCATCCGGCCTAAGCCCTGTTCGGCCGAAATAACGTTCGACATCCTACCTAACTCATACTTTTTTCCTATCCTTCCATTCCATTACCCAGCATGTGGCGAATCCTTCCGAACCCAAATTACGCCGAGCCTCAACGCTCGGCACTCCGTCCCTAACAACAGCTTCATTTTTCTTTCCTTCCTCCATTTATACCGAACAACGAGGCCGAATCATTCAGTGAGTCTCGTCGAACCATATTGTTCGACATTCCAGCCAACTCCTGCTCCCGCATTATTTTTCCCTCCAATCTCGTTCGGCACGAGAGAACCATGCCGAACCACAGTAAATTTCCCAAAAACTTGCTCATGTGCTCATCTCTGGCCACCTCTACTTTCCTCCACATCCTTTAGCCCTAAAAATATCCTAATCAAAGTTCGACTCTTTCATCCATGCAACCCTTATCAGCTGCGGTTCTAATTTACGAACTTAAATTTGAAATTTTTTAGTCAGGGAAAGGATTTAGATAGTGGAATCATTACCTAGTTAGTAGATCGAGACTTGGGAAGGATTATTAAGTCTTTGGAGTTTGTTGACAAGTGTGGTTCACGAGTATAAAGTGGCAGAAGTGAAAGTGAAAAAGAGAAGAAGATGGAGAATGCCAGGTTTTATAGAGAAGAAGGGAAGTCGAAGAGACTCTGACCGGTAGAACCGGTCAAGGCGTTATCGTTCGGCATCGGCTATCTTGGTTCGTTCAGCATCCCGGGTGCTCGTCTTCACCTAGGTTGTTCGGCATTTGCATTATGTTTGGCACACACCACCTTACCTAGTGTTCGCAAGAAAACGCCTCCGAAGAAAGTAAACCAGGGATCGAAGAGGAGCACAGAGCACATGTAATTCAAAGTGCATCACGTTCGATCATGTGATACACTTTGGGGGGCAAGTGTATCCTGGAGATTTGGCCAGGCAACTAAGTACTTGACATTAGCACACTGCTCGGCAATTTATGGATCGTTCGGCATTTATATACCATCGGCATTCTGAACGCTCGGCGCAAATGGTTCGAATGGCACTCGTGAGTACTCGGCATTGGGAAGTGTTCGGCAGTCAGGGTCGTTCGGCATTTGGGAGCGTTCGTCATCCAAGAGCGCCCCGCATCAGAAGAACGCTCGGCATGAAGGAACACTCGGCATGAAAGAGCGCTCGACATCCATGAACGTTCGGCATACCAAGGACGTTCGGCATACGGGGTACGTTCGGCATGCCAAGGATATTCGGCATACGAGGTACGTTCGGCATCCATGAACGTTCGGCATTCCTGGATTATTCGGCATTCCAGCCTCGTTTGGCATTTTCCACGTTCGTCATCGATTCTCATTCAGCCTGCACACCTCGCTCCACACATCGTATAGTTCGCCATGAATATAATGGCTCGGCATTTGGCCGTTCGACATATTAGGGTCGGCACACAGAGCCTACTCCATTTGCGCCGAGGTATTCAGCTGCCAGGCCCACCAGGGATGTCCAACCCACCTTCGTCTATAAATAAAGATGCAGGGGCACAGTGAAATGGATCAGTTTTTTGGAGAGCACTGGGGAAACTCTACCGCATTCAACACTCACTCAAGACTTTATCTTTTACTTTGCAATTGTATTCGAGTGATTGGAAATAGATTGTATCTGTAATAAACTATGAAGGAAGCAATAGAAATTAACTTCAAAGTGAACGTAGGCAGTTACGCCGAACCACTATAAATTTGGTGTTCTTGTTCTCCGCATTTAAATTTACATACTATTTTCTGTTTTAATTTACTATCTTCATTAATCTCTCTACACGATCTTTCTCAAGGGTGTTAGTGGCCAATTTTGGTGCTAACACTTACATACATGAATACATACATCATTGAATGTGATATGAAATTATATTAATAATAGTATAAATGTATACACACGACATTATAGAATAGTTATATTTATAAAATGCAAATATAAATGATTTCAAATATAAGTTTAAATTCAATATATGTGTGCGCGTTATCCAGCTTTTTATCCCAACTATATTGACCTTATTGGTTAAGTCAGATTTGGCTGTCATCATGGTTGGTAAGTTTAGAGCGATGACTGTATTGTCCAAAAGTCGAGCATAAATAATAATATAAAGCAGAATTAGAAGAGAATTGAAAGACATGCAATGGATAATGTCCAACGTATGGAGCATAGTTTAACATAGCGGAGGGATTGGCAATAACCATCCTCTAACATAGGGATTGGCATGTTTCAAGAAGCAAGTGTAATTCAATGGAAAACAACCGGTATCTCAAGCTCCATAAGTCCAATGGGTATGAAATTTTGTGAATAAGATGTGGGGCCCTAGGGAGCCTACCTTAGGGATCGCACCTCAAAAGGATGAAAAAAGAGGGATCGACCATCTTCCTTAATAGGGATCGAATTAAATCATGAGGCAATCCGTATTGAAGCAAAGATCAAGCAATAATTCAAGTTCTACTAATCCAGTTGGCATGAAACTTGGAGACTAAGCACATTTCAACATTGGGAAGCTACCATAAGGATCACACCCTCAAATTCCTCCAAAGGGTTATTTGGTTTCGATCCATATTCTTTGAGATTTGGGCCAAGCGATTCATCTTATGGGTCCATTTGGTTTTAGAGATCCTTTTGTCGAATTTTCAGGGAGATATTTCGTCATCTTCATTTATAAATACATCCCGGGCTATTCATTTTGAGGACTTTTACAATGCTGGTTAAATTGTACACTATTGTAACCAAGGGTTTTCATCTGATCCCTATTGTACTAAGTTCACAAAGTGATTAATAAAGCTATCTATTCAAAGTGGACGTAGGCAAACAACGTCAAACCACTATAAATCACTAAGTTCATGTTATTGCACTGATTTACTACTATTTCATTACTATTTCATTATGTTTTCATTTTGTATTCTTCATTTATTTCTCTTCCAAACTTTTGTTGGGGGTTTATGCTAATTTTTGGTGCTAACATTTTAGTGCTTTCATTGAGAAATCTGACTCTCAACCCTATTTTTCCCATTATTGCTAGTGGATTGCATAAATCCCCCAAAGAGATCTGGAATTATCTTCAAGAAACTTTTACATTATACTTACATTTGCAAAAATATATGGAAAATTATCTCGATGGTTAGTAATACCAAATCTACCCTCAAAAGGAAGAAGGAAAGAAGAGCGTTGACATCCATCAAGGAGGCCCAAGCAATCTACTAGTGTTGTGAATGCTACTAATCCAGTCAATGTCCAGAATTTGACTAATTCCATCACAAGAGCTGAATTCTAGAATCTAATGAGAGAGGTAGTGGATGACACTGGTAATTGAATCAGCAAATTCAATCCAATATCGATCTAATGAACTAACTCAGTCAGCAATAGTGCAAAAAACCTAGGAGGAATCCTACCCCTTTTTCTACGTCGGAAAGTTCTATTTCATTAGATGATTATCACAAACGCAGACATCGCATAACCGATGGATATCGCATAGAAGCTTCAAGACATCAATAGGAAAACCAACATGGTCTGCTAAGACTAATTGGTGTTGATCCCTCTATAGGGATCGATACCTCCTCCAGAACCGATCCCTCCTTCGTAGGAGGGAACCAATCATTCCGTACTAGAGCCCAAGCTGGAGTTGCTGCAGTTGATTTGGATGCTAGAGTTTAGGTGGATTAGGTGGATGCAGACTAATTACTTCCTCGAAATAATGAAGAAGTGAATGTACACAATATACATCGAAAGGATGTTGAGCCAAGAAGGTGTGGAACAGCCCGTAAACATCGATCATACCATTCACATGAGGTGGAGCACGACCATCGCTTGGCTCCAACTATCCAAATGCCGCATTTATTAGCTATGGTTAAACGGCTAGTAAGAGAGAGAAAATATTTGACTCGATAACGATCAGGGGATCTCGAGAAGCCATACTCCATAAATGCCGAGTATCCAAGGAGGTTCAATATGTCATCGAGACCTGCCTACGAGGGAAAAACCGACCCCAGGCAGCACATCGTCAGAAATGAATGGCTGATGGATTCTCCACGAGCTGATGATGATGCCAAGTGTAGATGTTTTTCAATCACTCTCTCTAAAATAACAACAATGTGGTACACAAGATTATCTCCACGATCAATCTTTGGATTTGATGATATAGAAATGATGTTTGTGGGGCGGTTCCGTTTGCACGCAACTCATCCCAAAGATGTGATGTCCTATCTAGCGTGATCCAGCTCTAGGAGAAAAGCTAAAAGATTATGTGGAAAGATTCCATACAGCCATCGTGGAAGTTAGTAATCTGATGATCATTCAATATTGATGGCGGTAACAAGTGGGATTGACCATAATTATTATTTTGGCGATTAGTTTGCTGGTAAGCCACTCACAACAATAGAGCGCTTCTATCGAAACCAGCACAATATTTGAGGAAAGTGGAAGCCAGATGCTCTACAAAGAAGAATGTTGTGGGGCGAAGTGGAGAGGAAATATACAGTAACATTACAGAGAAGCAGTCTGATGATAGTTCGAGAAAAGATCAATTGATTGTCCAAAATAAACCAAATCCGCAATAGAAAGGCGGAGATAGGAACTATGAATGATAAAGGGATTCTGGAAGAGAAAGGCCTAGGATTCCAATGTACGACACCTTCTGTAACGACATGAAATTTTCGATCTCGAAAATTCCAGATAGTTAGGAAAAAGAAGAAAGAGATAGAAGAATAAGAAGAACAGAAACACCAACATCTCACTTCGCAGTGGATAAAATATAATAACAAATAATAATAGTTTACAAAAGAATTCTGTATCTGTCAAATACATTTATAATACATCAGAGTACACATATACAGACACTGGATATACACAATCATCATGTCTCAGTTATATAACAATATAATACAATGAAGACACTCCATACGTTCTTGCCATCCAGCTCGCCTCTTGAGCTCCAGAACATCCTTACTTGAAAATCTATAATACTCGGTCTGACCCGAGCATTACATCAAAGTAGCACCCAGGTCAGGCTGGAAACCAGCGTGAGCAAACCCATTTAACATGGAATACAAAGCATACAACTTATATAAAACCCGGGGTAACTCGCATCAATTTAAAAATTCACAATTTGTTATAGACATCACTTATTTACACTAATGAATACATCTCTAGAGAACGTCTATTTGTCTACCTACAATACCATGCAGTACATGAAGCCACCTCTGAAAGAATCAATGGAAAAGCATAAAAAAATTGGAAAATATTGCTAGTTTCATGAATGCTATGGTCATAGCATGAATGAGTGTGGGCATCTACCAGATATTATCAAGAAACTAATCCAAGAAAGAAAGTTACAATTGTTTGTTAAAGCCCCACAGGATGGCGTGCAAGGGACATCTGATCCCAACTGAGGACAAGTTATCCACAGGGCCAAGGAGCCTGGTTAGCTAGTGGAAGATTAATGATCAGTACAATAGTTGAAGGACCGCATCCACCTGATAAGATTGGCATGAAATGGAGCATTACGCAAGCACAATTAAGCATATGAATTTTGAATGTTTTTCAAGTATATAAGGTGGAGCTTCGGCAAAACAACAGAGTACAATGGCAGATGACATTATGTTTAGAAATAGAGATGCAGATAATGTGAAGGCACCGACGATCGATCGAATGGTCATATCAGCCTTGCCTTATAAGAAGGAATTTGGTTGATTGTGGAAGTTCTATTAATTTTATTTTCGAAAAGGCTTACGACTAGATAAGGATGGAAAGCCAAGGACCTAAAACCGTCTAAAGCCTGCATTCATGGCTTTAATGGTGTTGCGATCGAAGTTGCCAAATATGTTGAATTTCCCGTAAAATTGGGAGAAGATGACCGCGAGAGGGTATGGATGTTGCCATTTGTTGTCTTGGATGTTGACTCTCCGTACGTTTTTCTAAGCTAACCAAACCTAGTTGGTTATGGACATCTATTGACCCATGGTGTTTGACTTTGAAGTGGATAACGGTGTTGAAGTGATACATGGTGAACAGGTGACAGTACGTGCCTGTTGTGTAGCTGACTTAAGGGATGCTCAAAGGAAAGGCAAGGGTGTGGACAACACTCTTCGCATCCAAGCCACTGAAGATTGATAAAAGCGGTATTTGAGCCTTGGCTCGGGCGACCCAGTCGGCTCTATAAAGACATTGATCCCAGAGGTGAAGAGGAGGAGCCCAAAGAAACCAAGGATACACTAATTGAGCTGACGATCAACATTACGGTCAATCACAATGCCTAGTCAGTTGTCCGAAATATTGAATCATAACTTAGCCCTTCGGTGATGAAAGAACTTGCTGGTTTTCTCTGAGCAATTATCAATGTATTTGCTTGGACTCATTTCGACAAGTGTGGAATCTCGCCTGCCATTGCGAGCCATGCATTGAATATCAACCCAAAGCATGTCTCAGTGAAACAGAAAAGGCATAGCATGGATCTGGAGAGATCTACCGCTCATAAAGAGGAGGTGGATAGGCTTAAAAGCAATGTTTTTATTGCAACACCCTCTACCCTAAATGGGTATCTAATCCCATACTTGGAATAAAAGCAAATGGGAAATGGTGGACATGCGTTGATTACTCGGATCAGAAAAAGGCATATCTGGAAGACAGTTTTCCTATTACAAGGATCGACCAACCAGTAGACTCAACATAGGACATGAATTGCTATCTTTCATTAATGCGTCCTCTAGATATAACCAAATCCTAAGGCATATTCCAGATCAAGAGAACACTGGCTTCATTACCGACGTTAGATTATATTGTTATTTGGCGATGCCATTTTGGTTGAAGAATGCAAGAGCAACCTATCAACGTCTGGTCAATAGAATGTTTAAAGATCAGATTGGAAAGACGATGGAGGTATACGTGGATGATATGCTCAAGAAGTCACAATGAGCTAGTGACCACATTAGAGACTTGGAAGAAATGTTCGATATCCTCCAATTTTACAAAATGGTGATCAATCCTCTAAGAAGCCCTTTTGACGTAGCATCAAGATTATTGGGTTTCATCATTAATGCCCACGAATCGAAGTTAATCCTAAGAAGATTCAAGCTATACACAACATCCAAGCACCAAAGACGATCAAATGAGTATAGAGACTAAATAGGAAGGTTGACGCCTTAAGTCGATTTATTTCTAGAGCTATTGATAAATGCATTCCTTTCTTTGAAGGGAATAGAATTTTGAATGGGCACATGATTATAATGACATATCCCAAGCTTTGGTGAACCACTTAGAGTGACCTCACGTCTTGTCAAGGCCGGTGGATCACGAAGACTTGTATATCTACTTGGCCATGTCGGTATATGCTATAAGTGTTGCATTGCTTCTTGAAGGGAGTCCAGTCTAGAGACCGGTCTATTATGTTAACAAGCGATTAACAGGAGCTATACGAAATTACCCGAAGATAGAAAAATTGGCGTACTACTTGTTGATTGCTTCATGAAAGCTCTGCCCTTATTTTTAGGCTTATCCTATCAATGTTTACATTGACGAGCCGTTATGACAGGTCCTACAGCGACCTGAGATGATTGGGAGGTTACTCAAGTGGAATATCGTGCTAAGCCAATTCGACACCACTTAACTTCCTCGAAGGGCTATATAAGGAAAGGCACTAGTGAAATTTATAGCAGAATTCACTATACAAGATGATCTCCTAAAAAGTGGTGGAAACACTACCATGTGGTGGAAGATGTAGACGGATGAAGCATCCAACGAACGTTGTTTTGGAGCTCATTTTATGTTAGTAACTCCAGAAGATCAGTCAATTTTCTATGCTTTAAAGAATAGCTTCCCTGTAATAAACAACGAAGCTGAGTATGAACCTTTGATTACTGGACTTAAACATGCTAGAGAACTAGGGATAAAATCTTTTGAAATCTTTTGCGACTCATAATTGGTAGTACACCTCTTAGGGGAGGTTACCAAGCTAAAGGATAACGACTTGCTTCGTACCTTACCCAAGTCCAAGAGCTGTTGACTGATTTTGAGTATTAAGATACCATGAACATTCCCCAAGATCAGAATAAAGAGGTTGACTCATTGGCAAAGCTTGCCGGCACCAGGGGTACATAAAAGATGGGCTTGATTCTAGTTGGAGTACTAGATGCTCCCAACAAAAACCTGATGGAAATCGACTGGGTACTAAAGACGGAGCTTGGAAAGGAGTCGTGGATGACTTTGATTAAAGACTACTTACCACATGGAGTTCTTCTCGAATGGAGGAATAAATGATGACAAGTCCTTAGCAAAACTTCATGATATATCATTCAGGAAGAAGTCATGTATATAATGGGTATTTCCATCCCTCTACTTTAGCTTATTGCTCACGATGAAATAAAATGAGTCCTAAAGGAAGTTCATGAATGGGAATGTGGCGATCATATTTGGAGGCAAACCCTAGCAAAGAAAATACTCCAATATAGGAATTATTGGCCGACTCTCAACCGAGATGCTGCTGATTTTGCTAGATGATGTGACAAGTATAAGATATAAGCAAAATTTTTGAGAGCTCCATTGATGGAAATCACTAAATGGTCAATCCATGGCAGTTTTCCTAATGGGGCATAGATACTATTGGGTCCTTATCGATCCCTAAAGGTGGTGCAGAGTACTTCGGCGCAGTACTTCACCAAATGGGCCTAAGCGGAACCTTTGGCCAAGATCATGATGAAGAAAACCTCATTGTCCCAATATCATTTGTCATTTTTTCCTTCCATAAACCATTGTAACTAATAATAGAACTCAATCTACAGCGACCAGCCATTCCATACCCCTTGAGTTGACCATAGCCTCACTTGTCCAACCCAGATTATATGAAAGGGCGAATAACTAAGGGTGAAGAAGAAAGAGATAGAAAAAATAGAAACAACAACACAGAATCTCACAATCACAACAGAATAATATGTAATAGTTAGTAAAATATCTTTATACAAAGAGAAACTATAACTGTTATTATACATACCATCATAAGAGTACAATATCCACAAATGAATCTGGACAGTTATAAATAACTTGACCTCACATGTGCTAAATATACAGCCTGTCACACATAATATAATCAAGTATGTGGAATAAGTCTCGGCCATCCAGCTCGTCTCCTAATCTCCCTAACATTCTAACCTGAATCTGTATTGCTCGGTCTATCCTGTGCATTATAATAAAATAACACTCGAGTCAGTCTGCAAAACCAGCATGGAAAAGCACACTCAATTTGAATTATTACTATTATCAAGAACCATTGAAAAACGAAGGTATCTCGTACGACCATGCCACACATAAACAGATGGGTTTTAAGCTTACAATAACCAAATTTTTTATATAAAAATCATCTGATATTATAATAGTATTTGTAGAAAATAAATTAGAAAACAGCTGAAATGCTTACATATCACGTTTCAACATAGTTGGGCTTAATTAAAACCGTACAGGCTCGTAGTGGATATTAGATTCCATACAATGACTGGACTACTGGTGTACCGTCCGCCACATCACACCTATAAAATAATGTACCGAGATCATACCTAATGATCCCTGCCAACATAGGACCGACCTAGCCCTAACCTGGATAGTACTGAAAATGTTATTACCCCGGGTGTTCTCACCTTAATCGAGTGCTCTATTTTCCATGCACAACCATATCTATAATTATAATAAAATATATCCGAGGTTATCTAGAAAGGTGATACCATACCCTACTTGGATGGGACCCCACTTACCCTGCTGCATCTCCCCTGCTTTTGTCATTCCCGATTGATGAGGCTTAAAAGGCTATGTTTTACCTTAAAAATAGCATTCATACTTAGAATGCCAACACTACCTTCCAGACCACGATTAAAATGATAGCATTCATCCATAGAAGCTGTTCTGGGTTTGAACAAACCGTATCTCCAAAAATCACCATCTTAATTATCTTCACGATATCACAATTCGTAATGCACAAATCAGAGCGAAGTGGTTTTAGAATAATTAAATCTGATCTCAGTCTCTTCGAAGCGATCAACGAATTTAGCCAAAATTGATAATTGATTATTTAACTACTAATATAACATCCACAATCAGTCACTAGGCCCATTTTATAAAATTTTCAAACATTTATTTTCAAAATATCTTTGTAAGATATATACTCAAATAACTTCGAATATCTCAATATTTGAGACAACTCAAATACTTATATCCATATCAGGATATTTCAAACCATCTCTTATTCCGACACTAAGAAATTATTTAAAAAAAATTTTTGCAAAATCCCTTACTTCTTAACACTTAGGAAATATTCATAACTTATATCGATTCGATGGTTATATTCCCAAACAAGGAAATTTCCCTATTTCCAACTTTATAAAAACATTTACAACCTCTTTATTAAATTATTAGCCATAATAACTCATTTCATAAATCTCCGGAATTTTTAATAAATCCCTTTTTTATAATTTCCAAAATTGGTTTTTACTTATTTAAAATCCCATCCAACAATTTATAACTTCTTTATGAATTCCGATTCATTTTATGAAGTTTACGTATCAAAACACTTTGGAAATTCCTTAAGTTCCCAAAATTACATTATAAGATACCTCTTATGAAATTACTTCCATTAAATGGCTTGGATTATAAATCTCGAGAGAATTTATAAATAAAAGTCCAATCACTTACTTTTAAATTCTATATATAATAATAATAAGTATTTTAAAACAATAATAATCTATTTTCAAAACACTTTAATGGATTGTTTAAAGTATCATAACACTTTTAAATAATCTACAATAACTCGTTTATAATTCATTTTTAAATAATACTAATCGATTCTATAAAGCTTATTATAAAAATTAGAACTTATTTTAATTAATATTAAATATTAGAAAAACCAACTTTTGAAATATTTTAATGCTAGAATAGTTTTAAACTACATGGTTTAATAAATAATGATTCCAATTTAAAACAACTCAACTTCTCGATAAAACATATTTTTCTTAAATTTCAATATAACCGTTTTTATATTTATAAATCTGTAGCGATCAGGGGAAATCAACATTCACACGTTCACTGTATAGAATGCTAGGCAATCGAGTGTTGAAAATACTAGATCATTAGGGGTTAAGTAGGAAAAAAGATAGAAGAAGAAATAGAAATAACAGCAACACAGAATATCACAATCGCAGCGGAGCAAAATATAATATATAATAAAAGATTTTCATAAAAAATGAATCTGCAACTATCAATATGCATACAATTTATCGGAGTACAACCATCAACCAAGAAATCAGGATAGTTATATTAACATGTCCTCAAAAGTGCTGAGTATACAGCCTACAGTACACAGCGGAATATAATCAAGTACATGTAATATGTCTTTGTCATCCAGCTCGTCTCCTAAGCTCATAGCATCCTAACCAAAATATGTAACGCTTGGTCTAACCCGAGCATTATAATAAAATAATACCCAAGTCAGTCTGGAAAACCAACGTGAAAAAACACATTCAACTTAAATTATTACATTTTTTAAATCCTTTAAAACAAAGGTACATGGTAAGACCGTGTCACACATAAACGCGGAGGGTTTGTACCTTACGATAATCAAAACATTTACTAGAAAATTCATTGATATTATAATAGTGTCTAATTACAAAAACATATTAAAATAGTCGAAATTATTACATCAATTAAGTTCCAGCATATTGTACTTTACAATCAAAATCCTAAAGGTTCATAGTGGTTATTTGATCGAAGTGGTTTTTCGGATAATGCTGATATCTGATCCCGGTCTCTTCGAATCCAAACGATAAATTTTAAAAGGCCAAGTCATTTAAAATAAACAATTCTATAATCAGGGTGTCAATATTCACATATGGAAATTCATTCCATGTGTTTACTTTGTCGACCAGTCCACCGAAATAAATTCACTTGTAATCATCATATTTTCTGAAATTCAAAATAGTGATCAGTACAAGTTGATTACTTACAGTAAAACATGTCAACATTCTATTCTAACTACTTTAATTTGTTTGGCTACTTAATGGCACAGACAATAGATAATTGAAATCAACATCCAAGAATAATAGCAGTCAAAGCCCTAATTATTAACTCAATCAACAGTTTCTAATTGGTATTAAATTAATTTACAATTCAGAATTGAATTGATTTAAATTAATTAAGTCATGTTATATTTTAATCCATATTACTTATCAATCAAAGAAATTTAATAAAAAGATTTATTCCAATTTAATTTTAAAATTAATCAGTTCATTAAAAAAATCGATCAATTAACATATAACTAATAATTAAGGAATAATGTATTTATTCACTTAAACTGTTTATAACATTAAATGTCACCTTACAGAGATGAACATACATGGCGATAGGATTTAGATGAAAAAATTTGCTAGATGATGGGTTTTGAAATAAAGAAGAAATGTTGTTTTAAAATTTATAGATTTTTAAATACAAAATTTTATTTTATTATCTTTTAACCTAACCCAACCTAAACTAATCTAACCCAGCCCTATACAACTTTATCTCCTTCCTTCCTGTTTCTTTTCCCTCCTCTCTAATTTATATGCTATGAACTGTGCACGAACATGCACGAAAATGTGCACCTGCACCCATCCTCAGGCTACCGAACTTCGCCACCAATCATCCATGCAAGTTTGCCCATGTCTCCACGTCACACGTGACCACCTGGAACCCATGACCATCCTCTAATTTAAAGTTTCGAACTTTACCCAATACCTGGAATGACAACCATTCCACTAAAACACCTCGCCTTGCAAAAACGACCATCTATCTACCAACAAACTTTAGTCCAAGCATCGCTGTCATCTCCTCCACCCATTCCCCTGGCACACATCCTTGTCTCATCGCCTGGACGTCGTCATTCCCAATAACCCGAAACCCAAAAACCATCACACTAAACCATACATCGACCTCGTCTAGCTTATTCCCTCAATGTAAAATTTTCGCGCTATTTTTCCTAGGTGCGCCATCGTCTTAGCTTCCTCCACCCCCAATAAAAAGCCATGAAAACCATCACATCACCAGAATTTAGCCTCTTCCCCAATTATGTTCGTCCCTAAATCTCTCCCTCCACCATGTCTAAATATTTTTAAACCACCTCTAGAAATCGATTTTTACATTAGCAAACACGTACATATAATCCATCCTTTAAATTATGATGGTCAAAACTCGTCCATAACCAACGCCACTCATTATTACATGAAGTCCCCCCTTGACGAAATTCGATGAAATAATTTATAAAAAAATCTATACTCAAAATCAAGCAACTTTTGTTTTGCAACCACAGTTTAAAACAAATTAGGTGTTGAGTTATTGAATTTTGAAGTCCAAGCATTTACTGTTTTATATGAAAAGAAGCATGACAGAACCACTTTCGAAGAAGAGGAACAATGTTGGGTTGCAGGTGACCTAACTATGGCTACAGACAAATACAAAGACATGCACATACAACATATGTAGATATACTAGTCATAGATCAATTTATTTATCCATATATTCACCGTTATACACACACACACACATTTATATGAAAATGATATCCTGTTATCAAATGTGAGTTGTTTTACTCATAGTTAACAAAGGAATGATCTGCTTTGCTTTATCACCTCTTCAAGCTTTAACTGACTTGATTTCTTTTTGATTTAATGGAAGCTCAATTTTGTTAATAATAAAAAGACACGGCTATGCATGTATATGGAGAATGAAAAGTGCACAGTAAATACTAGGGTGGCTATGCACAAACATAGGGTGGCTGATATATCGTGTGCAGGTTCCTTCACACTTCATTCATCTTTCATTTTTTTTCTTTTTTTCTTTTTGTTTTGCGGTTGATTTGACCTTTGTGGGTGATTTGATGTATTATGGCTTGATTTGATATTTAGCATGCTTGATTTTATGTTTTGTGTGCTTGATATAATTCTTGCCATGATGAGGCTTCCATGTATATGTATATAGCTTATATATATATATATTTACCATATACATATTTATTTTTTCATATTTACATATACATACACATAGATATACATACATACATATTTACCTATATTTACATATTCACTATTTTATATAAACATATATACATATACTTATACAAAATATTTACATTTTTTTACCTATTTACATATACATTTAGATATGCACATGTTTACCAATACATACATACAGATATACATATATATATATTATCAAAGTTCAAAATGGTGAAATATATATATATATAGATATATACATATTTACATATACACTATTTTATATAAACATATGTATATTATAAAGACCTGGAATTCTCGATCCCGAAAATTCCAAACAGTTAGGAAAAGAAAAGAAGAGATAGAAGAAGAAAACAGAAAACAAGACACAGAACCTCACATTCACAGCGGATCAAAATATAATATCATAAAATAACTTTAATTCAAAGAAGCTATATTAGTAAATTTACATTTAATACATCATACTTTTCGATATTTACACAAACACTGTACAGTTAATATTACATATTCCAGTCGATCAACAATATACACAGCGGAATACTCTCCATACGTTTCTACCATCCAGCTCGTCTTCTGATCTCCAGAACATCCTTACCTGAAAGCTATAATACTCGGTCTGACCCGAGCATTACATCAATGTAACACCCGAGTCAGACTGGAAACCAGCGTGAGTAAACCCATCTAACAAGAAATACCAAAGCTTAAAACTTATTTATCCTCGGGGTAACTCATATTCCTCTAAGAGTTCATAACTTGGTATAGTCTATACCTTATTTCACAAATAAGTCTCTAAG
The DNA here is from genome assembly GCA_030765085.1 of Allium cepa. Taxonomy (NCBI): domain Eukaryota; kingdom Viridiplantae; phylum Streptophyta; class Magnoliopsida; order Asparagales; family Amaryllidaceae; genus Allium; species Allium cepa. The sequence goes on along the minus strand of CM060945.1, from coordinate 1,007,837,361 downwards.
TACTCCTTACTTAGTTTAAATGTCCAGTTCACTTAATTTATTTAAATCCAGCCCACCGATTGTACATATCAAGTATACAAAGAATTAAAGTAGATTTCAAATTGAAGTGGTTTCGGGTATTTACTCATACCCGACCTCGGCCTCTTCGAATCCCAAGCCATCTTAACCCAAGTTATTCAAATGAAATAAAATTCAAACCTTGAATACATGATTTTACTTTACACAGCAATTTATCTTGATAGATAACCATATTATCACTATTCAACCCAATCATATTACAAAACACTTCATAACAGAAACATCAAATGATCCAAGACATTTTAATATCATTCAATCATCATAAGCAAAATTTAACCCTTCCAATTTAATTTAATTAATTCTAAATATATTACTAACCTCCATCACTTAGATTACCTTTCCTTAACCTTAATTAATTTCAAATCAATTAATAAATGAATCATCTCACAATTATCCGTCTTAATTAATCACTCTGGATTAATCATATTTTCATTATATTAAGTAATAGTCCTTAATTAATTCCCTTAATTTATCAATCCTTTAATTAATTATACTAAGTAATTAACTCTCGATTATTTCTTATTGAGTAATTTACCTTTAATTATTCTCATTGAGTAATTAATCCATTGGTTAATTATCCTCAATTAATTACAATAAGTGATTAACCCAATCACTTATATTAATAAATCATATAACTAATTACATTGAGTAATTATTCTTTAATCCCTTGATAACTAACCTTAATTATTTATCAATTTTTCTTAATTACTTCATTAAGTAATTATCTTAAGTAATTAGTTACCATTTATCATCAATTAAGAAATTGATTAACTATTCTTTAATTACTATCATTAAGTAATTATCCTCTAATTTATCACATTAGTAAATAAATCACCTTGATAAAGTATCCATTTAATTAACCATGCTTCAATACATTAAGTAATTATTCTCTCATTTAATTATACTTCAAAACAATCAAAGATTAAATAAAATAATTAGCTTAATACAAAATTATATAAACCAAACAAGTCTAAAACAATTTAACTTTTAAAATTTAAATCCTTGAAGCTTGCTTAATACTTTACCTTTGGAAACTTAGTTTATTTTTCTTAAAAACTTGGTTTAAAGTTGTTTAAAAATTGTAATTCGAAACTTGATTTATTTTTCAAATTTGAAAACTGTTTGAAAATAATCCAAAGTCGAACTTAAATTTCCCGACCAAACCATAACATCCCTGGATCCAAACTCAAGCAAAACTTTTATTTTATTTTAATTTAACTCTATTTAAATTTAAAAACCATTAATAAACACATTCAGAATCCTCGAAAGAAAACTCCAGCTAAGGATCCAAAATCCCAAAGTCCAACCTGAGACAACTTCCTCTTCCACAAAACATCACAACCCAGGCACAAAATATATGCACATGCATGTGCACACGCTACTTGATCGATTCCGACCAAGCTTGCCGACTTCGTCAAGTAGATGATGACCATCGCTATCCTTCCAACCACCTAACCCGAGCCTTACCCCTGAAATAAAAATCGAACGAGTTGACCCAAAAACAAGAAACAATTCCATTCGACCAAACTCCCTATCGACGGTGAACTCGATCTCTGGAGACCCCGGCCTCTCCTGAACGTTCGCCTGCCTTTCACCATTCTTTTACCACAATTTCAATCGAGTTAGATCCTATGACGAGGTTGAATAAGCCTTAAATCAAATATCAATCATCGACAGTATAAAATCCATAAATTGGCGTCGTCAGGTTGCTCCAGCGACCAAAAAATTTCTAGACTATTTTTCCAAGATCCTTGCCACTCAAACCTTCTGCACTAACGAGCTCGGCCTCCAAGTTAACGCCGATCAATGGCAAACAACCAAAAACCCAAAACGTCCAACTCGATCATCCCAACAATTTGGCAAACTAAAAAAATCAAGTTATTACCTTTAAAAATCATCATTCACTATTATAAATCAGGTTGACTAATCAAAACAGAAAATTAAAATGATTTATTTTTGACACAATTGGATTTTTCACTAATAGTTTCCATATTTGTATCAATTACTAAACATAAAATTCTGAAACTATGTTTAGAGACAAATTTAGGTAGTTATAAACATTTTCTTTTCAACGATTAAGATTTAAGAATGACTCAATGGAATGATATAAATTTTGAAATGAAAACTAGGAACTGTGAATAACACAGAGCAGAGGTATATACATATACACTCCCAGGCATATTACAGTCAAATCAGATGTTTACGCATTCATTCATATACATATACTTATGCAAAACTTACCAATTAAATCATTCATCACATGTATCAAAGTTTCAACCATACTAAAGTTTTTTTAAAAAAATTTTACGCACCATTGAAGAACAGAGGACGGGACAGTATTGAAAACTGGAATCTAAATTTGATCTGCTATTGGAATTTTGATGTTGATTTTACTCTTGAATTTGAATTCCTCTTGCTTTTGTTGAATTTAAATCTGAAATTGTTCTTTGTATTTGTGGCTTCTTGTGATTTGCCTTTGATTACTTGTTTCAGATTTTTTTTCCTTTTCTGATCTTTGATTTTCTTGCTTCAGGTTTTGGCTTCCAGTTTTTTTTTATTTCCTTTTGGTTTGTATAAATTTTTATTTGAAGATGAAGAGAAAATAGATTTGAGCTGAAAGGTAAAAACAGATTTCTTCTTCTTATTTTTTTAAAATTTTTTAATTATCGATGAAAAACAAATAAAGCCACTTGTCCTTAGATTGATTATTTAGCTTACACATATACATTCCAATTTACAAATATCCTAAATATACATTATGATATTTACTAGTATCAACTCTTCTTTTATTAAATCTTTTAAGTCAATATATGTATTTATGTAGTAGATTTACATGTATATAAAAATGTTTGTTTTCATATAAACAAGCTTTTAAACTTTAATAAATATACAAGTGAGAATTTATGTAAACATTTGTTTATAAATAACTTATGTTTTGATCCAAATAAGTATTATATGCTTATATGCTTGTGGATCTCATTTTAACTCTATAAATATTATTACAAACCAAATTGTCTAATGTTTAATTTTTTAGCAACAAGGATAATAGATATTTTCTTTTTTTTATTTAAAAGATATATTTTAGCTTGAGCTTAAAATAAGGATTTAATTAAAAGTTCATTTACATTTCTTTTATATTAACTTATGTGTCATGTTAATATGTACATATCCAAACTATATTTATAATAATGTGTGTATATATATATATATTATTTGTTATCCCGGAAGATTTAAAATTCAACACTTGTATTATAGTTTTAAACCTATGTTTATATATATGTGTATATATATTCAGATATTTGTCAGAATTTTATCTGTTTCATTTACAAATTAGTATTTAAATAAAATTTAACCCTGTTAATTAAAATTATCTGATGCCCGAAAATCCGGGTTATCACATTCCTTCCCCTTTGAATCTTTTCATCCCCGAAAAGGAACGAAGCCAGAATTTACTAAAATGCTTGTAATCAGATAAATTTTTCTTCAATTATTTTTGAAACACTTTTAAAATCCATATAATATTAAAAAATAGTTTTATAAAAATACTTTTTATAACTTGCTGTCTCAACCAGTCCATCCTTGTTCTCATAGAAATTCGGTCATTTGTTGATCAGGCGTTGGACTAAAAATCTATAAGTACTTAGTAGATCCGTTTCCAACACCTAGTGAAAATATTTGGAAAATAAATTTATTGGAAATGTAGAGAATAGTTTTGAAAATAGAGGAAATACCTTTGGTGGGAATGCTCTGGAAATCATCACCCCTATAAACGGTCATAGTTAAACCGATGGTTACGTTACCGTCCCGGCAAAACCCATAGATAACTGTAGGCCTCCACGTCCCTCGATTACGCCATGGAACCCGCTACAAATCGCAGCTACAACTGGAGTTACGTTGCTATCACAGCAAAAACCAATATAACTTTAGGCATCAGCGCCCTCGAATTTTGCTGCCAAAGGAATGAAATTTCTCCACTCGCACATAGGTCGCAGACTACATCGGTCAAGTCCTATTGTAGTTTTAGGATCTCACGGCCTCTCGATTTCCGCTATGTCTTCATAGAGCGCAGTCTACCGATGTTACATTGCCATCCCGGAAAAATCAAACGCAAAATGTTGGCTCTCAACCGCACACACGACTTCCGCTATGGTCCGCAATAGATCGCAGTGACATCGAGCTACACTGTTGTCACAGCATAACCCAATGTCTCTGTAGGCATCAGCGCCCTCGATTTTCGCTGCCCATACACATAATCCTCAGGAACTAGTTTTTTTCGGACTCCTCACGGGATCAACTTTATAACCCTCCTTGGGTTTCAAGGCAGTACCATTCTGTGCCACTTCTAAGAAGTTCATTTCAAGGCAGCACCTTTTTCTCCAGAGCCATTTTCAAAACACTTTACACTATACACATATAGTATCTTCCAAATCATACACCTACTATGAATCCCTTATAAATCTCCTTTCTCAAAATCAATTATCCCAAAATCTTTAATTCTCAAACTAGGCTTTCCAAATTCCAACATTGATTTTACCTAAAAATAAAAAAGCCTTTCCGAATCCAAAGGTTCCAAAAGCCTTTCTCAAAATCATTCTCATAAGATCCTTTACACACACACACACAAATATATATATATATATATATATATATATATAGATATATAACTTTAAATATCTTTGGATCGCTTCAAACTTGTATAGATCCCCTTTTATACTTCAAACACTTTCAAAAATCCTTTTCTTTCGGTAATAGATTCAACAAGGAGAGATTTACCATGTATATAACAAAGATACTTAACTTTGTTTATTCCTAATCAAATATTCAAATTTGATAACTCTTTTATAAAGATATTAACCATATTACTTTCATTTCAAAAACCATTTTACAGTTCATATCCAAAAATTCCCAGTATCAATTTCATTCAAATCCGTACGATGTACACATATCATCCGTACGCTATACCAATCTGATCGCTCACTCGATTACACAATTTCATTTCCGAACAAGTATCGTCCACCTGACTTTCTAATGCGGACTTAGATCTGGTTTTTTGATCAGAAGCTGTCATTCCTCTTCCATAGCCATGACCATGATAGAGAATATCCAGAAGCAATCAAAAATCGATATCCAGGTTCACCGTCGAAAATCGAGTGAAAAATCCCAGCTCGGATTGATATAACTATCTCGAAATTCTGTGCTCGAATCTGGATCAAATCACTATGCGAATAGAATAGTATACGTACATCTTACACATTTATCTCCATTGATTATTAGCCAAATCAATTTCCTTTTCTATTCACATTCATTTAAATTTTCATTCACTTACTCATAATTCTTCAATCCCACTTGGATTACCACCTCAATTCTTATCTCAAATGGATATTCAATCATAAATAGTTTGAACTCTGTCCAGCTTAAATTTAGAAAAAAACTTAAAAAGTATAAAATAGATAAGTAGTTGAAAATTAATTATTAGTTTGTAAAATAGCTGTAAATTAGTTAAGTAATTGTAAAATAGTTTGAAAATAATCAAATAATTATAGAAATTTTAAACAATTGCAAAATAGTTGTAAAATAGTAATTAGTTATAAAATAGTTGAAAAACAGTAATTAGCTTATAAAACAGTTGAAAAATTGTTAAATAGTTCAAAAAATAATTGTAAAACAAGTATAGGATAGTTTGGGCTTTTAAAAGAAAGATTGTATATAGTAAATAGCTTGAAAAAATAGATTTATATTAAAACAATTTATTTTGAAAATAGTCCAGAGCCAAAATGTTGAACTTTCCAATCTCCATTCCCAACAACTCAATTTAAGTTTCCATTCTCAATTAAATCGATTCCATTCCAATTTAAATAACTTCAATTTTCATTGAAATTGATTTATTCCCAATTCAAGTTGAATTAACCTCAATTTCTTTCCAAATTCAAATCAGATTCCATTTAATTTTAAACCTATTCAACTTTAATCACAATTCCAAATTATTCAAATCAATTTGGATTAATTTCAGATTGAACCAGCTTCAATTTCAAATCATTTCAATTCTAGTTTAAATTAATCCCAATTCCAATTTGAATTTGAACTCATTCATCTTCAATTTCATTTCAAAAATAATCCAATTCAAATTTTCCATTTGAATTTTTAAACCTATACATCTTCAATCACAATCCCAATTAATTCAAATCAAATCCAATTTAAGCTTAAAGATTATTAATAACAACAGGATTGTATGCTTCGAATTATTTTAAAACATCCATCCACTTCAAATTTCCAAATCTCAAACCCATTTTGAGATCACGCAAACTTTCAATTCAAATTAACCATTTATCTTCCCAAGTTAAATCCCAATTTCATCTTGAAATTTCCAAATCAGGTTGATCATTCAAACTTATTTAACTTCTTCTAAGTTAAACTCAATTTAATCCCGTTTAGCCTGCTCAAAATTTGAATAAACAATCAATTTGGTTGTACTACTATTACCACTTAATTCTTATTATCATTTAATTCCAATAATAAACAACCAACTTCTTTATATATATCGAAAGATAAATTTATATAAAAATCTTTTCTTAAACCATTTAAAATCTTTATATAAGCAAAAAACAAGTACACTTTCATATATATATATGTATCCACACACACACACATATGCACACTCTACTCATTCAAGGGTGCCATTGACCCTATCCTTAATGAGTATTTCCCCACCAGAGCCAAGGTTCACGCTTAACCTAGCTTTGATGCCAAATGTAACGACCCGGAATTCTCGATCCCGAAAATTCTAGACAGTTAGGAAAAGAAAAGGAGAGATAGAAGAAGAAAATAGAAAACAAGACATAGAACCTCATATTCGCAGCGGATCAAAATATAATATCATAAAATAACTTTAGTACAAAGAAGCTGTATCAGTAAATTTACATTTAATATATCAGAGTTTCCAATATTTACTCAAGCACTGTACAGTTAATATTACACATTGCAGACAATCTACAATATACACAGCGAAATACTCTCCATACGTTCCTGACATTCAGCTCGCCTCCTGAACTCTAGAACATCCTTACCAAAAATCTATAATACTCGCTCTAACCCGAGCATTACATCAAAGTAACACCCGAGTCCGGCTGGAAACCAGCGTGAGTATACCCATCTAACAAGAAATACTCAATCATCATAAGAAAAAATTTAACCCTTCGAATGTAATTTAATTAATTCTAAGTAAATTACTAACCTCCATCACTTAGATTACCTTTCCTTAACCTTAATTAATTTCAAATAAATTAATAAATTAATCATCTCACAATTATCCATCTTAATTAATCACTCTGCATTAATCATATTTTCATTATATTAAGTAATAGTCCTTAATTAGTTCCCTTAATTAATCAATCCTTTAATTAATTATACTAAGTAATTAACTCTCAATTATTACTTATTAAGTAATTTACCTTTAATTATTCTCATTGAGTAATTAATCCATTGGTTAATTATCCTCAATTAATTACAATAAGTGATTAACCCAATCACTTATATTAATAAATCATACAACTAATTACATTGAGTAATCATTCTTTAATCCCTTAATTAACTAACCTTAATTATTTATCAATTTTTCTTAATTACTTCATTAAGTAATTAATTACCCTTTATCAACAATTAAGAAATTGATTAATTATCCTTTAATTACTATCATTAAGTAATTATCCTCTAATTTATCACAATAGTAAATTAATCAACTTGATAAATTATCCATTTAATTAACCATCCTTTAATACATTCAGTAATTAATCTCTCATTTAATTATATTTGAAAACAATCAAAGATTAAATTTAAAATTATCTTAACACAAAATTATATAAACCAAACAAGTTCAAAACAATTTAACTTTTAAAATTTAAATCCATGAAGCTTGCTTAATACTTTACCTTTGGAAACTTAGTTTATTTTTCTTAAAAACTTTGTTTAAACTTGCTTAAAAATTGTAATTCGAAACTTGAATTTTTCAAATTTGAAAACTGTTTGAAAACAATCCTGAGTCGAACTGAAATTTCCTGAGCCAAACCATAACATCTCTAGGTCCAAATTCGAGCAAAACATTTTTTTATTTTAATTTAACTTTGTTTAAATTTTAAAACCCAGAAATAAACAAATTCAGAATCCCCCGAAGAAAACTCGAGCTAATGATACAAAATCCCGAAGTCCAACCTGAGACAACTTCTTCTTCCACAAAGCATCACAACCCAGGCATGAAAAATGTGCACATGCACGTGGACACGCTACTTAATTGATTCCGACCAACCCCGCCGACTTCGTCAAGTCAACGACGACCATCACTATCCTTCCGACCACCTAACTCGACCCTCTCCCCTGAAAATCAAAATCGAACGCGTTGACCCAAAAATTGGAAACAATCCCATTCGACCAAACTCCATGCCGATGGTGAACTCGATAACCGGAGACACCGGCCTTCTTCCTGAATGTTCGCCTGCCTTTCACCATTCTTTTCCCACAACTTCGATCAAATTCGATCCTATGACGAGGTCGAGTAAGCTTTGAATCAAATTTCAATCATCGACAATATAAAAACCCTAAATGGCGTCGTCAGGTTACTCCGGCGACCAGAAAAATGCTAGACTATTTTTCCAAAGATCCTTGCCACTCAAACCTTCTTCACCAACAAGCCCGACCTCCAAGTTAACGCCGATCAACGGCAAACAACCATAAACCCAAAACGTTCAACTCGATCATCCCAAAAATTTAGCAAACTAAAAAAAAATCAAGTTATCACCTTTAAAATTCATTGTTCACTATCATAAATCAGGTAGACTAATTAAAACAGAAAATTAAAATGATTTATTTTTAACACAATTTGATTTTTCACTAATCTCTTCCAAATTTGTAGTAATTACTAAACATGAAATCCTGAAACCATGTTTAGAAACAAATTTAGGTAGTTATAACCATTTTCCTTTCAATAATCAAGAATTAACAACGAATCAATGGAATGATATAAATTAAAGCTGGGAACTATGAATAACACAGAGCAGAGGTATATACATATACACTGCCAGGCATATTACAATCAAATCAGATGTTTATGCATTCATGCATATACATATACTTATGCAAAACCTACTAATTAAATCATTCATCACATGCATCAAAGTTTCAACCATACTAAAGTTTTAAAAAAAATTGTTTACTCACCTTTGAAGAACCGAGGATAGGACAGTATTGAAAATTGGAATCTAAATTTGATCTGCTACTGGAATTTTGATGTTGATTTTACTCTTGAATTTGAATTTCTCTTTCTTTTGTTGAATTTAAATCTGAAATTGTTCTTTGAATTTGTGGCTTGTTATGATTTGCCTTTGATTTCTTGTTTCGTTTTTTTTTCTTTTTTGATCTTTGATTTTCTTGCCTTAGGTTTTGGCTTTCGGTTTTTATTTTCTTTTCTTTTGGTTTGTATAAATATTTAGTTGAAAATGAAGAGAAAATAGATTTGAGCTGAAAGGTAAAAACAGATTTCTTCTTCTTTTTCTTTATAAATTTTAATTATCAAAGAAAAACAAATAAAGCCACTTGTCCTTAGTTTGATTATTTAGCTTGCACATATACATTCCAATTTACAAATGTCCTAAATATACATTATGATATTTACAAGCATTAATTCTTATTTTATTAAACCTTTTACGTCAATATATGTATTTATGTAGTAGATTTACATGTATATAAAAATGTTAGTTTTCATATAAATAAGCTTTTAGACTTTAATAAATATACAAGTGAGAATTTACTAAACATTTGTTTATAAATAACTTATGTTTTGATCCAAATAAATATTATATGCTTATATGCTTGTGGATCTTCTTTTAACTCCAAATATTTTTTACAAACCAAATTATCTTATCTTTAAATTTTTAAAAACAAGGATAATAAATATTTTCTTTTTCTTTATTATTTAAAGCATATATTTTAGCTTGAGTTTAAAATAAGGATTTAATTAAAAGTTCATTTACATTTCTTTTATATTAACTTATGTGTCATATTAGTATTTTCATATCCAAACTATATTTATAATAATGTGTGTGTGTATATATATATATATCATTTATTATCCCGGAAGATTTGAAATTCAACACTTATATTATAGTTTAAACCTATGTTTATATGTATATTCAGATATTTGTCAGAATTTTATCTTTTTAATTTACAAATTAGTATTTAAATAAAATTTAACCCTGTTAATTACCAATTATCAGATGCTCGAAAATCCGGGTTATCATATATATATATATATATATATATATATATATATAAACGTTTTGGAATTTGCATCATGAGGCTTTGTATATATACAAATAGATGTTTAATCCTAAATTTGAAATGGTAAAGTTTGCACACACACACACACACATATGTATATATATATATTTCCTATTCAGAAGTTAGCATTTGAATTTTTTTGTATAGATTCCAGAAATATATATTCAAATATTTTCAATATCCGAAAATTTGTTTATTCGACTTACAAAAATTAATATTTCAATATTAAAAATTAGTTAATTTTTGTCATATCGATTTTTGTTATTTAAAATTTTATCCAAGTTCAATCAATAAATTACATTATTAAATCATTAATTTTTATTTTTAACCATTTTAATTCAAAAATTATATTAAATTTAATAATTTGAAATAGTTAAAATTATGGTTCGTTACAATCTCCCCCACTCAAAACTTTTCGTCTTCGAAAATAAACGAAGTAAGAAATTTAAAATATGATATATTTTACTCAAAATAATCATCTTATAAAACATAAAAATCATTAATACAACTATGTGCAACTCATAAATGTAATGCCACTAATAGGGATGATGTCAAACTACACACAATCAAAAAGCCTAACAATCCTAAGGAAGAAATGATCATAGCAAGCAAACTTAACATACAATCATTTTATTAGAATCCATACGATATATATATATATATATATATATATATATATATATATATATATATATATATATATATATATATCATTCGTACGTATAACGGTTTTGATCTTTTATTTCAATATGCAACTTTATTTTCCGAACTAGTATTGGTAACCCAACTACTAGTACGGACTCTAATCCAATTTCTTATTAGAAACTTCCATCCTCCTTACATAGTAATAAACTATGATAAAGAACTTCGTATTCATATCAAAAATCCATATCAGTGTTCCATCATTGAGAATCGAGTGAACAATCTTAAATCAGACGATTATGAATTACCTTAAAATCATGTATTCAAACCTGAATCAAAACTGTAAATGCAATTAGAATGTTCTATGTACAACTTACGTATTTATTCTATTAGTTTCTTAATTACACCAATAGATAATTCGAGTGGTTATTTACATTCAAATTTTAAATGCTTGAAAACTTTTCTTTGTTGAAATTTTGTTTATACCAAAATACTTTTATATCAAAAATACTTTTGATAACTCAATGTTTCAACAAGTTTATCCCTGTTCTTATAGAATCTAGTAATACTTTGATCAGGTGCAAGACTAGAAATCTCTAAGTACTTAGTAAACCGGTTTCAACACCCAATGAAAGTACTTGGAAAACATTAAAATAGATATGGAAAGTATAATCCAATCACCGAAATCAAACGAACGAGGTCGTCATGGAACACAGTCCCTAAGGTCACTCTCTCGCTAAGTCGAGAGGACAAGGCGACGTGGCCTCAATGTACTTTAGGCAGTCACTGCCCCACGTCTTACGCCATGATATCCAAAACACCCATACATCGCAGATTTACAATGGTTTTGCCTGGGTCCCCTTGTAACATCTGTATCTATAAGCAATCACTGCTTTGCAAATTATGCTATGCAAAACACTTGCATGGATCGTAGTCTACTAAATAGTAACACTGGTAGTTACGTCGTTATCACCCATAAACTTAAGGCAATCATCTACCACCTCGAATTACTCCATGTAGACTGTAGATACATAATGATTTCGCTTGTTCCCCCAGGAAACATCTATACCCTAGGAAAAATGCTTTACCCAGGTGGATTACGTCGAAAAAAACCATAGATCGTAGTTACGTAATGGTTTCGCCTGGGTTCCCTAGGTAACTTCCGTAACCGTAAGCCTTCACAGCCCTACGAATTTTGTTATGCCGCCGAGTTGAAGGAAAATCATGAGTATTATGTCCGGACAACTATATCGATTAGGATCTATTTCTGGATCCACCCAAGTCCATCTGGGATAATATCTAAGAATCAATAGAACGTACTCACAATGTGGCCACAAGTGGATAATCAAGCAGAAGGTACTACCCATATCTACAATTTTAAAATTTATATGAGACAATACATAGTACCCTCTCAAATCATCACGTCAAAATCATACTTATATAAATTCAGTTATACATAAGAATATCATTTTCAAGATCGAGTACCTTTCAAATCAATATTTTTCGAGTTAATTTCAGACTTACGTAATTCATTTTATATAAGTTCGAAAACTGCCAAATCAATTTTTTTTTATTTTACAACGAAAGGTTCTTGAAATCAATCACATTCAAATGTCGGATTAGCTTCAAAATCTTATATGATTTCAACAATCATTTTCCTTAAATCAGATATTATTCAATTCAATGTTCTTAGTTTCAAATCATAGTTTCAAAATTTATTTCAGTTTCATATTTCGTAGTGATATCTACATATAATCAACTTCCTTTCAAAAATCACTTTGTAAATAACTATGTTTTTAAACAACAATTTCTTTTCAAAATAAATTACTTTATAAAAAATCCTTTATACGTAACGACCTTATAAAATTTTTATTTATTTTATTATTTTATTTTTATTATAATTTTTTTCATAAACATTTCTCAAATAATTTCAATATAAAACTTTAAAAACTAGATTTGATCATAATTAAAATTTTCCTTTAAAATCATTTTGCAAATAAATAAGGTTTTATAAGTATTTATGAAGTCCAAAGCATTTCTTAAACTCAATTTCATTTAAAGTAGTCTAAAATCAATTTCCTCTTTGTATAAACAAAATAATCTTATTTATTTTTACTTATCAAAATATTTAATATTTTAAAACTTATCCAACTTCTATTTACCTTTATTTTAAAATTTTCAAAACTAAATTTATATACTTTCCGAAAATTCCTAGCTTTTAAAATTAATTCTCAATTTGGAAGTGTTCAACTATTCAGAATAGTCGAAAAAACAAATTTTAATTCAAAAATTGGAAATCAAAAATCGATCATCTCTATGAGATGCACAATCAATCGATAAATCAATCCTAATCCATAAGATACATGTGTTCATAACATAATTCAATCCAAAATTCGAGAACTGAATATAGGGTTTATTTTCTCTTTTATTCCAAATCGTTTGAAATAAATTTATTCATATATCTTTCAAATATTACATCATATTTCAGGGATTTGAATAAAAAAAATTGATTAAACAATCGAGTTGCAAAGTTACTTGAAGTAGCCTTCCCCACTTTGAAACTCGAAAATGAATGCCCAAGAAGCTGTAGTCATCACAAAAAAAATTTTCCAGCGAGAGAAGTGTGTTCCGGACTTCATTTCTTTTAAATCTTTTGAAAATCCCCTTTTGAAATCACTTTAAAATCATTTATAATAGTTCAATTTAGAAAATAATTTCAAATTATACTTCTAGAATCTTAAACAAATTTCAAAAACTCCCAGAATCCAAGCTCACAAATTTTCAATTTGAATAACTTTTTGTTTATTTGTTAACCAAGTCTAGGTAAACCATATTTCATATATCACATTCAAATGGTATTCATTAATCTTTAAAATGATATGGGGGAATTCAAATATTTATTCACTTCAAAATCCATGTTAAACATGCGATTTAACAATTGGTTAAATATTTTCCAAAAGCCAAAATTTTCCAAACATAGTCAAATGTTCAAATCAACAGTCAATAGTCGATGCTCATAAAATTGCCAAGCGCGACTCATCAATCAGTAACCAATAATATGCACACTCATATTAATCAAACAATCAATCAATAAAGAGAAAACATCCAATCATCATCAACAGTCACAAATGATTTTATCGGTTTATAGAATTCGTTCTTTTATATTCTGTATAAAATCCAGGTTAAAATCATTTCGTTTATTAATATCAAAATATTTTTATATAACTAGCAAATATGCTATCTCTCTTATACGTATATACACTCAGACTCATTTTATGGTACTATTGACCCTATCTCTAATGAGTAATCCCCACCAAATTCGAGATTCTCGCTTAATCTTCAGCTCTGATACGCTAACAACTGGGGATTTTCAATCCTCGAAAATTGACATTTAAATTTTAATTATATAGAATGTTGAGCAATCGAGTGCCAAAAATTCCATATGGTTAGAGGTTAATAAGAAAAAATGATAGAAGAAGAAATAGAAATAACAGCAACACAGATTCTCACAATCGCAGCGGAGCAAAATATAATATATAATAATACATATTTGTAAAAAAGAATCTACAATTATCAATATACATACAATTTGTCGGAGTACAACCCTCAACCTAGAAATCTAGACAGTTATATTAACTTATGCTCAAAAGTGCTGAATATGCAGCCTACAATACACAGTGAAATATAATTAGGTACTTGTAATATGTCTCTGTCATCCAGCTTGTCTCTTGGGCTCCATAGCATCATAACCTAAATCTGTAATAACCGATCTGATCCGAGCATTATAGTAAAATAATACCCGAGTCAGTCTAGAAACCCAGTGCGAGAAAACACACTCAATTTGAATTATTAATTTTCTAAAATCCTTTGAAATCAAAGGTGTATCGTAAGACCATGTCACACATAAATGGCGATGGGTTTTACCTTACAATAACCAAAACATGTACTAGAAAATCGAGTGTTATTATAATAGTATCTAAGTACAAATACTTATTAAAATAGCCAAAATTATTACATTAATTAAATTCCAGCATACTAGGCTCTACAATCAAAATCGTAAAGATTCATATTGATTATTTGATCGAAGTGGTTTTCAAATAATACCGATATCCAATCCCAGTCTTTTCGAATCCAAACAATAATTTTAAAAGGCCAAGTCATTTAAAATAAACAATTCTACAATCCGGGTGTCAATATTCACGTATGGAAATTCATTCCTTATGTTTACTTTGTCATGACCAGTCCATCGAAATTAATTCGCTTGTAATCATCAAATTCTCTGAAATTCAGAATAATGATCAGTACAAGTGGATTTACTTCCAGTAAAACGTGTCAACGTTTTATTCTAACCACTTTAATTTGTTTGGCTATTTAATGGCACAGGCAATAGATAACTGAAATCAACATCCAAGAAAAGTAGCAGTCAAAGCCCAGATTGTTAGCTCAGTCAACAATTTATAATACATATTAAATCAATTTACAATTCAGAATTGAATTGGTTTGAATTAACTGAGTCATGTTATATTTTAATCCATATTACTTATCAATCAAAGAAATTTAATTAAATGATTTATTCCAATTTAATTTTGAAATTAAACAGTTCATTAAAAATAATTAACCAATTAACACATGAATAATAATTAAGGAATTACTTCTTTATTCACTTAAACCGTTTAAAACATTAAATTTTACCTTGCAGAAAAGCTCGACGATTTTAGTTTAGATGAACTTACATGGAGATAGGATTTACATGCAAAAATCTGCTCGACGATGGGTTTTGAAAGGAAGAAAAAATGTTGTTTTAAAATTTATAGATTTTTAAGTACAGAATTTTATTTAATTATCATTTAACCTAACCCGTCCCAAACTAGTCAAACTTGGCTCAATAAAACACCATTTCCTTTCTTCCTATTTCTTTTCCCTCCTCACTCATTTACATGCAATGAACTATGCATGAACATGCACGAAAATGTGCACCTGCACCCGTCCTCTGGCCACCAAACCTCCCCATCGATCTTGCATGCATGTCCGCTCACGTCTCCATGTCACACCTAACCACTAGGAATCCACGACCATCCTCCTTTTCGAAGTTTCTTACTTCACCCAAAATTTGGAATGACAAACGTGCCATTAAAACGCCTCGCCTTGCCACTACGATCGTCTATCCACCACCAATCTTTGTCCAAGCATCGCCGTCATCTCCTCCACCCATTCCCCCTGGCGTGCATTCCTATCTCGTTGCCTCGTTGTCGTTATTCCTAATACCTCGAAACCTAAAAACCACCACATTAAACCTTACATTGACCTCGTCCAGCCTATCCCCTAAACGAAAAATTTCCACACTATTTTTCCTAGGTGCCCTATTGACTGAGCATCCTCCACCCCAACGACAAGCCACAAAATCCATCACATCATCGGAATTTGGCTTCTTCCTTAATTTTGTTCATCCCTAGATCTCTCCCTCCAAACATCTCTAAAAATTCCCAAACCACCACTAAAAATCGAGTTTTCCATCAGCGAACATGTACATATAACCCATCCTTTAAATTATGATGGTTAATACTCGTCCATAACCAACCCACTCATTATTACATAAAGTTTTCTCCCCTCTGCTTGACGAAATTCCATGAAATATTTTTTAAAACAATCTACACTCAAAATCATGCAACTTTTGTTTTGAAACCTTAGTTTAAAGCCTATTAGATGTTAAGTTGTTGATTTTTGAAGTCTAAGCATTTACTGTTTTATATGAAAAGAAACATGAAAGAGCCATTTCCAAAAAAGAGGAACAATGTTGGGTTGTAGGTTGTAACGACCCGCAATTTTTGACCATTCAAATCGACAATAAAACCATACATGTCCGACTTGAATAATTCAAAATACCGAATTGTTAATTTAAATTTGGCAAAACATATATAGTAAATAAATCAATCACAGAATCATAGATACAGAGTAGTAAAATAATACGCAACGGAATAAATGAATAGTAGTTCATGAAGCTATTATATAAACAAAATTAGAAATAAAATACATCCGAATACCAAGATGCAGTGAAGTCTCCAGTACGGGCAGATGACTTCTCTGAACCAATCGACTGGATGACTGAAAGGATAGATAACTGGATCTTCAAGCAAAGCTCCAATATAGAAGGTGAGTCTCAAATGCTGTATCACTCAGTCTGACCCGAGCGTAAAGCAAAACACAAAACACTCGAGTCAGGATTAACATTCTTATATCAATAAATCTAACTCAAGTGAAATATCAACTGAAATACAAGTAACTTAGAGGATGTATGGGATAACCATTCTCTAAGGATCTGTGGAACTATCTATAATGTAGAAATATACATTATAACACTGTGGTCATTTCAATTTAATTTATACTTCAAAACCAAAATATAATTTCATCTAATATATATATATATATATATATATATATATATATATATATTCAAATTTTATCACTTTTAAAGTTGCGATTCCAATCTATTCAAATTCCAAATTCAAATTTTAGGCCAATCTCAATTTATTAATTTAAAATTCAACTTAATTCCTAAATAACCATTTCATTATCGATCTCAAATCCGGATTTGAAATCATCAAATACCCTTTTACATTTCAATATTATTTCAAAACTTTAAATATTCAATGTTTCAAACTAAATTTTTATCCAATTAAATTGTCTAAATAATATATTCGAATTATATTGATTTCTAATACAGATCTGAATCACAAATAAACCAATTAAATTCCAGTATAGTTCAAAGCTTTAATATTCTACAATTCAAAGTTCAATTGACAGATTCGTATAGATCTCGATTTAACCCCATTATTATTTAGTCTTGAAATATTCCCTCATTAGATTCAATATCATTTAAGTAACCTTAACTCACATTTTACTAAACATTTTTTTATTTAGATGTGAAATATTTATTAAATCGCTTAAATCAAAATCCAGTTAAAAAAAATCATACCATTAAATCTCCCATTCAATAATTTCAAATCGATTAATTAAGATCCTTATTTAAATACCATTTCCAATAAACCCAAATTTACCTTCTCAACCTTACTTATTCAATTTATTACAAGAAAATCTATTGAAATATAGATTTACATATATACTTAACCATATTCTACGTATTAAATCCATCTAATTTAAATCAAATATTACTACTAAATTTATACATAAAATTTATCATTTATCTAATGTCTTAAGAATCTATATTTATTAAACCATATATTTCTTTCCAAAACCATAGAAATTGTTTTTAAAGTATTTATATATGGACCAACGGTGTCTGTATATATTTCTTATCATATGGCCAAGTGACATGGATATTTATCATTTCAATCCGTACACTAAATACATACGGGTGGATAACATTTCAACCCGTAATCCCAAATTCAATTTAATGAAAATAGCTTGGGTCTATCATTTCAACCCATAATGAAATTCTCCTATTCTAAAGTCCGTTCGGGTATGTATCATTTCAACCCATAGTGAATTCTAAACTACAGGGAAATTGCAGAGTGATAACAGATAATAAATATATAACAGGATATGATAATAATATAACCACATGCATATATCATCAATAACAGTATAATATAAACAATAGGATATGGTGTCATATCCCACAAGTGAACAGTCATAGATAATAGCATAAATATAACAATTTAAATAACTACAACAACATACTTCAATTGTTGTTTCAATTGAAATCAAATTTAATAAATATAAGAACGTTAATCGTGAGTGATTGCTCACCTTTCGAGGCTAGAATTCAACGACACGGATACGCACACTGATACATACACTGATTGAATTTCGAACTCAAGCAAAGCAAAATTGGCACGAATTCAAAGATCAAAGCTGATTGGCACGAAGTGATGAAAACGGATCAAATCAGAACTGGAACGATGAAGAAAACGGTATAAGCGAACTTATATAACCACCTATACTATATATACATATGAAATTTATATTCTAAGTTTAAACACCACAAATTTAATTTACAAGAGTTTCAAACATATAAATAAATAAATCAAGCTTATATTTATTAAAAATCAAACGTACACTTAAAATAATATATGTTTGTTTGAATTAAATAGTTAATCCCAAAACGTACTATATCAAATATAAAATTTTTTGAAAACCAAGTTCTCATCTATACAAAAAAAGTATATACATATTATACGTGAACTTACAAAACAGCAATACGTGAACTTGCCAAACATATAACTATTTATATTTTAAAACCAAAAGTGAAGCAATACTGTAAACAAAAAAATCCATATAATCGACATATTATATTATATAACTATAGACCTTGCAAAACCAATTATATATATATATATATATATATATATATATATATATAGCTCAGTTAGCATTACTAAATGCATAAACCAAAACTGATGAAAATAGAAAGTTTGAATTAATGATGGCCTCGCCTATATATGTTAAACTATCCCAGTTTATACATCAAAACTTTGCCTTCCTTTACATAGATTTAAACATTATCTTTTAAATGTAAATACTTAGACCCAAAATATATAGCCAACAATCAAATGCTCCTAGGACCAGGACTATAAAATATAAACAAAAGTGGCAAAATAGTTTAAACATACTTCTCCAAATACCATGCGACCTTAATATAAAGGCGATCCTTTTTAAATAAATATATATATATACATACGTGTAAATTACAAACTTTTATGTTACATTGAAAAAAAATTATAAACTTTTATGTTACATTGAAAATCAAAACATGTAAAAAAATATAGAGAAAAACATGTTGTAAATATGGAGGCAAACTCGTATATATGCTGTGACAAAACAAGGCATATTTTTATACGTATAACTAATATATGTAGTACGGTAGACTTTAAACTCTGAGCAACTATGAAAATAATATGTACTGAACCTATATCTAACCTATATAAACTGATATTATATTTCACCTCCTGACTTGTCAAATTCTATAAGCAACAGGCACTTTATAAGTATAATATAACGGTAAGCAAACCTCTATATATATCATCTTTATATAACCTTTCCTGTGAAATCTTTATGTAAGAATTATATATACTAAAACTAACCTTAATAACTTTTTAAAACTTTCTAACCAAAAAAATTCAACTTACTGTAAATACATAACCCTATATGACTCGTAATATATATTATAAACACTTATATACATATAATTATAGTTAGCTAAGATCATCATGCACATACACGAATGGGCTACAGCTGCTGAGAGCGGCAGAGGCTGGGAGAAGGAGATCGCGTGGCTGAACTAGTGAGAAGGAGGTGGAACGTAAATATGGTTTCGAAAAAAATTTGTTTATGTGTGTGTGTGTGTGTGTATATATATATATATATATATTCCTCTTTGTAGTTTAAATTTGCAGAATAAAGGATAGAGTCTGGTCTCAGGCCATATAAAGGGAAAACAAATGAAGTAAAACATTGAAATATGGACCGTTTTAAAAAAAATAAATTGAAAACATTATGTTTGATTTTTCTCAACGGCTATAAGATTACAACAGCTGGATTTTTTTAGTAACTGATTGAAATAAATAAAGGTGGAATGGCATCAAATCTTGTAAGCAGGGAAACAACGTTAAAGAGGGAGTAAATTTTGGAAAAACAAAGGTCACGCTGGCAATTAAATATGAAGGCAGCATCACTCTACGTTTTATTTTTAAAATAAGAATGCTGAACGAAAATCAACAGTCAAATATGGTACGGTGTAAATGGCAAGAGTCACGCTAATTACTGAATAAAATAAAACGAATAACCATTATATATTTTTTTAAACGGTGGAAAAATGAAGAGATAAAAGGTCAGTGAAAGTAGGAATGAATATATTAGAAAAGTAACGATTTTAGTAGCAATGGTCACAAGCTAAAATTTAGCTGAAAGTTTAAAGAAGATGGGTTTTTAAATTAATCACTTCCCAGAATTAATATCCCAATGAAAAAGGAAAGGAGATGAATCAGGGAAACGTATGATTACTTATATATAACTATTAAACGGATAGATGGAAGAAAAGGTGAGCAGGTGAGTAAAAGTGGAAACCGATTTATAAGCGAAATGGAATGTGAGCTATTGTCTGGGAAGAAAATGGAACAGTTTAAAAATTAAAGGCAATGGACAGCTGAAATTAAATGAGTATAGAACGTGTAAAAGTTATATACTGAAACGGCTATAAATTTCAATTATTATTATAAAACGGGGAATAATGAAAGGCAAGGACGATGATTTCAAAGTTTATTAATGGCTAGGAATAGGGAAGTCTATCTGTGAATTGGAAAAAAAATATTAAGCAACTTAAATTTTAACGGTAGAAAAAGTAACAGCTACACACTGTTTTAGAAACAATCAAAGCAATTAATAGCTTGATTGGATTGCAAGAATAAATATGGAAGGACACGTTATAAAGGCAAAATGAACCATTTGAAAATAAATAAGAAAAATGATGGCAAATTAAACAGTTGTGCCTTGAATTTCCCAAAATAAATTATTTTATGAACATCAATTGTTACTGACTTAAATTGAACAGAATCACCCCCTAAAATATAATTTCTTAATTTTTGATGAAAATTTATCATTTTCCACATTTAACTATACGTAATCCAAATGTAAAATTTTATTTCAAAATATTATTATTTAAAATTTCTCAAAAATCAAATTAAATACGCTAAATAAAACCATTAAAAATTATCAAAATTTTACGGGTCGTTACATAGGTGACCTAACTATGGCTATAAACACATACAAAGATATGTTCATACAACTGATGTAGTATACTTGTCGTGGATCAATTTATTTATCCATATATTCACCATTATATATATATATATATATATATATATATATGAACATGATATCCAGTTATCAAATGTGAGTTATTTTACTCACAGTTGACAAAGAAATAACTGCTTTTCTTTATCACCTCTTCAAGCTATAACTGACTTGATTCCTTTTTGATTTAATGGTAGCTCTTTTGTTGTTGTTTTTTAATAAGAACGAAACACGGCTATGCATATATATAGAGATGGAAAGTGTGTAGTAAAAACTAGGGTGGCTATGCGCATACATAGGGTGGCTAATATATCATGTACAGGTTCCTCCACACTTCATTCATATTTCATTTTTTTTCTTTTCATTCTTTGTTTTATGGCTGATTTGATCTTTGTGGGCGATTTGATGTATTATGGCTTGATTTTATATTTAGTATGCTTGATTTTATGTTTGTTGTGCTTGATTCAATTTCTTTCCATGATGAGGCTTCCATGTATATGCATATAGCTTACATGTATATATTTTACCTTATACATATTTATTTTGTCATATTTAGATATACATATATATTTGCATATTTTCATATTCACTATTTTATATAAACATATATAAATATACATATACTTATATATATTTTGTCATATATATTTACATTTTTTTACCTATTTACATATACATTTAGATATACATATGTTTACCTATACACACATACATACATACACACACACACACACATATATTTTATCAAAGTTTGAAATGGTCAAATACATTTACACATTTATCTTTTAGATATATTCATATTCACGTATACAATATTTTATATAAACATACGTACATTTATATATATATACATATATTTTTGTCACCATAAGTTTTGAAATTTCAGTCATGAGGCTTTGTATATATACATACAAATTTGCATCATAAGGCTTTGTACATATACATATAGATATTTTATCTTAAATTTGGAATTGTGAAGTTTACATATATATATATATATGTAAACATATATATATATATAACTATATACATATATATATATTTCTTATTTAAAAATTATCATTTGAAATTTTTAATATAACTTCCAAACATATATATTCAAATATTTCCAATATCAGAAAAATTATTTATTCGACTTATAAAAATTAATATTTCAATATTTAAAATTAGTTAATTTTTTTCATATCGAAGTTCGTTATTTAAAATTTTATCTAAGTTCATATCAAATAATTACACTAATAAATAAATAAAATTTATTTTTAACCATTTTAATTCCAAAATTATATTAAATTTAATAATTGGAATTAGTTAAACTTACGGTTCGTTACAAAATCCCTCTCAATTTATCATAAATCGATTTACATTTCCTATTCTTTCCGAAACCCAAAATAAATTCCATTATTTCTTTCTAACCGATTCTATATCTCATTATAAATTCGCACTATGAATTTATATTCCAAATTTATTAAATGATAATCACTTCAACTTATTTATAAACATCATTTATAATTTTTATGAACTCATTTCCAGTTTATACCAGATTTATTGCTAAAATCCATTATAAAATGATTTCTATTTTAAATTCCATTTGGAAATCTATTTCTCAACAAATCCAATTGTAATTCCAAATCTATTCAAAATCTCGACTTCGACTTCCTTTCTTATTTTAAGAAATCTCATTTAAATTCCAACGTTTATAAATTATTGATTTAAAATTCTCTATTTGAAATCATTTTACGAGATAGCTAAATAAATATCCAAAATCAAATTATTTATTTTATCCATCTAAATTTTCTTTTAAAAGAATTCCAAATTTCAGTATAACTATTCCCATTTCCAAATCGCTTTTCGATTCCATTTTAAAAATCAAAAATAATATTTATGGTATTTATAATATGAAAATTAAGGCTAGTGCTACTATAGCATCCAATCAGTCAAATCACACCATAAGTTATAACAGAGTTATTCCGCACATCATATATGACATATATATGAAAATAAAAACAACATTTTTTAGGAATCCAATTGGATCCCTCCAACCTGTTTCCCTACATCCACATATGTCAAATAGCATAAAATACCAATCCCGCTTCGAGCCAGGATACCGTGGTAATATAGGGTCGTACGCTGTTATGCGAGACGCATAGGTTCTCATCTGCTCCAATTGGCGGGAAATATATCCAGCTACCAATATATATACTACCATATATATAGATAATATAACATCCAATAGATAATAATAATAATTTAGCTATCCATCCAATCAATCAATAAATTACTACTAATATTTCAAATTAAAACCAGCAATTCAAATAAGTGAGATTTACGCACCGTTATTTTCTGTTGTCGCTTTCGTGTTTTGGTTCCGATTAAACTCGAATGCGTTCGAATTTAACTGAAAATTCTGCAAGCTCTAAATTCAACCAACTTGATTTCATGGCAAAGATCTCGTCAATAAAAACCGAACGCGATTGACTGCATTGGATTTTGACCTAAAATGAATGAAATATTCAATTTATAAGCATTGGAATTTTTATTAAACAGTTTATATAGATAAATCACCAATTTTCTCATTACCCGTTTAATAACTACAGCCCGACCCAACTACAGTTCTCCCCTCTCCCTCCATTCTATCTCCACTATGCATGCATGCACGAACCCAACCAACCATGTACACTCAATGATGACATGAAGTATCACTCACCTATATCAAATTTCGTCTTCGCGGTTGTTTCCCTCTTGACGAATTGCATCTGCTTGACCTAACCACCTCGCTCAACAACTGAACCTCCCCATCGCAAACAGACAGCCTATCGAACATCCCGTGTACATCCGTAATAGTCATCCTACGATCGGAATACACCATTCTTTAATATTGCAAGCCACCACGACCCAATTCCATCCTCCACTTCTCACATCGTCGATCAAATCAGTAATTATTGCAAGCCCTAGTTGCAAATACTCAATCTCCTCCACTGTCGAGCTTCCCCAAGATCATCGCCGCATATAACAAAACTGCCATGCGGTAAAGATCTCGACTTAAAAACCAAAAGACGCCCCTTTTAATTTTTTCTGAATTTTATTTTAATTGTTTTGATTTCTTTTCTCTTCTCTGTTAAGCCTATGTTTAAATATAAAGGAGAGGGAAGCGCCTCGTATAAGGAAACAACGTAGGCTCATGATATAGGGTGGCTGAGTGAACGTTTTTGTAGCGGATGTGAAGTATGAAAATAATACATACATATATATGTGTGTGTGTGTGTGTATGTATATGTGTGTGTGTGTGTGTATATATGTATATAATTCCAAACTATTTAGATATTTATTCCGAACCCTAATCAAGGCATGCCGCCAAGCATTCCTAATGTTGCACCTTTGTTCCAAACACAATAGAACAAGTTTCGAGCCCCAATTCGATCGTATGGAGAAGATAACTTTTTGAATCCAGTTAAAATATTAAATTTTCAATATTAATTTTGACGCATTTCTGATCCGTGTGACCAAACGATAATTCCAAATGCCACTAAATATGAAAGCTGATAATAATATACTATTATGGATCTAATGGAACTAGTTTCGTCGAAATCCAAGACTAAGACTCGGAAGGCTATTTTTACTCATTAACTTAAATGACCTGTTTTTAAAATCGAGTAAATAACATATAAATCCTATTTAAAAAATATTACTTTCATTCTTATTAATAGAAATTTAATAAGCCTTCAAAATTATTTTTATCTAGCTTAAAACTCAAGATTCCACTATTTAACCAAATTTTCAATTATTAAATTCCATAATTGAATTACACAGTAAATCGTTATAATAGAAATTAAAGTTATTAAATTTGTAAAATTAACTTTTCAAATATTTAAAATCAGTTAGATATTCTCATTTCAAATAACCAAAATTCTAGGTCGTTATATTCCGCCCCCTTTAAATAATTTTGTCCCCGAAATTGCCAAGGTAGGAAAAATGCCCACACCCATTTCTTTTCTACAACAATTTAGTTGAAATAACTTCCCCAAAATTGATTTTTTGAAACGGTAACGAGCCGGATTTTTTGACATTTGATTTGGAATATTTAAATGGTTTTAAACATTGAATTTGAATTATAGTTTGGTTTGCATTTAATAAAATAAAATTCAGAATGTCAATGTTGCAATTTTTAAATTTTATAAATGAATATTGTGTAAATTATTATGTCTTGAGTTTAAACTCGAAAAATAATAATTTAAAGGCTTATGAAATTTATATTAATAACACTGAAGATAGTGCAACTTTTAAATTTGAATTTAAAAGTGATTTGTTCAGTTTTAAAAATATATCGTCTAAATTGACTTTTAAAAATAGTCTTCCGAGGCGCAGTCTTAGTATTCGACGAAACATATTCCATTGAATACATAATATTGTATTATTATTGGATTTCAAATTTCATAGTGCTTGGAGTTATCGTTTAGTCGTACGGTATATAAACGCAATGAAACCAATATCTAAATTTAATATAACATTGAGTCCAAAAAGCTACATTCTCCATACGATCGAATTAGGACCCGAAACATTTTCCATTGCATTTGAAATGGGAGTAGAACATTATAAACGCCTATCGGCACATCTCGATAGGGGTTGTAACAACCCGGTGTTTCGCATCAGCTTATAATTGACATTAAACAATTAATATTTTCGCTAATTACCAATTGAAGTTTTTTAAATTGAGTTAAAATTCTTTTATAAAATTGTTAAAAAGATAGATGTGTTTTAAAAATTAAATAGTGGCCCATGTTTTTAATTGGGCCGTGAAAATTTGCAAGGCTAATACCCGTTCTTTTCCCCCCTTTTTTTCATTTTTCATTCGCAACCCTAAATTAAAACATACGAACGAAATGGCGGCCTTTCTCGTTTGTCCCCCTTTCAAAAATTACGGCATAGAAATCGAAGACAATGGCCACAAGGGTTCGAACTTCGTTCGTCTTCCCTCGGTTGCTCTGGCTTCGCTCGATTTCTGGTGCGCTCGGTTCTTCTAAATTCGTCGACAAGGTGAGTAATTTATACTCACGTCTTAATTCGAACTCAGTGCTATGCTCTCGTTCGATTTTGTGTTGATACTTGGTTTTGAAATCTGACTTAGTTGAATCTCTGTCAATTATTGACTTCGGCCAGTATGAGATTTTTTTGACAATTTAGTGATTTTGTACATACTTGGCTTCGTCCACTCGTTTTGTTTTGATGTTGAGGATTTTCCGACTTCGGCCTTGATTCTTTTTACTTGAAATTGATTTGTGAATCCATGTGTTTGCTCAATAGCTCACAGCTTTGCACTGCAGTTGTCTTCGACTGTAAAACTTGATTTTTGATGTTGTGCTCATTCCAATTGTTGCAGTTCCACTACTTTGGTTGGCATTTTATATATACAAGATGCCTTGATTTTCATTTGGCTTCACTTGAATTTTCTCTGTGCCTTAGTCGACACTGAGCATAATGTAGCTGGTCATTGCATTTGTTATTTTCACTATGACCTGTTTCACTGTCATGTTTGCATTTGAGCTCCTTGAGGTTGTACTGCTTCATCATGGCACTTGACCTATTTCGATTTGGGCATTGTCTCGTTAAACATGTCTAATTAAAACCGCTGCCTGATTTTGTTATAACAGTAGCATGCTTTGAAACCATCTCTGCTTAATTGTTTTGAAACTATTCGTATGATGTTGTTTCTTTTTACTATTGCTTTATGTTGCACCTATAGTTGTTGATGCTTCTGTACATTTGCCTGAGTCACTTGTAACTATTGTTACATGTTGTTCGGTCCAGTTGACTTCGACTTTGTTTATGATTGCTTGCTTTGGCTTCATTGCATCCTCATTTACCTGCACAAATGAGCTTAGTTCACTGGCCCTGTTTTATTGAGTAGATATGTATGCGTGTACCTATATTTGCATACATGTACATTTATGTTAAAATGTTAATCCTAGTTGCTTGCTGTTGACCTTCTCGTGACTGCAATCTTGTTGCAGTCCTGTCTTGTATTTGCAGTGCCTTATTGTCACTGTCTTGATTTGGTTTCTTGATGTATTGATTTTAGCTTGCTTCTGATTTTACTGAATTTTGATAGTCTCGACTAATTTGATTCGAGACAGATTTTGTTGCATTGTGATCTTGTGGTGGCAGCAGTTTTTAGTTGTAGTTTTCCCTTGTATCCTTGTGGCCTTCATTGCACTGTCCACTGAACTTCAAGTCATGTAGTTCATGTGCAGTTTGTAGTTTCTGACTTGTATTCAGTTGTTTTAAATCTCTGGGTTGCAATGTGTTGGCTGTACACTTCTCTGAGTATCTTTGTTTGCCCGTGACCTTTGTGTCCATTTCTTGGTTCACCTGTTTATGCTATGTTGAACTGAACCTGATATATTGCCTTTATGCATTTCCCTTTGTTTCATATTTATGATTTTGGCTCGTGAAATACCTATGTTGATGTTCATGTGTGTGCACACTCTTTTACCTTCTTTGTGCACGGGTCATTCCTTTTGCCTGCACATGTGCAGTTGTATATTTGGTTTATGATACATGCACTTGAGTTGAATCCGGTATTCGGGTTTGACCTTGCGTTCGTTTGTGAACTTTCATAGTGTACATCATCACTGTTGTGGCAAAGCAGTGCACGCAAGCGTGAACTGCAGCCACACGGTATTGATTTTATTGGTATTTCTTATTCTTTTGATGCGTTGATCTTTTGTGTAATGCATGTTGTAGTGGCGAGGCAGTACACGCGTGCGTGTACTGCAGCCCTACCCGAGTTGACATTTTAATTGATGTTTTCAATTACTAGATTGTTTTCTTTGTCCAATTCAATATTTAGAAATTATCTTTGATTTGATTTCATTCGATCATTTTGTTGTTGTCTAATTATCTACTTGATAATTAGATTATGAGTTTCTAATTATTTATTCAATAATTAGATTTTGTTGTTAATTGTTGTTTAGGCAATTCTGCTGTTTTCTAAATTATCTTTATTAATAATCCTTTCATCTATCTTCGTTGATAATATTGAGTTTGCTGATTTGTTGTTAAACACTATTACGTGTTATATTCACAGTTATCTGATTTTCTTGTTAAAGGATCGGATATGTGAATTTATTTTGACTGTCGTCTAATTGTTATTTAATTATTATTGTTTCTGTGCACTAGTAACTGAGTTTGAATTAGACTGACCCGTGTATTATTTTCTTTTGAATTTAACACTCGGGTCAGACCCGAGTTATTTCAGGTTGTAGATATCTTGCTTTGGGTAGCTGTTTGAGCTATGAAGACTTTCATATCTTTTGGGAGTTGTCGTGTCATAACATAGGTTGATATGTATTCATGTATGTTAGTCGATAATGTACTTGTATATATAACTTCATGAGTCGACAGTTGTAATTGTATCATATGTATTGTGTCAAATGTATTGTAACTGATATCAGTTATATATATGTATGAGACTTTTGTTATTTGTGTTCCACATTTATTTATATTATCTGTGTTATTATTATATTTACTGTCCTAAACTATTATGTACCATCGTAGTTCGTTTTATACTGGAATTGGGGTATGTCGACGGGAGTAGTTAAATCAGAGATGAAAAATGAAAGAATATATATACCACTCCTATCGTGATAACCAATACTAGTGTAAGGCCTAACTACGGATGGCCGCTCCTCAACAGCCTTATTCTCCGCGCTAGTTGACAACACTACACCGTAGTGTTCTTGGCTAGCGTGGGCATAGAGGTGGGGCGTCACAGTTTGGTATCAGAGCCTGAGGTTTAGGAAAAATATAAAACATAACATGGATGGAACATGTGTTACAACTATTTGTCGATGTTTTATCTCTCATCTTTGTCTATGATTATTTTTGATTGTTAGGTATGAATTCCTAACGCTTATTCATTTGCATTTGATTTTGATTTCATGAAAGTATTTTGGCTTCGGCCTCCGTTTGCTTTGCGAATTCAAGTTGGGTTTTTGATGATGAGGATTTTGTTCTTGTGTTTTCGGCTTTGAATTGATTTAGCCGATGTTGATTCGTTTTGTACTCGACTATGGCCATTACTTGTTAACTTCGACATTGACTTGATTTTTACTTTTGTTGAAGTCATTTATGCATTTATGCTCGTTTTGCTTTGTTTTTCCAATTGTTAATCGATTCTTTTTTCCGATTAGTTGTTATCACCTTTGTCGACTTTGATAACTTCTATTTCTGGAATTTTTGGGTATTCCTACTTTGATGGATTTGGAATCGAATTCTTTGGATATTATTCACGTCTTCGAATGTGAATTTTAGTGAATTGATTTGGTTTTCAAATTTAATCGATTCTTGATTATTTCCCCGATTTGTTGCTATCATTTATTAGCAACTTTGATGACATTTTCTTCTGGATTTTTGTGAACATACTTTTTGAAGGATTCGATATCGATTTCTTTGGATTCTATTCACATCTTTGTATGTGAATCCTTGTGATCGATTGTTTCTACAATCATTTTTGTGATTTGTCACTTTAGAAATATAAAGGTTTCAATACTAGTACTAAATATCAAAACTCTTTTATCAAAATGATTTCAACTCTATTTTCAATACCAAACTCTTTTCCTAAACCGTTTTCCAATCTATTAGTATATACAAACCTTTATTTCACTCGTATGAGAAATCTAATTAAACGGCTTAGCAAAACAAGTGGTATGAAACGCTTGCGTTTACATCGTCGGTTAATTTTTGGACTTGTTCGATTGAACCACTTGTGACGTTTTTCTATAGAAGATCTACAGTTTGTTTGTAAATATTTAAGTTAAGCTAGTGGTTATGGGACATGAAGCTAAACTTTTATATTCACTAACTTAGTGTAATTGACACTTCTCGTTGAACATGACGATCATTTTTATGATTTAGACTAGTAATTGTGCGATGTACACCATTTGTGTGATTCCACTCACACATACCTTTTTGATTTTTGGTTAGTCTAGACCTCATCTGTGTGATTCCACTCACACATACTTTCTTTTTGTTTGCGAGGTTAGACTAGACACCATTTTTGTGATTCCACTCACACATACCTTTTTGATTTTTGGTTAGTCTAGACCTCATCTGTGTGATTCCACTCACACATACTTTCTTTTTGTTTGCGAGGTTAGACTAGATACCATTTGTGTGATTCCACTCACACATACCTTTTTGATTTTTGGTTAGTCTAGACCTCATCTGTGTGATTCCACTCACACATACTTTCTTTTTGTTTGCGAGGTTAGACTAGACACCATTTGTGTGATTCCACTCACACATACCTTTTTGATTTTTGGTTAGTCTAGACCTCATCTGTGTGATTCCACTCACACATACTTTCTTTTTGTTTGCGATGTTAGGCTAGACACCACTTATGTGATTCCACTCGCACATACCTTTTTGTTTTTTGGTTAGTTTAGACCTCATCTGGGTGATTCCGACTCACCCATATGGGGTAGCTCCCATGGTCTTCGGACCGTCATGTGATAGGCCTCTTTCCCTTTTTCTGTGATTTCTGGATTTCTTGTGTAGATTTCTAGAATTTGTGTTTTCTGGATTTCTTGTGATGATTTCTAGAATTTGTGCTTCAACAATTTTCGTGATTTCTATTGATAAGTTTTATCAATTTTTGTGCACTGGTGAATTCGTGTGTCATTGACTTGTTATGAATACAAGTTTAGGGTATGATACCCCTTTCTATCTTTGAGAAGATTCTTGTGACATTTTTGATGAATGAAAATTCATTGGTATTATATTTTGATGCCAATTATCTTGATGAGATTTTGACGTATTAACTTCAGTAACCGTAAATTTTAAAATGAATTTTCAAGCGGTTATCCCGCAATGCTGATGTTGTTGTCCGTTTTTACGGTATTTTAGAAAGTGAAATTTCCTTGTCGAAGTTGCTACTGATGTTGCTGTTTTAATCACGTGTTTTAAAAAATTGCTATTTTAAAAAATTGTTTCAAAATATAAATCAAAATTGTTTTCAAAATTTTTACAGTTTACGCTTTCAAAAGAATGAGGAAGCGATTTAAACGTTTCAGAAAAATCGAGGACTATGACCCCTTTCTTTTAGTGATTCGCTTAATTCCAGACTTGTCCGTTTGAGAATGTGAAATGTTATTTTTAAAATACACAATTATGCACTTTCGAGAAAACGATGAAGTAAATTGAACGATTTAGTAAAACTCATGGTTATGGGACATGTGCGTTTGCTATTTCGGTTAATTCCGGACTCCTTGATTGAATATTTGTGATTTCAGATTATCGTTTTTAATAATCGGATGTTTGTGATTTCTGATTATCGTTTTTGATAATCGGATATTTGTGGTTTCTGATTATCGTTTTTGATAATCGGATGTTTGTGATTTGTGATTGTCGTTTTTGATAATCGGATATTTGTGGTTTCTGATTATCGTTTTTAATAATCGGATGTTTGTGATTTCTGATTATCATTTTTGATAATCGGATATTTGTGATTTCTGATTATCGTTTTTGATAATCGGATATTTGTGATTTCTGATTATCGTTTTTGATAATCGGATGTTTGTGATTTCTGATTATCGTTTTTGATAATCGGATATTTGTGATTTCTGGTTATCTTTTTTGATAATTGGATATTTGTATTTAATTATCGTTTGAGATAACTAAATATTTGTGATTTAAGATTTAATTATCGTTTTTGATAATTAAATATTTGTGATTTGAGATTTGATTATCAATTTTGATAATTAAATATTCGTTGATTTGTGATTTCTGATTATCGTTTTTGATAATCATATATTTGTTGTTTCTGATTATCGCTTGTGACAATTGGATATTTGAGATTTAATTATCGTTTGTGATAATTAAATATTTGTGGTTTAAGATTTGATTATCGTTTTGATAATTGAATATTTGTTGATTTGAAATTTGATTACCGTTGTGGTAATTTCTAATTATCGTTTTTGGTAATTAGATATTTGCAATTTTGCGACTTGTGATTTTTGTTTTCTAATTATCTTTGTTGACAATTAGATTTTGCTGCATTCTAATTATCGTATCGACAATTAGATATTGCTGTTTTGTGATTTCTGTATTCTGATTATCTATTTGATAATTAAATTTTGTAGAGAATTTGTGAATTTCTTTTATGAAATTAAAAGATTACTTTTGTGTTGTTATGTTTTTGGGTTGTTACTTTTTGTCCATTTGTTCCTTAAGATTGCAAGGACGCAATTTCTTTAAGGAGGGGAGTCTGTAACAATCCGCTGTTTCGCATCAGTTTATAATTGACATTAAACGATCAATATTTTCGCTAATTACCAATTGAAGTTTTTTAAATTGAGTTAAAATTCTTTTATAAAATTGTTAAAAAAATTGATGTGTTTTAAAAATTAAATAGTGGCTCATGTTTTTAATTGGGCCGTGAAAATTTGCAAGGCTAGTACCCGTTCTTTTCCTCCCTTTTTTTCATTTTTCATTCGCAACCCTAAATTAAAAACATACGAATGAAATGACGGCCTTTCTCGTTCGTCCCCCTTTCAAAAATTAGGGCATAGAAATCGAAGACAATGGCCGCAAGGGTTCGAACTTCGTTTGTCTTCCCTCGGTTGCTCTGGCTTCGCTCGATTTCTAGTGTGCTTGGCTTCTTCTAAATTCATCGACAAGGTGAGTAATTTATACTCACATCTTAATTCGAACTCAGTGCTATGCCCTCGTTCGATTTTGTGTTGATACTTGGTTTTGAAATCTGACTTAGTTGAATCTCTGTCAATTATTGACTTCGGCCATTATGAGATTTTTTTGACAATTTAGTGATTTTGTACATACTTGGCTTCGTCCACTCGTTTTGTTTTGATGTTGAGGATTTTCTGACTTCGGTCTTGATTCTTTTTACTTGAAATTGATTTGTGAATCCATGTGTTTGCTCAATAGCTCACGGCTTTGCACTGCAGTTGTCTTCGACTGTAAAACTTGATTTTTGATGTTGTGCTCATTCCAGTTGTTGCAATTCCACTACTTTGGTTGGCATTGTATATATACAAGATGCCTTGATTTTCATTTGGCTTCACTTGAATTTTCTCTGTGCCTTAGTTGACACTAAGCATATTGTAGATGGTTATTGCATTTGTTATTTTCACTATGACCTGTTTCACTATCATGTTTGCATTTTAGCTCCTTGAGGTTGCACTGCTTCATCATGGCACTTGACCTATTTCGATTTGGGCATTGTCTCGTTAAACATGTCTAATTAACACTGCTGCCTGATTTTGTTATAACAGTAGCATGCTTTGAAACCATCTCTGCTTAATTGTTTTGAAACTATTCGTATGATGTTATTTCTTTTTACTGTTGCTTTATGTTGCACCTGTAGTTGTTGATGCTTCTGTACATTTGCCTGAGTCACTTGTAACTGTTGTTACATGTTGTTCGGTCCAGTTGACTTCGACTTTGTTTATGATGTCTTGCTTTGGCTTCATTGCATCCTTATTTACCTGCACAAATGAGTTTAGTTCAATGGCCCTGTTTTATTGAGTTGATATGTATGTGTGTACCTATATATGCATACATGTACATTTGTGTTAAAATGTTAATCCTGGTTGCTTGCTGTTGACCTTCTCGTGACTGCAATCTTGTTGCAGTCTTGCCTTGTATTTGCAGTGCCTTATTGTCACTATCTTGTTTTGGTTTGTTGATGTATTGATTTTAGCTTGCTTCTGATTTTACTGAATTTTGATAGCCTCGACTAATTTGCTTCGAGACAGTTTTTGTTGCATTGTGATCTTGTGGTGGCTGTAGTTTTTAGTTGCAGTTTGCCCTTGTATCCTTGTGGCCTTCATTGCACTGTCCACTGAACTTCAAGTCATGTAGTTCATGTGTAGTTTGTAGTTTCTGACTTGTATTCAGTTCTTTTAAATCTCTGGGTTGCAATGTGTTGGCTGTACACTTCTCTGAGTATCCTTGTTTGCCCATGACCTTTGTGTCCATTTCTTGGTTCACATGTTTATGCTAAGTTGAACTGAACCTGATATATTGCCTTTATGCATTTCCCTTTGTTTCATATTTATGATTTTGGCTCGTGAAATACCTATGTTGATGTTCATGTGTGTGCACACTCTTTTACCTTCTTTGTGCACGGGTCATTCCTTTTGCCTGCACATGTGCAGTTGTATATTTGGTTTATGATACATGCACTTGAGTTGAATCCGGTATTCGGGTTTGACCTTGCGTTCGTTTGTGAAATTTCATTGTGTACATCATCACTGTTATGGCAAGCAGTGCACGCAAGCGTGAACTGCAGCCACACAGTATTGATTTTATTGGTATTTCTTTTTCTTTTGATGCGTTGATCTTTTGTGTAATGCATGTTGTAGTGGCGAGGCGGTACACGCGTGCATGTACCGCAGCCCTACCCGAGTTGACATTTTAATTGATGTTTTCAATTACTAGATTGTTTTCTTTGTCCAATTCAATATTTAGAAATTATCTTTGATTTGATTCGATCATTTTGTTGTTGTCTAATTATCTACTTGAAAATTAGATTATGAGTTTCTAATTATTTATTCAATAATTAGATTTTGTTGTTAATTGCCGTTTAGGCAATTCTGCTGTTTTCTAAATTATCTTTGTTAATAATCCTTTCTTCTATCTTCGTTGATAATTTTGAGTTTGCTGATTTGTTGTTAAACACTATTACGTGTTATATTCATCGTAATCTGATTTTCTTGTTAAAGGATCGGATATGTGAATTTATTTTGACTGTCGTCTAATTGTTATTTAATTATTATTGCTTCTGTGCACTAATAACTGAGTTTGAATTAGACTGACCGGTGTATTATTTTCTTTTGAATTTAATACTCGAGTCAGACCCGAGTTATTTCAGGTTGTAGGTATCTTGCTTTGGGTAGCTGTTTGAGCTATGAAGACTTTCATATCTTTTGGGAGTTATCGTGTCATAATATAGGTTGATATGTATTAATGTATGTTAGTCAATAATGTACTTGTATATATAACTTCCTGAGTCGATAGTTGTAGTTGTATCATATGTATTGTGTCAAATGTATTGTAACTGATATCAGTTATATATATATGTATGAGACTTTTGTTATCTGTGTTCCGCATTTATTTATATTATCTGTGTTATTATTATATTTACTGTCCTAAACTATTATGAACCATCGTAGTTCATTTTATATTGGAATTGGGGTATGTCGATGGGAGTAGTTAAATCAGAGATGAAAAATGAAAGAGTATATATACCACTCCTATCGAGATAACCAATACTAGTGTAAGGCCTAACTACGGATGGCCGCTCCTCAACAGCCTTATTCTCCATGCTAGTTGACAGCACTACACTGTAGTGTTCTTGGCTAGCGTGGGCATAGAGGTGGGGCGTCATAGGGGTTCGAGATTTTTAGTTGTGAAATCGATATGATTTGGGATTTTAAAATAATATATATTTATAATCTAGTCAAAAATCAGTATCATGCAGCCTTTCTTCAAGTGAAAACCTATAAGTTGCCCAAAATCGCATGCCACGATCCCTTTTACATAGCCGTTTTCAATTTTAATCACTTCTCCTTAATTCGATCAGTTCAAAGCAAATCATGGGTTCCTTTTTCCCTTTTCAAATCTAACTTAAAAAAAGCAGAAAGAAAAAGAAAGGGCCATTTCCTTTTATATGTCAATTGCATATCTCCTTCCTCCTCTATTCTTATTCGATAGCGTATTAGAATCCTCTGGTTACTAAAAAAATGCTGAGAGAACCGAATCGCGATGGATGAGGTACCGCGCACAAAGCATCAGCTGAGGTTGAGTCGGGGTTCAATGGCGAACTAAGGCTTCGGGTCACAGGGTACTCGCAGTAGAGGGGTGGTCATTGCTAGTGGCAATCGAACATGGATACGCTAGGGCTTGGTTTCACGGTCAATTGGGAGGTGATGGGCGACTTGATGGTAGGCGTCGAGCACCGATAGGTCACGGTGGGAAGATGAAGTCGCGATGGCTGTGATATGGATGATGGTAGTGGGAGATCGAGGTCGCAATGGCCACGAATTGTGCGCACGTTGGACTAGGGTAGTGATGTTGGAAGGAGTAGTGTAGTATATTTACAATTCATTTTTCAATTTAAATTTAATAAGAATATATGTATATATATAGGAAAAAATATAAATTTAAATATATTGATATAAAAATATACATACATATATTAACTTACTACTTTATTTTAAAATATGTATTATGGTGATAAACTTGTTTAATTAACTTATTCAATTATTTTAATTACTAAAAATTATTTATTATTGGAAAATTGTTTTAAATTAAATTATTGGTCAATTAAATTTATTAAATGGTAATTGATTGTTCGATTATTTCAAATGTTAATAAACTATATAATGTTTATGTAACGTCCCGACTTTTCGACGCTCGAAAACCTACATCAATACGTCCACTGTATCAACTGCCGAACAATCGAAGGCTGGAAAACCGTACCATTATGGTTAAAGAAGAAGAAAATGATAGAAAAAGAGAGAAAAAGATAGAATAGAAAGAAACAACAGAACAATATCAGAATCTCACAATCGCAGCAGAACAACATATAATAGATAAATGAATAATTTTTAAACAAAGAACTATATTAGTTATTACATTACATTACATTGCATTACATTACATCATCAGAACAAACAACAACAAACAACAACAAACAACGGAAAAGAAATACTATATACTAGTGAATACGCCATTCCATCCAGCTTGCCTCCAGCAACTCCTGAATTCCAGAATATCCTGATAACCTGACTCTAGACTGCCCGTGTGGAAATTGGTGGGCACCCAGATTTTAGGAAGGAAAACAATAAACTCCGAGTCAGTCATGGGACTGGTGTGAGAACTTAAAACAGTTATTTATCTTTAAAAAAACAAAGAAATATTTTTAAAGTCAATTCAAAATGCTTTTTAAAAATGAAACTACCATAAGGCCTCCCGGCACACACACAATGCAAATGCAGACTTGGGGGAGATTTCTCCTTATGATAGTCAAAGATGCTTACTACATAAAATCAAATCATTTTTGATATTATTATTAGTGCATAGTGTAGAAAACATTTCGAAAGTAGAATATAAATCTTAGCCAGCATAGGTACCATTATATTATGCCTACTATAGCTACCATATTAAATGGCAGGTTCTGCAACTAAAACTGTACAAAATTCGTATTATTTCTTTGGATTTCCAACAAATGGTCAGGCGAAGGAACTTCCTATTGCCACATGGGTACGCCTCTGGAAAGACGACCCGAGAACCTAACCGGATCTCTGCCAACACAAGGCTGGGTTACCTTTCAAACTAGGTAACTACTAACACGAATATGTCATTCCCCGATCGTAACCGATCTATATCCGAGGATCCTCGATTCCAACAACCACAAAGCAATAAATTTGCAGCAACAACATAGGTTAAGTATCTAGGCTCCATACCATGATACCACCTCTATCCAGAAGGAATGACATACACTAAAGGGGCTAATAACCTTGTTGCATCCTTCCTGTTTTGACCATTTTTGGGGTGTGAGGTCCAACGAAGTTTCGTCCACAAAGCAACGCTTTATACAAAAGCTATGCTTTGATCATCAAATGCTCAACAGCACTTCGTATGCCACATTACCAATTTGGGAATGTATCACTAGTAACCATCAACTACATAACCTCTAAGGGTGTTAAGCTAAGAGAATAAATTCTCTGCCACCAACGGAAATATATTTGATAGAAACCAGCTTTACATCTCAAATTGTAACGTTAGATACACATTCATACAAGTCCATTCCAGGATCGAATGGAACCGAAGGCACTTACAAAGAAGTCCTTGCAATCTGGATATTCACTAATCACAACCAGACTTCCCATCACAAAGGGTAATAAATTTCTATATCGGGGATCAGCCGATGCAGAAACATTCGACGGTAATCCTTCCATTTTCATAAATATCCGGTCTTCAACACCGGTCATCAAATGCAATTCATAACGACAAATCACATATTCGGAATGGGTTATACGACCCCTAGGTCCTTTCCCGGCTAACCCGAATAGTGAGCGCTTATTCAAAAATAAGTGTGGCATTCAAATTCAAGCAAATCACAACAAATACCCTTTCAAAGGTAAATATTGATAGTCGGTTATTTAACTATCAATAGGTATGCTCAACATCACCAGATTCCAAATAATTTCCCAAATTATTTATTATCCAAAAATATCTTTACAAGGTATATAATTTCCACACTTCAACCATTTGAAAACAATTTTCAAATCACTTTTCACCTTTACCACTTTTGAAAACAAATTTCAAATCATTTCCCTATACGGGATATATTCACAAATCTTTATTCATTTTCATTTCAAAATGGTTCATTTAAACCAATTAAATAAATCCTTACCGATTTACTTTCTATTTACGTTCCAAATCCGTAAATTTATTCCCACACTTCAAAAATAAATCAACATTTATTTTTAAACAAATTCCCCTTTCTTTTATAAATTCCATAGTGAATTTACAATTCCAAAATATCTATGAATATATGATTTCCAAATCGATTTCTAATATTCGTTTTCAATTTATCTTTAAAAGATAAAATATCAAAATATTCACTTCATATTGGAAAACATTTCCATACTTATTTAATAATAAGTAATTCATAAATCCAGTTATTTTCAACACTTGGAAAATATTCAATATACTTAAATCGAAATTAAGTATATATTTCATTTTTTAAAGAAAATGTTCTTTCAAACACATTTATTTGAGTCAAAACGAATGTTGCGTAAAACATCGTTATGACGACCCGAAATCAGTAGTATAGGGATTCTAAATTAAGATAGATATATAAATCCCAATACTGTATAAAACATTTCCTTTCAGAAATCATTTACTATAACAACAGTGTTATAGTCCACCATTTTCATTAATAATATATGCACGGTCCAAAAATCGTGAATATACTTTATTTACCCAATTCAATGTTTCAACACATTTATTAAAATATTATTCACTATCCAAAATCGTGGATAAAATTCCCAACCAAACTCTTATTTTTACAACATTTAACTTAGAGGACAATTCGCTGCCCAAAATCGCGAATATATCTCCTTTAATAAACTTCTATGTTTAATTTATCAAATTCCATTGATTTCGGATTCATAAAACAGCGTTTATAAATCCCAATTCTATTTATAAAAACTTCGATTTATAATTCTCCTCTATTAACCTTCTATATTAAATTTATCAAATTCAATTGATTTCGGATTTATAAACAATGTTCATAAATTCCATTTCTATTTATAAAAACTTCAATTATAAAATCCCTTTTTATAAATCAATTCAATTTATAACTCAACTTTATACCCAAAATCCGATTTATAAGTTAATTATTTATGAATCTTTTATTTTACAAAATCTCTTCATTTCATAACTTCACAATTTATAAATCTATAAATTTTATTCACTTGTGAAATCCATTTATACTTCATTTTAACACTTAATAAAACTCGTTTCACAATTCCTATATTTTTAATTTATAAATATTAATCTTAGTATTCTTTTATATAAACCGTTTATAACAATTCAAAATCTCAATTTAAATAAAGCAATGCTTTTAATAATTTACAAAAACATTACTTAAAACTTATATAAGTCCAAAATCATACTTAAGTACTATTTTCCAAAAAATATAACTTTTATAACAATAAAATTATAATGTTTATTTATTTTAACAATTCAAAAATTAATAAAACGTATACTTTCAAAAATCACTTTAAAATTCTTTTTAAAATCAAAATCATAATTTTAAAACTTCAAAAATGGATCCGATGATGCAACGGCACCAAATAGTCAATCACGACAACAAGGACATCATATATCAGTATATGATAATCAACAAATATCACAATATCTGTAATCAAATCAATATTGTTGATGAATCCAGTTGGATCCCTCCAACCTGTTTCCCTGCATCCAAAGATGATAACACAATACTAATTCCGTTCCAATATGGAATATCGCGGTATATAGGATTCATAAAATATTATCCGTTATTATGCAGCGCGATAGTGTCTCATCCGCTATATAATGCGGGAAAATCAACTCCAAGTACATATATAATACCAATTTCACTTTGCAGTGAAATTATCGCGGTATATGTTTTTAATAAACAACCTCCGCTTACTAATGGCGTATAATGTCTATTTTAACAGTCAATAGATAACAATCATTATTCAAACATACAATCAAGATATTTTAAATATAACTATTTAAAATTTAAATCGAAACTATTCGATTGAGTGAGAAGTTCTCACCTTGGTTTCAATACAGTTTCAGCGTTTTATTTCGAATAAAATTAAATGCGCGTTTAATTTTACCTAAAATTTTCACTAGCTCCAAACGACTCCAATCCAGCTGCATAGCGTAGTGTTCGACAAAACGAACCCGTCATAATTCGTTTCGTCAAAATCCGACCTCGTATCAACAAGTTACGATAGTTTAAAGATTATACGATTTAAATATACTTAATTTACAAATCTATTTTTTAATTTTATACCCTAATCCAGCCGCACATCTCCACACGATGTAATCCGGGCAGCATCCTTCCTTTCCCCCTCCTCTCTCACGTTTGCGTTCTACAGGCCGAAGAACCCATTGCACGTTTTGAAACCCTAATACACGCGCCTTGTACGAGCACTTCCACCTCGATCAACTTGTGCCACGTAGAAGCCCTCAATGAACTCCACCTTCGGCCGAGATAGTGTCGAGCTCGGCCTCATCCTTGCCATGCAAAACACCCTACAATGCATGACTTTTGAATGCAATTTGCCGTTGATTGGCGACGTATCTTTCGATCATAGCCGTAGGATCTATAGATCTCAACGAGCTCTTCAATGTTGTAGTTAACAACTTTTGCTAATAACTGATCGATTGAAAGAAATTGAGGGAAGAAGCTTGATCATTTTCGGCCATTAATATATGAAGGTGGCGGACGGCTATTAGCTAGGGTTTTTGTTTTTTTCTTTTTGCAAATGAAAACATGTAGGTGCTTTTATAGAAAATTCAACAAACACTATTCATCCGAATTTTTCCGAACTCCAAACGAAGCGTGCCGATTGGCATTTCTAAGTTTTACCCCATGTTCCGAATGCAATGGAACATGTTTCGGAGGCTAATTCGATCATTTGTGCGAGTTACGAAAATAAACGAGCAAATTTAAACTAAATCGATTTAAACTAATTTCTATGCGTTTTGGCTTGCCCCGGACAAACGGTAAATCCGATTGACATGAAATTTGAAACCTTACAATAATATAACAATACGGATCCGATGAAACTGGTTTCGTCGAAATCCGAGACCGTTTGAAAAATGGCTATTTTAACTCGTCAATTAAATATTAAAATATCCAATTTTCACAAATTAACTTTAAATTCGATTTTAAAAGTTCCATGACATCACTCTAACTCCAATATGATTAAATAAAATTTTACAAATCATTTTCAATCATATTTAACCCAATTTCCAATTATTTCTGTATTTCCAATATTAAATTATCGATTTAATTATCCTATTAAATCCAGATATTCGAAAAATAAATTATTCGACTTATAAATTTCACTTATTAATATTTAAAATCAATTAAATATACGAATTTTAATTGACCGAAATTCTAGGTCGTTACAGTTTATACAAGGTGTAAAATCGTGAAGAAAACAAGTCGAGATGGAAATGGGTTGCAAATAAAATCAAGATGACAATTTCTCAATCATTTGGATTTCCATAATCGAATTTAAATGTTCAAATTTAAATTATTGGACGTGCTTGGTTGAATTAAAAAAATTATTATTGGCTGAACAATTATTGGCTGAATATATATATATATATAGTAATATATATTAGTATTTGGATTGATATTCCAGCATATTTTAGCGGATGAAACCCTATGCTCCCCGCATACTAGCAGATGACGCTATATACTGCGATATCCTGCCTTGCAGCGGAATTCGTATTTTATATTGTTGACTAACATTTATGGATGCAGGGAAAAACAGGCTAGATGGATCCAACAAGATTCCTCAAAAATATTTTTTGTTTTCATATATATATATATATATATATATATATGTTGATATATGATATGATAGATAAATTGATATGGGTTGTGTGTGAATTGAATTATCAAAAGTTAAATAGCATGGAAATTAATTTGAAGGAATTTAAAGGAAAATTTTAAATAGAAAATATTTATATTAAAAATTGGATTTATTTCAGAAAGGAAATTAAGTGGAATAAAGATATATAAATTAAGTTGGTATTACTTAACTCTTTGTAAATTATTTTAAGTATAGGTTGAAATTAAATTATATATTAAGGTCTTGAAGGATGTATTTTTGGAAATTATGGAAAAGGATTGGAATCAATAATTAAAGTAAATTTGAAATAAAATAGAATTTTATTAAGGGAAAGGATTATAAATGGAATTTTAAATTGGAATTTCTTTATAAAAAGATGAAAAACTCGAGGTAATTTATAGATTTATAAACGATACTTATAAATAAGATAAAATGATATCAGTGGATATGCTAAAATATAAGTTAAGGTGTGAAGTTATACCGAGCTATGGGAATCGTTTTGGAAAGAAATAGTAGAATATAATTCGAATGTGAGAAATGGTGATATGAATGTAGATATGGTCGATGTGATACGAATCAAGAGGGATTTATAAATTGAATTGGTGAATATTGGATTTTCTTAAAAATATATTTTTATCGAGAAATTAAAATTTATTTTAAATGGGATTTTAAATTACTGTACTAAATTATTTAAACCACTACTTGGATTTAGAATATTTTCGAAGTTAGTAATTATAATACGTAATTTGTTTTGAAATAAATTCTAATTATATAAATCAACTTTGTAAATTTATTAGTAATTGGATATGAACTATTAATGCAATTTAAGATATTGATATTCTAGATCTACCTAAAACACATTTCAAAAAAAACCATTATTCTTATTTCATATATATAATTTTAAATGTTTTAAATTCATTATCTATCCTCTCGATATGGGAAATTGAAGTTTACTAAAATGTATAAGATTTCAGAAGTAAGATCATAAAGTGGTATTATGGAGACTTAAACAAGTTTCCAAAGTATAGATTGGTGAAATTCGGAAGGTGAAATAAAATTCAAAAAGGAAGTAGGAGTGCAAACTGGAATTGTAAATAAGCATAGCGGCTTTGGAAATATTAAAGGAAGTTAACTAAGAAATCTTGGATTTTATAGAATTCGTGTAAAACTAGTTGGTAATTTACAAATGAAATTATAAATGATTTTTTGGAAAAGAAATAGGAAATAA
This sequence comes from Allium cepa, assembly GCA_030765085.1. NCBI lineage: Eukaryota > Viridiplantae > Streptophyta > Magnoliopsida > Asparagales > Amaryllidaceae > Allium > Allium cepa. Next base: position 1,007,793,108 of record CM060945.1, on the reverse strand, counting down.
AAAGGATATTTTCCAAGTGTTGAATATCCAATGAAGTGGGAAAAAAATTCTATGTATTGGGAGGTCTGGAATTATTACGTGGAAATTAACGGGATTTGAAAATTTTCTTAAAAATGTTGAGGCATAGGAAGTAATATCTTGTGCAGATATTTTGAAATAAAAATTGAGGAACTTATTTAAGGCCTGAAGGTCGCTTATGGATGTTATTTGATAGTTAGATAACTAATTATCAATATTGGCCTTTGCGTTGATCGTTTCGAAGAGACTGGGATCAGATTTAATTATCTGAAACCACTTCGATCCAGTTTGAGTGCAACGAATAAATACCGTGAAGATGATGAAGACGGCGATTCGGCTTGTCCAGACCCAGGACAAATTGTACGGACGAATGCTATCAGGACTTCATCATTGGATGACAATGAGAATTCTAAATGAATGTGTTCTAAAAAGGTAACTGTAGCCTCAAGCCTCATCACCGAGAATGGCTAAAACAGGGGAGGTGCAGCAAGGCTAAGTAGGTAGCTCCCAAGTAGGATAAGGTCACCCCTGTCTAGAGTCTCTTTATTTCGGATGTGTGGGCGACTATTGATCCCAACCTCGAGGTGATCTTATTCGGTCTGTCCAGTAAGGGGTAGTCCGGTCATGTGTCATAGGGGATTGGGAGTGGTCCTCAATACATTGTTCTAGAGTTGTACTGTAACGGGCGGTGCCTCAGTAAACCAGTCATTCGAGGGAATCGATTCTCCAATAAGTGACGTACGGTTTTGATTGTGCCTAACTATGTTGGAGCGTGAGATGCAAGCATTTTAGCAATATTCTATTTACTTTCTATGGACACTATTATAGTATCAGATGGATTTGAAAAAAATATTTTGGTTATCGTAAGGTAAAACCTTCATGTTTATGTGTGACGCGGTCTTACAAGATACCTTTGTTTTTAAAGGATATTTGATAACTCTAACAATTCAAATTGAGTATATTTTATCATGCTGGTTTTCAAGACTGACTCGGGTGTTATTTTATTATAATGCTCGGGTTAGACCGAGTATTACAGATTCAGGTTAGGATGCTATGGAGCTCAGGAGACGAGTTGGAAGATTTTCTGACATATATCTCATACTTTTTTATTTTCATTATGTGAGGACAGGTTGTTATAACTGTCCAGATTTATGTATTGATTGTGTACTCTAATGATTTTAAGTATAAGTAGTTACAGATTCTTTTGTATTAATCCTGTTATTATATTTTGTTCCGCTACGATTGTGAGATTCTGCGTTGTTTTTTTCTATCTTCTTCTACCTTTCTTCTTCTTAGCCATAATGAATTGTATTTCTGTCCAATTTGAGTTAAACTGGTAGAGAATACTATCGACTCAAAGGGTTACGGATTTGCAGGGCATTACAGTTAGTATCAAAGCTGAAGGATAAGCGAGAACCTTTGCTATGGTGGGGATTGCTCCTTAGAGATAAAGTCAATAGCACTCTAGAATGAGTTTGAGCGTATTAATAGATATGAGCATGTATTTGTTAGTGAATATAAAAATGATTTTATGTTGTGTTAATTGATTTATGGAGTGGCTTATGAACTCCGGTAGGAACTGTCCGTACAACTGTACCGTTAGGGGTTTCTTAACACTTGGATAGAACAATTCGACGGTATTGTTTTAAAGCAGGTAAATGAAATAACTTTACCTAAAAATATAATTTGATATAAAAGAAATAATTTTCTGAAATTTAGTATACATATGAAATGTTTGGATAATAATATTATAGTCAAATAAGATCATAAAAATTTAAAATGGCTTATATAATCAAAGGAAAATTGGCACAAGTATAAATTGTGCAAATGGATTGTAATTAAAAATTGGATTCAAACAAGAATTTGAAAATAATCCCAAAGATTTTTGAATGTTTTCCAAAGTATTTGGAGATAAATAATAGTATGATTACTATGGAGAAATTTTGAATAGAAAATTGACTTTTGAATGGGTTTTGAATATGTTATAGCACCGAACTCACATCAGTCACTGGAAAATAATTCCGATGTTGATCGCGACATCATCGGTGTTCATTTTCGAGTTTCTAAGGGATGGATTGTTGCCGGGGTGGTTGTTTCGGATTGTTTAAAGGAAAAACAAGTTTGGTTTGAAATCTGCGAAGGGAAATGGTTTGGGATAGAACTAAGTGAATTTTAAAAATTCCAATTGGATGGTTGTTGAAGCAAAAGGTTATATATATGTATATAGTAGATTTCGTGGTGATTTAAAATAAATACCGGGTGTATAAAAAATTATGAAATCTTTATTTAAATAAATTAGAGATCATCATAAAAGAAGTTATAAACTTATAAATGGAAAATGGTTCTGATTAAGAAATGAAATAAGGAATTTAAGCTTTGGAAATAAATTATAACTTAAGTAAAGTTAAAAGAAATAAATTTAACTTAAGCGAAGCAAATGGAATAAATAAATATAGGAAGATAGTGGAAAATAAAAAAAAAGCCCAAAATAAAATTGTATGATATTTTGGTGAAGGAAATAAAGATCCAAACTTGAATTATAAAATAAACTGGAACTCAAGTAAATTGAATGAATTGATTTTTGAGGTAAAAATCAGATATTGAGTTATAAATTTGAAAGTAACTAATTAAATAGTTAATTGAATATGTTAACGGAAGTTAACTCGGTTAGATAAAATTGGATTGTTAGTTAAAGATGGATTTCGAAATGTAACTTGAGTTATAAATAAAGTTCGACTTAGATTGTTAGTAATTTAAATATAATTGCTAACATTGTCGATTGTAATGGAATCAGATTGGAGTAGAAAAGGTCTGAGTTGCAAATAAATTTAATATGGTCTTGATATCATTTAAATAAATCCAGAAATGATTTTAGTATGGAATTAAAATTTAGTGTATTGAGTGAATAAACTAATTGAACAAATTAGTAAAATGGATGAGGTTTGATTAAATAAAAATCATATCAAGAGTTTGAAATGAAATTTGTGACATAAAGTTAAGTTATGGAGTTGGAATAGTTTGTAGTAAATAAACTAGCTTAAGGAGCATGGTTTCGAGTAAGTTGTGAAATGGCCGTAAATAAAATAACATGAAATATTTTTGGGCTAAATAAAATATATTTGGCTGTAATGAAGGTGAATATGAAATAAAATGCAAATGAATGGATTGTGAATAAAATTAGAAATGGAATGTGATTAAAAACAAATAGAGTTGAAATCAAATAAAAGTAGTGATAAACTGAAAAGGTTATTTTACTGGATAGATATCACCAAAATTTGCATAAAACATTTATCATTATCGTAAATAGAATTAGTTAAAAAAATTCGACGAGTTAATAGAAGTGAAATAAATTGATTTTCGAATCAATCTAAAATGGGTATAAGTTTGTTCGGTTTAAATAAAATTGAATGCATGAAAAATGAGTTGAAAATCATTTGGACTAGATGAAACAGCGGATGAATTGATGGAAAGCAATTGAATTAATGCTGAAACCTTATAAATTGCTTCTGAAAATTGTGTAACATGCATTGCTTATAAAATTCATATGTTTTAACCATTTAAATAAGTGAAATGTTGTTATATTCCGGAATTTCAAACCAAATTTAAATGTGATAATCTTTTTAATAAATTAATTAAAATTAATAAAATAGTTATTTTAAACAATAATAATATATGGGTTGTGTATATATATTGATTTTAAAATAGAATTATTATAGACAAATGGAAATGGATTTGTTAAATTTATACACATATCAAATTTGATTTTTAAATTGAATTTGAATTTGGATTATTAAATTGGAATTCAAAAGATAGTTATTTATATTTTAAATCATACTTTGTTTTCAAGTGTACTTTTATAATTTTATTTAGAATATAAAATTCATTTTATATTAATTTCTTTTTAAAGAGATTGATTTATATAAATTAAAAATGTATTTATAAATTAGGAAATTTATTATAAAAACATTAGAAAATATATTTTTGCATGAAAAAATACATGTGTTAATTTGTAAATCCCTCTCATAACATGTGTTAAGAAAATAGACATGTTTAGTGACAAGTGTCACATTTATATATTATTTTCTTTAATTTTAATAAAACAAAAATTTAATCTATAAAAGTTTACTTCATCTTCTTCATTTAAATTTTCTCATCTCATTTTCTAAAAAACAAGAAATAAATCACTACTTCATTCACAAATATGAAATTTCATCAATCTCTACTCTTTCAACCAAAAATTAAAGAAAAAACTCAAATTCATTTCATAGTTTCCAAATCTACAGACAAAAATACAAAAAACCTGTAAAATCAAATTCCAGTAAAAAGAAATTCAAGCTCTCTCCACGGTTTCAAATCTATAGCTCAGATTCGAATTCAAGTTAAGAAGAAAACAAGAACACCTGATTTTCCAAGCATTTCCTATGCAATTCAAATCTGAACTTCCAGTTTGTGAAGATCTGCAGAATAACTTTTCATATTTTGCAAAAATCTTGGAAGTCTGCTTTTAAAACAACAACCAATTGAGTAAACACATAAATTAAAAAGAACTTAGGAAGTAAATATCCTGCATGTGACCTCTCTGATGAATCTTTGCTTGCATGTGTATGTTTAAGCTTCTATGCATATGCATGTTGAATCTCTGTGAGTTAAAGTAAGTAATTATCTCTGTTTAGAAATTACAGAGTCCAGAACTTAAAAAAAAAATTCAAATCTCCTGATCCAGTTATTATTGGACTTAATGTTTCAAATCAAACATGATTATAGGATCATAATCTAAGTTTTAAAATTTTGTTTAAGGATTTTAATTTTAAAACTTTTCTGAAACACAGAAAAAAGCAGTAAAATCTTTAAATATGATAAAATCAAGTATTCTGTTTTCTAGATTCGAGTACGCAACTAGAATCAACATTGTAAAACTGATTTTTAATAACAAAATTAAGAATTTTAGATTGGGATTTTTGGAGCATTTCTGGAATGACTAGAAATGACATTTTGATCGAAATCTAGCGACTGTGTGGATTCGAGTGGTCGCGGCTTTGGTTGGAGCTTGTATGGTGATCGACGAACCTGAGAAAAATCATGGAAGAAGTGATCGATCATCGTGGAGTTGGAAATTAGGTGGACTAGGGTTTAACACTGTGATTTCGTCGCAATTGGAAATGGGGTGACTGGGAAATTTGTGGTGAATCGAGTGGCACAAGATCTAGGGAATAGTTGCCTTGAAGGCTTCCGGTGTTGTGGCCAAAATTTCAAGGAGTACGGTGGTCGACGTCATGGATTTGATGGGTTTTCAGGTGAAGTGGTTGTTTCAGATGCGTGCGAGCTACCTCGATTTTGATTTGGGTTGCACGATGGCTGGTCAGGGGTCGGAATCGTACCAGTGGTCGATGGGGAACATGCGCGTGGTGTCGCTAGAGGTGGTGGCGACGTTTGTGCTTCGTGCACATGCATGGTGTCTGGGAGTTGTGTCAGAGAGGGACGTATTGTTTGTAACTCGAAGTGTTGATCGAGTGAGGGAGGATTTTGCTCGTGTAGATGCTCGGGATGATGTTGTTTTGTTTGTGCCTGGATTCGAGTATGGAGTTGTTTTCTTTCCAGTTATATGAAGTTCAAATTTTTTTGACTTAAGCTAAGGAAAAGAAAAGAAAAGGGAGAAGAAGAATGGAACTCAAGTTTGTCTCGAGTTTGGGTCAGGTCGAACCCAAAGCGAAGTTGATGTATAAAAGGGTTTTCAAACTAGTTTTAAAATTTTAAATTTAATTTGATTTGAACTACATTATGATAAATGTTAAACTATTTGATTTAAAGAAGTTTTATACTTTGATAACTAAAATTTGAGATGTTTATGTATCCTTTTAAATTTAACTTTTAAAAAGTAATTAAGTTTAAACAAAGTAGAAATGTCTTAAATATGTAAAAAAATTTAAGTAATTAATGAATTGAATTATTTTGGAAGTTAATTAACTTTATATGGTTAAAAATTGTTTAATTAATAAAGTAATTAAAGTTAAATTAATTAATAATTTTGGATTAATTAATCTATAAAGATTAATTAATTGATAATTAAGAATTAATTAGTTAAGTAATTAAGGATTAATTTAATTATAATTAATAGATAATTAATTAATAATTAAAGATGAATTAATAAATGATTAGTAACTGATTAGTAATTAACTAATTAATAATTAAGAATTAATTAATTAATAATTAGGGTTAATTAATTAAGTAATTAAATATTAATTAATTTACAATTAATAGTTAATTAATTAATGATTAAAAATTAATTAATTAAATCGTTAAGGTTAATTAATTATAATTAATTAAGTAAATAAGATAAATTAATTTATAATTTATAATCAATTAAGCAATTAATTAAGATTAATTAATAGCTTAAGGATAATTAATTAATTTATTAATTAATGATTAATTAATTGATAATGAGGTTAATTAAGATGTGATTAATTAATTAAATAATTGTCATTAATTAATTAATGAATGGTTAAGCAAGGTAAGTGATTAATTCTTAAGTAATTAATTTAAATTGAATTATCTCTGTTTTATGGGTATAAGTTTGTTCGGTTTAAATAAAATTGAATGCATGAAAAATGAGTTGAAAATCATTTGGACTAGATGAAACAGCGGATGAATTGATGGAAAGCAATTGAATTAATGCTGAAACCTTATAAATTGCTTCTGAAAATTGTGTAACATGCATTGCTTATAAAATTCATATGTTTTAACCATTTAAATAAGTGAAATGTTGTTATATTCCGGAATTTCAAACCAAATTTAAATGTGATAATCTTTTTAATAAATTAATTAAAATTAATAAAATAGTTATTTTAAACAATAATAATATATGGGTTGTGTATATATATTGATTTTAAAATAGAATTATTATAGACAAATGGAAATGGATTTGTTAAATTTATACACATATCAAATTTGATTTTTAAATTGAATTTGAATTTGGATTATTAAATTGGAATTCAAAAGATAGTTATTTATATTTTAAATCATACTTTGTTTTCAAGTGTACTTTTATAATTTTATTTAGAATATAAAATTCATTTTATATTAATTTCTTTTTAAAGAGATTGATTTATATAAATTAAAAATGTATTTATAAATTAGGAAATTTATTATAAAAACATTAGAAAATATATTTTTGCATGAAAAAATACATGTGTTAATTTGTAAATCCCTCTCATAACATGTGTTAAGAAAATAGACATGTTTAGTGACAAGTGTCACATTTATATATTATTTTCTTTAATTTTAATAAAACAAAAATTTAATCTATAAAAGTTTACTTCATCTTCTTCATTTAAATTTTCTCATCTCATTTTCTAAAAAACAAGAAATAAATCACTACTTCATTCACAAATATGAAATTTCATCAATCTCTACTCTTTCAACCAAAAATTAAAGAAAAAACTCAAATTCATTTCATAGTTTCCAAATCTACAGACAAAAATACAAAAAACCTGTAAAATCAAATTCCAGTAAAAAGAAATTCAAGCTCTCTCCACGGTTTCAAATCTATAGCTCAGATTCGAATTCAAGTTAAGAAGAAAACAAGAACACCTGATTTTCCAAGCATTTCCTATGCAATTCAAATCTGAACTTCCAGTTTGTGAAGATCTGCAGAATAACTTTTCATATTTTGCAAAAATCTTGGAAGTCTGCTTTTAAAACAACAACCAATTGAGTAAACACATAAATTAAAAAGAACTTAGGAAGTAAATATCCTGCATGTGACCTCTCTGATGAATCTTTGCTCGCATGTGTATGTTTAAGCTTCTATGCATATGCATGTTGAATCTCTGTGAGTTAAAGTAAGTAATTATCTCTGTTTAGAAATTACAGAGTCCAGAACTTAAAAAAAAAATTCAAATCTCCTGATCCAGTTATTATTGGACTTAATGTTTCAAATCAAACATGATTATAGGATCATAATCTAAGTTTTAAAATTTTGTTTAAGGATTTTAATTTTAAAACTTTTCTGAAACACAGAAAAAAGCAGTAAAATCTTTAAATATGATAAAATCAAGTATTCTGTTTTCTAGATTCGAGTACGCAACTAGAATCAACATTGTAAAACTGATTTTTAATAACAAAATTAAGAATTTTAGATTGGGATTTTTGGAGCATTTCTGGAATGACTAGAAATGACATTTTGATCGAAATCTAGCGACTGTGTGGATTCGAGTGGTCGCGGCTTTGGTTGGAGCTTGTATGGTGATCGACGAACCTGAGAAAAATCATGGAAGAAGTGATCGATCATCGTGGAGTTGGAAATTAGGTGGACTAGGGTTTAACACTGTGATTTCGTCGCAATTGGAAATGGGGTGACTGGGAAATTTGTGGTGAATCGAGTGGCACAAGATCTAGGGAATAGTTGCCTGGAAGGCTTCCGGTGTTGTGGCCAAAATTTCAAGGAGTACGGTGGTCGACGTCATGGATTTGATGGGTTTTCAGGTGAAGTGGTTGTTTCAGATGCGTGCGAGCTACCTCGATTTTGATTTGGGTTGCACGATGGCTGGTCAGGGGTCGGAATCGTACCAGTGGTCGATGGGGAACATGCGCGTGGTGTCGCTAGAGGTGGTGGCGACGTTTGTGCTTCATGCACATGCATGGTGTCTGGGAGTTGTGTCAGAGAGGGACGTATTGTTTGTAACTCGAAGTGTTGATCGAGTGAGGGAGGATTTTGCTCGTGTAGATGCTCGGGATGATGTTGTTTTGTTTGTGCCTGGATTCGAGTATGGAGTTGTTTTCTTTCCAGTTATATGAAGTTCAAATTTTTTTGACTTAAGCTAAGGAAAAGAAAAGAAAAGGGAGAAGAAGAATGGAACTCAAGTTTGTCTCGAGTTTGGGTCAGGTCGAACCCAAAGCGAAGTTGATGTATAAAAGGGTTTTCAAACTAGTTTTAAAATTTTAAATTTAATTTGATTTGAACTACATTATGATAAATGTTAAACTATTTGATTTAAAGAAGTTTTATACTTTGATAACTAAAATTTGAGATGTTTATGTATCCTTTTAAATTTAACTTTTAAAAAGTAATTAAGTTTAAACAAAGTAGAAATGTCTTAAATATGTAAAAAAATTTAAGTAATTAATGAATTGAATTATTTTGGAAGTTAATTAACTTTATATGGTTAAAAATTGTTTAATTAATAAAGTAATTAAAGTTAAATTAATTAATAATTTTGGATTAATTAATCTATAAAGATTAATTAATTGATAATTAAGAATTAATTAGTTAAGTAATTAAGGATTAATTTAATTATAATTAATAGATAATTAATTAATAATTAAAGATGAATTAATAAATGATTAGTAACTGATTAGTAATTAACTAATTAATAATTAAGAATTAATTAATTAATAATTAGGGTTAATTAATTAAGTAATTAAATATTAATTAATTTACAATTAATAGTTAATTAATTAATGATTAAAAATTAATTAATTAAATCGTTAAGGTTAATTAATTATAATTAATTAAGTAAATAAGATAAATTAATTTATAATTTATAATCAATTAAGCAATTAATTAAGATTAATTAATAGCTTAAGGATAATTAATTAATTTATTAATTAATGATTAATTAATTGATAATGAGGTTAATTAAGATGTGATTAATTAATTAAATAATTGTCATTAATTAATTAATGAATGGTTAAGCAAGGTAAGTGATTAATTCTTAAGTAATTAATTTAAATTGAATTAATTTAATTAATTATAATATGAATTAGAGATATGCTTGCTTATAGATGATTGTTTTGAATTGACTGTCTGGATTTGGTTGATATTTGTTGGATGATAATCTGAGATATTATATGATGAGATATTATATATATCTGTAATAGATGTTGTTATTATCTACGGATAATGCTGTGTAAATTCAATGTTTAAAATTGAATTGAATTGTTTAAACCTTTAAACAACTAGACCTTTAAGATGGCATTTGGATTTCGATGTGACCGGGATCGGGAATCAAGTTTGATTTTCCGAAAACCACATCGATCCCAGTTAAACGTTAGGTCGTGACATCTCAAAGCGAAGATCGAGAAGAAGGTTTAAAGTGCAAGGGTTATTGTCGTTAACTTTGAGGGTGATTCCAAAAATGAGTGTAACGAAATAATGCCTTCGGTTTCGTTCAAACCCGGAACGAACTTGTATGTATTGAATGCTTTTAGCACATCGTCAGGTGGACAATAAGCATTCTAAGATAGATGTGTTCTATAAAGGTAATCGTAGCCTCAAGCCTCATCAACCGGGAATGGCTAAAACATGGGAGGTGCAGCAAGGCTAAGTGGGTCATGCCCAAGTAGGACGAGATTTACCCATGTCTAGAAGCCCCTTATTATTTCGGCTGTGTGGGCAGTTGTTAGCCATAACTGCAGGGTTGTCTTGTTCGGGACTATCCAGTAAGGGATGGTTCCGGCTTTGTGTTGCAGGGGATCGGGAGTGATCCTCGGTACGGTGATCTAGGCCTCGTATTGTGACGGGCGGTACCCCAGTAGCCCTGCCATTGATGGAAACTCATTATCCAATAAGCGCCCTTGGATTTTATTGTATACCTATGTATGCTGGAATTTAATAAATGTAACAATTTCGGCTATTTTCTAGTCTATTTGAAAACCCTAGACCCTATTATAATATCATTGGATTTCCTATCAAATGTTTTGGTTAGCATAAGGTAAAAACTTACCCATGTTTATGTGTAGGAAGTCTTGCGTGATACCTTTTGTTTTCAAACGATTTTAAAGTTAAACAACTTTAACCTGTTTACTCACACTAGAACCATGTCTGACCCGGAGTTTATTTTGTTTTTCTTAAAATCTTGGGTACTCAAATTTTTATGAGTAGCCAAGTGATCAGGTTAGGATTGTCAAATATTTTGGAAGCTGTAGCTGGAGCCCAAACGTATCTATCTATCTATCTCTCCGCCATGTAGTGACATCTTGGTGTTGTATTTTGGGTTGTATGGTTAGGCAGACTCATATAAATGTCTAATGTAATGAAGTCGTATTATTTTGTGTACTCTAATATGTAAAAATATGTAATGGATATGTTTAATATTATTTGTTCCGTTTTTGCTGTGAGATTCTGATGTTGTTGTTCTTTTCTTTCTATCTTTTCTATTTCTATCTCTTTCTTTTCTTATTGATGATACGTCTTTCTGTGGATTGAAAGACGGGTCATCACAGTTGGTATCAGAGCCAGGTTGAGAAACACCTAGGCTCTGGAGTAGTATCTATCTTGAGAGTGCGTATTTGTAATTTTCTTATATAACTATATCTTTATCTAAATTGGTTAGGTTAACTGTCCAGGTAGCCAAAATGAGTTCAAGAGGCAAATGGGGAAGGGTTGTAGGAAGCACATTGACCAATGATAGCAGAGGTCGGACTGATAGTGAGGCCGTTAATCCAGCACCGCCTCCAGTCAGTTTTGCTGCTTTATGCAAGGACTTCGTCTACCTTGGAGGAGAACCATTTAAAAGGCCAGAGACTATAACTGAGGTCCAAGCATGGCTACACTCTTGTGAGAGAATCTTTAAGAGCTTGAAATTATTGGATGAGCAAAAGAGGGTAATGGATTCATGGCAATTACAAGGAGGTGCTGCAGCCTGGTGGGATGCAGTGACAGCAAATGTCTCTGAGGACGATATGTCTTGGGAAAAATTTAAAGAGTTATTTGAGGATAAATTCATGCCTACAATAGGGAAACTCGTATGTACCAGGATTTTTTGAACTTAAAGCAAGGGAGCATGACTATAGTGGAGTACGAGACCAAATTCAATGAGTTATCTTTCTATGGACCAGGGCTCATTGATACTCCTCTCAAAAAGAACGAGATGTTTGTGTAAGGATTGAGGCTAGAATTTCATGAAAGGATGACAACGCACTTGAAAGGATCTTTTGTGGAGTTAATTGATATGGCGTTAAGATATGATGATTTGATGAATAAGAGATCAGTGGCACCAGTAGCAGCATTGGGAGGGAATTCTTCCAACCCAAATAAGAGGAAATTCAATCCCAATTGGAAGACGTAGAACAAGAAGAAGCCTGGAAGAAACAATGGACCTCGCAAATGCTATATATGTCAACAAGAAGTCACTTGGCTAATAAGTGTCCCAGTAAAGGATCTCAGCAACAGTAGCAACAGTCGCATCATAGTGGGCCGGGTTCAGCTTTGGTTCAGAAATATCTATGCTTCAACTGCCACCAACCAGGTCATATGATCAAGGATTGCCCGCTACTTCATAAAGCACAGCAGAATAAGGTATTTGCTTTGGAAGGTGCACCATCAACTTCATCTAAGGATAAGGGAGTAGTGGAAGGTACATTACTTTTAGATGGCAAGTATATTAAAGTTTTGTTTGACTCTGGTGCTTCGTTGAGTTTTATTTCTCTGGAATCTGTAGAGAAGTTCTTTCTTACCCCTAGTACTGTAGACAACCCCATAGTTGTATCTAATCCTATAGGGGGTAACTAAATTAGATATGATCTGTAAGGATTCAAGGATTTCGTATCTATCTCATAGTTTTTCTTGTGACCCTTATATGTTGGATTTTAAGGGGTTTGACCTTATATTGGGGATGGATTGGCTTGATAAGTATAAGGCTGTACTGAATTGTGATGAGAGAATAGTTCCGTTGGAAACTAACTGCGTAGAATTGCTAGAGTAAAGTGTGATAACTCTGGAATTCACTTGAGTAGTCTTTTATATGGAATTGAGACTTCTCAAGAGGAGGTTGAAGATATCGAAGTGGTCCAAGATTTCTCAGATGTATTCGAGGAAGTCAAGTGTTTACCTACGCACCGAGAGAGAGAGTTTCACACAGATTTGGTGCCGAGAGCAGCACCAGTGATTCAGCCTAGTAGGGGGATGGCTCCTAGGGGAGGGAGGAGCTAATAAAGCAAACTCAAGATCTAATAGAGAATGGATTGATTAGGCCCAGTTTTTCTTGTTGGGTTTCTATTGCGGTGTTTGTCACCAAGTCGGATGGGTCGCTAAGGTTCTATGTAGACTATCGAGAGTTGAACAAAGTGACCATTCGAAATAAGTATCCACTTCCTCGTATTGATGATCTCTTCGACCAGCTGCATGGAGCTTCAATATTTTCTCAATTGGATTTAGCATCAGGTTTCCATCAGTTAAGGGTAGATGAGGATAGTATTCCTTTAACTGCATTTAGGGGAACTAATTGTTTCTATGAGTGGTTGGTTATGTCTTTCGGGTTAACCAATGCTCCTGCCTACTTTGTCGACCTGATGAATCGAGTCTTTCGAGATGTATTGAATAAGTTCGTTTTGGTGTTCATCGATGATATCTTGGTCTACTCTAAGTCTGAAGAAGAGCATAAGAATCATTTGAGAATAGTGTTAGGGACATTGAGAAGGCATGTTTTGAAGGCGAAGTTCTCTAAGTGCCATTTTTGGAAATCAGAAGTAAATTTTTTGGGGCATATTGTTTTTGGAGATGGTATCTCTATAGATCCGGCGAAGGTTGAGACTATTTTGGAGTGTAAGCAGCCTCGGACATCGATGGAAGTTCGTAGTTTTCTAGGATTGGATGGTTACTATAGAAAGTTTATTAAGGATTATTCCAAGATCTCTTCGCACCTAACTAAGATGACAAGGAAGGGAGCTAAATTCAAGTGGACGCCTGAATGTGAGGAGGCTTTCCAAAATCTAAAGACAAAGTTGACAAGTGCTCTTGGGTTGGCTATTTCGGATGGGAAGAGTAATTTTGAGGTTTATACAGATACTTATGTAGTTGGACTAGGAGCGGTTCTGATACAAAATGGTAGGGTAATTGCGTATGTGAGTCGGCACTTGAAGCCTCATGAAAGGAACTATGCTACGCATGATCTAGAGCTATTGGCCATTGTTTTTTCTTTAAAGATCTGGAGGCACTATCTTTTGGAAGCGAAGTTCGAGTTATTTACAGATCACAAACCGTTGACATATCTTTTCTCTCAAAAAGATCTTAATCTGAGGTAGCAGCGATGGGTCCAGTTTTTGGCATCATATGATTTGGATATTCTGTACACCCCAGGAAAGGCGAACGTTGTGGCAGATGCTCTTAGCAGGAATGCAATTCTGTCTCTTTTGGAAGTTGTTCCGTCTCTCCAGGAAAGAATCATAAGCATGCAAATGTAGGATAAACTTCAAGGAAAATTATTCAAGAAACCAAAGAGGGACAATATTCTGATTTCGAGATTGACGATCAAGAAACTTTGAGGATTAATGGTCGTCTATGTGTGCCGAATGTGGATGGTTTGAAACAAGAATTCTTATCATAGTGCGATCGCTCCAGACTGAATATCCACCCAGGAATTTCTAAGATGTATAAGGATACGAGAAGGATTTTCTGGTGGCCGAGCATGAAGAAAGATATTGCTAGATTCGTTAATAGTTGTGCTATCTACCAGCAAGTTAAAGGAGATCAGCAGAAGTCAGCCGGATTATTGCAACCTTTGGAAATTCCGATGTGGAATTGGGAGATGATTTCGATGGATTGCCTAGAAACAAGAAGGGAAACGAAGGAATATGGGTAACTGTGGATCATCTAACCAAAAGCGCCCATTTTATTCCAGTTAAGGCAACCCGTACTGCAGCTTCTTTGGCAGTGATTTTCTTGAGAGAGATAGTCAGATTGCATGGTGTTCCAGTTAGTATAGTAAGTGATCGAGATCCTATCTTCACCAGCAAGTTCTGGAAGGCTTTGCAATCGGCTATGGGAACAAGTCTGAGATTGAGTACAACATATCATCCCCGGACAGATGGGCAGATGGAGAGGCTTAACCGAATTCTAAAAGATATGCTAAGAGCCTGTGTATTGGATTTTGGCGGATCGTGGGAAGACCATCTACATCTTGTGGTATTCTCTTATAATAATATTTACCAGTCAAGTATTAAGATGGATCCTTATGAAGCCCCGTATGGGAGACCGTGTAGATCCACAACCTGTTGGATAGAGTCGAAAGACCGCCTTGTGTTTGGACCAGATTTGATCCGTGAAGCATCTGCTAAAGTTGAGCTCATCAAGAAAAGGATGGGAGCTGCTCAGGATCGTCAAAAGAAATATGTAGATAAAAGACGAAGACAATTGGAGTTCGAGATTGGTGATTTAGTCTTTGTCAAAATTTCCACTATTAAAGGAGCAGTAAGATTTGGGAAGACCGGGAAACTTGCCCCAAGATATATTGGTCCATTCCGAGTGCTCGAGAGGATTGATGCCGTAGCTTACAAGGTTGAATTGCCAGTTCGGATGGCTGGAATTCACAATGTTTTTCACATATCTCATCTGAGGAACTACGTGCACGATCCATCTCTTATTGTGGAGCCAGTTGTGTAGGAAGACTTAGAGGTTGACCCGGACTGATCAGCTGTCAGACATCCTGTTCAGATTGTTGATCAAGACGAGAGGCAACTCAGGAGTAAGATAGTGAAGCTTGTTAAAGTCCAATGGAGTGAGGATCCCAGAGATTGTACCTGGGAGACTCTGGATAGTTTTAGGAAGGCTTATCCGGATATATGTCCGGATAGCTAGTGATGTTTGTATTAGATGTATTGTTGTTTGGATGTTTTGTTTGTGGTTGCTAGCGTATGGATGATATGTATGCTTAAATTGTTGAAATGAAATGAAAGTTTTGGATTACCCTTTGTTTAAATTTTGACGACGAAATTCTTTTGAGGGGGAAGGAATGTGATATTCCGGAATTTCAAATCAATTTTAAATGTCATAATCTTTTTAATAAATTAATTAAAATTAATAAAATAGTTATTTTAAATAATAATAATATATGGGTTGTATATAAATATTGATTTTGAAATAGAATTTTTATAAACAAATGGAAATGGATTTATTAAAATTATATACATATCAAATTTGATTTTTAAATTTAATTTGAAATTTAATTTGAATTTGGATTATTAAATTGGAATTCAAAAGATAGTTATTTGTTTTTTAAATCGTACTTTGTTTTCAAAGTGTATTTCTATAACTTTATTTAGAATATAAAATTTGTTTTATATTAATTTATTTTTTAAGAGATTGATTTATATAAATTAAAAATGTATTTATAAATTAGGAAATTTATTATAAAAACATTTAAAAATATATTTTTGCATGAAAAACTACATGTGTTAATTTGTAAATCCCTCTTATAACATGTGTTAAGAAAATAAACATGTTTAGTGATAAGTGTCACATTTGTATATTATTTTCTTTAATTTTAATAAAACCAAAATTTAACCTATAAAAGTTTAGTTCATCTTCTTCATTTAAGTTTTCTCATCTCATTTTCTAAAAAACAAGAAATAAATCACTAATTCATTCACAAATCTGAAATTTCATCAATCTCCACTCTTTCAACCAAAACTTAAAGCAAAAATTCAAATTCATTTCAAAGTTTCCAAATCTACAAACAAAAATACAAAAAACCTGTAAAATTAAATTCCAGAAAAAATCAATTCAAACTCTCTCCACAGTTTCAAATCTAAAGCTCGGGTTCGAATTCAAGTTAAGAAGCAAACAAGAACACCTGAGTTTCCAAGCATTTCCTTTGCAATTCAAATATGAATTTCCAGTTTGTGAAGATCTGCAGAATAAATTTTCCAGATTTTACAAAAATTTCGAAAGATCTGCTTTTAAAAAAGAAATAGGTGAGTAAACACATAAATTAAAAAAGAATTTAGGAAGTTAATATCCTGCATGTGACCTGTCTGATGAATCTTTGCTTGCATGTGTATGTTTAAGCTTCTATGTATATGCATGTTGAATCTGTGTAAGTTGAAGTAAGTAATTATCTCTATTTTGAAATTACAGAGTCCAGAACTTAAAAAAAAAAAATTCAAATCTCCTAATCCAGTTATTACTGGACTTAAAGTTTCAAATCAAACCTGATTATAGGATCATAATCTAAGTTTTAAAATTTTGTTTAAGGATTTTAAATTTGAAAACTATTCTGAAACACAGAAAAAAAGCAGTAAAATCTTTAAATATGATAAAATCATGTATTCTGTTTTGTAGATTCGAGTATGCAACTAGAATCAGCATTGTAAAACTTGATTTTTAATAACAAAATCAAGAATTTTAGATTGGGATTGTTGGAGAATTTATGGGATAACCAGAGATGACATTTTGATCGAAATCTGGTGACTGGGTGGATTCGAGTGGTCGCGGCATGGGTTGGAGCTTGTATGGTGATCGGCGAACCTGAGAAAAATCATGGAAGAAGTAATCGATCATCGTGGTGTTGGAAATTGGGTAGACTAGGGTTTGACACTTTGATTGGGTCGCGATTGGAAATGGGGTGACTGGGAAATTTGTGGTGTATCGAGTGGCGCAAGATCTAGGGAATAGTTGCGTGGAAGACTTGCAGTGTTGTGGCCAAAATTTCAAGGAGTACGGTGGTCGACGTCGTGGGTTTGATGGGTTTTCAGGTGAAGTGCTTGTTCCAGATGTGTGCAAGCTGCCTCGATTTCGATTTGGGTTGCGCGATGGCTGGTCAGGGGTCAGAATCGTACTAGTGGTCGATGGGGAACATGCGCGCGATGTCGCTAGAGGCGGCGGCGACGTTGGTGCTTCGTGCACATGCACGATGTCTAGGAGTTGTGTCAGAGAGGGCGTATTGTTTGTAACTCGAAGTGTTGATCGAGTGAGGGAGGATTTTGCTTGTGTAGATGCTCGGGATGATGTTGTTTTGTTCGTGCCTGGATTCGAGTATGGAGTTGTTTTCTTTCCAGTTATATGAAGTTCAATTTTTTTTTTTAACTTAAGCTAAGGAAAAGAAAAGAAAAGGGAGAAGAAGAATGAACTTGAGTTTGCCTCGAGTTTGGGACAGGTCGAACCCAAAGCGAAGTTTATGTTTAAAAGGGTTTTTCAAACTAGTTTTAAAATTTTAAATTTAATTTGATTTAAACTACATTATCATAAATGTTAAACTATTTGATTTAAAGAAGTTTTATACTTTGATAACTAAAAATTGAGATGTTTTTTTATCCTTTTAAATTCAACTTTTAAAAAACAATTAAGTTTAAACAAAGTAGAAATGTTTTAAATATGTAATAATTTTAAGTAATTAATGAATTGAATTATTTTGGAAGTTAATTAACTTTATATGATTAAAAATGTCTAATTAATAAAGTAATTAAAGTTAAATAAATTCATAATTTTGGATTAATTAATTTATAAAGATTAATTAATTAATTATGGATTAATTAATTGATAATTAACAATTAATTTAATTAAGCAATTAAGGATTAATTTAATTATAATTAATAGATAATTAATTAAATAATTAAAGATTAATTAATAAATAATTTTAATTAATTAATTAAGTGATTATTGATTAATAATTAAGAATTAATTAATTAATAATTAGGGTTAATTAATTAAGTAATTAAATATTAATTAATTTATAATTAATAGTTAATTAATTAATGATTTAGAATTAATTAATTAAATGATTAAGGTTAATTAATTATAATTAATTAAGTAATTAAGATAAATTAATTTGTACCTTATAATCAATTAAGCAATTAATTAACATTAATTAATAGTTTAAGGATAATTAATTAATTAAAGATTAATTAATTGATAATGCGGTTAATTAAGAAGTGATTAATGAAGTAAATGATTGTGATTAATTAATTAATGATTACTTAAGAAAGGTTGATTAATTCTTAAGTAATTAATTTAAATTGAATTAATTAAATTAATTATAATATGAATTAGAGATATGCTTGCTTATGGTTGATTATTTTGAATTGAATGTCTAGATTTGGTTGATATCTGTTGGATGATAATCTAAGATTTTCTGTGATGAGATATTGTATATATCTATAATAGATGTTGTTATTATCAATGGATAATGCTGTGTGAATTCAATGTTTAAAATTGAATTGAATTGTTTAAACCTTCAAACCACTTGACCTTTAAGATGGGTTTGGATTTTGATGAGACCGGGATCGGGAACCAAGTTTGATTTTCCAAAAACCATATCGATCCAAGTTAAACGTTAGGTCATGACATCTCAAAGTGAAGATCAAGAAGAAGTTTTAAAGTGCAAGGGTTATTGACGTTAACTCTGAGGGTGATTCCAAAAATGAATGTAACAAAATAATGCCTTAGGTTTCGTTTGAACCCGGAGCGAACTTGTATGAATTGAATGCTTTCAGCACATCGTCAGGTGGACGATGAGCATTCTAAGATAGATGTGTTCTATAAAGGTAATCGTAGCTTCAAGCCTCATCAACGGGAATGGCTAAAACAGGGGAGGTGCAGCAAGGCTAAATGGGTCAGGCCCAAGTAGGACGAGATTTACCCCTGTCTAGAAGCCCCTTATTATTTCGGCTGTGTGGGCAGTTGTTGGCCACAACTGCGGGGTTGTCTTATTGGGACTGTCCAGTAAGGGATGGTTCTGGCTTTGTGTTGCAGGGGATCGGGAGTGATCCTCGGTACGGTGATCTAGGCCCCGTAATGTGACGGGCGGTACCCAGTAGCTCTGCCATTGATGGAAACTCATTATCCAATAAGCGCCCTCAGATTTGATTGCATACCTATGTATGCTGGAATTTAATAAATGTAACAATTTCGGCTATTTTCTACTTTATTTGAAAACCGTAGACCCAATTATAATTTCGCTGGATTTCCTATCAAATGTTTTGTTAGCGTAAGGTAAAAACTTACCCATGTTTATGTGTGGGATGTCTTATGTGATACCTTTTGTTTTCAAATGATTTTAAAGTTAAACAACTTTAACATGTTTACTCACACCAGACCCATGTCTAACCCGGAGTTTATTTTGCTTTTCTTAAACTCTTAGGTACTCAAAATTTTACGAGTAGCCAATATTTTATGAGTAGCCAAGTGATCTGGTTAGGATTGTCAAATATTTTGGAAGCTGGAGCTGGAGCCCAGACGTAGCTATCTATCTATCTATCTATCTCTCCGCCATGTAGTGACATCTTGGTGCTGTATTATGGGTTGTATGGTTAGGCAGACTCACATAAATTTCTAATGTAATGAATTCGTATTATTTTGTGTACTCTGATATGTAAAACTATGTAATGGATATGTGTAATAATATATTTTGTTCCGTTTCCGCCGTGAGATTCTGATGTTGTTGTTCTTTTCTTTCTATCTTTTCTATTTCTATCTCTTTCTTTTCTTATTGATGATACGTCTTTCTATGGATTGAAAGACGGGTCATCACAAATGTTATTTAAAATTAATATTTTGTACTTTCATGTTCAAATTGAGCAAGTACAGGTACTTGGAGGCCATTTGGCTAGATTTGGTCGCGCTAATTGCAAAATAAATAAGCCGCTTACTTAAAAACGCTAAATAAAGGTCGCTACGCAATAAAAGAAAGAAAATATAAATATTTTTAAGTATTTTGTTTTCCGGCCGTGTAGGTCGATGTATATATATTTATCTCTCTTGTCATACCGCAAAAGGACCTCCGTATAAGGGAGTCACTTTCCAAAATTTTCGCGAATTTTGGGAGTTAGAAAATTTTTGAAAAAATATTTTGTTAACGAAAATCGATTTTGGAATTTTGATCAAAATAGAGGGTATCGAAAATTTGAATTGGAACTAATTATTTTGGTTGGAAGCAAGGGATTTGAAAAGTGAAGAACGAGTTTTCACTTAGTGGGTTTTAATAAGTTAATGGGTTTGGAGCATTCTCTCTACCTTAGCAATTTTGGTGATGAAATTCTTTTAAGGGGGAAGGAATGTAATGAACCGGATTTTTTAACGTTTGATTTGGAATATTTAAATGGTTTTACATATTGAATTTGAATTATGACTTGGTTTCCATTTAATAAAATTGAATTCAGAATGTCAATGTAGAAATTTTTGAATTTTATAAGTGAATATTGGGTAAATTATTGTCCTATGAGTTTTAAGCTCGAAAAAAATTTAAAGGCTTATGAAATTTATATTAATAATATTGAAAACATTGCAACTTTTAAATTTGAATTTAAAAGCGATTTGTTCAGTTTTAAAAATATATAATCTAAATTAACTTTTAAAAATAGCCTTCCGAGGCACAGTCTCAAGATTCGACTAAACCAGTTCCTATGGATCCATAATATTGTATTATTATCGGCTTTCAAATTTCGTAGTGTTTGGAGTTATCGTTTGGTCGTAAGGTATATAAACGCGTTGAGATTAATATCGAAATTTAATATAATAACTGAGTCAAAAAAGCTACCTTCACCATACGATCGAATTAGGACTCGGAACCTTTTCCATTACGTTCAGATTGGGGTAGAACGTTATAGACGCCTAATAGCACGCCTTGATTGGGGTTCGAGATTTTTAGTTGTGAAATCGATACGATTAGGGATTTTAAAATAATATATATTTATATTCTAATCAAAAATCAATATCGTATCAGCCTTTCTGCAAGTTAAAACCTATACGTTACCCAAAATCGCACACACCATCCCTTTTACGCAGCCTTTTTCAATTTTAATCACATCTCCTTCATTCCATCAGTTCAAAGAAAATCATGGCTTCCTTTTTCATCTTTCAAATACAACTTAAAAAAATAAGAAAGACAAAGAAAGGGCCATTTCCTTTTGTATGTCGATCACATATCTCCTTCCTCCTCCATTCTTATTCGAAAGCGAATTAGAATCCTTTGGTTACTAAAAAGAAAAAAATGCTGAGAGAATCGAATCGCGATGTAACGACCCGATTTCTCGACGCCCGAAAGTCGACATCGACACGTCCACTGTATCTAATGCCACACAGTCGAATGCCTAAAAATTGAACGTTAGGGTTTAAGAAGAAGAGGTGGAAGAAGAAATAGAAACAATAACAGAATCTCACGTATCGCAGCGGAACAACATATAATAGATAAATGAATAATCTTTAAAAACAAAAACACTATATCAGTTTTTACGTACATCACATTGTCAGAGTTATACAACAAGATACAACAATGGAATTCATTAGAACTTGCTACATAGAAATTTACATTACAACAAACCACCCACAGCAGATACTATATAGTATAAGTCATACGTCTCGCCATCCAGCTTGAACTCCAGATCTCCACAGCAACTTCTTGACTTCGCTCCTGATTAACTGATAACCTCTGCCTATGTGGGAAATTATAGACACCCAGAGTTTAGGAAGGGAACAATAAACTCCGAGTCAGTCATGGGACTGGTGTGAGATCTTAATAACAGTTATTTTCACAAAGAAAAGGAAAAGAAAACCGCTATGCTTTTGGAAAATGAAACTACCATAAGACCTCCCGCCACACACACAATGCAAACGCAGAATTGAAGGAGATTTCTCCTTATGATAGTCAAACATGCTTAATACGCAAAATCCTTTCGATATTATCATTAGCGCATAGTGCAGAAAAGATTTCGAAAGTATAATATTAATCTTAGCCAGCATACAACCATTATTGTATGCCTACTATAGCTACCATCTAAATAGTGGGGCGCCACCATAAGTAAATGGCAGGTTATACAACTAAAACCGTACAAGGCACATATTGGAGATTGGATTTCCAACAAATGGTCAGGCTAAGGAACTCCCTACTGCCACATTGGTACGCCTCTGGAAGGACGTCCCGAGAACCTAACCGGATCTCTGCCAACACAAGACCGGGTTACCCCTACAACTAGGTAACTACTACTTGAGTATGCCATCTCCGGTCCTTTGGGACCTTTATCCGAGGATCCTCTACACCAACAACCACAAAGAAAAGTATTTGCAGTAACCACAAAGATTAAATATCAGGGCTCCATACCAGACACCACCCTTTTCCAAAAGGAAATGACATACCCTAAAGGGCGCAACCCTCATAACCTCGCCCACAAAGCTACACTTTTCACAAAGTCATGCTTTGATCAACATATGATCAGCAGCACTTCGTATGCCACATTACCAGTTTGGGAATGTATCGCTAGTAACTATCAACTATGTAACCTCTGAGCTCGTATGTCCCAGAGAAGGGTGTTAAGCTAAGAGAATAAATTCTCCACCACCAACAGAAATGTATTTGATAGAAACTAGCTTTAGATCTCAAAGTGTAATGTCAGACACACATCCAATCAAGTCCGTTCCGGGATCTAACGGAACCGAAGGCTCTTCAAAGAAGCCCTTGCAAATCCGGATATTCATCAATCATGCCCGAAATCCCTATCACAAAGGATGATAGAAAAAATCTCTATACCGGAGCAACCCGATGCAGAGACAATCGACAGGTAATCCTTTCGCTTTCGAAAATACCCGGTCTTCAACATCGTCTTCAAATGCAATCCCATTTCGTCGAATCGTTATTCGGAATGGGTTTTATGACACAAGGTCCTCTCCCGGCTAATCCGAATAACGAGCGCCTATTTTTAAAAATAAGTGTTACATTCAGATTTCAACAAATTACAACAATTTTCCACTTTGATCTTTTAAATAAAAGATCTATCACGAATCACAAAGGTTCGATGTGGTTTTCGGATATCCACTTGGAATCCGACCCCCGGTCGCATCGAAATTCAAATGTCATTTAAAAGGCAAATATTAATAGTCGGTTATTTAACTATCAATCATCATTCACAACAATCACTGGATTCCAAATAATTTTTCCCCAATTATCATTTTCAAAATATCGTTGCAAGATACAGTTTTAACACTTCAACCATTTGAAAACAAATATCAAATTAATTTCCACATTTCAATATTTTGAAAACAAATTTCGAACCACTTTTCACTCGTGGAATAAAATTCCTGATAATATTTGTTTCCACTGAAGGTCTGCCGAGTTAAAGTACTCTAAAATAATTTAAATTACTTATCCAAACATATATACTTGGAAATATTTAAAATAAAACTATTTTAAAACACTTACTTAAAGATTAGTATGAAAATATTATATAAAAATCTCGTATAAAAATTCAATGCCAAACTAATTTTAAAATAAAATTAGTAGATAGAATATAACTATTTAAATATCCATTTTCTAAAACAAATATCAATTTAATCTTTAAATAATTACTTCTATAATAAATTAAAATAAATCCTTACTTTAAAGATTTCCAAAATAACCCAAGTAAATAATTTCTCCAAAATAATCTTTCCTTAAAACAATCTTTACATCTTTAATTTCATATTTATAGACTATATTGAAAAACATACTCCGCTTTCCAGGGAAAGTGCACCTTCCAATCAAAAAATGGTTTATTCAAATCAATTTATAAATCCTACTGGATTTATTTTAAATTTACGTTCCAAATCCGTAAATTCCTTTCCACACTTTTAAAATTAACTCAATATTTATGTCAGAAAAAATTCCCTTTCTTTTATAAAATTCCCATTATGAATTTTAGATTTTCAAATATCCAAAAATATAAGATTCTCAAATCAATTCCCAAATGTTCACTTTCAACACCAAATCCATTTTCAGAATTGGTTTAACAAAGTTTATTTTTTAAACATCAAGTCAATTTTAGATCGATTTCCCAAACACTTATTATTTTACCAAATCAATATCAAATTGATTTTCTAGTTTATTTTCAACACACCAAATCAAATTTCAAATTGATTTTCAAACTTATTTCAAACACCAAATTTATTATCTTTTGAAACAAATTCCTTCTTTTAAATTTATTCAATTTTCTAAAATTAATTTAACATAAATTTTCTAGTTTGTTTTCAAAAATAAAATTTTATTTATTTCTAGTATCCTACGATACCAAAAACATATTTGGCTAAATTATAGCCCTCAACAGTTTCATTCACAAATAGTCACACAGAGATTATAAATAATCAACATACGATATTGAAACAAATTCAGATATTTGAGGAATCCAGTTGGATCCCTCTAACCTGTTTCCCTGCATCCACAGATGTTAGCACAAAAATTAAATACCATTCCACTTTGAGGTGGAATATCGCAGTATATCGATTTATAAAATATTATCTGCTATTATGCAGCGCAATAGGGTCTCATCCGCTAGATAATGCGAGAAATTAACAACTCCAAATAAATATATAATACCAATCCCACTTCAAGGTGGAATATTGCAGTATATGGGTTTTAAATATAATAACCTCCGCAATTATGCGGCGCATAGGGTCTAAACTAATATAACTGATAATAAATTAATCATCCAAGCACACAATCAACAATTAAATTTAACTATCACAATTAAATCATCAATCAATAACTGAAATTTCAATTATTAAAATTTGAGTAAGAAGATCTCAGCTTGCTTTTATTTTGCAATCCATTCTCATTCCGACTTGATTTCACGGTTTTGACCTTGTATAAGCAATTATACAATTTATTAATATTCGAATTAATCGAATAATAAATTTCAATTTTAAACTATTTTCTTTTAAATAATTCCTTGGTAACAAAAATAAGTTGGATAAGTTAATTAAACAATTTATCACCTTCATAAATTATGTTAACATAACTAAATGAATCAAAATATATGCATTTATTAATTAAATTCAAAACTGAAGATCAAATAGTAAATACCTTATTACCCAGAATCCCAAAATTTGTTTCGCGATTTAAATCCCTTTCTTTTTTTCTCTTTTTTGTTTTTTCCCTTGAACGAATCGGTTTCGAATTCGATGGAAGGGGAAAGAATAAACTTGATTTTTCGAATTTGGATTCAGTAGGAAGAAAGGCATATGCGACTTAGATGTGAAGGAAGGCGGCTCTGTACTCGTAGGGTGGCTGATGGAGACGTTATAGGGTTTGACTTAGGAATATTATAATATTATTTAATTCCAAAATATCTCGTTAACATATCTCAAAATTCCGAACCCCTATTGAGGTATGCTGTCAGGCGTTAGGTTTTATCCCCATTCTAAACATAATGGAACATGTTTCGAAGGCTAATTCGATCACATGCGCAAGATACGGAAGTAAACATTCAATTTTAAATTAAATCGATTAAAATAGTTTCTATGCGTTTTGAGCTGCCAGCGTCAAACGACAACTCTAATTGCTACGAAAATTGAAATCCGATAATAACTAACTGTTACGGATCCAATGGAACTGGTTTCGTCGAATTTCGAGATTGTGCCTCGGAAGGCTATTTTTTTTGGCGAACTAGGGAAACCTGTTCAATCACTGCCGACCAGCGATTCCTGAACAGTAAACCTAGGGAATAGCCGGAAGGCCCGCCACAACCAACTATTCCAGGCAGCCAGACCTTTCGGTTGGCTTGGGGCAGGAGGCGCGAAAATGAACCAGATACCTCCTAAGTGAAAAGTTATTTCTCCTCCCACACAAGGTGGGACTCGAACCCCAAACCTCCCACTTAGGAGCCGCATCATCCCACCCCCGTACCAAGCCCAATATAATTTCAAAACTGAACAAATCATTATCAAATTCAATTCTGGAGCTTCCATTATCTTAAGTATCATCAATATAAATTTTCTAAGCCTTGAAAATATTATTAAATCAACTTAAAACTGAAGACTCAAATTTTTATCCAAATTTCTATAATTAACTCAATCATTTGTTTGCCAAATTTCAGAGTTATATTTGAAACCCAAGTTAAAATATCATTCAAATATTAAAAAAATCAATTATATATTTCGATTCCAAATGTTCAAAATTCTAGGTCGTCACATCCTTCCCCCTTAAAAGAATTTCGTCCCGAAATTACTAGTTAAGAAGAATGATCCTTATCCCATTTGCTATCTTTCCAAAACTAAACAGTTTTATCAACTTGCCCAAAACATATCTTTTTATTTAAGACCCATCATTAATTCGACTAACTTTCCAAATTCAATTATAAGTTCCAAACAACATTGTTTTCTCAATAATTTTAGTTTTAATTTTTAAATTCAAATTTCAAATTATCCAAAATTTCTTAAAATTTTTCTAACACCTTAAATTTTCGAAAAATTTCGCCAGCGTCACCTTTGCACGGCTAGCTCGGTACAACTACAAAATGCCTCTATGGGCTCCCAAATTCCAAAAGAAAATAAAAAGCCAAGTGGCTAGATCAGAAACCCAATCAAAATTCATACAGGAATTTAAATACATACCTTTTTGTCGAGCAATTTCAAATTTTTCTTCTGAAATCAAAATCAATTTTCCCCACTTGCTTTATAATACCTGTATATCCAATTTAACCATATCCAACTACAGAATCCAAAATCATTTTATACATTTCCTTACAGAAGTTTCATATCTAATTCTATTCAAATTTGTTTTCCCATTACCATATGTATTCAATTTATCTTCAACTCTGAATATTGAATTTTATCTTCCATTTATAATTGATTCATATCATTATTTAATTTAGTTTCATTTACTAATTTACTTCAATTTCAAAATTGAAATCGTTTGTCGCTAACAAAAATTTTTCAAAAATTTTCTAGCTCCCAAAATTTTTGGAAAAGTTTTGCAAAGTCCCCTTTGTACGGAGGAGCTTTTGCAATTTGACAAAAGATATAAATATATATGCATCGATCCACCCGGTCGGAAAAAACAAAAATAGTTCATATTTTCTATTTTTTTTGCGTAGGCGCACCTTATTTAGCATTTTTAAGCAAAGCGGTTTATTATTAGCATTTTAGCGTGACCAAATCCAGCAAAACGGCCCCCTCTATACTTGTACTTACTCAATGTAAACATGTAAGTGCCATATATAGGAAATATATTTACATTTTACTTATTTTCAATAGTTAACACATAGTTTTCATAAGCAATGCACTCAAAATGATTCCCATAAGCAATTTATAAGGTTTCGATACAAATTTAATTGCTTACAACTACATTTCATATCATTTCTATTCAATTCAAGCGATTTACAATTCACTTTCTTTCATTCAATTCATTTTTTTAACGAAATGAACTCATATCCATTTTATAAACCTCATTTATGCATATTCAACAAACCAAGTATGCATTCACTATGCAATTATAGCTTACAAAACAACTATACTTGGTATTAATTTTCAAAACTAAGTTTTCTTTTTTATTGACATTCAAATTCACAGCATATTAATTCAATAGTCCATTGTCAATATTCTTGTATTTTTAGTTCTAATCCATTCATTTGCATTTCATTAATCAAACAAATTTCATTCACAACCATTCCATAAAACTTGACAACAACCATTTCACAATTTTACTTAAGTCGAGCTTTTATCCAATATTTACTTAAGTTATTTAAATTCAAAACTCAAATTTATTTTTCCTTGTAACACTTCCAAACTTAAATCCTTTATTTGATTTTCATTTATCAAATTAATTCCATCGACTATTTTAATTAAATTAGTTTTACTCAATTATCCATTTTAAATTTCAACTTTCCATTCTCAATTCATCTCGAATTTATTTTATCAATAACAAGGAAATTTTTCAATTTATTTCTACTTAGTTGAATTTATGTGCAAATTTAACTCACAATTGAATTTTAATTTAACTAATCCAACTTTCCTATTTCATGAATTAATTAATTATCATATTAATTTACTTAAATTCAATCCATTTTAATTTTATTTTTCCAAAGTTTGGATTTCTTATTCAACTTGATCCAAGTCAAATCTCATTCCATTTTTCAATTCCAATTCATTTACTCACAAATGTTAACTCATTTGTTCATTCACAAATTTATTCCACACTTACTTTTTTTTATCCCTTTTTAATTTGAATCTTGTTCCGATCAAATTTCAAATATTTTTTATGAGCTATCAAACTTATTTAGATATCGTAACATTTTAAAGATTTCCAGAGTCTTTTCACCTTTCCCAAAACCATTATTGAAAACAATTCAAATTATCCTTTGAATTTCAAAACCAAATCCAAATTTCCCAAACAACTTTAATTTAAAACAATTCGGTAGCAATTCCTATTTTGGAAACTCAAAAATGAACATCGACGATGCTGCAGTCATCACCGAAGTTATTTTCCAGCGACCGAAAATAGTTTAGAGCTTTTCATCCCTTCAAAACATTTTTCGACATCCTTGAAAACTATTTCCAATCCTTAAAGGAATTTAATTTCCAAATTTCCCGAGTTACAAATATTTTCAAGAACATTTCCAAATATTTCAGTGGAATTCTATTTCAAATTATAAATCTCATTTACAATTTTACATCAAATCCCATTTGAATTTTTATTTTCTTAGCTTTTGGTTTTTATTTCAATTCCTCATACAAAGATAATAATAATTTAATATTATCGCTTCCTAGCAACCAAGCAACCATATATTATAATAATTCATAGAAAATTTATTTCTTTTATACATAAAAATAGTTTGGGTAAAATTATTTCATTCACCCTATTTTAAAATGATATCGTGTCGAATTTTTTCTGTACAAGTGTTTAGAGATCCCTATCAATAACGTTAATTACTCGT
This sequence comes from Allium cepa, assembly GCA_030765085.1. Taxonomy (NCBI): domain Eukaryota; kingdom Viridiplantae; phylum Streptophyta; class Magnoliopsida; order Asparagales; family Amaryllidaceae; genus Allium; species Allium cepa. Next base: position 1,007,763,705 of record CM060945.1, on the reverse strand, counting down.
ATTGATCAGAATCCATATACCACTCAACAAACCAATCAACACAATATAAAATAATTTTTATATTCACTAACAAATACGCGCTCACATCTATTACTACACTCAAACTCATTCAAGAGTACTGCAGACTCTATCTCTAATGAGCAACACCTAACAGAGCTAAGGTTGTCGCTAAACCAAATGCTCCGATACCACTTTGTAATGACCCGATTTCTCGACGTCCGAAAGTCAACATCGATACGTCCACTGTATCAAATGTCGCACAGTCGAATGCCCAAAAACCGAACCGTTAGGGTTTAAGAAGAAGAGGTAGAATAAGAAATAGAAACAATAACAGAATCTCACGTATCATAGCTGAACAACATATAATAGATAAATGAATAATCTTTAAAAGCAAAAAACTATATCATTTTTTACATACATCACATTATCAGAGTTACACAACACGATACAACACTGGAATTCATTAGAACTTTCTACATAGAAATTTACTTTACAACAAACCACCCGCAGTGGATACTATATAGTATAAGTCATACGTCTCGCCATCCAGCTTGAACTCTAGACCTATACAGCAACTTCTTGACTTTGCTACCGAATAACTGATAGCCTGACTCTAGGCTGCCCGTGTGGGAAATTGTGGGCACCCAGAGTTTAGAAAGGGAACAATAAACTCCGAGTCAGTCAGGGGACTGGTGTGAGATCTTAAAAACAGTTAGTTTCGCAAAGAAAAGGAAAATAAAACCTCTATGCTTTTGGAAAATGAAACTACCATAAGGCCTCCCGCCATACACACAATGCAAACGCAGATTGGAGGAGATTTCTTCTTATTATAGTCAAGCATGCTTAATACGCAAAATCCTTTCGATATTATTATTAGTGCATAGTGCAGAAAACATTTCGAAAGTATAATATTAATCTTAGCCAGCATACAACCATTATTGTATGCCTACTATAGCTACCATCTAAACAGTGGGGCACCACAACTAGTAAATGACAGGTTATACAACTAAAACCATGCAAGGCGCGTATTGGAGATTGGATTTCCAACAAATGGTCAGGCTAAGGAACTTCCTACCGCCACATGGGTACGCCTCTAGAGGGACGTCCCGAGAACCTAACCGGATTCCCGCCAACACAAGGCCGGGTTACCTCCGTAACTAGGTAACTACTACTGGAGTATGCCGTCCTCGGTCCTTTGGGACCTTTATCCGAAGATCCTCTACACCAACAACCACAAAGAAAAGTATTTTCACTAACCACAAAGGTTAATATCAGGGCACCATACCTGTCACCACCCTTTTCCAGAAGGAAATGACATACCCTAAAGGGCGCGACCCTCATAACCCTGCCTCATCTTTCTTGTTTTGACCATTTCCGGGGTGTGAGGTCCGATGAAGTCTCATCCACAAAGCTACACTTTTCACAAAGTCATGCTTTGATCAACATATAATCAGCAGCACATCGTATGCCACATTACCAGTTTGGGAATGTATCACTAGTAACCATCAACTACATTACCTCTGAGCTCGTACGTCTCGGAAAATGGTGTTAAGCTAAGAGAATAAATTCTCCGCCACCAACAGAAATGTGTTTGATAGAAACTAGCTTTACATCTCAAAGTGTAATGTCAGACACACATCCATACAAGTCTGTTCCGGGATCGAACGGAACCGAAGGTACTTAAAAGAAGCCCTTGCAAATCGGGATATTCACTAATCACGTCCGAAATCCCCATCACAAAGGGTGATAAAAAAATCTCTATACCAGAGCAACCTGGTGCAGAGACAATCGACAGGTAATCCTTTCGCTTTCGAAAATACCCGGTCTTCAACGCCGTCTTCAAATGCAATCCCTTTTCGTCGAATCGTTATTCGGAATGGGTTTTATGACACAAGGTTCTCTCTCGGCTAATCCGAATAACGAACCCTTATTTTTAAAAATAAGTGTCACATTCAAATTTCAACAAATTACAACAGTTTTTCCACTTCGATCTTTTAAATAAAAGATCTATCACGAGTCATAAAGGTTCGATGTGGTTTTCGGATATCAACTTGGAATCCGACCCCCGGTCGCACCGAAATTCAAATGTCGTTTAAAAGACGAATATTGATAGAAGGTTATTTAACTATCAATCAACATTCACAACAATTAATGGATTCCAAATAATTTTCCCCAATTATCATTTTCAAAATATCTTTGCAAGGTACAGTTTTAACAATTCAACCATTTGAAAACAAATTTCAAATTAATTTCCACATTTCAATACTTTGAAAACAAATTTCGAATCACTTTTCACTCGTGGAATAAAATTCACGATATTATTTGTTTCCACTGAAGGTCTGCCGAGTTAAAATACTTTAAATAATTTAAATTACTTATCCAAACATATATACTTGGAAATATTTAAATAAAACTATTTTAAAGTACTTTCTTAAATATTAGTTATGAGAATATTATATAAAAATCTCGTATAAAAATTCAATGCCAAACTAATTTTAAAATAAAATTAGTAGATAGAATATAACTATATAAATATCCATTTTCTAAAACAAATATCAATTTAATCTTTAAACAATTACTTCTATAATAAATTAAAATAAAACCTTACTTTAAAGATTTCCAAAATAACCCAAGTAAATAATTTCTCCAAAATAATCTTTCCTTAAAACCATCTTTACAGCTTTAATTTCATATTTATAGACTATACTGAAAAACGTACTCGGCTTTCCAGGGAAAGTACACCTTCCATTTAAAAAATGGTTTATTCAAATCAATTTATTAATCCTTCTGGATTTACTTTAAATTTACGTTCCAAATCCATAAATTCCTTTCCACACTTTTAAAAATAACTCAATATTTATTTTAAAGCAAATTTCCCTTTCTTTTATAAAATTCCCATTGTGAATTTTAGATTTTCAAATATCCACAGATATACTTTTCTCAAATCAATTCCCAAATGTTCACTTTCGACACCAAATCCATTTTCAGAATTGGTTTAACAAAGTTTATTTTTAAACATCAAGTCAATTTTAGATCGATTTCCCAAACACTTATTATTTTTACCAAATCAATATCAAATTGATTTTCTAGTTATTTTCAACACACGAAATCAAATCTTAAATTGATTCTCAAACTTATTTCAAACACCAAATTTATTATATTTTGAAACAAATTCCTTCTTTTAAATTTATTCAATTTTCTAAAATTAGTTTACCATAAATTTTCTAGTTTGTTTTCAAAAATCAAGTTTTATTTATTTCTGGTATCCTACGATACCAAAAGAATATTTGGCTAAATTATAGCCCTCAACAATTTCAATCACAAATAGTCACACATAGATTACAAATAATCAACATACAATATTGAAACAAATTCAAATATTTGAGGAATCCAGTTGGATCCCTCCAACCTGTTTCCTTGCATCCACAGATGTTTGCGATATGTGGGATTTATAAAATATTGTCCGCTATTATGCGGCGCAATAGGGTCTCATCCGCTATATAATGCGAGAAATCAACAACTCCAAATACATATAATACCAATTCCACTTCAAGATGGAATATCACGGTATATGAGTTTAAATATAATAACTTCCGCTATTATGCAGCGTATAGGGTCTAAACTAATATAACTGATAATAAATTTATCATCCAAGCACACAATTAACAATTAAATTTAACTATCACAATTAAATCATCAATCACTAACTGAAATTTTCAATTATTAAAATTTGAGTAAGAAGATCTCACCTTCTTTTATTTTGCAATCCATTCTCATTCCGACTTGATTTTACGGTTTTAACCTTGTATAAGCAATAATACAATTGGTTAATATTCAATTAACCGATAACAAATTTTCGTTTGATAATTTTTATTCAGCTATAAATTTCAATTTTAAACTATTTTCTTTTAAATAATTCCTTGGTAACAAAAATAACTTGGATAAGTTAATTAAACAATTTATCGCCTTCATAAATTATGTTAACATAACTAAATGAATCAAAATATACGCATTTATTAATTAAATTCAAAACTGAAGATCAAACGATAAATACCTTATTACCCAGAATCCTAAAATTCAATTGCGTGAATGCCATACGCGATATCCAGATCGCCGAGCCACCGCCTCGAAACCCCCATCTCAGCCTCAACCCTACGTGAGCCTTCATGGGTGCTGCCTTGGCTTCACCCTCCTCCACCATCGTTATCGATCGCGCCCCACTATCACACGAGTGCTACAAACCCAGTATCGATCGATGCTCAAACCCTAGTGCCTTCGATTTCCTTCATTTCCCATCACCTCTCGCTTGAACTGGAAACTCCTGAACGAGATCGCAACCCAAATCGTGACGCCGCCGATGCTTCCCCTAGGTCGCCGCCATCCCTGCTTGGATCGAAGTTGAGCCGACCGATGCTTTGAATTTGTTTCGCAATTTGAATCCTTTTTTTTTCTCTTGAATGAATCGGTTTCGAATTTGATGGAAGGGGAAAGAATAAACTTGATTTTTCGAATTTGGATTCAGCAGGAAGAAAGGCATACGCGATTTAGATGTGAAGGAAGGTGGCTCTGTACTCGTAGGGTGGCTGATGGAGACGTAATAGGGTTTGACTTAGGAATTTTTTAATATTATTTAATTCCAAAATATCTCGTTTAACATATCTCAAAATTTCGAACACCTATTGAGGTAAGCTGCTAGGCGTTTATAAGGTTTTATCCGCATTTTGAACACAATGGAACGTGTTTCGGAGGCTAGTTCAATCATATGCGCAAGTTACGGAAGTAAACGATCAATTTTAAATTAAATCGATTAAAATAGTTTCTATGCGTTTTGAGCTGCCAGGGTCAAACGACAACTCCGATTGCTATGAAAATTGAAATTCGATAATAGCTAACTATTGCGGATCCAACGAAACTAGTTTCGTCAAATTCCAAGACTGTGCCTCGGAAGGCAATTTTTAAATATCAATTTAAATCATATAATTTCAAAACCGAACAAATCATTTCGAAATTCGATTCTGGAGCTTCCATTATCTTCAGTATCATTAATATAAATTTTCTAAGCCTTCAAAATATTTTTAAATCAGCTTAAAACTGAAGATTCAAATTTTTATCCAGATTTCTATAATTAAACTCAATCATGTGTTTGCCAAATTCAGAGTTATATTTGAAACCCAAGTTAAAATATCATTCAAATATTAAAAAAATTAATTAAATATTTCGAATTCAAATGTTCAAAATTCTGGGCCATCACACGTAATGGAGGAGGTACTGCGCGGCGAGCATCGGTGGAAGTGGAGTCGGGGTTCAATGGCGAACTAAGGCTTTGGATCGCGGGGAACTCGCAATGGAGGGGTGGTCTGTGACGCCCCACCTCTATACCCACGCTAGCCAAGAACATTATGGTAAATGCTGTCAACTAGCACGGAGAATAAGGCTGTTGAGGAGCGACCATCCGTGTAATTGCTTTGCGCGAGCATCGATATGTCAGATAGTATAACATGCATTTCTTTTTCAAGAGGGAAATCCGACATACCGACACAAACTCAAAACTACTACACAGTGGCTATAATATCTTCGGAAACAAATACAGAAATAAACATAACATAAATCAGTCACAGATAATTCATATCACAAAGGCGGAAGAAGATATGAATATATGATTAACATATGGAAGTGTATATCAGAGTAGTGGTCAAAAAGATCCACAATAATAAAAAAGAATAGCAACATGTGCTATACAAAAGAATACAACTATGAGTCTATATCTCAAGTGTATACAACAAAATAAACTACTAATCTAAGTAGTTTGCCAAAAGTCAGAGTAATGAATCCTTGGGAAGAAGTCAAGCAGAAGCACCTGTAACATCTCGGTCTAACCCGAGTATTATTTAATAAGAAAATAATAAACGGATCAGTCTAACTATAAATATCGGACGAAACGATATAGAATAAGAGATATGACTAAACACATAATAATCACAATGCCAAGCTGTGATATATAAGCAGTTGAAAATCGTCAAGGGATTATTCAATGTCACAAAATCTACACAAGAATCACAGAACGTCATACTCCTAATTTAGTTCACCAAACCATAAATATTGACGATAATATAAATGTCAATCACAAAAGTCAATGACACACAAATTCCATAATTCAACACGCGAAATCCAAAAATCACAAAAGTCAATGACGCACAAATTCACCAATGCACAAATATCGATAAAGCTTATCGATGGAAATCACGAAAATTGGTGAAACACAAATTCTAGAAATCATCTCAAGAAATCCAAAAATCACAAAGAGGGGGAGGCCTATCACAAACGGGAGCATAAAGCCCACCAACACGTGTATCACAAACGGAACGCTAATTCCATGGTTGCTAACCATCATAAATTGAGCCGAAGCTCCACAAACGGCCCGAAGACCATGGGTTGCTACCCCACCAAATTGAGTCGAAACTCCACAAAACGGGGTTTAGTCTCCCTCGTAGACAAAGAGACATCGCACATTGCTAGTCTAAATCACAAAGATGATCGTCATGATCAACGAGAAGTGTCAATTACACTAAGCTAGTAAATATATAAGTTTAGCTTCATGTCCCATAAGCACTTGCTTAACTTAAATATTTACGAACAAACTATAGATCTCCACTATAAAATTGTCACAAGGGATTCAATCAAACAAGTCCAAGAATTAACCGAAGAAGTAAACATAAGCGTTTCATACCACTCGTTTTACTAAGTCGTTTAATTAGATTTCTCATACGAGTGAGGTAAAGGTTTGTATATACTAATAGATTGGAAAACGGTTTAAGAAAACGATCTTTGTAATAGAATAGTGTTGAAATCATTTGAAGAAAGAGTTTTGATATTTACTACTAGTATAGAAAACCTTTATATTTTTAAAGTGACAAATCACAAAGAAGATTGTTGGAACAATCAATCACTAAAATTCACATTCGAAGACGTGAATAAAAATCCAAACAAATCGATAAAGAATCCATCGAAATGGATATTCAAAAATCCCTAAAAAGGAGTCATCAAAGTCATAATAAATGATAACAACAAATAGGATCATCACGAATCGATTTAAATTGTAATTCTCAAGCGAATAGGCAAATAGGCAAAACACAACAGTTTCAGACGTCTGAAACAAGTGGTTCAGACGTCTGAATCTGGAAATATAAAGATTTCCAGAACACAATTCAAACGTCTGAACCAAGTGTTTCAGACGTTTGAAATAGGCATATTTTAGCCTATTTTCTTTCTGTTTGAAATAGAACCAATTCAGACGTCTGAAACCCTATATTCAGACGTCTGAATCTGGGAATAGAAATCTTCCCAGACAATATTCAGACGTCTGAATATTCCGTTTCAGACGTCTGAATCTGGGGTTCAGGGCATTCCCTGAACCTAGTCCAAAAATTGCCAAACGAATATCGAAAACGATCGAACGAGCAAATGGCGATGACTAAGGAATTACGTCGAACGACAACCCAGCCTAAACAGCTCTTCGATACACCTCAAATATCAATGTCCAAATATCCATAATAGGATTTTCATAAATTAGACCAAAACACCAAAAATTGGAATATACACGAAATCGATCCAAACCAAAATCAATTGCACACGAATAAATGTTAGGAATTCATACCTAACAATCGAAGATAATTATAGACTAAGATGTGAGATAAAAATCTCACCTTTTTACAAAATCAAACAAGAAGAAGCTTGAAAGCAAATGGAGAATCAACCTCTCTTCAACACAACCCAAATGAGCTTGAATCTATGCTCAAAACAAGAACATTCCCAAAATTAGGTTTAGGAATTTCTGAAATTGGTAAGAGAACAAGTTGGAGAAGAAGAAGAGAATGCTTACCAATGGGTTCTCTTGAATTTGGAGCTAGGAATTTGAGGTTGCAAGAGAAACTAGGGTTTTGGAGTTTTAATTTCCAATCTCTCCCACCATTATAGCCTTAGAACTGAAAAGAGGAAGAAGTGAGGGTGAATGGGGAAGAGTGGTTCAGTTTTGAGTATAAGTTGGCTAGTGGGCTGAACCCAAACTCAAACCCAAAGTGAAAAAGGTCAAATTTTTGACTAACTCCAAATATATCAAAGTTTATACTCAAAAAGGTCGCAAACGGCATTTTAAACTCAATGGGAGTGGTCTCGAGTCCTAATTCGACCGTATGCAAAAAGTAGTTTTTTCGGACTAAAATCCGACTAACGATAAAATATTTAAATATAAAATCGATAAATATGCGGGTTGTTACAGACTCCCCCCTTAAAGAAATTGCGTCCTCGCAATATTTAAGAAGAAGATATGTAGTAACAACCATAAAAGCATATTCAACACAAAAGAAATTTGAAATAAGAATTTCACCTCAAAGAGCACGAGAAAGTAAGTCTGGATGTGTTCGCTCGATGTACTCTCTAGATTCCCAAGAACAATCCTTAGGATTTGAAGACCATTGAACTTTAACAAGCGGGACATCTTTATTTCGAAGGCGTTTGACCTCCGAAGCAACAATTCGAATCGGATGTTGCTTATAAGTTAAATTAGGCGAAACTTCAATCTCTTCCACAACACCGGGCTCAAGAATAGAATCGGAATCTCGAAGGCATTTCCGTAATTAAGAAACGTGAAACACGTCATGGATAGCAGAAAATTGAGCCGGTAATAAAAGGCGATAAGCCATGGAACCAATATGTTCAGTGATAGGAAATGGCCCAATATATCGAGGCGCCAATTTTCCTGATCGACTGAAACGTACAACACCTTTCATTGGTGAAACACGAATAAAAAAAGAGTCTCCAACAGAAAATTCTAATTTCCTACTCCGGTTATCGGCATAGGATCTTTCTCTACTCTAGGCTTCTTTCATCCTATGACAAATAAGATCAATCTTTTCTGTGGAATCACGAATAAAGTCTGGACCTAAAACCAGCTTCTCACTGGCCTCGAGCCAACAAGAAGGAGATCGGCATGGCCTTCCATAGAGTGCCTCAAAAGTTACCATACCAATACTAGATTGGAAGCTATTATTATAGGAGAATTCAACAAGGGAAATATGATCTTCCCAACTTCCCCCAAAATCAAGCACACAAGCACGAAGAAGATCTTCAAGTGTTTGATTCACACGCTCGGTTTGTCCATCGGACTGAGGATGATAAGCGGTGCTAAAATTGAGCTTCGTTCCCAAAGCTTTTTGAAGACTCTTCCAAAATCCACTAGTAAACAATGGATCACGGTCACTAACAATAGAAGTAGGAATTCCATGCAATTTAACAATCTCTTTGATAAAGAGCTTGGCCAAAAGAGGAACGGTTCGGTTACACCGAACGGGAAAAAAATGGGCGGATTTAGTAAGTCTATCAACGATCACCCATAAGCTATCATGACCCGAACGAGAACGGGGAAGGCCATCTATAAAATCCATGGAAATTTGATCCCACTTCCAAATTGGAATTTCTAAAGGTTGCAATAACCCACCGGGCCTTTGATGTTCGGCCTTAACGAGTTGGCAAGTCACGCAACGCTTAACGAAGTTAGCGATGCCAAGTTTCATTCCCTCCCAATAATAAAGTCGCTTCATATCCGCGTACATTTTACTACTACCGGGATGAATGGTGAATTTGGAACGATGAGAATCTTCTAAAATATCTTTTCGAAGATCACTAATATTTGGCACGATAAGTCTACCAAATCTCCGAATGCCGCCACGAGAATCGATATTAAAGTCTTTCAAACCTTCAATATCAATTTTATCCTTAATATTTTGGCCAAGAAGAGCCATTTCGGGATTAGCCTTTGAGCTTCAAGAATGTGGTCTAAAAGAGAAGGATAAGCCTCAAGGCTACATAAAACAAGAGATGAACATAAATCGGAGACACGGTCTCGAATCTCACAAGAGGATAATATCTCGAGATCATTCCATTCGGATATCATCATAGAAACAACCGCTTGTTGCTTGCGACTAAGTGCATCGGCAACACTATTTCCCTTTCCGGGAGTATAAAGGATATCAAGATCATATGGTGCAAGAAATTCGAGCCAACGCTGTTGATGCAAATTAAGTTCCTTTTGAGAGAATAAATACTTCAAGGACTTATGATCGGTATAAAGAACAAATTTCTCTCCTAAAAGATAGTGACGCCAAATACGAAGGGCGAAAACAATAGCCGCGAGCTCTAAATCATGAGTGGCATATCTAGTCTCGGCAGGCTTTAATTGCCTTGAAGCATAAGCAATAACACGTTCTTTTTGCTTAAGAACGGCACCCAAACCAACGCGACTAGCATCGGTATAAACAACGAAATCTTGATTCCCCTCGGGAATAACGAGAATAGGAGCATCAGAAAGAAGCTCTTTTAATTTCTGAAAAGAAGCTTCACATTTGTCCGACCAAATGTATTTAAAACCTTTCTTCGTCAAGCTAGTGATAGGCACGGCAATCTTAGAAAAGTCTTTGATAAAACGACGGTAATAGCCCGCCAATCCGAGGAAAACTAAGAATCTCTGTCACACTCTCCGGTCTCTTCCAATCTTGAATCGCTTCAATCTTTGAAGGATCCACGGAAATTCCGGATTCGGAAATAATATGACCAAGAAACTTCACATGAGATTGCCAAAAATGGCATTTAGAAAATTTTGCCTTCAAACGATTACTCCTAAGAGTTTCCAACACAATCCGAAGATGCTTCTCATGCTCCTCCTCGGTTTTTGAATACACAAGAATATCATCAATAAAGATGAGGACAAACCGGTCGAGGAAGTCTTTGAAAACTCTACTCATAAGGTCAACGAAATAAGCCGGAGCATTTGTTAGACCAAATGGCATAACAAGCCATTCATAAGATCCATAACGAGTACGGAACGATGTCGAAGGAATACTATCCTCTGCAATACGAAGCTGATGAAATCCAGTAGCTAAGTCTAATTGTGAAAAGACTCTAGCACCACTAAGTTGATCGAATAGATCATCAATCCGATTTAAAGGATATTTGTTTTTGATAGTAAGATCATTAAGCTTGCGGTAGTCAACGCAAAGCCTAAGTGTACCATCGGATTTCTTTACGAAAATAGCCGAAGCTCCCCAAGGCGAGGAACTAGAGTGAATAAATTGCTTCGTCTCCAATTCGGATAATTGTTTGCGCATCTCCTCGTTTTCTTTATTGGACATACGATAAGGAGGGCGAGTGATAGGTTGAGCTCCAGGAATAAGATTAATTCTGAACTCAATTGCTCGCTTAGGTGATAATCCTAAAACGGGCTCGAATATGTCGGAAAATTCACGAACGACGTGAATAAGAGAAATAATATCACCCTCATCATCATCATCGTCATCACGAGGATTTAAAGAATATAAAGATGCAACCAAGCTGGAAACTGAATCTTGAAGATTACTAGAAATCTGCTTAACGGATAGTGGATGTCAAAGATAAATAGTCCGCTCAGGACATAGGATGTGAGCTTCATAAAGATTAAGCCAATCCATTCCCAAAATCATTCCAAAGCCTAAATAACGCATGACATGCAAATCGGCTAGGAAAGGAAAATCACACAAAATAATCTCGACATCTTTACACAATAAACTGATTGTTGCGGATCCACCAACCAGATTCGCAATTCTCAAAGAAGTCATTAAACAAGAAAAAGTATCAACAAGTTCTTTTGATATAAAAGAATAGGACGCAGCCGTGTCAAAAAGAACTCGAATAGGATTATCACGAAATAAAATAATTCCATCCAGAATAGAATGAGAAATACCTTGGCCACGAGATGTGTTGCCAGGGGCTTGAGCAACATTTAACTTTCCCTCCTTCTTGCCCTGAAGCTTGGGGCATGAAGATATAATATGACCGGGAACTTTGCAGTAGCGACAAGAGAGAGACCTTGGGCACTTGTTCGCGTAATGGTCCTTCGAACCACAATTATAGCATTCTCCACGACCAAAGGAAGAAGTCTTTGCCATGGAGGTTGCTTGCTTCCCTTTCTTATTAGGATAGGGGCCTTTGAATTTGTTTGACCTTTTCTTGTTGTAAGTCTGGTTTGGAACCCACCACTTCAACATCATTCTCCTTATCCGCCTCTTCAAGACGAAGAGCGATATCAATGAGTTGGTCGAAAGAAACTTCTAATTTTAGAAGTAATGGCTTCTTGAGATTTTTGTTTAAGCCATAGAAGAACCTCTGATTTTTCTTCAATGGGGTGTTGATGTATTCAACCCCATATTTGGAGAGTGATTCAAAAGACGCGACATAATCTTCCATGGAAGATTCACCTTGAACAAGGTCTATAAAACGGCGAGCCAAAGTCACCTTCTCAGCTTCTGGTACGAATTTCAACTCGAAATGTTCCCGGAATTGCTCCCATGTGAGATTCGCTTCATTAATCTCAGAAATAAGAAGCTCGTACCAGTCCAATGCTCTTTCTCGGAGCATACTAGAGGCCACCTGAACTCGGTGAAGGTCAATAAGATTCAAGCGAGAAAAGATTCGATCGCATGACCTTAGCCAAGCCTGTACTTCAATAACAGTTTCGGAGCCTTTGAATGGCTTCCCACCCAAATTAGTGTAATCGCTGCACAAGCGTGCAAATCCCGACTTTGGGTGAGTAGGTTCCGGGTTAGCTCCAGCTGCTTGAGCATTAGTTACTAAATCAAGAAGCTATTGAGTAGTCATAAAAACTCCATCTTGGGGTGGAACACTAGATGGTCTAGCTCTGGGACGGCCTGGTCTAGACATTTCTCTTTCTTTTGAAAGAAAGAAGAAGAAGAAAAAGGTTATTCACCAAATTCAATATCAAGCAATTCTTGATAGTTAAAACAAGGAATCATAAAAGAAAATAGGATGAATCGGTACGAAGACTCGAATAAAATCCTAAAGCACGACTCCTAAGGTAGACTTAGGACGATGATCCTTGTTAAGTTATTCTACATTGTTCCGAAGTTTGGCTCTGATACCAAGCTGTGACGCCCCACCACTATACCCACGCTAGCCAAGAACATTACGGTGAATGTTGTCAACTAGCACGGAGAATAAGGCTGTTGAGGAGCGACCATCCGTGTAATTGCTTTGCGCGAGCATCGATATGTCAGATAGTATAACATGCATTTCTTTCCCAAGAGGGAAATCCGACATACCAACACAAACTCAAAACTACTACACAGTGGCTATAATATCTTCGGAAACAAATACAGAAATAAACATAACATAAATCAGTCACAGATAATTCATATCACAAAGGCAGAAGAAGATATGAATATATGATTAACATATGGAAGTGTATATCAGAGTAGTGGTCAAAAAGATCCACAATAATAAAAAAGAATAGCAACACGTGCTATACAAAAGAATACAACTATGAGTCAATATCTCAAGTGTATACAACAAAATAAACTACTAATCTAAGTAGTTTGCCAAAAGTCAGAGTAATGAATCCTTGGGAAGAAGTCAAGCAGAAGCACCTGTAATATCTCGGTCTGACCCGAGTATTATTTAATAAGAAAATAATAAACGGATCAGTCTAACTATAAATATCAGATGAAACGATATAGAATAAGAGATATGACTAAACACATAATAATCACAATGCCAAGCTGTGATATATAAGTAGTTGAAAATCATCAAGGGATTATTCAATGTCACAAAATCTACACAAGAATCACAGAAACGTCATACTCCTAATTTAGTTCACCAAACCATAAATATTGACGATAATATCAATGTCAATCACAAAAGTCAATGACACACAAATTCCAGAATTCAACACGCGAAATCCAGAAATCACAAAAGTCAATGACGCACAAATTCACCAATGCACAAATATCGATAAAGCTTATCGATGGAAATCACGAAAATTGGTGAAACACAAATTCTAGAAATTATCTCAAGAAATCCAGAAATCACAAAGAGGGGGAGGCCTATCACAAACGGGAGCATAAAGCCCACCAACACGTGTATCACAAACGGAACGCTAATTCCATGGTTGCTAACCATCACAAATTGAGCCGAAGCTCCACAAACGGCCCGAAGACCATGGGTTGCTACCCCACCAAATTGAGTCGAAACTCCACAAAACGGGGTTTAGTCTCCCTCGTAGAAAAAGAGACATCGCACATTGCTAGTCTAAATCACAAAGATGATCGTCATGATCAACGAGAAGTGTCAATTACACTAAGCTAGTAAATATATGAGTTTAGCTTCATGTCCCATAACCACTTGCTTAACTTAAATATTTACGAACAAACTGTAGATCTCCACTATAAAATTGTCACAAGGGATTCAATCGAACAAGTCCAAGAATTAACCGACGAAGTAAACGCAAGCGTTTCATACCACTCGTTTTACTAAGTCGTTTAATTAGATTTCTCATACGAGTGAGGTAAAGGTTTGTATATACTAATAGATTGGAAAACGGTTTAAGAAAACGATCTTTGTAATAAAATAGTGTTGAAATCATTTGAAGAAAGAGTTTTGATATTTACTACTAGTATAGAAAACCTTTATATTTTTAAAGTGACAAATCACAAAGAAGATTGTTGGAACAATCAACCACTAAAATTCACATTCGAAGACGTGAATAAAAATCCAAACAAATCGATAAATAATCCATCGAAATGGATATTCAAAAATCCCTAAAAAGGAGTCATCAAAGTCATAATAAATGATAACAACAAATAGGATCATCACGAATCGATTTAAATTGGAATTCTCAAGCGAATAGGCAAATAGGCAAAACACAACAGTATCAGACGTCTGAAACAAGTGGTTTAGACGTCTGAATCTGGAAATATAAAGATTTCCAGAACACAATTCAGACGTCAGAACCAAGTGTTTCAGACGTCTGAAATAGGCATATTTTAGCCTATTTTCTTTCTGTTTGAAATAGAACCAATTCAGACGTCTGAAACCCTATATTTAGACGTCTGAATCTGGGAATAGAAATCTTCCCAGACAATATTCAGACGTCTGAATATTCCGTTTCAGACGTCTGAATCTGGGGTTCAGGGCATTCCCTGAACCTAGGCAAAAATGGCCAAACGAATATCGAAAACGATCGAACGAGCAAATGGCGATGACTAAGGAATTACGTCGAACGACAACCCAGCCTAAACGGCTCTTCGATACACCTCAAATATCAATGTCCAAATATCCATAAT
This sequence comes from Allium cepa, assembly GCA_030765085.1. Classification (NCBI taxonomy): domain Eukaryota; kingdom Viridiplantae; phylum Streptophyta; class Magnoliopsida; order Asparagales; family Amaryllidaceae; genus Allium; species Allium cepa. The sequence continues at coordinate 1,007,748,541 of CM060945.1, read as the reverse complement.
AGGATTTTCATAAATTAGACCAAAACACCAAAAATTGGAATATACACGAAATCGATCCAAACCAAAATCAATTGCACACGAATAAACGTTAGGAATTCATACCTAACAATCGAAGATAATTATAGACTAAGATGTGAGATAAAAATCTCACCTTTTTACAAAATCAAACAAGAAGAAGCTTGAAAGCAAATGGATAATCAACCTCTCTTCAACACAACCCAAATGAGCTTGAATCTATGCTCAAACAAGAACATTCCCAAAATTAGGTTTAGGAATTTCTGAAATTGGTAAGAGAATAAGTTGGAGAAGAAGAAGAGAATGCTTACCAATGGGTTCTCTTGAATTTGGAGCTAGGAATTTGAGGTTGCAAGAGAAACTAGGGTTTTGGAGTTTTAATTTCCAATCTCTCCCACCATTATTGCCTTAGAACTGAAAAGAGGAAGAAGTGAGGGTGAATGGGGAAAAGTGGTTCAGTTTTGAGTATAAGTTGGCTAGTGGGCTGAACCCAAACTCAAACCCAAAGTGAAAAAGGTCAAATTTTTTACTAACTCCAAATATATCAAAGTTTATACTCAAAAAGGTCGCAAACGGCATTTTAAACTTAATGGGAGTGGTCTCGAGTCCTAATTCGACCGTATGCAAAAAGTATCTTTTCGGACTAAAATCCGACTAACGATAAAATATTTAAATATAAAATCGATAAATATGCGGGTTGTTACATGGTCATTGGTGGAGGCAGTCGAACATGGGTGGGCTAAGCTTGGTTTCACGGCCAGGTGATGGGCGACTCAGTGGTAGGCATCGAGTACTGATGGGTCGCAGTGGGAAGATGAAGTTGCGATGGCTACGATAGGGATGATGGCAGTGGTGGATCGAGGTCGCATTGGCCTCAAATTGTGCACGCGTTGGACTTGGGCAGTGATGTTGGAAGGAGTGGTGAGGTATATTTACAATTAATTTTTCAAATTAAATTTATTAATATATATCTATATATAGGAAAAAAACTATATAAATATAAATATATCTATATAAAATACACATACATATTTTAACTTACCGGTTTATTTTAAAATATGTACTATGGTGATTAACTCGTTTAATTAACTTATTTAATTTTTTTAGTTAGTAAAAATTATATATTATAGGAAAAATTTATTTGAATTAAATTATTAGTTAATTAAATTTACTAAATAGTAATTGATTGTTCAATTATTTCAAATGTTAATAAATCGTATAATGTTTATACAAGGTCTAAAATCGTGAAGAAAATAAGTCGAGATGGAAATGGGTTGCAAATAAAATCAAGATGAGAATTTCTCACTCATTTGGATTTCCATAATTAAATTTAAAAGTTCATATTTAAATTATTGGATGTGCTTGATTGAATTAAAATAATCATTATCGATTGAATATACATTTACATATAGTAATATTTATTTGTAGTTGGATTGGTATTCCCGCATATTTTAGTGGTTGAGACCCTATGCCCTGCATAATAGCGAACGACCCTCTAGACCGCGAAGCGGGATTTGTATTTTATATTGTTGACTAAAATTTGTGGATGTAGGGAAGAACAGGTTAGTGGGATCCAACGGGATTCCTCAAAAATATTTATTGTTTATAAATATATTGATATATGATATGATGGATAAATTGATATGGATTGTGTGTGAATTGAAATATAAAATATTAAATAGAATGGAAATTAAATTTGGTACCTTCAAATTCCATAAATAATTAATTTGAAGGAATTTAAAAGAGAATTTTGAATAGAAAATATTAATATTGAAAATTAGATTTATTTCAAAAAGGAAATTAAGTGGAATAAACATGTATAAATTGACTTGATATTACTTAACTAGTTGTAAATTATTTTAAGTAGAGGTTGAAATCAAATTATATATTAAGATCATGAAAGATGTTTTTCTGAAAATTATGAAAACGGTTTGTTATCGATAGCTAAAGTAGATTTAAAATAAAATGGTATTTTATTAAGTGGAAGAATTATAAAATTTAATTTTAAATTGAATTTGTTTTTATAAGTAGATGAAAAAACAAGCTATTTTATGAATTTATAAACGGGGATTATAAATAAGAAAAAATGATATCACTGGATATGTTGAAATATAAGTTATAGTGTGAACTTATACCAGCTATGGGAATCGTTTTGGAAAGAAATAGTGGAATATATTTCGAATGTGAGAAATGGTTATAAATGTAGATATGGTCGACGTGAGACGAATCAAGAGGGATTTATAAATTGAATTGGCGAATATTGGGTTTTCTTAAAAATATATTTTTATCAAGAAATTAAAATTTGTTTTAAGTGGGATTTTAGATTACTATACTAAATAATTTAATCTACTAGTTGGATTTAGAATATTTTTGAAGTTGGTTATTATAATACATAAATTTTATTGAAATAAATTCTAATTGTGTAAATCATCTTTGCAAATTTATTAATAATTGGATATGAATTATTAATTCTATTTAAGATGTTGATGTTCTAGATCTACCAAAAACACATTTCAAAAATAAACCATTATTCTTATTCATATATATAATTTTAAATGTTTTAATTCATTATAAATCCTCTCGAGATGGGAAAGTGAAGTTTACTAAAAGGGATAAGTTTTTAAAAGTAAGATATTATAGTGGGATTATGGAAACTTAAATAAATTTCCAAAGTATAAGATTGGTGAACTTTGGAAGGTGAAATAAAATTCATAAAGGAAGGTGGAGTGAGAACTGGAATTATAAATAAGCATAATGGCTTTGGAAATATTGAAGGAAGTTAACTAAGTAATATTGGAATTTATAGAATTCATGTAAAATGAGTTGGAAATTTACAAATGAAGTTGTAAATTATTTTTGGGGAAAAGAAATATGAGATAAAAGGGATGTTTTCCAAGTGTTGAATATCAAATGAAGTGGGAAAAAGTATTCTAAGTATTGGGAAGCTTGGAATTGTTTCGTGGAAATAAGAGGGATTTGAAAATTTTCTTAAAAATGTTGAGGTATGGGAAGTAATATCTTGTGTAGATATTTTGAAATAAATTTTGGGGAATTTTTTAAAGGCCCGATGGTTGCTTATAGATGAAGTTTGATAGTTAAATAACCGACTATCAATATTGGCCAATGCGCTGATTGTTTCGAAGAGACCAGGATCAAATTTAATTTTTCAAAAACCACTTCGATCCATTTTGAACGTAATGAATGAATAACATGAAGATAATGAAGATGGTAATCAGATTTGTCTAGACCAAGGACAACTTGTATGGACGAATGCTATCAGAACATGGTCATCGGAGGACGATGAGCATTCTAAGTGAACGTGTTCTAAAAAGGTAATCGCAGCCTCAAGCCTCATCAACTGGGAATGGCTAAAATAGGGGAGCTGCAGTAAGGCTAAGTGGGTAGCTCCTAAGTAGGATAAGGTTACCCCTGCCTAGAGTCCCTTTATTTCGGCTGCGTGGGAGGTTGCTGATCCCAACCACGAGGAGATCTTATTCGGGCTATCGGTAAGGGGTAGTCCGGTCTTGTGTTACAAGGGATCAGGATTGGTCCTCGGTACATTATTCTAGAGGTGTACTATGACGGGCGGTACCCCAGTAGCCCAGTCATTCGATGGAATCCATTCTCTAATAAGCGCCGTACGGTTTTGATTGTGCCCAACTATGCTGGAATGTGAGATGCAAGCATTTCAGCTATATTCTATTTACTTTCTATAGAAACAATTATAATATCAAACGGATTTGATAAAAATGTTTCGATTATCGTAAGGTAAAACCCATCGTGTTTATGTGTGACGCGGTCTTACGAGATACCATTGTTTTTAAAGAATTTTTAATAACTCTAATAATTCAAATCGAATGTATTTTCTGATGCTGGTTTTCCAGACTAACTCGGGTGTTATTTTATTATAATGCTCGGGTGAGATCGAGTATTACAGATTCAGGTTAGGATGCTATGGAGCTCAGAAGATGAGCTGAAAGGTTTTCTGACGTATATCTCATACATTATTATTTCCGTTGTGTGAGGATAAGTTGTTGTAACTGTCTTGATTTATGTATTGATTGTGTACTCTGATGATTGTAAGTATAAGTAGTTACAGATTCTTTTGTATTAATCCTATTATTATATATTATATTTTGTTCCGCTGCGATTGTGAGGTTCTGTGTTGTCATTTTCTATCTTCTTCTTGTACCATTTTTCTTTTTAACCCTAGTGAATCATATTTCCGTCCAATATGAGTTAAACTAATGAAGAATACTGTCGACACAAAGGGGTATAGATTTGTGGGCCATTATAGAAACCTTATTGTTCATGACAGCCCATATTTCGAAAGGTTAAATCCACAATCATCCACATAAGTCCTACATAAACAATCCAAAACGCTGATAATCAGTGAGATCAATAGAAAAATAAGAAAGGAAAAGGAAAACAGACATAATCTCATAGTGGAATGACAAAATATAATAATCAAATAACAGTTCATGAAGCAGTTTACTATACATTTGATAATAATCGATACACATTTATCGGAGTTATATATATATATGTATATCTGGGATAGATAATCAATACAGCAGAATAGCATGATGCAAGGAATAATAATAATAGTAATATATCAAATCTTTGTCTTCATCCTCCGGAGAATAATCTTCAATATGCTGAAAAACTGAGGACTGAACCGAGCGTAAATAAAATCCAAAACGCTCGAGTCAGGATTAAAATAGTCTTTTGTAAGTCTAATCAATATCATGAAATATAAGTGCAATAACTTAAGAGATGTTACGGGTTTTTCCATCTCCTAAGGATCCATCAAATTATCTATACATAATAGTGTACCCTATAATAGATAATTTCTATCAATAAAATAAATATCAAAATGGCGTTAAGGCTTTACATTATCCCCCTTAACACATTTTTATACCATGTAGCAGGTCATGTAACACAACTAGTAACGATGGTAACCAGTGAGTCATCTATAGGTATAATACTAAACCAAAGTCGTAATGGGCTTATATAAGGATAAATATAATAAGGCGCGTGAGGTAATGCCCAAGGTAGGGTTCAACTAGTTTACCCTTTCTAACCGGTAGTAACCCATACATAGCCGACCGCGACAATCAATCCAAACGAAAAAAGTGCACCAATCGAACATGAAATCATGATAGTTTTACAAGGAATCAACGTCGTTAGAGGTAGCCAACCTCGTTTGCCAGACATAGGCTTGTTTTAGTCATATTAGTTAAGATACGAGTGTCAAAACTATCCACCATCGTTCCCTTACTTCATTTTAGTAAACTTAGACAATTCAACCATTACATTCTGGATATCACCCACCGCGTACATGGTTGTCAAAGTGGTTCCAATATTGACCATGAGTTCGCCAATAAGAGGCCCTGCTCTCTTTAACAACCGAACATCGTTTTACACACCGGTTGGTTCTTCTATATTTCGAAAACAATTCATACCTGATATCAATATATCATACTCGTTTCAAAATCATATCCATTTCGAAATTATCATATCCTCTTCAAAAATCAAATCTATTTCGAAATCATCATATTCGATTCAAAAATCATATTTTACTTCAAAATATCAATACAATTCAATATATCAATTTCACTTCAAAATTTGGTTCAAATTAAATTTAGGTTATAACTTCACATTAACCAAATTCGCATTTAAATCCAAGATTTAAATATAAAGATTCCACCCCTTTTTCCAGTTTGAATTTTTGAAAATAGTTTAAATAGTTTTAAAATATTTATAGAAAATAGTTTGAGTAATAAAAATGGTCTATAAGGTATAATAGTTTGGAAAATCAAAAATAATACGAATATTTAAAGAAGATAGATTTTAAATAGTTTATACTTAAATAATGTATTCGAAATATTGTAACGACCCAAGAATTTTAATGATTTAAATAAAGTAATTAACTAAATTTTTCTTGAAATTAAATAATAAAAATTTTGCACCAAAAATTTGATATATAGTATGCTTATATTGAAGCATAGCAAGTGGCAGATTTTTATCAGAAAATATTTAAGTTTGTATTTGTTGTGAAATTTCAATTTATATTTAAATAAATTGAGTATTTGATGAAAATAAAATACTTTGAAATCTGAATATTTTTATATAATTAAAATGTTTTAACAATTTTCAAGTGAGACGTCATATTTCGTATCATCAAATTTGGACCGCTCTGTCCCCGTTTATCTTATTTTCGGCGTCTTAGCAGCAGTTTTGACAGCGAAAATTGAGTTTTGATAGGTGGGTCATATCTGTGTACCATTCTGTTCGTCTCGTCATGCTGATCCTCACAGTATATTAAATCATGTATCTCAGCATCCGATACGCGATGAAATCTGCGAAACGGTTAGCCATATTTATACCTGTTTAAGTCTTCTGGACTTTTCAGTGTCCGTTCTTTGCCTCTGGTAAAGCTAATAGCCACAAGCCTTTATTATTTTTCAAAATTTAAGGTGTGACGCCCCACCTCTATACCCACGCTAGCCAAGAACACTACGGTGTAATGCTGTCAACTAGCGCGGAGAATAAGGCTGTTGAGGAGCGGCCATTCGTAGTTAGGCCTTACACTAGTATTGGTTATCTCGATAGGAGTGGTATATATATTATTTTATTTTTCATCTCTAATTTAACTACTCCCATCGACATACCCCAATTCCAGTATAAAACGAAATACGATGGTTCATAATAGTTTAGGACGGTAAATATAATAATAACACAGATAATATAAATAAATGCGGAACATAGATAAAAAAAGTCTCATACATATATATAACTGATATCAGTTACAATATATTTGACACAATGCATATGATACAACTACAACAGTCGACTCAGGAAGTTATATATACAAGTACATTATCGACTAACATACATGAATACATATCAACCTATGTTATGACACGACAACTCCCAAAAGATATGAAAGTCTTCATAGCTCAAACAGCTACCCAAAGCAAGATATCTACAATCTGAAATAACTCGGGTCTGACCCGAGTATTAAATTCAAAAGAAAATAATACACGGGTCAGTCTAATTCAAACTCAGTTATTAGTGCACAGAAGCAATAATAATTAAATAACAATTAGACGACAGTCAAAATAAATTCACATATCCGATCCTTTAACAAGAAAATCGGATAACGGTGAATATAACATGTAATAGTGTTTAACAACAAATCAGCAAACTCAAAATTATCAACGAAGATAGATGAAAGGATTATTAATAAAGATAATTTAGAAAACAGCAGAATTGCCAAAACGGCAATTAACAACAAAATCTAATTATTGAATAAATAATTAGAAACTCATAATCTAATTCTCAAGTAGATAATTAGACAATAACAAAATGATTGAATCAAATCAAATCAAAGATAATTTCTAAATATTGAATTGGACAAAGAAAACAATCTAGTAATTGAAAATATCAATTAAAATATCAACTCGGGTAGGGCTGCAGTACGCACACGCGTGTACTGCCTCGCCACTACAACATGCATTACACCAAAGGTCAGCGCATCAAAAGAAAAAGAAATACCAATAAAATCAATACTGTGTGGCTGTAGTTCACGCTTGCGTGCACTGCCCTGCCACAACAATGATGATGTACACAAAAGATCAACGAACCAAAATCAATGAAGGTTCAAATATCAATGCCACGGCCTCAATGGTCAAAGTAGACAGGCATGGACAATGTGCACGTATGTACACAATGAAAGTTCACAAACGAACGCAAGGTCAAACCCGAATACCGGATTCAACTCAAGTGCATGTATCATAAACCAAATATACAACTGCACATGAACTACACGACTTGAAGTTCAGTGGACAGTGCAATGAAGGCCACAAGGATACAAGGGCAAACTGCAACTAAAAACTACAGCCACCACAAGATCACAATGCAACAAAAACTGTCTCGAAGCAAATTAGTGGAGATTATCAAAATTCAGTAAAATCAGAAGCAAGCTAAAATCAATACATCTAGAAACCAAATCAAGATAGTGACAATAAGGCACTCCAAATACAAGACAAGACTGCATCAAGATTGCAGTCACGAGAAGGTCAACAGCAAGCAACCAGGATTAACATTTTAACACAAATGTACATGTATGCATATATAGGTACATGCATACATATCTACTCAATAAAACAGGGCCAGTGAACAAAGCTCATTTATGCAGGTAAATGAGGATGCAATAAAGCCAAAGTAAGCAATCATAAACAAAGTCGAAGTCAACTGGACCGAACAACATGTAACAACAGTTACAAGTGACTCAGGAAAACGTACAGAAGCATCAACAACTACAGTTGCAACATAAAGCAACAGTAAAAAGAAACAACATCATATGAATAGTTTCAAAACAATTAAGCAGAGATGTTTTCAAAGCATGCTACTGTTATAACAAAATCAGGCAGCAGTTTTAATTAGACATCTTTAACGAGACGATGCCCAAATCAAAATAGGTCAAGTGCCATAATGAAGCAGTGCAACCTCAAGAAGCTCAAATGCAAATATGATAGTGAAACAGGTCATAGTGAAAATAAAAAATGCAATGACCAGCTACAATATGCTCAGTGTCGACTAAGGCACAGAGAAAATTCAAGTGAAGCCAAATAAAAACCAAGGCATCTTGTATATATACAATGCCAACCAAAGTAGTGGAACTGCAACAACTGGAATGAGCACAACATCAAAAATCAAGTTTTACAGTCGAAGACAAATGCAGTGCAAAGCCGTGAGCTATTGAGCAAACACATGGATTCACAAATCAATTTCAAGTAAAAAGAATCAAGTCCGGAGTCAGAAAATCCTCAACATCAAAACAAAATGAGTGGACGAAGCCAAGTATGTACAAAATCACTAAATTGTCAAAAATCTCATAATGGCCGAAGTCAATAATTGACAGAGATTCAACTAAGTCAGATTTCAAAACCAAGTATCAACAGAAATCGAACGAGAGCATAGCACTAAGTTCGAATTAAGATGTGAGTATAAATTACTCACCTTGTCGACGAATTTAGAAGAAGCCGAGCAAACCAGAAATCGAGCGAAGCCAGAGCAACCGAGGGAAGACAAACGAAGTTCGAACCCTTGCGGCCATTGTCTTCGATTTCTATGCCCTAATTTTTGAAAGGGGGACGAACGAGAAAGGCTGCCATTTCGTTTGTATGTTTTTAATTTAGGGTTGCGAATGAAAAATGAAAAAAAGGGGGGAAAAGAACGGGTATTAGCCTTGCAAATTTTCACGGCCCAATTAAAAACATGGGCCACTATTTAATTTTTAAAACCCATCAATCTTTTTAACAATTTTATAAAAGAATTTTAACTCAATTTAAAAAACTTCAATTGGTAGTTAGCGAAAATATTAATCGTTTAATGTCAATTACAAACTGATGCGAAACACCGGGTTGTTACAGACTTCCCTCCTTAAAGAAATTGCGTCCTCGCAATCTAACGGAATAAATGGACAAAAAGTAACAACCCAAAAACATAACAACACAATCATAAAAGAAATTCACAAATTCTCTACAAAATTAAATTATCAAATAGATAATCAGAATACAGAAATCACAAAACAGCAATATCTAATTATCGATACGATAATTAGAAGACAGCAAAATCTAATTATCAACAAAGATAATTAGAAAACAAAAATCACAAGTCGCAAAATTGAAAATATCTAATTACCAAAAACGATAATTAGAAATTACCATAACGGTAATCAAATTTCAAATCAACAAATATTCAATTATCAAAACGATAATCAAATCTTAAATCACAAATATTTAATTATCACAAACGATAATTAAATCTCAAATATCTAATTATCACAAGCGATAATCAGAAACAACAAATATCTGATTATCAAAAACGATAATCAGAAATCACAAATCAACGAATATTTAATTATCACAATTAATAATCAAATCTCAAATCACAAATATTTAATTATCACAAACGATAATTAAATCTTAAATATCTAATTATCACAAGCGATAATCAGAAACAAAAAATATCTGATTATCAAAAACGATAATCAGAAATAACAAACATCCGATTATCAAAAACGATAATCAGAAACCACAAATATCCGATTATCAAAAACGATAATCAGACACCACAAATATCCGATTATCAAAAACGATAATCAGAAATCACAAACGATAATCAGAAATCACAAACATCCGATTGTCAAAAACGATAATCAGAAATCACAAACATCCGATTATCAAAAACGATAATCAGAAACCACAAATATCCGATTACAAAAAACGATAGTCAGAAATCACAAACATCCGATTATCAAAAACGATAATCAGAAATCACAAATATTCAATTAACGAGTTTGGAATTAACCGAAATAGCAAACGCACATGTCCCATAACCACGTGTTTTACTAAATCGTTTAATTCACTTCATCGTTTTCTTAAAAGTGCATAATTGTATATTTTAAAAATAACATTTCACATTCTCAAATGGACAAGTCCGGAATTAAGCGAATCAGTAAAAGAAAGGGGTCATAGTCCTCGATTTTTCTGAAACATTTAAATCGCTTCCTCATTCTTTTGAAAGCGTAAACTGTAAAAAATTTGAAAACAATTTTGATTTATATTTTGAAACAATTTTTAAAAATAATAATTTTTTTAAAATACGTGATTAAAACAGCAACATCAGTAGCAACTTTGACAAGGAAATTTCACTTCTCAAAATACCGTAAAAACGGACAACAAAATCAGCATTGCGGGTAACCGCTTGAAAATTCATTTTATAATTGACGGTTACTGAAGTTAATATGTCAAAATCTCATCAAAATAATTGGCATCAAAATATAATACCAATGAATGTTCATTCATCAAAAATGTCACAAGCATCTTCTCAAAGATAGAAAGGGGTATCATACCCTAAACTTGTATTCATAACAAGTCAATGACACACGAATTCACCAATGCACAAAAATTGATAAAACTTATCAATAGAAATCACGAAAATTGGTGAAGCACAAGTTCTAGAAATCATCACAAGAAATCCAGAAAACACAAATTCTAGAAATCTACACAAGAAATCCAGAAAACACAAAGAGGGAAAGAGGCCTATCACATGACGGTCCGAAGACCATGGGGAGCTACCCCATATGGGTTAGTCGGAATCACCCAGATGAGGTCTAGGCTAACCAAAAAGAAAAAAGGTATGTGTGAGTGGAATCACACAAATGGTGTCTAGCCTAACCTTGCAAACAAAAAGGTATGTGTGAGCGGAATCACACAAATGGTGTCTAGGCTAACCAAAAAGCAAAAAGGTATGTGTGAGTGAAATCACACAAATGGTGTCTAGCCTAACCTCGCAAACAAAAAGGTATGTGTGAGCGGAATCACGCAATGGTGTCTAGGCTAACCAAAAAGCAAAAAGGTATGTGTGAGTGAAACCACACAAATGGTGTCTAGCCTAACCTCGCAAACAAAAAGGTATGTGTGAGTGGAATCACACAAATGGTGTCTAGGCTAACCAAAAAGGAAAAAGGTATGTGTGAGTGGAATCACACAAATGGTGTCTAGCCTAACCTCGCAACAAAAAGGTATGTGTGAGTGGAATCACACAAATGGTGTCTAGATTAACCTTGCGGACAAAGAGATGTGTGAGCCGGAATCACACCCATGAGGTCTAGTCTAACCTTGCAAACAAAGAGACGTCGCACAATTGCTAGTCTAAATCATAAAAAGGGGAAGGCCTATCACAAAATGGGAGCATGAAAACTCACCAACTGGTATCACAAAACGAGACGCTATCTCATGGTGGCCAACCATTAAATTTTGACACATGAATGGTCCGAAGACCGTGGGGCACTACCCCACATATGTGATGGCGAAACATCACACAAATGCGATGGCGAAACATCACAAGAGCGGGGTCTACTCTCCCTCGCAGACAAAGAGACATCGCACCGTTGCTAGTCTAAATCACAAAAATGATCGTCATGATCACCAAGAAGTGTCAATTACACTAAGTTAGTAAATATAAAAGTTTAGCTTCATATCCCATAACCACTAGCTTAACTCAAATATTTACGAACAAACTGTAGATCTTCACTAGAAAATTGTCATAAGAGTTTTCAATCGAACAAGTCCAAGAGTTAACCGACGATGCAAACGCAAGTGTTTCATACCACTTGTTTTACTAAGCCGTTTAATTCGATTTCTCATCCGAGTGAAGTAAAGGCTTGTATATACTAGCAGATTGGAAAATGGTTTAAGTAAAGAGCTTTGTAATAAAATAGTTTTGAAATTGTTTGGAGAAAAGGGTTTTGATATTTACTACTAGTATAGAAAACCTTTATATTTTTAAAGTGACAAAGCATAAAAGTGATTATAGAAACAATCAATCACAAGAATTCACATACGAAGATGTGAATAGAATCCAAAGAAATCGATACCGAATCCTTCAAAAGGTATGTTCATGAAAATCCCAAAGAAAATGTCACTAAAGTCGCTAATAAATGATAGCAACAAATCGGGGAATTAACACGAATCGATTAAATTTGAAAACCAAATCAATTCACTAAAATTCACATTCGAAGACGTGAATAAAATCCAAAGAATTCGATTCCAAATCCATCAAAGTAGAAATACCCAAAAATTCCAGAAATAGAAGTTATAACAACTAATCGGAAAAGAAGAATCGATTAACAATTGGAAAAACAAAGCAAAACGAGCATAAATGTGTTACAACTAATTGTCGATGTTTTATCTCTCATCTTTGCCTATGATTATCTTTGATTGTTAAGTATGAATTTCTAATGTTTATTCATGTGCATTTGAATTTGTTTTCGTGAAATTGCTAGTTTATTGATTTCCAAGACTCTGACTTTGTTTGCCATTGAATCCTTTGATGAGGATGTTGATTCGTTTTGTACTCGACTGTGGCCAATAATTGTTGACTTCAGCATTGACTTGATTTTTATTTTTGTTGAAGTCATTTATGCATTGTTCCGTGTAAGTTATGTTTTATACTATGTCCATAAACCCTAGGCTCTGATACCAAGCTGTGACGCTCCACCTCTGTACCCACGCTAGGCAAGAACACTACGGTGTAATGCTGTCAACTAGCGCGGAGAATAAGGCTGTTGAGAAGCGGCCATCCGTAGTTAGTCCTTACACTAGTATTGGTTATCTCGATAGGAGTGGTATATATATTCTTTTATTTTTCATCTCTGATTTAACTACTCCCATCGACATACCCCAATTCCAGTATAAAACGAACTACGATGGTTCATAATAGTTTAGGACAGTAAATATAATAATAACACAGATAATATAAATAAATGCGGAACACAGATAACAAAATTCTCATACATATATATAACTGATATCAGTTACAATACATTTGACACAATACATATGACACAACTACAACTGTCGACTCAGGAAGTTATATATACAAGTACATTATCGACTAACATACATGAATACATATCAACCTATGTTATGACACGACAACTCCCAAAAGATATGAAAGTCTTCATAGCTCAAACAGCTACCCAAAGCAAGATATCTACAACCTGAAATAACTCGGGTCTGACCCGAGTATTAAATTCAAAAGAAAATAATACACGGGTCAGTCTAATTCAAACTCAGTTATTAGTGCACAGAAGCAATAATAATTAAATAACAATTAGACGACAGTCAAAATAAATTCACATATCTGATCCTTTAACAAGAAAATCGGATAACGGTGAATATAACACGTAATAGTGTTTAACAATAAATCAGCAAACTCAAAATTATCAACGAAGATAGATGAAAGGATTATTAATAAAGATAATTTAGAAAACAGCAGAATTGCCAAAACTGCAATTAACAACAAAATCTAATTATTGAATAAATAATTAGAAACTCATAATCTAATTATCAAGTAGATAATTAGACAACAACAAAATGATCGAATCAAATCGAATCAAAGATAATTTCTAAATATTGAATTGGACAAAGAAAACAATCTAGTAATTGAAAACATCAATTAAAATGTCAACACGGGTAGGGCTGCAGTACACGCACGCGTGTACTGCCTCGCCACTACAACATGCATTACACAAAAGATCAACGCATCAAAAGAAAAAGAAATACCAATAAAATCAATACCGTATGGCTGCAGTTCACGCTTGCGTGCACTGCCCTGACACAACAATGATGATGTACACAAAAGATCAACGAACCAAAATCAATGAAGGTTCAAATATCAATGCCACGGCCTCAATGGTCAAAGTAGACAGGCATGGACAATGTGCACGTATGTACACAATGAAAGTTCACAAACGAACGCAAGGTCAAACCCGAATACCGGATTCAACTCAAGTGCATGTATCATAAACCAAATACACAACTGCACATGAACTACATGACTTGAAGTTCAGTGGACAGTGCAATGAAGGCCACAAGGATACAAGGGCAAACTGCAACTAAAAACTACATCCACCACAAGACCACAATGCAACAAAAACTATCTCGAAGCAAATTAGTCGAGACTATCAAAATTCAATAAAATCAGAAGCAAGCTAAAATCAATACATCAAGAAACCAAATCAAGACAGTGACAATAAGGCACTGCAAATACAAGACAGGACTGCATCAGGATTGCAATCACGAGAAGGTCAACAACAAGCAACCAGGATTAACACTTTGACACAAATGTACATGTATGCATATATAGGTACACGCATACATATCTACTCAATAAAACAGGGCCAGTGAACTAAGCCATTTGTGCAGGTAAATGAGGATGCAATGAAGCCAAAGCAAGCAATCATAAACAAAGTCGAAGTCAACTGGACCGAACAACATGTAACAACAGTTACAAGTGACTCAGGCAAACGTACAGAAGCATCAACAACTACAGGTGCAACATAAAGCAACAGTAAAAAGAAACAACATCATATGAATAGTTTCAAAACAATTAAGCAGAGATGGTTTCAAAGCATGCTACTGTTATAACAAAATCAGGCGGCACATTTAATTAGACATGTTTAACGAGACAATGCCCAAATCAAAATAGGTCAAGTGCCATGATGAAGCAGTGCAACCTCAAGGAGCTCAAATGCAAACATGACAGTGAAACAGGTCATAGTGAAAATAACAAATGCAATGACCAGCTACAATATGCTCAGTGTCGACTAAGGCACAGAGAAAATTCAAGTGAAGCCAAATGAAAATCAAGGCATCTTGTATATATACAATGCCAACCAAAGTAGTGGAACTGCAACAACTGGAATGAGCACAACATCAAAAATCAAGTTTTACAGTCGAAGACAACTGCAGTGCAAAGCCGTGAGCTATTGAGCAAACACATGGATTCACAAATCAATTTCAAGTAAAAAGAATCAAGACCGAAGTCAGAAAATCCTCAACATCAAAACAAAACGAGTGGACGAAGCCAAGTATGTACAAAATCACTAAATTGTCAAAAATCTCATAATGGCCGAAGTCAATAATTGACAGAGATTCAACTAAGTCAGATTTCAAAACCAAGTATCAACACAAAATCGAACGAGAGCATAGCACTAAGTTCGAATTAAGATGTGAGTATAAATTACTCACCTTGTCGACGAATTTAGAAGAAGCCGAGCACACCAGAAATCGAGCGAAGCCAGAGCAACCGAGAGAAGACGAACAAAGTTCGAACCCTTGCGGCCATTGTCTTCGATTTCTATGCCCTAAAAAGGGGGACGAACGAGAAAGGCCGTCATTTCGTTCGTATGTTTTTAATTTAGGGTTGCGAATGAAAAATGAAAAAAAGGGTGGTAAAGAACGGGTATTAGCCTTGCAAATTTTCACGGCCCAATTAAAAACATGGGCCACTATTTAATTTTTAAAACCCATCAATCTTTTTAACAATTTTATAAAAGAATTTTAACTCAATTTAAAAAACTTCAATTGGTAGCGAAAATATTAATCGTTTAATGTCAATTATAAACTGATGCGAAACACCGAGTTGTTACACAAGTTATGAGTTTTTCTTTTCTCCACTGGTTCCAATATATTTCTAGTTTGTTTCCCTCGCTCATTCTCTTCTCACTTTTCCCGTATAATCTGTTCGTTCCGCTTTCATATTTTTCGTCCCCTCTTCTTTAATTTGTTCCGCGAAAAAAATTAAACAACAAAATATATATTGTTTTTTCTCAAACAAACCTTGCTGCGCGTGCTCGTCTATTCTCTGTTTTTTCTCTAATCTCTTCTTTTGTTTTAGCCATTCATTTTCTTTTGAAGTTATGAATATTAATGTTCGTAACTTTGTATATTTGCTTTTGGATTAACAGCTTCTCCTTCCTCGTGCTTTTAAAAAAATAAGTTTGCATTCATGGTTTCTGGAAGCCGACCACGCCTTTTTTATAACCCACCTTCTCAAACCCTCTCCATACCATTTGCATTTACCTTCTCCTTGACCACCACGAACGACCACCTGATAAACCATGCGACCCAAAACTTTACCGAACGGCGAACTCCTCCTTCCCACACCAGTAGCATCCAATGCCAAAACCCACGCCTTGCAGCTATCGACCGATCCACTTTCTCACCAAGCAGTTGCAAATACCTAGCGGCCAACTTGACCACTACCCACCTCAACACCCCAACTCCATCTTGCTATAGTCGCTTCCCGCTGTCCGCTTGCTCCTTACAAACATGAATATATAATGTAATATATGAAGTTATATATAGTAGCAAGCCTGTTGTTCTCTCCACCGAATGCCATGAACAGCGAACCCATCCACCTCGCACACTCCAGCCGAAGCCACCATCTCCCTACACACTCCATCATTGACCCAAACTCTGGCACGTTTGCTCAATTCAGCTCTCACCGGACCCAAGTAGCCTGATCCCTCTGCTCCACCACTGACGGAACCCACCTTGTCCTCTCTTGCCGAATCCATGTTACCACCTTGATCCATCGAGCCACCCTTAGCCTTCCACCAATTGCGTAAGCTGCATCCACCTTTTCTTTAAAAAAATAAAAATAAAAACAATAATATATATATATATATATATATATATATATATATATATATATATATATATATATATAGGTTCTCATATATTGGTTGCATTCACATATATGTCTGCGAAGCCTGCTGTTCTTCTTCCAAGTGCTGCAACCGAACTAATAACCTCGTCCATCCTCCTTTCATTGCCTAGCATAGTCGCGGTCCTTGTTAACTTCTCTTCCTCTTGTTTAAAAGAAAGGAGTGTGTGTGTGTATATATGTATCTATATATGTATGTATATATATTTCATATTTTTTTTGTTTCCATTTATATCAACCTAGTTTTGATTTGTTTTATATCAATTCCAAGTTATAAGATTTTCTTTGTTCCTCGAATTCATGTTCCCCTAGCTTTGCTTTTGTATTGTCATTTGGATCGGTCGATTGTCAATTTCGTGATTCAATTTGTTGCTTGTTTGTGTTGTTAAACTTGATAGCCTCGAAAGGTGAGCCATCACTCACAATTAACATTCTTGTGTTTAGTAAATTTATTTCACATTAAATGACGATAGAAATATGTTGTTAGATTTGATTTGCTAAATTTTTAATTTTGATATGTTATTATCTGTAATTGCTTATCTATATTAATTGACATATGACACGTAACCTGTTATATATATTTTAGGTAAATTATTAATTACGATTGTATATGCTTGTCATTGATATGTATGTTATTTTATGCTATTTTATATTCTCACAATATAAGTTCCCTGTTATTTAGGAATTCCCAATGGGTTGAAATGGTACATACCTGAAGGATCTTATGGATTAGGGGAAAATCGTTATGGGTTGACATGATAAACCAAAACGGTTTTCATTGATTGTTAAATTTTAGGATTGCGGGTTGAAATTATATATAAGCGTAAATATTAAATTATTGCGGATTGAAATGATAAATATCTGTATCATTTGACCAAAGGATAGAAAATTATATATGGACACTGCTAATCTATTTTTAAATGATTTCCATAATTTTGAAAGGAAAATATTTGGGTTTTAATGTATACGGATTTTCCAAATACAACATAAATATTTTATTTTAATATTATAAAATTTATATTATAAAATTTTATGTTTGGAAATTTTGATTTGAAAGTATCAGTTAAGTTTTGGAAAATGAAAATTTAAGATTTTACCTATAATTTTACTATTTTTAAATATATAAAATAAGATTCAATAAAATAGAATATATTCAATAATAAGTTTCAAGTTCATAAAATTTAATATAATAAAATTTAATTTAATTAATATATATATATGTAATATGTTCATGTATTTATTTAAAATTATATTAATATTTATTAATAGATTTTGTAATAACATCAATAAATTAAGGTTGGAAAGTTAAATTGAAATTGATTTGAAATTTTATTTGTTTAAGAATTGTATTTAAATAAGAATTGATTTGAACTTATTAATTTTGAGATTTTTAAGGTGTGATTTTATAACTTGATTTAATTAAAGGGTATTAAATGAATATTTCAAATATAGATAACATAAAAATTGAATGTTTGATTTGATTTAAATTTTAATTGAGATTTTATGTAAATGTTTAATTAAAAGTGATTAAGCGAATAATTTCAAGTTTAAATATAATTGAAGTTAGATATTTAATTTTGACTAAAAATTATAATCTGAAAATTTATTTAAATATTTATAAAAGTGTATCTTTTAGAATTTAAATTAAATTTAAGTTGAGTTTCGAAATAGAAATGAAATTTATCAAATTGAGTTATTGTAAATTATTTGAATATTTAAACTTGGAAACCTATTGAATTGGAAGTGGTTTAAATTTGTTGTTTAAAAGTAGATTTGAAATCCATATAAATTAAACATGGTTTTAAATGGTTATAATGAGGATTGAATTGAACCTTAATATTTTTAATTGAAATTGCCGAACGGAGATTGATTTAAATTTAATTTTTAGAGCTAAAGTTGGTTTGAGTTGATTGAAATTGGAAGAAACAACTCTAATGTGGAACTATTTTTGATATAAACTCTTTTAAATATATATAGTATTTTAATATATATGTTATTTTAAGTTTATAAACAATTTCAAATATATATATATATTTTAATATATAAACTATTTTTAATATATAAAATATTTTAATCTGTAACCTATTTTTAAATATAAATTTTTTAATGTATAACTTTTCCAATATATAAACTACTTTCAGTATTCAAACCATTTAAGTTGGAACTGTTATGATTTAAAAGTGAATTATAAATTAAAGTGAATATGATTTCGAAAGTGATATGATTTTGAACTGAATATGATATTTTGATATGAAGTACGAACTGTTTGAAATGAAAATAACCACACTGTGAAATAAGCGTTTGGTTGTTAAAGAGGCCGGAATCAAATATTGTCATACTCATTAACAATACCGAAAACCACTTTAACAACTATGCAAGTGGTGGAGATTCCAGAACGAAGTAGGAAGGTTTGACAAACATATGTATGAGGTATGAACATAGCACTGACTCTCTCAAGTCAGTTTGATGTAGCAATAACAAGAGCTATATCGGGCCATGTGAAGTCGCTCCTCCTATCGGGCACATTTCTTTGATACCATTCTATTACTTGGTGATTTAATTGGGTGCACATTTGATTTGGGAGTGTGTTTGAGTTGGGCGGTAGTAGCTGGTATGCGTTACCACCAGTCCAGGAGTGCAAAACGGTAGTATCCTTATGACGCCCCACCTCGAGACCCACATTAGCAAAAGAGTATTACTTGCTGATACTATCTGCTAATGCGGAGAATAGGGGTGATTAGAAGCGACCATCCATAGCTTTGTCTTAAACATATATTAAATACGTCGATTTGGTGCTCTAAATTTTTTTCTTTCCCAAGTGGATTGACATATTCAATAAATGCTTAATACAAAACTACATTGGCTAACAGATTTATCAGAATAAAATACAACTACCATATGTACAATACAATCACAAAACATCAGATAAACATATATATACATATACACTGATACATCCCAGTACAATACAAAATGATACATCGGCAGTGGTACAAGGACCACACTATATATACAATGAGTCATAAAATATAAATTCACATCTGAGTCATAGACTAGAACAAAAACTACGAAAAGGAGATAAGCAGATATCCACGGCGGAAGCAGCAAAGAAAAGTCCTAAAGCAGGTATCTAACCTGAAACAACTCGGTCTGACCCGAGCATGTAAAAATACACGGGTCAGTCTAGCTTAAACAACTGATTAGCAATAGATAAATGATAATATGAAGCATAAGGTAAAGGGGTTATAATTCTCCTCGAAGGAGAAGAAGTAAATCAAGGTACATATCCTTATTTCAAGTGAGGTAGTGACGCTAAGTACATATATCCTCGAAAAAGGTAACTCAATAATATAATCCACAAACTATGAGAAATGCTTCATATCATCGACGTAATCCCAGAGGCAACTATAATGGTTTCTCTAAACCATATCTTCTAAATAGGAGAAATCCTAAACCATAAATCTCATAAAATGGAATCACAAATATGTTCTCAAAATAGAGAAATCCCAAAACTCAAAATACGCCAAAATTGGCAACACATATATCTCTAAAAAGGAGATTATAGATCTCAAATAAACGCCAAAGATTGGCAAAACCAAATCTCAAAATATAGAACTCGCTAAGGAGTTCAAATTCCAAAGATGTAGTCGCCATATATAATGTCTCGAACGGCTCAAGTGGCCAATAATGTAACATGGCGATACACTTGTAAAACCACAAATAAATCAAAGAAATCATCTCAAAAGATAGCACACGCTTATAATGTCCTAAGCCCGCCAAGTACCGTTATCCCAAAATAAGGCACCACATCTTAAATGGAATAACATCTCAAAGGACAACATCCTAAAGGACAAAACAACCCGAAGGAGAACATCATGAAGGACAAATATGCCTCAATGGATAAACATCCCGAAGGACAAATGACCCAAAGGTCCAGTACTGGCAATATTCGAGAATATGTCACAAACTCTCAAACAGGAACCCGAAAAGTAGTAATAGTGCATCTCGTACCATGCGTTCTCACTGATCGGTTTACTAACCACTAGCCAATGCCACACTAGAAAATAAAATCATTAATTAAAAATATTTGCCTCATCTTATCGACAAATACGACCTGAAGGTCAAAATGTTCAAAGGGAAAGTCAATGTTTAACCGATAAAGTAAATGCACATGTCACGTACCATGTTTTTTACTAAGGTGTTTAATTCACCCTCTCGTATGTTAGAAAAGTGCAAAAAAGTGTATTTTATACAGAAAACAATTTGTTTCAGAAAACCTGCTTTTAAAAAAATTCGAAATCGTTTTTGGAAAACAATCTTTGAAATTCCCATATTATAGAGAATATATAGTTTTTATTGCTTTAAAATAATTTATAAATATTATAAATAATTATTTCAAAAGCCGTTTTATTTTTAGAAATCATTTAAAAATTATTTTGAAAAACCCTTGCTCGATATCAAGAAAAACATCGAAAAATACTCAAAAACCGACATTCGAAATCATCTCCGAAATGATTCAATTTGAATCAAAAATTCACTGTAATTTTGGCTCAGCTATTATAGGCTTTGTGGCCATCAAAAAATACTTAAAAATATCAAGAAAATGAGTTACGAATGTCATTGGAAACAAGCAAATTGAACAAAACAAGATACATGAAGAAATAGGAGTGACCTGGGCATATTTCAAAGCCCAAGTCGACATGCAGGTCGACGGGGGTCGATCTCCATGGTCGATAGGTCAACCTTAGGGTCAACCTATGCGAAGCTTGGCTCAACCCTTATGGTCATTAGGTCGACCACTTGAACGCGATTCATTTCCAGATTTCCTTCTTATTCGATCTCATTTTTTAGCACTGGTTTGATCTAATTCCAAAGAAGAATGACTATGAATATTAATGTGCAGAAACTACAACAATCAAGCTACAATCCGGAAAAATTCCAGCAGCATTTCGAGATAAGAATACGGAGATAAGATTACATAAAGAAGCAACTCAAAACTGTTTTTACTGTAAACTAAAAAGCTAGAAAATTTTAGTTACATGAAGCAATTTCTTAGCATTTTTCATCCTGCATCTCATTGCTTCAGCTAGATAATGTGAGTTTAGTACTCACCTTTGCAAGATTATTGAGCAATAAGAGCAAACTTGAAAGAAGATGCAAGCTTTGGCTTTGTAGGAACTTCAGCAACCTGGAGATTGCCAGTTTACAGACATGTAGTAGAGAAAATGGAATTACAGACCGATAAACTCACAAAATCAAAAGTAGATGAAAGAAGTTTGGTTTTAGGATGGGTTACCTAAATTAATTGGCCTTAATTTTATTATTTCAGTAAAGAATTGAATTAATTTGGAGATATTGCCTTTTGTTTTGAAGGAGGAAAGTGATTTTCTTCTTTTCTTTGTTTACAAGTCAGTAAATGATGCAGCTCAGGCCAAAGGAGTAAGTCGTACATGACTTAAGGAGGGCTTGAGTCGTCCACGACTTAACAAAGCTAAGGGGACAGGGTTACGACTTAACGGGAGCTTGAGTTGTTCGAGTTTGATGAGTCGTACACGACTTATCATGAAGCAGGGGAAAGTTCCAGCTATTAAAGGCTTTGAGTCGGAGGAAGGGCACGACCTAGTTAAGTCGTTTGAGGAGATATGCCGCAGGGAGCAGGGAGCTTGGGAGCTTAAGTCGCACACGAGCTAACAACACAGTTAAGTCGTAAGCCGTGTTATGCTAAGTCGCGAGTGCTGAGTCGTTGTATGCTTAGGTCGGGTGCGTTGTAACGTAGGTTTATGTTGTAATTACTTTAAGTCGGCGTGTACGTGTGTTGTAATTTGCTTTTCTTTGAGTCGTACGTCGTTAGGTCCTACACGACCTAAGTGTTGTAGCATGAGTTGTGTATTTGAGTCACTATTGATAAGTCTCACACGACTTAAGATGAGTCGTGAGTCGTAGGGGAGTGATGAGTCGGAAGCGACTTAAGGCCCAGGTTGAGAAACACTATAAATAGGGAGTGAGTTGTACATTTCAAGGGGGCTTGATTTTTTTTGAATAAAATTCTCTTTGCTAGCTTTGTGCTTTCAATTTAAATTGGTAGTTGAGTGTAATCTCCTATCTCCACTTTCGGTCATTCGAGTGCGCTCGAATCAACGATTGTTGAAGCCGATTCGCGGAATCAAGTGCACTTGATCAACGCTTGAAGAATTGAAGATCTTTTTTCACGGTATCGTGCGCGATCAACGTGACGAGGATAGCTAGAATTCGGTATCTTCGGATCAACGAATTTGGACCTTTCAATATCTTCAATCCACCGTTTTCTACTTTCGTCGATCTATATCGTTTTGTTATTATCCGCTGCGTCAGTTTGGTATCAAAGCTAGACTTAGCCAATCATAGCTAAGCCGAGTCTTGGAGCCAAGGAGTTCGAAGTTTGGTATTCATCGTGTTCATCTTGAAGTTGCAACAAGTTGGGAGCTTTCGATCCATTTCATTTTGGATCAAAGTTGGAGAAGTGTTTGAGTGAAGGCCGAACATAACTTTGTGTCAAGTGTTGAGCCGTGCATCATCTTGCTTGTTCAAGCCGAGTTTGAAGTATTTGTTGAAGTATTTGAGAAGATCGATCATGCCACCAAGGAGAGCTAATCGACATCAGAATGTTGAAGCGTTGTATAGAAGAGAAGAGGCCGAGAAAATGGAACAACGTATTAACGAGAAGTTTGATGAAGGTATTGGAAAGTTAGAGAAGTTGATGAATGATTTAAATCAAAATCAAAGGAGGAGATCACCAATCTCGAACCATGGAGGAAACCGAGTTTCGCCATCGGTTACGGAAGCGAGGAGGGTATCACCGCAATCTTTTAGAGAGAGAAGAGAAACATCAATTTCGTCAAAAAGAGATCACCATGACTATGGACATGAAGAGAGAAGAACTCCACGTGAGTTTGAAGATGAGCCATATAAAGATGAAGAAAGACATAGTAGAAGAGACACGCGTGATCGAAGGGATGTTGATGGTCGAGATCGATATAGACGTACACTTGATTTTGATGAAGAGGGTGATAGAGCTAGCATTCAATATCGAGATCGAGACCAAGTTCGAAATTCATACCGGGATGTAGATGATGATCGTCGATGGGTGTAACGCCCCGAAAATTTTCGACTTTCGAAAATTCGACATCGATACTCACTTTATCGACTGCCGAGAAATCGAAGGCCGGAAACACGGAATGTTATGAGTTTTAACAAAAATTTTAAGAAAAGAAAAAGAGAGAAGTAGAAGAAGATAACAGAAAATAGAGAGAGAGGAAGATAGAAAAATAGAAAATTTGATAATAGAAGATAGAAGAATTTTTTTTTTAAATAGAACGGGACAGAAAGGAACAACAACAGAATCTCACAATTCGCAGCGGAACAACATATAATAATAAATGAATAATCTTTAAACAAAGAACTATATCAGTTATTACATTACATCACATTTTATTACATCATATCGTCACATCAGAGTGTACAACAACATACAACAACAAACAATGCAGCGGAAAAAGAAGTACTATATAAACTAGTAATACGCCATGCCATCCAGCTTGCCTCCAGCAACTCCAGAATATCCAGAATATCCTGATAAACCTAACTCTTAACTGCCCGTGTGGAAATTGGTGGGCACCCAGAGTTTAGGAAGGAAAACAATAAACTCCGAGTCAGTCATGTGACTGGTGTGAGAACTCAAAACAGTTTATTTACTTTAAAATCAAAATAGAGGAATATTTTTAAATCAATTCGCAATGCTTTTAAAAATGAGACTACCATAAGGCCTCCCGCACACACACACATGCAAACGCAGAATCGGAGGAGATTTCTCCTTATGATAGTCAAAGATGCTTGATACGCATTTAAAATAATATTTGATATTATTATTAGTGCATAGTGTAGAGGAAAATCATTTCGAAAATAAAGATATAAATCTTAGCCAACATACGACCATTATCGTATGCCTACTATAGCTACTATCCAAACAGTGGTGACCACCATAAGTGAATAGCAGGTTCTACAACTAATACCGTACAAGTTTCGTATTGGGAATTGGATTTCCAACAAATGGTCAGGCCAAGGAACTTCCCATTGCCACATGAGAATGCCTCTGGATGGACATCCCCGAGAACCAAACCGGATCTCTACCAACACAAGGCCGGGTTACTCCTAACTGAGTAACAACTGACCGAATATGCCATCCCCCGGTCCTTTGGGACCTTTATCCGAGAGCTCTCTAATCAATTCACACAATCATAAAAACAAAGTGTTTCAACATGAGTAAGTATCTGGGCTCCATACCATGATACCACCCTTTTCCAGAAGGAAATGCACATATCCTAAAGGGTGCTACCCCTCATAACCTTGCTGCATCTTTCCTGTTTTGACCATTTCCGGGATGTGAGGCTCGACGAATTCACGTCCACAAAAACATACTTTATACAAAAGCCATGCTTTGGGTCAACAAATGATCAACACAATGATCACTAAGATAGACGATCAAATAAATGATCCTATCATAAATAATCAACACAATGATCATTTCAGCATCACTCAACATGTCACATTACCAAACTGGGAATATATCGCTGATAACTTCAACTATATAGCCTTTGAGCACATACGTCTCAAAGAAGGGTGTTAAGCAAAGAATAAATTCTCCGCCACCAACAGAAATATATTTGAAAGAAATCGGCTTTATATCTCAATTTGTAATGTCAGGCATACAATCCATACAAGTCTGTTCCGGGATCGAACAAAACCGAAGGCACTTACAAAGAAGTCCTTGCAATCCGGATATTCACAATCCTGATCGGATTTCCCATCACTTAGGGAGTTTCTATACCGGCGCGACTCGGTGCAGAAACAATCGATAGGTCATCCCATCGCTCTTGCAAATATCCGGTCTTCAACACCGATCTTCAAATGCAATTCACAACGACGTATCACATATTCGGAATGGGTTATACGACCCCATGGTCCTTTCCCGGTTAACCCGAATAGTGAGCGCTTATTCAAAAATAAGTGTGCATTCAAATTCAAACAAATCACATCAAATACCCATTCAAAGGGAAATACTGATAGTCGGCTATTGAACTATCAATGGATATGCATACATCACCAGATTCCAAATAATTTTCCAAATTATTTATTTTCCAAAATATCTTTGCAAGATATATAATTTCAACACTTTAAAATAAATCAACATTTATTTTCAAACAAATTCCCTTTCACATATAAATTCCATAATGAATTTATATTTCAAAATATTCATGCATATGATTTCAATTTTTCATTTCAATTTATCTTCAAAAAGATAAATTCTAGTTATTCACTTCATATTGGAAAAACAATTCCATACTTATTCAATAAGTAATTCACAAATCTTTTTATTTTCAACACTTAGAAAATATTCAATATACTTAAATCGAATTAAGTATATATTTCATTCTATTAAGGAAATCATTCTCTTTAACATATTTATTTGGGTCAAAACAAATGTTGCGTAAAACATCGTTACGACAACCCAAAATCACTAGTATAGGGATTCGAAATTAAATTAGATATATATAAATCCCAATACTATACAAAACATTTCCTTTCGGAAATCATTTACTATAACAACAGTGTTATAGTCCACCATTTCCTTTTATTTCTCGAAAACGTCTATTTCAACAATAAATGTTGAAATCTATGGTTTCGAATCCCAACACATTTTAAAACATCGTTAGATCGTTTTAATTCTATTTAAAACATCACATTCAAACATTTTCTTTAACGTGTTATTCACTATTCAAAAATGTGAATAAACTACGTTAACAAATTTCATCCTTTTTATACATTTTAACTTAAAGGATTATTCACAGTCTAAAACGTGAATATAACTCCATTTATAAGTTATAACAATTAACTTATCAAAATAAGTTGTTTGCGGATTTATAAAACAACGTTTATAAATTCCATTTCTATTTATTTATAAAAACTTCCTTTTTATAAATTCCTTTATTTACCTATTCCAGTTTATAACTCAATTATAGACTAAAAGTTCATATTATAAGTTAACTACTTATAAACGATTATTTCACAAAATCGTTCCTTAGAATTTCATAATTATAAATCTTATAACTTATAAGATTCATTTATTTAACCCAATCTATTCTTCAAATAACTTCATAAAATTTATAAATCTACTGTTTATAAATTTCGTTTATAACTTCACCATTTATAATTCTATTGATTTCATTCTTTAATGAAATTCATTTTCAGTTCATTCAAACACTTATAAAAACTTGTTTTATAATGTCTAAATCTCAATTTATAAATATCCATTTATAAATCTCTTAATATAAATCAATTTATATTATTCTTTAAACGTCTTTAAATCCCTTTAAAAACTTCATCATTTTGATTTATAAAATAGTCAAATCTTTATAAACTCTATTTTTAAACTTTTATAATAAATTCAAAAATCCAATTTAACTTATTTTATAAAATCATTAACCCATATTTCTCAAAAATCAATCTTTAATTATATTTCTCAAAATCATAATTTTTATAACTTTAAAAATTATAACCTTTATTTATTTAAAATAAATCAGTTTCCAAAAATATAGAATAATTTCAACAATCACTTTTAAAATCATTTTAAAATCCCAAAATCTGGGTCCAATGATGCTACACACCAAATAGTCAATCACGACTAACAACGATATCATATATCGATATGATAATCCATCACATATCAAAATATCTGAAATAAATTAAAAACTGTTGAGGAATCCAGTTGGATCCCTCCAACCTGTTTTCCTACATCCAAAAACATTAGCACAATACCAATTTCGCTCCAGTACGAAATTATCGCGGTATATGTTCTTATTAAATATTATCCGCTTAATAACGGCGTAATAGGGTCTCATCCGCTAAACAAAAAATGCGGGAAATCAATCAACTGCAATATATACATATGCCAATATATATATATTGATATTATATATAATACCAATTTCACTGTTTATGAAATATTCGCGGTATATGTTTTTATTAAATAACATCCGCTTACTAACGGCGTATAATGTCTATTTTAACAATCAATAATTTACAGTCATCATTCAAACATGCATTCAAATATTTTAAATCTAACTATTTAAAATAAAATCGAAATCTATTCGATTGAGTGAGAAGTTCTCACCTTGATTTTGATTCTGATTCAGCTTTTATTTCGAATATAATTAAACACGCGTTTAATTATACCCAAAATTTTCGCTAGCTCCAAAATTTTCCAATCCAGCTCCATCGCGAAGAGCTCGTCAATACGATTCCAACGCAAAAAGATTCGAAATTTTTCGACCTCGTACGTACAAATTACAGCAGTTTAAAGTTTGAATGAATTAAATAAAATTAACTTTTACAATATAAACTTTATAATTATAACCTAAATCTAATCATGGCCGTTAGATCCTTATCAACAGATCATGGCCGCGCTTTTGCTCTTCTTCCCCATCCCTCTCGTTCGCGTACCTCCCTGATACGGCCGAACCCATATTTCGATTCTAGGGTTAAATTTTGCTCCCACCACCCTCATCGAGATGTCGATCAGAAGATGCCGTTCAGAAGCTCTCACCTCTCCCTACCTTCGGCTAGAAGGCGGCTGCACTCGGCACCACCATGGTCACGAAAAACCATGCTCAACCCAATACGAACGCGGCTACATTCTAGCCTCCACGATGCTTCATTTTCAATCTTGACCGTTGATTAGCTAGTTCGTGTTGCCCTCTTCAACATTGTAGTTGAACAAATTTGATGAAACTGAATAGATTTGAAGAAATCAAAGAGAGAAGGAGAGAAAGTATCGGCCATTGATCTTGCATACGGCGGCTAGGGTTTACTAAAACCTAATATATATATATTTTTTTAGTTATGAAGGCAAGGGTCTCCTTTTATAGATTTTTGAATGAAAACACTATTCATTTTTATTTTCCAAACTCCGATTTACGCGCAGTGACCAACGTTCCTAGGGTTTACCCCGCGTTCCGGACACAATGGAACAGGTTTCGGAAGCTAATTCGGACATCTGTGCGAGTTATGGCTGAAAACGCTCAATTTAAATTAAACCGATTTAAATCGATTTCTAGGCGTTTTAATTTGTACCGGACAAACGGTAAATCCAATTGACTTGAAATTTGAAACCTTACAATAATATCACATTACGGATCCGATGAAACTGGTTTCGTCGAAATCCGAGACTTTTTGAAAAATGGCTATTTTCACTCGCCAAATTTAAATTAAAAATAAATCGATGCGTTTCGAGCTGCCACGATCAAACGATAGCTCCGATTGACACGAAAATTGAAATCCGGTAATAACTAACTATTACGGATCCAATGGAACTGGTTTCGTTCAATTCTGAGACTGTTCAAAAATTGACTATCTTACAGTCGATTATTAAATATTAAAATATTCAATTTTCACAAATTAACTTTTAATTCGATTTTAAAAGTTCTAAAATATTTCTATAACTCCAGTATGATTAAATAAAATTTTACGAATCATTTTCAATCATATTTAACTCAATTTTCAATTATTTCCATATTTTAACGTATTAAATTATTGATTTAATTATCCAATTAAATCCAATAATTCAACTAAAAATTTATTTGACTTAAAAATTCCCTTATTAATATTTAAAATAAATTAAATATTAAAATTTTAATTAATAAAAATTCTGGGTCGTTACAATCTTTCCCCCTTAAAAGAATTTCGTCCTCGAAATTACAAGTAAGAAAAGTTAGAGAATCTATTAATTTTCCAAAATTCATAATTAAACTTCTTTCAAATCGTTACTAAGTTTTCAAATCATACTTAGTTATCTTTTCAAAAACAAACTATATCATTTAACTTTAATTCCAAAATCAAAGTTAAAGTTTTCAAAATTTTCCCAATTTTTCTCAAATTTTTTCTAACGCCTTAAATTTTCGAAAAAATTCGCCATAGTCTCCTTTGCGCGGCTCGATCCGAAAAAAAAATGACAGTATATATATATCACAAATATACATCTCATCAAGTAATGAGGCATCCCGAAGGGAAAAAGTATAAAAGTGCGATATTTAATCCGAGATATGTACCTTATATTTTATTAGCAAGCATATACGGCTAATATAGCGCGAAAGCGAACTCCAAATGCGAAGCAAACGCGATCCGCACCTACTAAACTCAACAAACCACATGAGAATCATGCATATATGAAAGTAATCTCAATATACAACATATAGCAACATAACAACTATATATATCACATAGAAAATGCAACAATAGCAATATATATTCAACCATCAACCAATTATATCCATAATCAATAATATTCATTCATATTTTCATTAATATACAATGAATTGGTTTTCACTTTCAAATCACATTTGATTTATTTACATTGGATTTACTAACATTCATTCTCAATTCAATTAGTTTACATTTACTAATTAAATCTAATTCACATTCAATTCTATTCAAATTTATTTACTTCAAATTTGAATTCAATTTCATAGCTTCCAATTTCACTAATTCAATTTGATTAACTCTTAATGAATTATATACAATCAATCAACAATCATATAACAACCAAAGTATATTAATTATAACCAAATTCCTTTACTTATATTCATTCAATTTGGTTTAGCACCATCACTTTCAATTGGTTTAATTAAATTGATTTTCATTCAACCTTTCAACTTCTAATAACATTAGGTTTCAATGAATTTACACTTACATTCATTATTTTATTTAATCCATTTGATTATTTACAACTCATATTCATAAATATATTAACTTCTTATATATATAAGTTTATTTCACAATTGTAAATCACTTTAATTATACTTCAATTCTTATAATTCTTTTACTTATACAATTATTCTTTAATTTAGATTATTCAAACAACCTAACAATCAACTTATATACACTTTAATAATTCTGAAAAATTATTCCTTTATATATAAAATATAATCAAGGTAAAATTATTTCATTTATCCAATTTGAAAACAATACTGTGTCGAATTGTTCTATTCAAGTGTTTAGAAACCCCTTCGGCATAGTCTTGCGGACCACGCTGACGAAAGTTCATATGCCACTCAATAAACCAATCATCACAATATAAAACAATTTCATATTCACTAACAAGTACGCTCTCATAGCTATTATTACACTCAAACTCATTCTAGAGTACTACTGACTCTATCTCTAATGAGTAATACCCTACAGAACCATGGTTGTCGCTTAACCATCAGCTCTGATACCAAATGTAACGCCCCGAAAATTTTCGACTTTCGAAAATTCGACATCGATACTCACTTTATCGACTGCCGAGAAATCGAAGGCCGGAAACACGGAATGTTATGGGTTTTAACAAAAATTTTAAGAAAAGAAAAAGAGAGAAGTAGAAGAAGATAACAGAAAATAGAGAGAGAGGAAGATAGAAAAATAGAAAATTTGATAATAGAAGATAGAAGATTTTTTTTTTTAAATAGAACGGGACAGAAAGGAACAACAACAGAATCTCACAATTCGCAGCGGAACAACATATAATAATAAATGAATAATCTTTAAACAAAGAACTATATCAGTTATTACATTACATCACATTTTATTACATCATATCGTCACATCAGAGTGTACAACAACATACAACAACAAACAATGCAGCGGAAAAAGAAATACTATATAAACTAGTAATACGCCATGCCATCCAGCTTGCCTCCAGCAACTCCAGAATATCCAGAATATCCTGATAAACCTAACTCTTAACTGCCCGTGTGGAAATTGGTGGGCACCCAGAGTTTAGGAAGGAAAACAATAAACTCCGAGTCAGTCATGTGACTGGTGTGAGAACTCAAAACAGTTTATTTACTTTAAAATCAAAATAGAGGAATATTTTTAAATCAATTCGCAATGCTTTTAAAAATGAGACTACCATAAGGCCTCCCGCACACACACACATGCAAACGCAGAATCGGAGGAGATTTCTCCTTATGATAGTCAAAGATGCTTGATACGCATTAAAAATAATATTTGATATTATTATTAGTGCATAGTGTAGAGGAAAATCATTTCGAAAATAAAGATATAAATCTTAGCCAACATACGACCATTATCGTATGCCTACTATAGCTACTATCCAAACAGTGGTGACCACCATAAGTGAATAGCAGGTTCTACAACTAATACCGTACAAGTTTCGTATTGGGAATTGGATTTCCAACAAATGGTCAGGCCAAGGAACTTCCCATTGCCACATGAGAATGCCTCTGGATGGACATCCCCGAGAACCAAACCGGATCTCTACCAACACAAGGCCGGGTTACTCCTAACTGAGTAACAACTGACCGAATATGCCATCCCCCGGTCCTTTGGGACCTTTATCCGAGAGCTCTCTAATCAATTCACACAATCATAAAAACAAAGTGTTTCAACATAAGTAAGTATCTGGGCTCCATACCATGATACCACCCTTTTCCAGAAGGAAATGCACATATCCTAAAGGGTGCTACCCCTCATAACCTTGCTGCATCTTTCCTGTTTTGACCATTTCCGGGATGTGAGGCTCGACGAATTCACGTCCACAAAAACATACTTTATACAAAAGCCATGCTTTGGGTCAACAAATGATCAACACAATGATCACTAAGATAGACGATCAAATAAATGATCCTATCATAAATAATCAACACAATGATCATTTCAGCATCACTCAACATGTCACATTACCAAACTGGGAATATATCGCTGATAACTTCAACTATATAGCCTTTGAGCACATACGTCTCAAAGAAGGGTGTTAAGCAAAGAATAAATTCTCCGCCACCAACAGAAATATATTTGAAAGAAATCGGCTTTATATCTCAATTTGTAATGTCAGGCATACAATCCATACAAGTCTGTTCCGGGATCGAACAAAACCGAAGGCACTTACAAAGAAGTCCTTGCAATCCGGATATTCACAATCCTGATCGGATTTCCCATCACTTAGGGAGTTTCTATACCGGCGCGACTCGGTGCAGAAACAATCGATAGGTCATCCCATCGCTCTTGCAAATATCCGGTCTTCAACACCGATCTTCAAATGCAATTCACAATGACGTATCACATATTCGGAATGGGTTATACGACCCCATGGTCCTTTCCCGGTTAACCCGAATAGTGAGCGCTTATTCAAAAATAAGTGTGCATTCAAATTCAAACAAATCACATCAAATACCCATTCAAAGGGAAATACTGATAGTCGGCTATTGAACTATCAATGGATATGCATACATCACCAGATTCCAAATAATTTTCCAAATTATTTATTTTCCAAAATATCTTTGCAAGATATATAATTTCAACACTTTAAAATAAATCAACATTTATTTTCAAACAAATTCCCTTTCACATATAAATTCCATAATGAATTTATATTTCAAAATATTCATGCATATGATTTCAATTTTTCATTTCAATTTATCTTCAAAAAGATAAATTCTAGTTATTCACTTCATATTGGAAAAACAATTCCATACTTAT
Source organism: Allium cepa (assembly GCA_030765085.1). Classification (NCBI taxonomy): domain Eukaryota; kingdom Viridiplantae; phylum Streptophyta; class Magnoliopsida; order Asparagales; family Amaryllidaceae; genus Allium; species Allium cepa. Next base: position 1,007,714,869 of record CM060945.1, on the reverse strand, counting down.
TCAATAAGTAATTCACAAATCTTTTTATTTTCAACACTTAGAAAATATTCAATATACTTAAATCGAATTAAGTATATATTTCATTCTATTAAGGAAATCATTCTCTTTAACATATTTATTTGGGTCAAAACAAATGTTGCGTAAAACATCGTTACGACAACCCAAAATCACTAGTATAGGGATTCGAAATTAAATTAGATATATATAAATCCCAATACTATACAAAACATTTCCTTTCGGAAATCATTTACTATAACAACAGTGTTATAGTCCACCATTTCCTTTTATTTCTCGAAAACGTCTATTTCAACAATAAATGTTGAAATCTATGGTTTCGAATCCCAACACATTTTAAAACATCGTTAGATCGTTTTAATTCTATTTAAAACATCACATTCAAACATTTTCTTTAACGTGTTATTCACTATTCAAAAATGTGAATAAACTACGTTAACAAATTTCATCCTTTTTATACATTTTAACTTAAAGGATTATTCACAGTCTAAAACGTGAATATAACTCCATTTATAAGTTATAACAATTAACTTATCAAAATAAGTTGTTTGCGGATTTATAAAACAACGTTTATAAATTCCATTTCTATTTATTTATAAAAACTTCCTTTTTATAAATTCCTTTATTTACCTATTCCAGTTTATAACTCAATTATAGACTAAAAGTTCATATTATAAGTTAACTACTTATAAACGATTATTTCACAAAATCGTTCCTTAGAATTTCATAATTATAAATCTTATAACTTATAAGATTCATTTATTTAACCCAATCTATTCTTCAAATAACTTCATAAAATTTATAAATCTACTGTTTATAAATTTCGTTTATAACTTCACCATTTATAATTCTATTGATTTCATTCTTTAATGAAATTCATTTTCAGTTCATTCAAACACTTATAAAAACTTGTTTTATAATGTCTAAATCTCAATTTATAAATATCCATTTATAAATCTCTTAATATAAATCAATTTATATTATTCTTTAAACGTCTTTAAATCCCTTTAAAAACTTCATCATTTTGATTTATAAAATAGTCAAATCTTTATAAACTCTATTTTTAAACTTTTATAATAAATTCAAAAATCCAATTTAACTTATTTTATAAAATCATTAACCCATATTTCTCAAAAATCAATCTTTAATTATATTTCTCAAAATCATAATTTTTATAACTTTAAAAATTATAACCTTTATTTATTTAAAATAAATCAGTTTCCAAATATATAGAATAATTTCAACAATCACTTTTAAAATCATTTTAAAATCCCAAAATCTGGGTCCAATGATGCTACACACCAAATAGTCAATCACGACTAACAACGATATCATATATCGATATGATAATCCATCACATATCAAAATATCTGAAATAAATTAAAAACTGTTGAGGAATCCAGTTGGATCCCTCCAACCTGTTTTCCTGCATCCAAAAACATTAGCACAATACCAATTTCGCTCCAGTACGAAATTATCGCGGTATATGTTCTTATTAAATATTATCCGCTTAATAACGGCGTAATAGGGTCTCATCCGCTAAACAAAAAATGCGGGAAATCAATCAACTGCAATATATACATATGCCAATATATATATATTGATATTATATATAATACCAATTTCACTGTTTATGAAATATTCGCGGTATATGTTTTTATTAAATAACATCCGCTTACTAACGGCGTATAATGTCTATTTTAACAATCAATAATTTACAGTCATCATTCAAACATGCATTCAAATATTTTAAATCTAACTATTTAAAATAAAATCGAAATCTATTCGATTGAGTGAGAAGTTCTCACCTTGATTTTGATTCTGATTCAGCTTTTATTTCGAATATAATTAAACACGCGTTTAATTATACCCAAAATTTTCGCTAGCTCCAAAATTTTCCAATCCAGCTCCATCGCGAAGAGCTCGTCAATACGATTCCAACGCAAAAAGATTCGAAATTTTTCGACCTCGTACGTACAAATTACAGCAGTTTAAAGTTTGAATGAATTAAATAAAATTAACTTTTACAATATAAACTTTATAATTATAACCTAAATCTAATCATGGCCGTTAGATCCTTATCAACAGATCATGGCCGCGCTTTTGCTCTTCTTCCCCATCCCTCTCGTTCGCGTACCTCCCTGATACGGCCGAACCCATATTTCGATTCTAGGGTTAAATTTTGCTCCCACCACCCTCATCGAGATGTCGATCAGAAGATGCCGTTCAGAAGCTCTCACCTCTCCCTACCTTCGGCTAGAAGGCGGCTGCACTCGGCACCACCATGGTCACGAAAAACCATGCTCAACCCAATACGAACGCGGCTACATTCTAGCCTCCACGATGCTTCATTTTCAATCTTGACCGTTGATTAGCTAGTTCGTGTTGCCCTCTTCAACATTGTAGTTGAACAAATTTGATGAAACTGAATAGATTTGAAGAAATCAAAGAGAGAAGGAGAGAAAGTATCGGCCATTGATCTTGCATACGGCGGCTAGGGTTTACTAAAACCTAATATATATATATTTTTTTAGTTATGAAGGCAAGGGTCTCCTTTTATAGATTTTTGAATGAAAACACTATTCATTTTTATTTTCCAAACTCCGATTTACGCGCAGTGACCAACGTTCCTAGGGTTTACCCCGCGTTCCGGACACAATGGAACAGGTTTCGGAAGCTAATTCGGACATCTGTGCGAGTTATGGCTGAAAACGCTCAATTTAAATTAAACCGATTTAAATCGATTTCTAGGCGTTTTAATTTGTACCGGACAAACGGTAAATCCAATTGACTTGAAATTTGAAACCTTACAATAATATCACATTACGGATCCGATGAAACTGGTTTCGTCGAAATCCGAGACTTTTTGAAAAATGGCTATTTTCACTCGCCAAATTTAAATTAAAAATAAATCGATGCGTTTCGAGCTGCCACGATCAAACGATAGCTCCGATTGACACGAAAATTGAAATCCGGTAATAACTAACTATTACGGATCCAATGGAATTGGTTTCGTTCAATTCTGAGACTGTTCAAAAATTGACTATCTTACAGTCGATTATTAAATATTAAAATATTCAATTTTCACAAATTAACTTTTAATTCGATTTTAAAAGTTCTAAAATATTTCTATAACTCCAGTATGATTAAATAAAATTTTACGAATCATTTTCAATCATATTTAACTCAATTTTCAATTATTTCCATATTTTAACGTATTAAATTATTGATTTAATTATCCAATTAAATCCAATAATTCAAATAAAAATTTATTTGACTTAAAAATTCCCTTATTAATATTTAAAATAAATTAAATATTAAAATTTTAATTAATAAAAATTCTGGGTCGTTACAATGGGAATCGGGTATGAAGATGGAAATTCCTGAATTTAAAGGTGGAATGGTAGCAGAAGAATTCTTAGATTGGTTGTCTAATGTTGAAGAGATCTTTGATTTCAAAGAGGTACCTGAGCATAGAAGAATGAAGTTGGTTGCTACTAGGTTGAGAGGTAGAGCTTTAGCATGGTGGCAACAAACTAAACTTACCCGGGAGAGAATGGGAAAGTCAAAAATTGAATCATGGGAGAAGATGAAGAAGTTGATGAAGGCTACCTTTTTACCTTACAACTATCAATCACTCATGTACCAGAGATTGTAGAATCTAAGGCAGGGGACGAAGTCAGTTAATGATTATGCAGATGAATTTTACCAACTCATTGCCAGGAATGATATTATGGAGACAGAAGAACAGCTGACTGCCAGATTTGTTGGAGGGTTGCGAATGCAGATCCAGGATATGGTTAATATGTTCGATCCAAGATCTGTGGCAGAAGCACATCAGAAAGCGTTGGCTTGGGAGAAGCAGGGAAGGCGTGGAGGTGGTGTGTTTACTAATTCCAATAATCCAGTAAAGGGTTCCAGTGGAAGTTCTAATGTTTCTAAACCTACCAGTAAACCAGTTGTGAAGGAGGCTGAGAAGGCGAAGGTTAACAGTGGTTTCAAGTGTTATAATTGCCAGGAGTTGGGTCACAAAAGCAATGAATGTCCGAAGCCGAAGAGGAGAGCAATGGTTGCAGAGATTGAAGAAGAGGATGTGGATGCATAATGTTCTAATTCAGTACTAGTTGAGGAGGAAGACTTATAGTCCGGAGATGAAGGGTATAATTTGAGTAGGAGGAGTCATTTATTAACGACAATGAAAATTGAGGTGACAGGATTTGAATTATTGCCAGAATTGTTTGAGGAGGATCCTTACTTTGCAAAGTTCGTTGAGAAAGTTAAGGATGGAGATACTGGTGAATTTGCGTTGGTTGATGGTTTCTTGTTTAAAGAAAATCGATTATGTATACCAGAGAGCAGTTTGAGAATGAAGATTATTAAGGAGCTTCATGTAGAAGGACATGTGGGTAGAGACCGAACATTGCAGTTAATCTCTCAATCCTACTATTGGCCATCGATGAGAAAAGAGGTTGAAAGGTTTGTGCGTAGATGTCATGTTTGTCAGGTTTCGAAAGGGACAGCTACAAATGCGGGTTTGTATATACCTTTACCCGTACCTACAAAACCATGGGTAGACATTAGCATGGATTTCGTGTTGGGTTTGCCGAGAACTCAAAGGGGGAATGACTCTATATATGTGGTGGTGGATCGTTTCTCGAAGATGGTGCATTTTGTTGCTTGTAAGAAGACGGCGGATGCTGTTCATGTTGCTCAATTATTTTTCAAGGAAATCTATCGACTTCATGGATTGCCAGAATCTATTGTGTCGGATAGGGATACTCGTTTTCTGAGTCACTTTTGGTTAAGTTTGTGGAAGATGGTGGGAACAAAGTTAAATTTTAGCAGCGCTTATCATCCGCAAACTGATGGACGGACAGAAGTTGTTAACAGATCATTGGGAAATTTGTTGCGATGTCTTGTGAAGGACAATTTGAAGAGTTGGGACATGAAGTTATGCCAAGCAGAGTTTGCTCATAATCATGTAGTGAATCGTAGTACGGGATTCAGTCCATTTCAGATCGTATATTCAAGTTTGCCATGGGGACCGTTGGATTTGGCAGTAGCACCACAACCGAAAGGGACGGTTAAACGAGCTGTAGATTTTGTTGATGTATTGACTGAATGTCATAAAATCGTTCAGAAACGATTGGAGAAAGCAAATGAGAAATATAAGCAGACTGCAGACTTGAAGCGACGAAATGTTGAATTTAACGAAGGAGATTTGGTGTATGCTGTGTTAACGAAGGATCGTTTTCCAATGGGCGCTTATAACAAGTTGAAAGCCAGAAAAATTGGTCCTGTAGAAATTGTGAAACGGATTAATGAAAATGCTTATAAGTTGAAGCTACAGGAGGACGTGTACACTTCTGACGTATTCAATGTTAAGCATCTTGTGCCATATTATGGAGATGAACAATCTGTTACGGAAGAATTTATAAATTCGAGGGCGAATTTTCCTCAACCAGGGGAGGATGATGCAGCTCAGGCCAAAGGAGTAAGTCGTACACGACTTAAGGAGGGCTTGAGTCGTCCATGACTTAACAAAGCTAAGGGGACAAGGTTACGACTTAACGGGAGCTTGAGTTGTTCGAGTTTGATGAGTCGTACACGACTTATCATGAAGCAGGGGAAAGTTCCAGCTATTAAAGGCTTTGAGTCGGAGGAAGGGCACGACCTAGTTAAGTCATTTGAGGAGATATGCCGCAGGGAGCAGGGAGCTTGGGAGCTTAATTCGCACACGAGCTAACAACACAGTTAAGTCGTAAGCCGTGTTATGCTAAGTCGCGAGTGCCGAGTCGTTGTATGCTTAGGTCGGGTGCGTTGTAACGTAGGTTTGTGTTGTAATTACTTTAAGTCGGTGTGTACGTGTGTTGTAATTTGCTTTTCTTTGAGTCGTACGTCGTTAGGTCCTACACGACCTAAGTGTTGTAGCATGACTTGTGTATTTGAGTCACTATTGATAAGTCTCACACGACTTAAGATGAGTTGTGAGTCGTAGGGGAGTGATGAGTCGGAAACGACTTAAGGCCCAGGTTGAGAAACACTATAAATAGGGAGTGAGTTGTACATTTCAAGGGGGGATGATTTTTTTTGAATAAAATTCTCTTTGTTAGCTTTGTGCTTTCAATTTAAATTGGTAGTTGAGTGTAATCTCCTATCTCCACTTTCGGTCATTCGAGTGCGCTCGAATCAATGATTGTTGAAGCCGATTCGCGGAATCAAGTGCGCTTGATCAACGCTTGAAGAATTGAAGATCTTCTTTCACGGTATCATGCGCGATCAACGTGACGAGGATAGCTAGAATTCGTTATCTTCGGATCAACGAATTTGGGCCTTTCAGTATCTTCAATCCACCGTTTGCTACTTTCATCGATCTATATCGTTTTGTTATTATCCGCTGCGTCAGTAAAGATACAGTACATAAACTTTTGAGAAGAGAAAGGAATTTCTCTTTTCTGGTTAAGGAAATAAATGGGCTGAGACCTAATAATTAAATAATTTAGTTAACTCTAATTATCACCCATACACAAATTTACTAGTATATACAAATTACAACAAATGTACACATGATATAAAATCTCGAAAAATTACACTGACATATTTTTATGATTAACAAACATTTAACAACAAATAAAAAAAGATAATTTAGTTATAAAAATAATTTTCATCATTAAAAACTCTTATTTTTAATTAAATATCTAATTTACACTATCATCAAACCAAAAACTATTTTTAACACCAAAAATTACACAAAAATTATTTTCTTGCATAATTAAATGCAATAAACAATTTTAAGATCTATTTTTCATCCAAAACTTATTTTTAACCAAAATTTAAACTTTTTATTTATAATATACGCATATAAAATCAAATATTCCATTTACAAATCAATAAAAGAAGCATTTGACAATAATTACTAAAATTATTGCATTTCTATAAAATAAAACCATATGTTTCTCATTTTTAAAATAAACAATCAAAATAAAGTTTCTAAAACTTAATTTTCACATTTTATATTTAAAATCCATTGTTTATTTAAAATAAACAATTTTAAATCTCCGATTAATTTTATTTCTCAATATTAAATTATAACCTCCGTTATAATTTAATATTGTAGGTAATCACCAAAACTAGGGTTGCTACAATCCTACCCTGGGCATTGCCTCGCGTGCGTTGTCACATGCCGTATCGCGCTTGCTACGAGTTTGGTTTGTGTCGTACCTATGGGGTGCTCCCAGATAGCCCACTAGTTCGGTGGAGTTTACAGTACTGTATAGACTACAACATTTATATAAAAATTTGTTAAGGGGGCTCCGGGTACCGCCTTAACGCTATTTTAATATTTTTATTTACTCTAGACATTTTCTATGTTGCGTATTGTACTATGTATGTATATAAATTCATGGATCCTTAGAGGATGGGAATGACAAACATCCTTTAAGTTATATTGCATTTCACTTGAGTTGATTTACTTGCATAGGAATGTTAATCCTGACTCGAGTTTTTTGTATTTGGCTTCATGCTCGAGTCAGACTGAGTATCACCGCATTTGCGACTCACCTGTGGAGCTTAGACTTTTCTTGAAGATCTATCATTTATCTACTTAGCTTTCAGTTATTTCCATTATTTCCAGTTATTTATGTTCATACTTGTTATTGGCTTTGTATTAGAGACTTCTATGTACTTGGGATTTTCTGTTGCATTTTATTTTAGACTCTGATGTTCTATAATATCTTCATGAATTACTATTTATCTATTCCTCTGCTTATTGTTTTAAACTTTGTTTATGTTGATTCTGTGATTGATTTATTTAATATATATGTTCATTTTGCCAAATATAAATTAACAATCTGTTTTTTTGAGCAATTCAAGTTCGACATGTGTGTCTGCTTTGGCATCGAAGGGTGCAGAATGATAGGGGGTTCTTGCTTCTAGGTTTGGTAGAGAACGGATGACTCTTACTCCTACATATCCCACATGCTTGGTGCAGTCGAGAGGCTGGCCATAAAAGCAGGACACAAGTACCAATGTACGTTACGGTGGATGTTAACCCACTGGCTGGTGTCCCATTACAGTTGGTATCAGAGCTCTAGTTTAAGCAAAACTTAGCACATGGAGTAAAAACTCATTAGTGATATGGTAGTATTACCCTAGAACAAGTAAAATCAATTACAGAATTATCTTCGTTTGAGCTTGAAATTCGTCGTTAGTCCTCCTGGATTTGGATTTCTTTTGAATTTTGGAACTTTCCCTTTTGTTCTGAAATCCATTCTTGTCTTTTCCTGTTCATTTTCTACTTGATACCGGAGCATCCCATAGCTTTATTTCTATTGATCTCTACAATAAATTTGAGTACATCTTTCTACCTCGATTAGAAACTTCATCTTTTGTGTGAATAATCCCATCTACGGTCCCGCTAACCTTAGTATGATTTGTAAAGGGGCGAAACTCCTTTACAACAGGCATCGATTAACCAGAGATTTCTGCGTCCTCGTTTTTGATGATATTATCTCTTGTAAAGCTCGAACTGTTTCTTTAGTAGACGACCAAGGTAATTCTCTTGTGATTGAATGTCGAATGCCTCTGGTTCAACTATTTTCGGATGTCTTTGGTGAATTCACTTCTCTTCCTCCAAGTGGGAATTTAAATTCCACATCGATCTTATTTCTAGAGCTTGATCTTGCTACCTATTTTCACCAGCTTCGAGTAACTGAGGAGAGAATTCCCCAGATAGCTTTCTGAACAAAGGATGGTTTCTATGAATGGTCAGTCATGTCTTTGGACTAACCAATGCTCCCGCTTTCTCCATTGGTCGCATGAATCGCGTTTTTTGTAATGTTCTCAGCAAGTTTGTCCTAGTTTCATTGATTGTATTCTCGCCTTTTCTATCTCAGAGAAGGACCATGAATCTCATTTGAGCTATGTTTTTCAAACACTTAGGAAACATCAGTTGAAAGCCAAATTTTCTAAATACCATTTCTGGACGGATGAAGTCCGATTTGTTGGGCACGTTATTTCAAAATAGAGTCTCGATTGACTCGGTTAAGGTCACTGCGATTTATGTATGCCTATCCATCTTTCCTCTTTTGTAATTTAATCATATTATCTTCCTTTTGAGCCAATCTTTTTAATTATAATTCTATTTGATTAGGGTTCCTCCAAACTTGAATCTCTACCTTTATTCTAAAATCCAGTCTTGAATCATCCTAGAGCATATTTGTAATTGGTATGAAATGTTTTTATTTGTGTTGTTTGAGTTGTTAATTATGAATTTTGGGTTTCGATCGATTTGTCTAGCCAATGCTATTGATAGTAATTCCAAAACACTTAAATAGAGAAAACTGAAACAATATTGTTTTCAAAATTGGTAAATGAAATAAATTTATATATGATTATTTTTATATGTAAAGGTGCAATTTTATGAAATTGGATAGCTACATGAACAGTGATAATAATAGATTTTCATTTATTGTTTTTTCAACATTCCTAAATCATTAATTATTGTTGTATGTTACAAGGAGTTGAAATTTTACAAACCTAGTTTATAAATCTGATTTGAAATTGAAATGAATTTAAATTAAGGATTTGAGAATTAAAATTTTGGTGCTTTTCTTAAATGGTTTTCAAGGTTTTGAAAGTATATTATATGAAAGTATTTTCGAATGGAAATAGTTTCTAAAGGATTCTCAAGAAGTAAGTTAGCACTTTTGGTAGAATATGATAGCATGTGATTTTTGTTTGACGATAATAAACATACATATATATATATATATATATTCATTTAAATGTATTTGTTATTGTACTATTTCATTTTTCGCATAATTAAATAAGCATTTGTTGAATAACACAGAATTTACATTCAAACAAATATTTTATTCAAACAAATATTTTATTACAATAGTACAAATTTGAGCTCTCACTATATATGCACAATTTCAATTACATTACAATTTAGATTACATCATAACTTTTAATTTACAATGTCGACCTCACTACATATCACTCAAGCACACATATTTTCTTTAGTTTTTTTTCCAGCTTGTATCCAGCATTTGAATTATCTGCAAAATAAACACTAATGTAGTAAAATTGAAAAAGAAATATTTTGCAGTTCAAATTAAATTTTATGTCTGAAAATATCATTTGCCTCAGTTATTTTGGTTGTTCATCATTTATTTCTTATTTGAATTCATCTACACGAACAACTTGTAACATGCACAGTGTATCACTATACATGTCATAGGGCCGTGCACATTTATATACACTTGATAAAACTACAAGGACAGGTAAGCACAAGGTCAAACCCAACCAAATGGTCGATACAACTCTGGTGCATGTAAGTGTAGTCTCAACAGTTCAGTACACATGGGGAACTGCTCCAAACAGAATGTACACAAAGGCACAATAATTATACACATATATACATACGTGTGTATATATATATATATATACGTATGTATATACATGTTTGTATATGCACAGTTAACATCAAAGTGAAATGATCAAAGAGGAACAGTCAGTACATACAACATGCCACCACACATAACATACAAATGAACGCAACTCTTAAGAAATAAGAAATGCAAGTATGAGAAGGCAGTAACATGAAATGCCTTAAACAAGTTTAGAGGCATATACAAAACTAAGTCCAAAACCATATTCCAAAGTACAAAGTAGTGCAAGTCAATGCAATAGAGCAGTGGACACAGAGTCAGCCCAACGTGTAGGAGATAACAAAATCAGGCATTAATAGGAGCAAGTTCAAAGTTCAGGTGAAGCAGATAAAGCACAAGCTCAGATTCAAGTGAAATCAAAATGAAAAGTGACATACACAAGTGAAAACAAAGTGGTGAACTATATGAATATACATGCACTATACACTGGAATAAGCAAGCAAAGCGACATATATATACACATATGCATATAAGTGCATGCATACGTATCGGGTCAGAGGCATTAACAACTAGAGTATAGGATGCAAATGCAACAGAGGTGACAACAGAGCATCATGCCAAGCAAGGCATCACAAGAATACATATACATGCACAAAAACACATGTATACATGTATATATATGTAGTAACTATGTGGGATGCATTGAAGCAGTAAACAAAGACATATGTATACATATGCATATGGACCAAACCAGACAACAATATAGCAAAACAAACAAAAGCAACAAAAATGCAAAGCTTCAAACCATACTTAAAATGCAACAAACTTCAAATTTAAGGCTAAATGCAAGTAATCAAGTTTAGTTACAACAAGACTTCATTAAACATAAACACTTAAATAACATGACTCGGGTGAATAACACCAATAGGAGTATGCACAAATGTATACATAAAGCTTCAAACATGAATACAGACATCAAGTCTAACAAGGAAACTCAACACAAAATAAACCACAAACCAGATCACATGACGATAGAAGCTCAAAGATATAATTTTACAAGAAAGAAAGATAAAGACTTCAAAATGTACAAGAACAAGACTCACAAGCATATATCAGATCATATAGATATGCAAGCAGTGCAACCCGAAGCAAATTCAAAGCTATGCCAGGGAATACAAAAGTGCAGAACACAAATTCAACTCAATACAAAGTCAATGTCATAGGGATTCCAAAATGAACATGTCAAGTTTAAACGCCAAAGTCAAAACCAGGTGATAACATAAATTGAACAAGTCTAGGAAATATCAAAAATTCAAATACCACAATCAATTACCAGCAAATCGTGAACCAATCAATTATCATAAAATTAGAAAATATTATCTCTAATTCAAAATACTGAAATCATAGGAGCACAGATAAAAAAGAATGGAACTGACTCAAGCAACAGAATTCAAATTCGTGGAATAACAAGTACGAAATGAACCAATCATAGATCCAAAGATCATACGATCAAAATTCAATTTAAATGATAAGATATTGACAAATTCAAAAGAGAAATATATGAACGTAATTAAGGGATTCGAACCATATAAATTAACCTATATAATCGTCGGTTCAAATCATTCGAATTCAAGCAAAAAAAGAGAGCAGTAAATCATTAAACTCGAATCAAAGTCGAGAATAAACAGTAATCAATAAAAGGCATTCACGTACCAGTTCAAGCATCTTTCGATCTCGACTAATTGGAGCAGCCGCATATTAGTCAAAGGAAGCAAATCGATTGACGAAGCAACATAAACGAAAATCATGGATTCAATCGATTTATTGGAATTGGCGGCTTCAGTCAAACAAAGCAATAATTTCTTAAAGTGGAATGAAGAAAGATCAGCTATAGTATTACACGATAAACAGAAAAGAGGAAGTCTTATTTTATTGGGTCTGTTTTAATTTATTTTGGACTTAATTTATTAAATAGGGTTTTGTGTTTAGTTATTTTCAATTTTGTAATTTTCTTTCAAACTTTTATAAACTTCTAATCGTGTGACTAAGGACAAACCATGGTTGTGTAGTTTGAGAATTCGCAACTTAGTGGCTGAGTTGTGGTAGGGTTTTGAGCATAGAGTTAGGTTAGTCGATAGTGGCTGTCGCAAGTTTACATGTGTAAGCGTCTAACTACTTAATTTCTAGTAGAATCCTTGGGGGTAGCATGTAGGCAAGGTTTTGCCAAAGTTGGGTAATTCTGTATTGTCCCATTTCTGTTTTTATTATTCTTCTATTATCTATGCTACAATTATTTTATATATTTCCACGTTAATTTTATTATTATTATTAGTATCACCATATTCACCCTATTCTCCAGGGTGAAATCGATCCTACAAGTGGTATCAGAGCAAGGTTAATAGCAAGTATGTCTAACCCTAGTTGCAAATCTAGCGAGAGAAAGCCCCAGTATTATTCTTCCTATTTTTGATGGAATGGATTTTTTAAATTGGAAATTAAAAATGGAATTGTAATTATAATCTAATAATTTTAAATGTTGGGATATTATTAAAAATGGGTATGATATAGTAGACAAGAAAAATACTTCGGTTAATGCTCTTGCTATGCATATACTATATTCCCATATTAATCGAGATTATTTTAATTATATCTCTCACTATGAAAGTGCACTGGAAATCTGGTATACTTTTGATGCAATATATGATGCAAAAGTCAACAACGGTGAGAAATCCCTACAAACGACTTAGTTAAAGAAACGTGCTTGACAGGATTTGCAAAAGGCAGTAGTGATGAAGATTTAATAACCAATGAGATAAGTGATCCTTTATTTCATGATTTAGTTCTCTTGAGCCAAAAATTAATTGAAAATAATGAATCTCTTGAAATGAAAAATAATAAGTTGAAAGGGAACAATCTAAATTACGTTAGAAAAATAATGATTTTTAAAATGAGCTCAAGAATATTAAGAAAAATAAAATTTTTAATTGCAATAGGTGTTTGAACTATGAAAAAGAATTTGGCGGTTTTCATGAAAAATTCAAAAGTTGGGAAACAAATTAATGTGGGAGGAAAGCAAAACTAAGTTGATTTGTAAAAATAACATTATGCAAAAAGAGTTGGATAATTTAAGAAGTCGGAAAGTTCTAAATGTGCAATTTTTGAAAAGAAACTAAATGAAGTCAACGAAAATTTCAAAACCTTTGAAAAAGAAAACGTGTTTTGAGCAAATATAAAATTATTCGATTAAAACATGAGTTTGAATAGAGGATTCAAAAAATCAAGGATTTTAAAAAAATTGAATTTAAAAAACTCCAACTCTTTGAAACTAAGATGTAGAAACTTAGACTAAAATTAGAGTGCTTAGCAATGAAAATATGGACATGAAAATGAAGAACTTTGAAGAGAGATAGTGCCATTAGTTGTTGTTCTAAGCTAATAAATCAAAATAAACTTTTAAAATCCAAAGTTAATAAACTTGAGTTGGTTACATGGAAATTTTTCATTAGAAATAAATCATTTAATATGCTCTTAGAAAATCAACTCTTCGAATAGAAGGAAAGTATTTGGATTTGTAAAAGTGTCAAAATATGAACAAATGACTAATAACACTGTTAAGGAGAAATATGCGATGCCCAAATACGTAAAGTGCGAAAATATTGGACATGGCAAGAATAATTGTCAAAATATGTACAAACTCAAAGCCATCAAACAAATATGGATTCCAAAAGTTGCGAATATAAATGGTTGACATTTAAACAAATTTAGATTCCAGGGTACAATTGTAGATGCTAACGGTTTGTTATATAGACAAATTTGGGTACCAAAAATTTTGTAACGACCCGTAAATTTTAGTGGTTTTATTAATTTAATTAATTGAATTTTTGTGGAATTTTAAATAATAAAATTTTGAATTGAAAATTTGATATTTGGAATACGTACATCTAAACATAGCAAATGGTAAATTTTCATCTGATAATACGGAAGTTTATTTTCTTATGTAATTTTATTTATATTTAAATCAGTTAATATTTGATGATAATAAAATGTTTTTCAAACCTAAACTTTTTTATACAATAAATTTGTAAATCCTCTTCTACGTTAAACGTCATATTTCGTTTTGTCAAATTTGGACTGCTATTGCTCCGTTTATCTTAATTCTGACTTTTAGCAGCATTTTCGGTACCAGTTATCAACTTTTGATTGGATGGTCGCATCGTTGATATCTTTATACCATTATGATTATCTCATTGAGCTGATCTCTGCAATATATTCATTCATGGTTTTGGAATTCAGGACACGACTAAATTGGTGAACCGATATGCCGTATCGGTTCTGTATTTGGACTTGTGCCTTTTCGTTGCTTCCAAAGGCAACCAATAGCCTCAAGACTATTAATGTTTTCTGAATTAACACCTTTGATATTCCCAAAGTTCCATATGTACTTGATTGTCCTTTCATATTTGGTTACGTTACATCAAATAAAAGATTTTTATATTTTTTCTGCACCTATTCCTCTTCATCTTTCATCTATTCGAATGGCTCCCATCAGCACCCCTTCGCGTAAGCTTGGACCTTGCCAGTCATCTCAGCTCGCCTTCAAACACCACCCGCCTCCTTGCAAACAAGCATCCCCTTCCATCACACCTCTGCTGAGAACCACACACGACCAATCTCCACTCCAACGGCCTGCCACATCCTCTCTACTATTCTCTTTTTCTCCGCCGAAACTGCCTATCCCCATCCCTATGTCAGCCTGTGCTTCCCCTCCAAAGCATAAATCAGCTCCACCGCGACCATCGGCCGTCGCAAGCCGCCCTCCACCGTACCTTTTCTTCTAATGCGTCTACAGCCATCATCTTCCCCTGCTGCGTTTTGTAAGTGTGCTATATTTTATACTGTTTATATTATTATAAGTTCACTGTTTGCTATATCTATACTTTATCATCTATGTTCAAAGTATTATTATATATATTATATTATAAGTTACCTGCTAGTTCATTGTCTATGGTCAGTATACATATATTAATATAACTGTGTATATAAGTTATTTAATTTAGGTAAGATTTGCATAAGTTCACAGCATACATATATATTGCTACTTATATATTCACTGTTATATGTGCGAGTTTTATCCTTCATTACATTTTCTTATTTATATTTTACAAGATTAAAGTGTATTTCATATATAATTTTTTTTGATGATTAAGTCTTCTTTGTTTTTATGTATACTAGTATATATTTCAGAGCTTTATTTTATGTTAGTTATATACATATTATACAGTTAGTATATATAGGCTTTGAAGTCATATATATAGTTTCCAATCTAGAAGCTACTTTGATTCTTTGTCTTATATTTATTGTATATACGTTTCTTATATAAAGGTCAGCATATATATACATATTTTATGTTAAACGTATCATTGTATATGTCATATTATAAGGTTTGCCTGATTGGATCTATTATTTTATATATATATGATATATAATATTTTCTAATAAATCTGTTATATATATAGTTACAGTATTGATAAGTTATAGGTCAGCAAAATATATATCACGAATTTTGAAGCATGTGCTACAGAATAGATATGGTTTCAATATAGAGCTATATATTTGTCTGTTTTGTAAGCTATTTTGTTTACATATGTTACGATAACACATTTTGGACCTGTTTGTATAATAGTAAAGTAAGGTTACGTTGTATATATATAGTTTTAGTTATAGTTTATATGCTACTTTTTGTGTGTCGGTATATATAAGTTAAGTCGATTTTATAAATACTGATTTTATATTAATAATTTTTTTAAATATAACATATAGTGTTTATATATATATATATATATATATATATATATATATATATATATATATATATATCTGTTATCCCGCCTATTGGCAAGGCCGAGATATCGTTCGAATCCATCATCAAGCAAGGGTTCGTATCCATTCACTTCGCATCGATCCAGTTCGAATCCATCTATAGAGCATGCATTACATATTAATCAACTAAGGCCTCCTTCGCATCCATCAAGTACCTACCTGGTTCGTATCCATCGAAGGAATTCCTTCTTCATAACCATCAGACTTCGTCACTTCGTATCCATGGATGTTGCTGCTGCTTGAATCCATCGAGTTAACACTGCTTCATGTCCATCAACACGAATTGGATAATGGCACTCCATACAAACGAGGCAAGAACCATGGATGCGACACGGTCAAACCGGAGAGAAACGTGGATCGGTTCGAAATGTGCACGCCACATCATCTCTGAAACACATGCAACCATCGATGCGAGAGGATGATTCGAAGCTATGGAGTCGAACCAAACAGCCATCCGAAAAATCTCAACTCGTCTCGAATTTCAAGATCCACCAATTCAAATGCTATGAAATTTTCACAGGAGATTGCACACGAGCCAAGGAACGTTCACACCAAATTTCAGCTCCATCGGACATGATCTTGATCGATACGAAATAATTTTGTATCGATCACAGATCGAGTCGAAACTTTCTGGAATTGGTCATGTGGGCCCCCTCACGTGCCAGTGTGAATCTTCCAAAGTTTGAGCGAAGTCTCAGCCTCCTACGCCTATAAATAGAGCCCTAGATCCTACAGAAGAGGGATCTTTGGATTCTCAAGCGCCCAGACTCTGCCGGATCAAGACTTACATTATACTCTTGCTGTTGAATTCGAATTTCAAGTTGTAATTTGTTGTTGCTTGCTGTAATCACTTGTAAACGCTAAAAGATAATTAATAAAGTTACAAAAAACTTCATAGTGGACGTAGGCAACACGCCGAACCACTCTAAATCGCTTGTCTGTGCATTTACTTTCCTGTTGTCTGGAGTTTTTGTTAGATAAACCTAATTTTTAATTTATACTATTCATTATTATCTCTTTAAAAACTTCCAAAGAGTGTTATGCCCAATTTTGGTACAAACATTTTGGTGCTTTCATTGAGAGAACCCGGATTTTCTCCTGCTCGTTGGATCTGTCGTCGATACTGGATTGCATAAATCTAAAGAGAGATCCAGATCACTAATTCGAGTTCTTCCATTCTATTCAGATTTGCATAAAGTCTAAGAAAGGAATTCAACTTTAAAGATGGTTAGCACAAGGACCACCTCTAACGCTTTCAATTAAGAAGATCAGGATAGACAGAATCTTGTGCCACTACCTCCCTCTAACAAAGACGCTACCAGACGCTCGAAACCATCAGGCCTGGTTACCAGACAAGAGTTCCAACTGCTGGTCCAAGAGCTGACCCAAAGTCGGCAAAAACTAACAGAACAGCTACGCGCTAATGCCGAGCTGACTAGCCAGCTGAATCGCCAGAAGCGGAGGAGAACTAGGAGAGATCATGGTTCTCGCTCCTCCAACGAAAGTTCTTCCTCTTCTGATTACCATCACCGATCTCCATGACCCCGACTAGATGGGAGTCACATAAAAAATGCTGGACATCAACTGACAATGACTAATGGACAGCTGAGAGTTGGTCCATCGTCCAGTTTCCAGACCGGACCCTCCTCTCGAGGGGGTGCCTCTCCTCACTACACCGCAGACTACCGTGCCACGACCGTCGTGGTTGAACCAGGGTCAATGCCCAAAATCCATCGAACCTTGACCGTCGTCTTCACGGACGTACTCCTGAACCATACGTCCAAGAAGACTATGAGCCAAGAAGGCGAGATGTGGACCATCGACAGCATCCGGTCCAACCACATTTTGACTCAACACACACAGAACTTATAATGTGTGACCCAACCACATTTTGACTCAACACACACAGAACGTACAAATGCCGGATCTCCCGACCATGATATGTCAGATGATCCGTGAGAGCCAGGGTCTCACAAATGACGAATGGGGAATCTCTCAAAGTCACACTCCTTTTACGGACGATATACTTACTGCTGAACCCCCTCGGCGATTCAGGATGCCGACTCTACCCATGTATCTAACCCCAACCAACGTATTCTGAAATACGAATGGTCGGTGAGCGCTGCTAGAGCTGATGATGCAGTGAAGTATCGTAGTTTTCCCATTTCCTTGAGGGGCATCGCTACCATGTGGTTCACTCGACTGCCACCTCGATCCATTTCCTCCTTTGACCAATTGGCCACAAATTTTTTTGAGCAATTCCGCATGCACGTCGCAAGGCCAAAAGATGTCAACACTCTGTCTAGCGTCACCCAAGCTCCGGGAGAGACGCTCGGACACTACTTAGATAGATTCCATGCTGCATGTGCAGAAATTAGAAATCCGAATGATAACTCCATTCTTATGGCGTTGACTAAGGGTATTGACCCCGATTCTGAGTTTGGCAACTGCTTGGCTGGAAAACCAGCTGCATCATTGGACCGTTTCTATGCCAAGGCGGCTCAATTCCTGAGAAGGGAAGATACGGAACAGTCTAGGAAGCAAAATGATGCAGGGCCAAGCATGGAAGGGATCCAAAGCAATGTCGCAATCAAACAGTCCGGTGAGAGTTCCGGAAAAGTTCAGTTGAACGTTCAAAACAAACAAACTCAGCGAAGGGAGAACGTGAATCAAACTAGAAAGTGAAATCAGAATCGTGGCCCACAGCGCAAGAATCCTATGTTTGACAACTACACTCCTTTGAATACATCACTGGAGAACTTGTATTTACAAACCTGTGATACAACTCAATACAAAAAACCCACACCAAAACCGTCGTCGGAAAGGCAAATCCAAACGGGAAATTTTTGCAGGTTTCATGAAAGCTACGGGCACTGTGACGACTCGACTTCCTAACACCAGAAAGTCGCATCGCTATTTAAGAAAGAAAGGGATAGAAGAAGAAACGAAAGGGAAAGAAGAAAGACAACAACATCAGAGAACTCAAAGCGGAATGAATAAAATATAATATATCACATAAAATATTACAAAGAATCAAATTACATCAGAGTACATAACTTAAACATTACATATTAGACAGTTATAAACATCTTTCCAACTATACAACACACAATACACAAGAAACAGATACCAAACAAACATAGCGGAACCATACTATATCTACACGTGGAAGCCTCCTACTCCATATCTCATCCAGAATTCGTCAAGCAAACCTGAATCACTTGACTACTCATACATAATATGAGTACCCAAGAGTTTAATAAAACAGAAAATAAACACTCGGGTCATACAGGGGTCTGGTGTAAGTAAACGGATTAAAATTGCTTAACTTTAGAAAAACCTTTGAAAGAAAAGGTATCACGTAAGACTTCCCACAAATAAACATGAAAAAGTTTTTACCTTACGCTAACCAAAATCATTTGATAGGAAATCCAGTGATATTATAATAGTGTCAAGGGTTTTCAAGTAAATAAGAAATAGCTGAAATTGTTACATGATTAAATTCCAGCTACTAGCCACAAAAGTGGGTGATACAATCAAAACCGTAGGGTCTCGTAGGAAGAATGGGTTTCCATCAATGACAGGGCTACTGGGGTAACCCCCCGTCACAGTACATGGCCTAGATCAACGTACCGAGGAGTACACCCACTCCCCTGCAACACAAGGCCGGAACCATCCCTTACTGGACAGTCCCGAACAAGACCACCCCGTAGTTGGCGCGGCCAACCACACACTAAGCCGAAATAGAAAGGGACCTCTAGACAGGGGTAAATCTTGCTCTCCAGTGGGAGCTACCTACGAAGCCTTGCTACACCTCCCCTGTTTTAGCCATTCTCGGTTGATGAGGCTTGAGGCTGCGATTACCTTTATAGAACACATCTATCTTAGAATGCTCATCGTCCACATGACGATGTTCTGAAAACATTCAATCCATACAAGTTCGTTACAGGTTCGAACGAAACCGAAGGCACTATCTCGTTGCACTCATTATTGGAGTCACCCTCAGAGTCAACGACCATAGCCCTTGCACTCTAAATCACCATCTCGAATCTATAAGTACTATCTCGTCAAACTCATTACGGAATCACCCATAGAGTTATACTGACATATAGTTCTTAAACCTCGAGTCTTCACTTGCTCCACTTGGATACACGGCCTAACGTTTAATTGGAATCGGTGTGGTTTTCAGATTATCCAAATATGGAAACCCGATCCCGGTCTCACCGAAACCAAACGCCATTTTAATGTCCAAGTTGTACTTAAGGGTTTTAAACAATTTAAGTTATATCCAGGAAAATATATAAACAGATAGATGAATCACATTATCACAAAAGATAATTCATATCAACATTCATCTTCACAAAGCAGCATATCACATATCATAGATATCCAAATCATCCAGTATTAACCAATATCAATCACCAATATCGATCACTCAATATTGATCATCCAATATCAATCAATCAACCAATATCAATCAATCAACCAAGCAGAATTGATTAACTCTTAATCACTTGGATTAAATCCTAAATCCTTCTTCATTTATTTATTATAATAAATAAATTAATCATCTCTAATGATCTTCCCAAATTAATCTTCCTTGATTACTTATACTTTAATTACATTCAAGTAATTATCCTTATCCATATTTGGTAATTAACCTTTAATTACTATCATTAATTACAATAATTAATGATCCTACATTTACTTCCATTTATTAATTAACTATAATTAATTACATTAAATCTTGATTAATTACAATTAATCATACTTAAATTAATTACTTTTATTAATTAATCTTGATTAATATCATTAATTAACTAATGTTCCTTATTAAGTAAAAATTAACATGTAATTAATCATCTTATTAATCAGTCTTAAGTAATTAACAACTTGAAATTACTTATCGTAATTAATTAACTTCTTATTTAATTAAGTTAACCCTTGATTAATTAATCTTTAATTACTTTATTAAACAATTATTAATCAATTAAATTAATAAATAAATCCTTAATTAATTACTTTATTAATTAATTACAATTTTAATTAATTACACTTAGTAATTAATCTTAAATTAATCACATTTATTTATTAATTAATCACATTAATTAATTATCTAAAATAATTAAGTAATTAACTCTTAATTACTTACATAAGTAATTATTTCTAATTACTTCATTAATAAATCTTGATTACTTTCTTAATTAATTACTTAACAAATAATTACTTCCATTATTTAATAATTCTTAATACATTAATTAATTAATTACTCCAAAATTAATTAACTTCAAACAATTATATTAATCAATTCTTAGATTAATAACATCTAGTGATTATCCAATAATCACTCCAACTTTATTTACTCCCGTGAGTAATCTCTACTAATTACTTCCATAAGTAATTACTTTCTTAGTTACTTTCAATAATTAACCATTAATTACTCCATTAAGTAATTACACTTAATTAATCCATAATTAAGTGATTATTTAAAATTAAATAAATAATTAACTAATTATTTAAAATTAATTAAATAATTAATTAAATAACTTCTTATATTTCAAAATCCTTAATTAATTAAGAAAACATTAATCTTAATTAAAAAATCATATTTATTAAGTATTCCTAAGTTCATGACAAAATAATTTAACCATATTTATCTTTATAAATAATTTATTTGAATTTAAATCAAATTTTAATAACTTAACAACAAATTATTCTATTTGATTTTCAAAATGTTAACAATAACCTTATTTGAAAATAAGGCATTTAGAAATCAAATTTGAAAAGAATTTAAAACACTTTAAACATCTAATTCAAACTTATAAATTTTGAAAACTTTGTTATTAAAACATTACTTAAACTTTGATTTAATACTTAAATTTAAACACTTCTTTTAAATTAAAATTCAAAACACTTCTTTTAATTTGAAATTCAAAATTAAATTAAGATATTGCTTACAAAAGGAATCATCTTAAAATAATTTTAAATTTGCAAATAGATTCAATTAACTTTTTTTTTAATTTTGATTAACTTTATTTCAAAACTACAACTTTAACTTATAATTCATCTCCTTTATAAACTTGAACTTGTTCCGATTCATTCAGTCACTAAACCTGTAAACATTTACATTACAGAACTTAGAAAAGTACACCCAAAAATCTCGAGACCGTCACATAAAAACCCCGTGCCTACCTCGAGAAAAACCCAACACCAACAACTCCGTGTCGATCGCGAGAATAACGCGAGTGCTACTTCGAGTTTCCAATCGTCTTCTCCAAACAAACCCCCCAGTGAACAGACACAACACGGTGCACGTTGCACCATCATCCAAACCACTTCGACCATCGAGTCGATCACCGACCAACGCCATATGACATCGACAACCCTAACTTCGACCCAGATCCAACAATTTATACGCGAATCAAAATTTGACCTACCATACAAAAATTTGCAGAAAACACGAACTACAACCCCACATCGCCAACGACCAAAGCAACCACCGGAACTCCAATGATCACTCTGAAGCATCGCCGCAACCTCTACGCTACCCTTCCCCAAGTCGCGATCACCTCCGGTCATATATACAAGTCACGAGTTCCACTACAGTTCAACCAAAATAGAAACAATCTAAAACCCTAGTTAGCTCCAATTAGAACGATTTACACATTTGAAAAATTCTGAAGCATTTTCCCAAAAATTTACAACATACAAACAAGCTACGATCAAAATTTCAAATCCTATTATTGCATAGATCGACGAAAATCACCAAAGATTCCAAAAATGTTCAAACCCAAAATTCATACTAAATACCCAATTAAATTTTTTGAAAGTATCATCAAAAATCATGATTTCCCATCATAATTTCATGCATGTAATTCAAATTAAAATTAAAGACGGTTGATTTTTAACCAAATTCTAATTTTACTGTAACTTCATATTTTATAATTATTTATTGCTTTTAAAATTTTGAAACTATTTTTACAATCTACATTAAACATCAATAAACAAATTTACTTCATAAACCCAAGGATGCTATGCATTCAATTCATAGATATTGAGTTTTGAAGCAGAACACCACCCAAACATAGAACAGAAAAAAACAAGTCCACATATCATAAATTCACCAATTCATATAAATTCAAGGCAACGAACTTAAATACAAGTTATATATCACATGCATGGTAGTTGCAAGCAAAATTAACTATTTTTAAAATTATTAACTCACCTCTTTGAATTTTGCAAAGCAGTTTTGTGAATTTTCCAGGCTTCAAATCTTTAAATCAGAAAAGAATGCTTTGATTATGCTGTTGTAATAGAATGCATGCTTCAAATTTGTTGAACTGCAGATGACTTGCTGTTGAAACCTCTTTTTTAATTGCAGCCTTTAAATTTGCAGGTTGAGGATTTTAATTTGCTTCAGATTCTACTTTGCTTTGGATTTTCCAGTTTCTGGTTTGCTTTTGATTTTGGAATTCAAGTTTCAGGTTTGTTTTTGCTTTTGTGGTTATGAATTTCAGTTTTAAGAAAAAGATTTCTATTTGCCAATAATTCATGAAGGAAGAAAAATATTTTGAGAAGAAGAAAGAAATGTTTTAAATTCAAAAATGAAAGCCACTTGTTTATAAATTGGACAAATGTCATGCAAATGCTTCATTTCTTTACAGATGTTATTAATTTAACTTAAGATGATAACACATGTTTTTAAGTGTTTTTAAAATAGTTTTTACTTAGTTTAAATGTAAATATAAACTCACATGTTAAATTTACTTTATAAATAAATACTTGTATATGTAGATATACATTTATCTTTAAAAGAAAATGTTCTAAAACTAACTAAAATTTAAATAATTTCTTTATACTTGTATTTTAAAAAATCTAAAACATTTATAGATATATTTATAACTATTTTAAATTTAAACACTTTTAAAGAAAATAAAACAAAATGTTTAAAACTTTTTAAACTATCATATTTAAAATAAATAACAATCTTATATTTGAAAACAAATGAACTAATCTTTAAACTAACTTTTGAAAAAAAATATAAATTAAAACAAAGCTCTAATTACAATTCATGCATATATAGATTATCAAATAGATTTGAATTAAATTTCAAAACAACGTCAAATTATTTGCAAGGCAACAACATCAAATTATAACATATACTTACATATACATTACAATTTGAAAATTCAATCTCTAATTTTAAACAAAAGATATTTCTATTCACAATATATATATATATACTATAAACAGGATAACATTTTATTTCAAAACAAATCTTATCAATTTTGAAATGATGGAAAGATATTGATCAAAATTACCAGATTAAATATTTATTAACTTTAAAAGGATTAAATTTACCAATTTAAATTAAAATTATAAATAAAAATTATTAAATCAATTTTATTATTAATACAGATTATTAAACTGATATTGCCTAAAATTCCGGGTCGTTACAATCCTTCCCCCTTAAAAAAATTTCGTCCCCGAAATTTAAAAGCAAAGGTAATTTAATAACCCAATACATATTTTAATTTCAAACAGCAAAGCACTCCTAACAACCAGTTACTATCAACCATAGCAATCAATCAAACAAACAAACCTAACTAATTATTTTGACACAAATCAGAATAAATCTCTAATACTATCTCGAGTTTCCCAAGTATAAATCACCCGGAGACTCGCTCTACAGAAGATAACAAACTACACCCGCCAAAATCCGGAGCTCCTCTCATCTCAAGATCCATCAATCTGAACAGATCATCAGACTATACTTAAGTCCAGCTCAGCTTCCAAATCCAAATGAACTACAGATTCAATAACCAACGATGAATCATACACGTACTCCCTCAGAGATACGTGAAATACAATGAATTCCGGCTACCCAAACTGGCAATTCAATCTTATCTTATCAAAAACAAAGATAAGAAATCCCAAATGCCTCAGAACTAGCCATCCAATCTTATCCAACTACTGCTCTCTTGACCAGAGAAATCTTAACAACAATGAAGTTTCCAACTTCGAATTCCAAAACTCCTTATCTCATATCTGCATAACTCAACAAACAATCCTAGGACTGCAAATCTCTTCCTGATCAGCTCAACCTATGCTAACACTTCCAGAAACAGCTAGACCAAAGCAAACCAGTTCCTGGATCTTATCCAGTAGAAAAGTCTTCCAAGATCCGTCGAAATCCAGAACACAAACTATACTTCCCAAGCAATAGCAAACTGAACTTGCTTCCATCCTCGTACAGCTGCTACCTCGCTTCCGCTGCACAACTTTGATTCTGAAATAGATGAGAATACTATTGATTAACACGAGTACAACTTACCCAATATATCAGGAAACTTTGTTCATCAAATCCATAAAATCTAAGTGACCCATCTGACTCAGTCACATAACCTTATAACAGAAATCCAACTCAGAAACTAGATCTGACCAATCCAAATCCAAAAATTCCTGAGCTGCTACACCAACTCTTCCTCTCCAAAGACCATCCTACTCCCAGGATAAATACCGGAATCATTTCTGGAACCAAAACAATATGGAATTCAACTCCAGATGCAGAAAAACTTTTGATTACATTAGTAGCTTCTACTTCCACATGAGAACCCTCAGTCTCAAACAAAAGATTGCCCAAGAAAAATTCCCAAATTAATCGCAAGTCACTTTTGCGATCCAACCTAATTCGGATTCCAAAGAAACTGCCCTCTCTTTACTAATTAGAACAGCTTTAAGCTTCTCCAAACAAGGTTAACCTTTCAAGAAAACTTTCACCATCTACCTGGACTACTGAAAAAGAACTACAAAGATTCCTGAACCATTGGAGAAACGGCCGCACTGCTGCTTCCAAACTCTACCTTAAAGATACTCCAAAGCTAAAAGACCTTCTCGGCAGCATACCGAACACTTCGAGATGCATTGCTACCACAGCTAACCACAAACTTCTAATCCAAAGGCTCCTCGAAAACCAAAACTATCAACGAACCACACAACAGACCTTCGTGATGGAAGACATCCTCTCAAGACATTCGGGCTCCAAACCAAGCATCAACATCTCGCTTTCCTTTAGCAATGACAAATGATACCATGCGAAAGCGAAGCAACTTATAGACCTTAGTCTCATATTCCAATACAGTAAATCTCCATGCTAAAGATCTAGATAACTTCCACACAGATGAGTCTTCCCTGTAGCAGGTAAAGACTGCTCCTCAACTATTACTAAAAATTGATTCAAGAGAAAACATCTTCGAAAATATCCATGGATACTGTATCTCATCACGCAGTTATCAAGATATCATCACATACTTCTACACTTCCGACAGATCCAAACACAAGAAAAATTCGCTCACCCAAGAGAAATCCAAACTTACACTTCAAAGATAAACTCTGAATCCTTAAAAAGATTTCCTTCGGATATCAGAGAAATCCTTACTCCAAACTACAAATCTCACTCGAGACGGTATTAGGTCTACAGTCTCGACAAATACACTTCCAACCTCAAACAAATGGACCTACTCCATTAGTGGTAGTCATGTTACACACACACACACACCACTACTCCATCTACCTCTAAAAAATTATGTTGGAAAATCCGAACAGATAACCCAACCGATCAGGTAGATATATATATATATATATATATATATATATATATATATATATATATATATATATACATATACATATATAAAAATACAATTGCGTTCTCTCAAGAAAGACACCACTCCAGAGCCTAGGTATTCACTCAACCTAATGCTCTGATACCAGCTGTGACGACCCGACTTCGTAACACCAGAAAGTCGCATCGCTATTTAAGAAAGAAAGGGATAGAAGAAGAAAAGAAAGAGAAAGAAGAAAGACAACAACATCTGAGAACTCACGGTGGAATAATTAAAATATAATATATCACATAAAATATTACACAGTATCAAATTACATCGGAGTACACAACTTAAAAAATACATATTAGACAGTTATAAACATCTGTCTAACTATACAACACACAATACACAAGAAACGGATACCAAACAAACATAGCGGAACCATACTATACCTAAACGTGGAAGCCTCTCGCTCCATATCTCCTTCAGAATTCGTCAAGCAAACCTGAATCACTTGACTACTCATACATAATATGAGTACCCAAGAGTTTAATAAAACAGAAAATAAACACTCGGGTCAGACAGGGGTCTGGTGTGAGTAAACGGGTTAAAATTGCTTAACTTTAGAAAAACCTTTGAAAGAAAAGGTATCACCTAAGACTTCCCACACATAAACATGGAAAAGTTTTTACCTTACGCTAACCAAAATCATTTGATAGGAAGTCCAGTGATATTATAATAGTGTCTAGGGTTTTCAAGTAAGTAAGAAATAGCCGAAATTGTTACATGATTGAATTCCAGCTACTAGTCACAAAAGTGGGTAATACAATCAAAACCGTAGGGTCTCGTAGGAAGAATGGGTTTCCATCAATGGCAGGGCTACTGGGGTACCGCCCGTCACAGTACGTGGCCTAGATCAACGTACCGAGGGGTATGCCCGCTCCTCTGCAACACAAGGCCAGAACCATCCCTTACTGGACAGTCCCGAACAAGACCACCCCGTAGTTGGCGCGGCCAACCACACACTAAGCCGAAATAGAAAGGGACCTCTAGACGGGTAAATCTTGCTCTCCAGTGGGAGCTACCCACGAAGCCTTGCTGCATCTCCCCTGTTTTAGCCATTCCCGGTTGATGAGGCTTGAGGCTGCGATTACCTTTATAGAACACATCTATCTTAGAATGCTCATCGTCCATCTGACAATGTTCTGAAAGCATTCAATCCATACAATTTCTTTCCGGGTTCGAACGAAACCGAAGGCACTATCTCGTTGCACTCATTATTGGACTCACCCTCAGAGTCAACTACCATATCCCATGCTCTCTAAATCACCATCTCGAATCTATAAGTACTATCTCGTCAAACTCATTACGGAATCACCCATAGAGTTATACTGACGTATAGTTCTTACACCTTGAGTCTTCACTTGCTCAATTTGGATACACAACCTAACTTTTAATTGGAATCGGTGTGGTTTTCAGATTATCCAAATATGGAAACCCGATCCCGGTCTCACCGAAACCAAATGCCATTTTAACGTCCAAGTTGTACTTAAGGGTTTTAAACAATTTAACTTATATCCACGATGATATATAAACAGATAGATGAATCACATTATAACAATAGATAATTCATATCAACATTCATCTTCACAAAGCAGCATATCACATATCATAGATACCCAAATCATCCAGTATCAACCAAAATCAATCACCCAATATCGATCGCTCAATATTGATTATCCAATATCAATCAATCAACCAAGCAGAATTGATTAACTCTTAATCATTTGGATTAAATCCTAAATCCTTCTTCATTTATTTATTCTAATAAATAAATTAATCATCTCTAATGATCTTCCCAAATTAATCTTCCTTGATTAATTATACTTTAATTAAATTCGAGTAATTATCCTTATCCATATTCAGTGATTAACCTTTAATTAATATCATTAATTACAATAATTAATGATCCTACATTTACTTCCATATATTAATTAACTATAATTAATTACATTAAATCTTAATTAATTACAATTAATCATACTTAAATTAATTACTTTTATTAATCAATCTTGATTAATATCATTAATTAACTAATGATCCTTATTAATTAATAATTAACTTGCAATTAATCATCTTATTAATCAGTCTTAAGTAATTAACAACTTGTAATTACTTATCTTAGTTAATTAACTTCTTATTTAATTAAGTTAAACCTTGATCAATTAATCTAATTAATTAATCTTTAATTACTTTATTAAATAATTATTAATCAATTAAATTAATAAATAAATCCTTAATTAATTACTTTATTAACTAATTACAATTTTAATTAATTACACTTAATAATCAATCTTAAATTCATCAAATTTATTTATTAATTAATCACATTAATTATCTTAAATAATTAAGTAATTAACTCTTAATTACTTACATAAGTTATTATTTCTAATTGATTCGTTAATAAATCTTGATTACTTTCTTAATTAATTACTTAACAAATAATTACTTCCATTATTTAATAATTCTTAATAAATTAATTAATTAATTACTCCAAAATTAATTAACTTCAAACAATTGTATTAATCAATTCTTAGATTAATAACATCTAGTGATTATCCAATAATCACTCCAAGTTTAATTACTCCCATGAGTAACCTCTACTAATTACTTCCATAAGTAATTGCTTTCTTAATTACTTTCAATAATTAACCATTAATTACTCCATTAAGTAATTACACTTAATTAATCCATAATTAAGTGATTACTTAAAATTAAATAAACAATTAACTAATTATTTAAAATTAATTAAATAATTAATTAATTGACTTCTTATATTTCAAAATCCTTAATTAATTAAGAAAACATTAATCTTAATTAACAAATCATATTTATTAAGTATTCCTAAGTTCATGACAAAATTATTTAACCATATTTATCTTTATAAATAATTTATTTGAATTTAAATCAAATTTTAATAACTTAACAACAAATTATTATATTTGATTTTCAAAATTTTAACAATAACCTTATTTGAAAATAAGACATTTAGAAATCAAATTTGAAAAGAATTTAAAACACTTTAAACATCTAATTCAAACTTATAAATTTTGAAAACTTTGTTATTAAAACATTACTTAAACTTTGATTTAATACTTAAATTTAAACACTTCTTTTAAATTAAAATTCAAAACACTTCTTTTAATTTGAAATTCAAAATTAAATTAAGATATTGCTTACAAAAGGAATCATCTTAAAATAATTTTAAATTTGCAAATAGATTCAATTAACTTTTTTTTTATTTTGATTAACTTTATTTCAAAACCACAACTTTAACTTATAATTCATCTCCTTTATAAACTTGAACTTGTTCCGATTCATTCAGTCATTAAATCTGTAAACATTTACATTACAGAACTTAGAAAAGTACACCCAAAAATCTCGAGACGGTCACCTAAAAACCCCGTTCCTACCTTGAGTAAAACCCAACACCAACAACTCCGAGTCGATCGCGAGAATAACGCGAGTGCTACTTCGAGTTTCCAATCGTCTTGTCCAAACAAAACCACCCAGTGCACAGACCCAACACAGTGCACGTTGCACCACCATCCAAGCCACTTCGACCATCGAGTCGATCGTCAACCAACGCCATACGACATCGACAACCCTAACTTCGACCCAGATCCAACAATTTATACGCGAGTCAAAATTTGACCTACCACACAAAAATTTGCAGAAAACACGAACTACAACCCCACATCGCCAACGACCAAAGCAACCACCAGAACTCCAATGATCACTCTGAAGCATCTCCGAAACCTCCATGCTGCCCTTCCCTAAGTCGCGATCACCTCCGGTCATATATACAAGTCATGAATTCCACTACAGTTCAACCGAAACAGAAACAAACTAAAACCATAGTTAGCTCCAATTCGAACGATTTACACATTAGAAAAATTCTGAAGCATTTTTCCCAAAATTTACAACATACAAACAAGCTACGATCAAAATTTCAAATACTATTATTGCATAGATCGACGGAAATCACCAAAGATTCCAAAAACGTTCAAACCCAAAATTCATACTAAATACGCAATTAAAATTTTTGAATGTATCATTAAAAATCATGATTTCCCATCATAATTTCATGCATGTAATTCAAATTAAAATTAAAGACGGTTGATTTTTAACTAAATTCTAATTTTACTGTAACTTCCTATTTTATAATTGTTGATTGCTTTTAAAATTTTGAAACTATTTTTACAATCTACATTATACATCAATAAACAAATTTCCTTCATAAACCCAAGGCTGGTATGCATTCAATTCATAGATATTGAGTTTTGAAGCATAACACCACCCAAATAGAGAACAAAAAAAAAAACAAGTTCACACATCATAAATTCACCAATTCATATAAATTCGAGGCAACGAACTTCAATACAAGTTATAACATCACATGCATGGTAGTTGGAAGCAGAATTAACCGTTTTTAAAATTATTTGCTCAACTCTTTGAATTTTGTAGAGCAGTTTTGTGAATTTTCCAGGCTTCAAATCTTTAAATTAGAAAAGAATGCTTTGATTATTCTGTTGTAATAGAATGCATGCTTCAAATTTGTTGAACTGCAGATGACTTGCTGTTGAAATCCCCTTTTTAATTGCAGCCTTTAAATTTGCAGGTTGAGGATTTTAATTTGCTTCAGATTCTACTTTGCTTTGGATTTTCCAATCTCAGGTTTGCTTTTCATTTTGGAATTCAAGTTTTAGCTTTGTTTTTGCTTTTGTGGTTATGAATTTCAGCTTTAAGAAAAAGATTTCTGTTTGCCGATAATTCATGAACGAAGAAAAATATTTTAAGAAGAAGAAAGAAATGTTTTAAATTCAAAAATGAAAGCCACTTGTTTTTAAATTAGACAAATGTCATGCAAATGCTTTATTTCTTTACACATGTTATTAATATAACTTAAGGTGATAACAAATGTTTTTAAGTGTTTTTAAATTAGCTTTTACTTAGTTTAAATGTAAATATAAACTCTCATGTTAAATTTACTTTATAAATAAATACTTGTATATGTAAATATAAATTTATCTTTAAAAGAAAATGTTCTAAAACTAATTAAAATATAAATAATTTCTTTATACTTGTATTTTAAAAAATATAAAACATTTATAGATATATTTATAACTATTTTAAATTTAAACACTTTTAAAGAAAACAAAACAAAATGTTTAAATCTTTTTAAACTATCATATTTAAAATAAATAACAATCTTATATTTTAAAACAAATGAATGAATCTTTAAATTAATTTTTGAAAAAATATAATTTAAAACAAAGCTTTAATTACAATTCATACATGTATAGATTATCAAATAGATTTAACTTAAATTTCAAAACAACATCAAATTATAACATATATTTACATATACATTATAATTTGAAAATTCAATCTTTAATTTTAAACAAAAGATATTTCTATTCGCAATATATACATATACACATATACATATATATATATATATATATTATAAACAACATACCATTTTATTAGCTTTGAAAAAAACAAATCTTATCAATTTTGAACCGATGGAAAGATATTGATCAAAATTACCAGATTAAATATTTATTAACTTTAAAAAGATTAAATTTACCAATTTAAATTAACATTATAAAGAAAAATTATTAAATCAATTTAATTATTAATATAGATTATTAAATTAATATTGCCTAAAATCCCGGGTCGTTACAGGCACAATACGAATGAATGTCTTCACTTGCAAGATCTCGTAGAAAAATTGATTAGAGAAAGGAAACTAGAACAGTTTGTGCGAGCACCGCAGCCTAGAGGAGCGTGCCCATCGAATCAAAATAATGAACCCGATCGACCGAGATAGGAGGACTCTACCTGTCCCTGTGGGAGATTAGTGATAAACGCCGTCAGTGGCGGACCCACTTTGTTTGGAGCCTGGAACGAGGAGAATCTTTGCACTGTTACACATGACAAGCCTTACCTAGTCTATGTATACTTTGCAATTTTCTTTGTATTCTGAAGTTTGAATTTGTAATAAGGCACTGACTTTGCCATGTTTTCCGTTCCAGCAATAAATTACTATCTCTTCAAGCTAGAGCTATGATTCACTGAATGCGACATTCAACAATCACGACGCACGAAGAGCTAAGTTCTATCGCAAAATGGAATTTATTCAAATAGCGAGTGACTGCGATACGACCGACCACTCACTAAGTGAAACCTCAGCTCGGGGGCAAGCCATCACATCAAAGGCTGAACTGGATCGACACACGACAGTCCTATAACTAACTCCAAATTCCCATAGTGTGAATTGGAGTATAATCGTCAACTCTAGGTTCCCAGGTTGTGAACCGGAGTATAAACACTAACTCCAAATTCCCGAAGTGCGAGTTGGAGTATACACATCAACTCTAGGTCCCCAGAGTGTGGACAGAAGTATAAAACCAACTCCAAATTCCCAGTGTGCGAATTGGAGTATAAACATCGACTCTAGGTCCACAGAGTGCGAACCGGGGCATGAACCCTAACTCCAAACTCCCAGAGTGCGAGTTGGAGTATAAACATATAAATGCGGTTCCGGAGAGGGTGGACCCGTCCGCCTAACGACTTCGGCCGTATCCTAACCAAGTTTGAGGAGGATGGACCCGACCTTCTAATGACCTCGCTTGTTGACTCGGGGTGGATGTGATCCACCATCCACGATCCCGATAAATCAATCATTCCTAGAGTGCGAACGAATTCCTAAAAAGCCCAAACAGATGTGACTGACCATCTATCGGCTAACTCCAAGTTCCTAGAGCGTGAATTGGAGTATAAACATCAATTCCAGGTTCCCAGAGTGCGAACCGAAATGTACATGCTAACTCCAAATTCCCAGAGCGTGAATTGGAGTAGAAACATCGATTCTAGGTTCCCAGAGTGCGAACCGAAATGTACATGCTAACTCCAAATTCCCAGAGCGTGAACCGGAGTAGAAACATCAACTCTAGGTCCCCGGAGTGCGAACCGAGATATAAATGCTAACTCCAAGTTCCCAGAGTGTGAATTGGAGTACAAACATCAATTCCAGGTTCCCAAAGTGCGAACCGAAATATAAATGTCGACTCCAAATTCCCAGAGTGTGAACTATTGTACAAATACCAAGTCAAAGTTCCTGGAATGCGAACTGTGTTATAAACATCGGTAACTCTCAAATTCTCTGAGTGCGAACCAGATTATCGATCATAGATTATCCTAAGTCCCCGGAGTGTGGACATGTGCTCAAGATTTGTAGTTGGTGCGATTGACCACCGAAATACAAGTGTCGGTCCCCGGAACTAGGGGCAAAAGCTTAAGTGTTAATCACCCATCGAAGCGATACAATGTCCAAAATTCAACTCATTCATCAATTACGACTTGTGATCATGATTTTCAGACTCCGCAAATAAAACGAACTCAACTTGAAGGTAAAACACCATAAGTGCACTGGATAGAAATTCAAATACTACAAATACTTAAGCATAAAAGAAATGAGAGTTGAAGCAAAGAAACTAAATGTCATTTCAACTAAATTGCATGTGAAGATTCATGTACAAGTTATTCCAAAAAATTCCTACTAGTAGGGGACCAAGCCTGCATCTATACATGGCCTATGAAAGAAAAATAAAAGCAGCTTCCTAACCGCCAAAAATGCGCCCAAGGGGGAATATCTAACTTTTCTTCTTAGGCTTTTTCTTCGACGCGGAACCACTGGAATCGCTAACAGTCTTTCGCTTCGAGCCCTTACCCTTTGGCGGATCATCCTCTGATGAAGGCATGATATCGACATCTTTCCCCGAACTTGAGCTTAAAGGAATATTTTCTTCGGGAGGAGTCGGAGGAGTCAGATCTACCACCGAAGGCGGAATGGGCATGCTAATATCGACGAGCATGCCCCCAGGAGATATCATCGTAAGAGGAGTGGGGCCAACCGCCGTCGTAACACTCTAGGAAATGCCACCGTGTGCTGCCGCCTCTATCTCTGCGTTGATTTGAGCCAGTATCTCGGTTTCAAAAGAAGCTCGGTCTTCCTTATAGGCAGCAACAGTCTGTGTCGAAGCGCTAGGGGCAAGTGAGAATCCACTGAGGATGAATGGCATGTCCGCAAAAGGATCGCGGCTTTGACCTAGGAGCTCGTTCATCATCTGCTCGTCCAAAGACAGCGAGCTCCCCTGTGTCATCTCCGTCCGCACGACCGTAGTTGTGGTAATCGCCTTAGTAATAATGTCCTCCCACACTTGATGTGATTCTTGGCTTGCAGGAGGCGCTGCCAGCTTCGCTCACTGAACAAGAAAGAAAAGAAGTCGTCAGTGCAAGCTTTAATATAAGTACTTCATTTTAGACACACAAGATTTGTGCAGATTACCTTCCTCAACTTGGCTTGTGGCTGCCTAAACAGCTTCCAAAGGGTGTTCCTTTATAGGAGATAAGTGTGGCTATTCTGAATCATAGCCTGGGACCGACTGCGGCTCAATCGCTGGCGTCGGCTGTGATCGAGATGAAGTTGCAATCTCAGGACTTGTAGCTAGGTGTGCGGTACCGGAGCCCTCACCAATTTCTAGGTGCTGGATGCTCAGTCTCTCTCTTGCATGAGAAATTACAGAGTCACGGAGAAATTTCTTTTCATCTTCGCTTAAAATGCGGTTCTCCAGCTCAAATTCGTCAAGGGCACCACTTGACAGCACCACCTTCTCTTCCTCGACACCAAGTTCCAGGCATTGTATAAATGTGTCGAGTAATCATCAAGCCAAGCCAGATTCCTGTGTCTCAACACATTGGCGTTATAAGTGATGAGAAGCTCTTCTATCTCCGTCTCGAGCTTGATCTCTGCCTTCCGAACTTTCTCATCAACTCCGGCCTCCACCTCGCGGACCTTTTCCACGGCCGCATCTCTTTCCCTCCGAAACTCCATCGCCTGATTGCACGCTTCCTTTGCGGAATCTTAGCGACGTCCCTCTCCATCATGATTTCTGAAACTTTGAACTTAAGCTCATTTAGCTCCTTCAAGGCCTAATGCCACTCGGCGGTTACGATGGTGTTTCAATGGCCCATGTCCTCCATCGCGACGTAATGCTCATGCTTCGTCCTTTCCATCACCGCCTGGGCTCGTCAGATTTTTTAAGAGCCTCAATCTCTGATTTGCGAGAAGACTCGGCCTCACTATTGAGCGCCTGAATGATTCAGTCTTTTTGAACAAGTTCTTTCTCCATCTTCTCAATCATGACCGCCCGGTCGAAGGCCACCTTTAACACCTTTTTCGCTGTTTTCGACCATTCCTGATACTGGAAAAATATATCGACGATATAATCATGCACAATGGGTTCGACCGACGCTGGCACCCTTTTCAAACGCGGAGGGAAGACAAACTCATCGAAGCAAATGTCAGGAAAATCTTTCTTCAACTGAGCAAGCTTCGCTGCTTCTCCCCCCGAAGGCTCAGACAGTACCTGCTCTGTTGTTGAGAGGGCCACAATCTATGTCCTACGGTGAGTTTCAGACCTTGACGATCGGGAAGACGGCTTATGTCGCGTAGCCTCGGAAGGTCGCGAGGCGTGGGTAGAAGGTTGTGCAGAGACTCTGGGAGGCGGCATACGAGATCGAGACCGATGCCTATACTCTTTATCTCTGTCAAAGCGTTCATGACTCGAGTACCCCTGATCATAGTCTCTATCTCCTTCTCTCCTATATGATTCATAATATGATGAAGACTTGCGTTTGCTGCGAAGACTGCCAAGCATCGAGCTTCGACCAGACATGGTATCTGCAAAGGGAAACCATAAAACGAAGTTAGTAATCTCTCACAGTGAGCGTATTACATTTAGAAATTGTGTAGTGCCGTGAAGTGTGAATGTATATGCAACCCCTCGACCAACCGGATGTGTCAACCACGCTAGTGGGCATAGATTCGCTTAAATCAAAGGCTTGTTGGAGTTCATCCAATTCGACATCATGATGTAGGGACACATCATCCGGAATTGGAAGATCGGCGAGCCCTTCAAAAAGATTCTCTGTTCTTGGGGGAGACATCTCTGAAATTCTAATTCCGGAGGAGGGTCGGGACGTGACAATAGATTTCCATCTTCCCTTTTTGGATGGCTTAAAAATGGCCGCCTTGCCTTTTCTCTGCTCTTCGATATCCTGGGCTACATCAGCAGGTTCGCCCAACGGTTCCCCATCAGTGTGAGTTTTCCCGGAGTCAGCCTTCTCGATTATGACAACTCTTCGCTTCTTTCGTTTAACTCGTTCCTTCGAGGCAGTTCTTAATGCACCGTCGAGCATTATACTTTGCCTTCGCTCGATCAATCCAAGAATCCTAAGATTCCTATCCGTCAAGAGCAATTCGATTTCCTCTCTTCGCTTGGGATTTCTTGGAAACCCCGAACTATCTCCTTGAAGTGTCCACCCTCGGGTCACTGGATTATTGCTGAAAAGAAAAAAGAGATGTAAGCTCAACTTCGTCTATGGTTGTCTTATCATTTGCCCTAGAAGATGACAATACTCACGTCTAAATAGCCATCGCCTAGCAAATCCTGGGGGGCATCTAAAATAGAACCACTCTGCCTTGAAGTAGCTCAGTCTAGTCCAAGACCCCGTAATCACTTGGCAATTTCTTACCGCTTCTAGGAATGTGGAAGATGGACTATCAGTTCGACTCTTGAAGTTGAACAAGTATGTGATCTCAATCGGGAGTGGCGGTCGATAGAGATACTCCATAAGTGCAATGAACAAGCTATTGAGTGAGGCATATCCGTTCGGGTCTAGCTGAGAGGGGCAATCCCTAAAAACGACAATACTTCTCTTATATACTGGTTAAACGGAGGGAGTGTCCCAGCTGCGCACGCAAGATAATTGAATGCGGTATATCCCTCCGATGGATTGTGCGGTCTGCCGCTTGGTCCTAGCAATAATTCATCGTCCATTGACAAACCATGCCTTAAGCATATTCTTCCTAGCATGTCTTCCGAAATATTGGATGGAACAGAGTCTGATGGGTTACTAATGAAGGATGCATCAGGTAACTCATCCGGGGCTGGAACGATCACTTCGGCCTCGATGTCCGGTATTTCAAGCGGGAGGTGTCGAACTCTGAGTTTCTTGCCGCTGCGAGCTTGAAGTTTCCATAACTAGCCATTAGACGCTAAAGAGCCCGTGTGTTTCCCTCGTGTAGAGTGTGTGTTGTGCAGTGCAGTGCTGTGCCTTACTTGAAAGGATTCTATAGAGTTAAAGAAAGTATGCAAATGACAACGCTTCAAAGTCCAGTTATAATGACCGTCATCGCTGACTGTCACAACCGTACTATTAAAATGCTGGTGATCGATTTGAGTTAACGTTCATCATCGTGTCATATAGTTATAGTTCCATCGACGAGCTTCAAAAGGCAGTCAAGTATGCTGTTTGACAGTCAAGTTCAGATATGCAAGAATGAAGCTCGTCGGAGTCATGTTGTCAAGAGTTCAAAGTTTCATGTCCATCAAAGATACACGTTCGAATCGATCGCAGGAAGCTTGTTCGAATCCATCAGGCTACACGTTCGTATCGATCCCATGGGCGCATGTTTCGAATCGATCGCCAAGGGTCGAGTTCGTATCGATCAAAAAAGGACGACTTCGAATCGATCCTCGATTACCTGGTTTGTACTGATCAGGATGGTCTCAGCTAAATATCGATCATGTTCGAGTCGGTACTTTTCGTATCAAGCATAAAAGTAAAATTCGTATCGACCTAAAGCTGAGGACTTCGAAACGACCGACTACTTATTTTTCATATCGATCATTTCATGTCGATACGATCTGCCACCATCATAATCGGTACGAACTGCATTATCTCCATTAGAATATTCTAGGGATCGATGCGAAATCCAAGGATAAATATCATTGCCTTCATCGATTCGAACGCAAGCCCCCAGATCGATCTATTTCTTGTCTTTTCCACTCTTTCTTCTCCAATTTGCAGGAGCGCCGCCATGGCCATTTACGACCGAGCTTTGACCCAGATCTGGTTTTTCCAGTTGCCAGAATGGATAATTGATGAAGAAGGAGTGGATCTGAGATAACTTCGTCGTTTGGATTCGTGATTAATTACCTAATTTTAAGTTGGGATTCGAAGATTTGAAGGGTTGAATTTGCTCGAGTCGAAAACACGGCACAATTCTCTTCTATCAGGTTTCTTGATCGATGCGAAAGTTAAAAGCGGCAGTAAAAAGTAAAAAGTGAAAATGGATAAAGTCTACAGTATTTATATGGAGCTTAGGGAAAAACCGGGTCATTTCGCCTCCCGGTCCACGTGATCGGTCGTAACCAGTCAACCCACGCATCGAGTCGAATGCTCTGTTCATATCCATCTAACCAAAAATTTCGATCGATTTGAAATGGACAATGAATCCATCGATACGAAGCACACAGCGAAGACGACCGAAGATGATGAAGCCCATCGACTTGAAGCCCTTGTTTGCGTCGACGAGTTCGCAACTCCATCCACTGCCCATCGATACGAACATCGATTTCGTATCCATCATAACTTATGCATTGGCATTACGAATAGTGAATCGCCTATCCATGACAAACAACAATGTTCATGGATACGAAAAGAATGATGAGCGTCCATCACTGTCGAACATATTGATGCGAGAACAACTTTTCAAACTTCTATATCGGTCCAGGAGAGGAACGATACGAAGGAACTCTAAGAAAAGCAACTGTCAATCGTTGTTGCAACTCAAATTTCACGTCGGTTCAGGAGAGGATCGACACGAAATTTAATACAAGAAAACCGACAATGACTCGTGAGCGTGCAACATTAACGATAGTCAGGTTAACATATGTGCATATGTCAAAACAATATCCTGTTTTCATCATTAACAGGAATTTGATATTCATTTAATAACGATTACGGCAACAAACAGCTAAGCCCTATCATACAGCAATCGGTTATAGCAACGCAAGGTTACAACCTTTGACAAAAGAGCAATGACTGTTCAGAGTGATGACTATAGCTTTTCAAAGCACGTAATGTTCCACAAGACGTACTTTAGGGGGTAATTGTTATCCTGCCTTTTGGCAAGGCCGAGATATCAAAGAACTGATTACAAGATCAAGATTGAATGTCCTGGATGTCCAGTATACATAGGCTAGCTATGGATACCGACGGTTTTTTTCCGAGTCCGGATCAGGCTATAATTTACAAGAAAGGAACAGCTATGCCATGGAAGCCCATATTCCAAATTTCAAGTCAATCCGAGTTCGTACGCTCAAGTTATGATAGATGTGAATTGAAGGTGATAACTCCGTTTTCGTATCCATCACCTTCGCATCCATCAGCTGCCAAGGGTCGTTATTTCGTATCCATGAAGTAACTACCTCCTTTCGTCTCCATCCTCCTTTGTTCGTTCGAATCCATCACCAAACAAGGGTTCATATCCATTAGTGAGCCCTATTTCGTATCCATTCACTTCGCATCGATCCAGTTCGAATCCAACTGCAGAGCATGCATTACGTATTGATCAGCTAAGGCTCCTTCGCATCTATCAAGTACCTACCTGGTTCGTATCCATCAAAGGAAGTCCTTCTTCATAACCATCAGACTTCGTTACTTCGTATCCATCGATGTTGCTGCTGCTCGAATCCATCGAGTTAACACTGCTTCGTGTCCATCAACACGAATTGGACAACGGCACTCGATACAAATGAGGCGAGAACCATGGATGCGACATGGTCAAACCAGAGAGAAAGGTGGATCGGTCCGAAATGCGCGCGCCACTTCATCTTTGAAACACGTGCAACCATTGATGCGAGAGGATCGATTCAAACTTATGGAGTCGAACCAAACAGCCATCTGAAAAATCTCAACTCGTCTCGATCATATCTCAAGATCCACCGATCCAAATGCTATGAAATTTTCATCGGAGATTGCACACGAGCCAAGGAACGTTCACACAAAATTTCAGCTCCATCGGAGATGATCTTGATCGACACGAAATAATTTTGTATCGATCACAGATCGAGTTGAAACTTTCTAGAATTGGTCCTGTGGGCCCCTCACGTGCCAGAGCGAATTTCTTGAAGTTTGAGCGAAGTCTCAGTCTCCGACGCCTATAAATAGAGCCCCAATCCTACTGAAGAGGGATCTTTGGATTCTCAAGCGTCCAGACTCTGTCGGATCAAGACTTACATCATACTCTTGTTGTTGAATTCGAATTTCAAGTTGAAATTTGCTGTTGCTTGCTGTAATCACTTGTAGTCCCTGAAAGAGAATCAACAAAGTTACAAAAAACTTCATAGTGGACGTAGGCAACACGCCGAACCACTCTAAATCGCTTGTCTATTCATTTACTTTCCTGTTTGGAGTTTTTGTTAGATAATCCTCATTTTTAATTTATACTCTTCATTATTATATCTTCAAAAACTTCCGAAGAGTGTTGTGCCCAATTTTGGAACAAACAATATCAGTTTCAAACATTTAGTTTGTTGGTTGATTTTATAAGTTATATATATATATATATATTAAACCGTTAGGTTTTAATGTATTGATTTGAAATTTATTATTATATATATATTTGACTTTAATATTTGGGTTTTTGCTTAACGATGATTTTGAAATACATATATATTTAATTTATTGTATGCTTAAATATAGAATATGATTCTTTTTACATATATATATAGTTATATATAGTTATATATATAAGTTCACTTATACCTTTGGTCTTCCTCAGTCCAAATGATTCGATTTCGCCAATTCCGTGCGGTCAACTTTGCTTGTCAAATTTGCGTTCAATCTTGCTTTGCTTTATTTTGGAATTCATGATTAGATTTGTAAATCTCCTCATTCACGTTCATCTCTAACCTCGAAAGGTGAGCAATCACTCACGATTAACATTCTTATATATGTATTAAATTTGATTTCAATTAAAACTACAATTGAAATATGCTGCAATTAGTTGTTTACATTGCTATATACCATGTTATAATATATATATCTGTTCACCTATGACATTTGACACCATTATCTGTTATTTATATTGAATACCTATTATATTATTATCATATCTATTATCACTCTACAAGCAGCCTGTTAGTATAGAATTCACTGTGGGTTGAAATGATACGTACCCAAACGATTTGCAAAATAGGAGAAAATCGTTATGGATTGAAATGATAAACCCAAGTGATTTTCATTGAATTGAATTCGGGATTGCGGGTTGAAGATATATACCCGTATATATTTAAATTGTGGATTGAAATGATAAATATCTGTATCACTTGACCATAGGATAGAAAATTATATACAAACACCATTGGTCTATATATAAATGTTTTGAAAATGATTTCTACGGTTTTTAGAAATAAATATATGGTTTTATGTAAATAGTGATTTTAGATATTATATAAATGTTATTTTATATATAGTTAAATTCTTGATTTTAAGCTATGTATAAATTTTTTTAATATGAAATAAGTTTAATAACAAAGTTTGATTTGATTAAAATATAATATGGTTAAGTACTTACCTAAATTATATTTTAATATATAGTTTATAATGATTTTAATAAATCAACATGGAGAAGATAGATCTGTAATTGATTTGAAATGGTATTTAATTAAGAATTTTATTTAATTAAATCGATTTGAAACTTATTAAATTTGAGGGTTTAAAGGATACAATTTTGTAATCGGATTTTGGTTTAAGATGATTTAAATGAACATTTTGAGTTTAAATAAATTTAAGGAAAATATTCAGTTATTTGAAATTTGAGGTTTTATTTAAATGATAGTAGATTTATTAAGTAAATATTTCAACACTAAATAATAGTAAGTTCGATTACGATATATATAATTTTCAAATTTAGTTTTAAGATGTTGAATATTAAAGTTTTGAAATATATTGAAATTTAAATGGTTTAGCTTGTGGTTCAATCTGTATTTGAAATCGACATAATTTGAAATGACTTATTTAGGAACTAAATTGAATTGAATTGATAAATTGAGGCTTGAATAAAATTTGAATTTCGGAATTTGATTTGATTTAAAATCTATTTGTGAAATTTGAGGAAATTGTTTTATTATATGAAGCTATGTTTTAAAGTGTTATGATTTCTAAAGTATTATGATTTCAAGTGTTTGGTTTCGAAAGTATTATAACATTGAAAGTGTTATTGATTTGGAAATAGATAGATTTGAAGTGAAGAATGATATTGTTTTGATTTGGTTTGAAGTATAAATTATTTTAAAATGACCACGGTGTTTTAATGACGGTTGGTTGTTGATAGCGTATATTACTACAAAATAGATAGTTCCATAGATCCTTAGAGGATGGGTATCCCAAACATCCTTTAAGTTACCTGTATTTAAGTTACTTATATTAGTTGATATTTTACTTTAGTTGGATTTATTGGTATAAGAATGTTAATCCTGACTCAAATGTTTTGTGTTTTGCTTTACGCTCGGGTCAGGTTGTGTGTCATAGCATTTGAGGCTCACCTTTGGAGTTGGAGCTTCGTTTGGAGATCAAACTATAGATTCAGGTTTCAAATATTCAGTTGACTCCAGTGATGTGTTCAGATTTGTTATTTGACAATTGTACCG
Source organism: Allium cepa (assembly GCA_030765085.1). Taxonomy (NCBI): domain Eukaryota; kingdom Viridiplantae; phylum Streptophyta; class Magnoliopsida; order Asparagales; family Amaryllidaceae; genus Allium; species Allium cepa. The sequence goes on along the minus strand of CM060945.1, from coordinate 1,007,671,342 downwards.
AGGCTTCTATGTATTCTAGACTTTTGCTGTATTTTTTTTAACTCAATTATATATAAATGGTAGCTTCATGGACTACTATTCATTTGTTTTCGCTGCTTATTATTGCGATACTATGTGTCTGTGATTCTGTGATTAGTTTATTTACTGTATATGTTGAGTTTTGCAAAATTTAAATTAACTATCTGGTATTTTGAGCAATTAAATTCCAACATGTGTATCTGCCTTTGCATTTGGCTGGTGCAGCATGTAGGGGGTTCTCGCATTTGGTTTGGTAGCAAGCGGATGACTCTTACTCCTACATATCCCTATGGGGTTGGTGCAGTTGAGAGGCCGGCTGTAATGGAAGAACACAGGTACAGTTGTATGCTATGGTGGGCGTCACCCTATTGACGCGGTCCATTACAATTGGTATCAGAGCTATGGATTTAGGCAAAACTTAACATATAGAGTAAATTTAATTACAGAATTACTATTGTTTGAGCTTGAATCTCTTTCTCTTTGATTCAGATCTCTTTTTAATTTTGGAACTTCCCTTTTGTTTTGGATTCCATCTTTGTCTTCCTATTTGTGTTCATTTGATTTTGGAGTATCCCATAACTCCACTCCTATTTATCTCTATAATGAATAGACGGTCCCGCCAATCTTAGAATGATTTGTAAAAGGGTGAAATGTGACGATCTGCACTTCAACCTTCGAAAATTGGCATCCAATACATAGCCGTATTCAAATGCCGGAGATTCAAACTATAGAGTCAGGTTCGCTGGAGCTATAACACATTAGATGATAACAACACAGCGGAAAACAAAATGACTTTCATTTATATGCTACATGGATTACAACATTCTTTACAATAAGTGACCACCATCATTAGAGATCTATATATATTACACAATAGTAGAATACATCATAATAGCAGAAAAAACATCAACATAGTCTTCTAAGATAGTTTAACATACCGCATCTTCATCTCCAAAGCTCCAAAGTCCAAACCAAAAAGCACAAAACCAAAAGCTTTCAAAATAAAGACTTCCAAATCTACGTCTACTTAGCTCCACAACCTACTGATAACCTGACTCTAGGCTGCCTATGTGGAAAATTATGGGCGCCCAGAGTTTAGAAAAGAAAATAATAAACTCTGAGTCAGTCAGGGGAATGGTGTGAGAAACATAAAAACAGTTATTTGTACAAAAATGAAATCTGTTCATGCTTGTTGGAAAATGAAACAATCATAAGGTCTCCCGGCGCACACTCAAATGCAAACGCACACATAGGGGAGGTTTCTCCGTATAGTAGTCAAACATGCTTGATATGTGAAAATCCTTTTGATATTATTTTTAGTGCATAGTGTGGGAAAACATTTTGCAAGTATAATATTAATCTTAGCCAGCATACATGCCATTATAGTACGCCTACTATAGCTACCATGTTAAATGGCAGGTTCTACAACTGAAATCGTAAAGGGATCGTATTGATTGTTTGGATTTCCAACAAATGGCCAAGGCTCAGAAACTTTCTTTATCTGAATGGGTACCCCTCTAGAGGGACGTCCCGAGAACCTAACCGGATCTCTGCCAACACAAGACCGGGTCACCTCTGTATATAGGTAACTAACTGTCATGAGTTGCCATTCCCCGTTCGTAACAGACCTTTACCGAGGCCCCTCAAATTCCAACAACCACATAAATAAAATATCTGGGCTCCATACCAAAATACGAAAAGGAAATGCACATACCCAAAATAATTATAGATAAACACACACACACACACGTATATATATATATATATATATATATATATATATATATATATATTAGTTTTTAATTATACATTAATAAATATTTAAAGATAATGATTTAAAATCTAATTATGCATTAATAAATAAACATATATATATATATATATATATATATATTAGTTTTCAAAATATAGAGTTTTTAAATCCAATTTATTTTTTTAAGATATTTACTTTTGAATTTCAAATCAAAATTCTATTTACAATCTATATATATATATAGACATAAAACAAACACATATCTTATTTGTTTTGGAAAATTCAAATTAATTCACAAATTAATTCTAAAAATTATATTAATTACTAAATTAAATTTGGCTTAAAAGGGGATCGTTACAGATTCCTCCCTTCAAAAAATTTCGTCCTTGAAATTTGATAGATAGGGAGACAAACAAAGAACATATGAACACATAAAAAGATAGAGAAATGGCTTATTAGATCAAGCCAAAATATCCACTCTACACTTGGTACTGACCATATATTGAAAAAACTTAGTTTTAACTTGGTTTGAAAAAAAATCCTTAAAAATAGTTTTCAACCAACTAAAACCTTTAAAATCACTGATTATGATTTATCATAATTTTTCCCGATTTTTAATAATTTTCAAATAGCTTATTTTTACAATTTGCAATTTTGGTCATCGAACTACAAAACCGCGATTTTATTTCAAATTTGATTTGCCCATAACTCGAAATACTTTCAAAAAACTAGAACTTCTTTCTTTATATGAAAGCTATTCTCATTTGAAAACAAAGGTTTTTCGATTTGGGAAAATTCGATTAAATTTGCTCAAGTTATAGCCTTTTAAAGTATAAATCGGTAAATCAGCGAACTGCCGCACCCTGGCAAGCTCTAGTTCAATTTAAATTCCCAAAATAATTCATTTAAAATACTTTAAAAAATGGTTTAAAATCCATATACACACACACACATTATATAACCTATATAATCCTTTTAAACCATACCTTCCAGAATTTCAAATTTTCAAAATTAATTATTAATTTTAAAATAAATATTTAAAAAAAGTAAAATATTATTTTTCATTTTTTAAGTCCCAAAATGTCCAAAAATCAAATTAAACTATATATAATAATGTTGGAATACAAAATTTCAAATTTTAAACTTATTTATATATAGAATTCCACTTCAATTTATGAATTCAAATTCAAATTAAATTATTTTAATTTCAAAACTTTAACAAGCCATGTTACATTCAAAATGATTTTAATTTCAAAACTTCCTTTTCAAAAGTTTTTCATATTTAACCCAATTTCACTTCCAAAACAATTTGGATTCAATATTCAGCTTTTAAAATTTTCACCATTTTGAATAAAATAATATTAAATTTAAAATACCCATGACTTAACCAATTTTCCGCAAAATCCATATTTGTGTGTGTTTTTTGTCTTGGGGTTTTGTATGCAACAATAAAATGTCACAACTATCATAAATCCAAGCACAACAATAAGCGGTATAATCCTATAACGCTTATTTTCCATTCACACATAACCATGTATACCGACATGCATAATATATAAACAACCATTCAACCATTCACAATATTCATAAGCGCTTTTATGCACACACACACACACGCACACGCACACACATATATATATATATATATATAAACACACATATATTTTAAACGTTCTCACAAATTGGTTCGTCTACAATTCTTGTTCAAGATTTGATTCTTCTACGGTTTGTTGGGAAAAAACTATGTGCGGCTCCAATGTCGAATAGAACTCTAACAATTTTATCATAAATAAGAAGATTACCTTCCAAAATTCCTTTCCCTTTATCAGCTCATGAGGTTGAAGGGTCATCCTTGATTGCATATACCTTTGCTACTTAAGTCTGCTCCATTATCGGGCATTCTTTAACTATGTGTCTTGGCTTATGGCAATAGTAGCATTCCCTGGCTTCTTGTCCTGACTTCTTAGGTTAATCCTTCTTCCCTTGCTTCTTGGGCTTCTTGCAACTTTTTGAGTAACGACCTTTCTCCAGACAGTTGAAATAGATAACATTCTTCGCCTTGTTCTCTTGAGTATCCTTCTTTTCTTTAACTTGCCAAGGCTTCTTTCCTTCAAACTTTCACTTCTTCCAATTTGGATTACTTCCACTTCCTTTTTCTTCTAGAATCTCTTGTTTATCTAAGGTGGCATATCCATATCCTATGTCTATCAAATCAGCAAAAGACTCCTTCACATGGCCTGTCATCCTTTTATAAAACTACTTGCTCATCCCCTTAATAAATCTTTCATTCTTCTTAAGAGGGGTATTCACCAATTCAGGTCCAAATCGGGATAGCTCATTAAATTTATTTAAGTTTTCTTCAAAAGATAGATTTCCTTGCTTCAAATCGGTAAAGTCTTGAGATATCCTGGAAATACCAATGGAAGGCATATAATGCTGCTCAAATGCTTGCTTGAATCTATCCCATGTAAACTCATCCTCCGATTCGGCTAAATTAATGGTCTCCCACCATGCCATAGCTTCTTCCTAGAGCTGCCAGGAAGCCATCAGCCACTTTTGTTCATCCTCCAATTTCAATCCTTTAAAAATTCTCTCGCAATATTAAATCCAAGCTTGCACTTCTATAATACTCTCCGTACTTTTGAATGGTTTCCCTCCAAGTCTTGAGAAATCCCGATATAACTCTACCGGATTTGGCTAGGGTTGGGTGCGAAGAGTTGCTCCTTCCATTATTTTTGTTAAAAGGTCTCAACCATTTGTAGTGGTACTCCCCCTTCCCCTACCTCGTCCCCTTCTTGCACTCATTCTCACTATGTGTTAATAGTAATAAAATTGATTTTGGGCATACAGACGAGAATCTTAGGGAATATACTCATTCTAGGGCATTTCTAAACCTATCTCTAACGAGTCACCTAATGAGTTATACTCCAAAGCTAATGTTCTTAGTCAACCTTTGGCTCTGATACCAAATGTGACTGCACTTCAACATTCGAAAATCGGCATCCAATACATCACCCATATTCAAATGCTGGAGATTCAAATGTTGGACCCATGTTCGTTGGAGCTATAACACATTAGGTGATAACAACATCGTGGAAAACAAAATGACTTTCATTTATACACTACATGGATTACAACATTCTTTACAATAAGTGACCACCATCATCAGAGATCTATATATGTTACACAATAGAAGAATACAACGTAACAGCGGAAAAAACATCAACATGGTCTTCCAAGAGAGTTCAACATACTGCATCTTCATCTCTAATGCTTCAAAGTCCAAACCAAAAAGCTCAAAACAAAAAGCTTCCAAAACAAAGACTTCCATATCTACATCTACTTAGCTCCAGAACCTACTGATAACCTAACTCTAGGCTGTCCGTGTGGAAAATTATAGGCATCCAGAGTTTAGAAAAGAGAACAATAAACTCGGAGTTAGTCATGGGACTAGTGTGAGAAACAAAAAAAAACAATTATTTGTACAAAATGAAATCCATTCATGCTTTTGGAAAATGAAACTACCGTAAGGTCTCCTGGCACACACTCAAATGCGATTGCACACATGGGGGAGGTTACTCCTTATAGTAGTTAAGCATGCTTTATACGCAAAAATCCTTTTGATATTTTTTTAGTGCATACCGTGGGAAAACATTTTGCAACTATAATATTAATCTTAGCCAGTATACGTACCATTATAGTATGCCTACAATAACTACCATGTTAAATGATAGGTTCTATAACTGAAATCGTGAAGGGCTTGTATTGATTGTTTGGATTTCCAAGAAATGGCCAAGGTTAAGGAACTTTTTTTATCCGAATGGGTATGCCTCTGGAGGGCATCCTGAGAACCCAACCGGATCTCTGCCAATACAAGGCCTGGTTCCCTCTGTAACTAGGTAACTAACTTTCACAAGTATGTCATTCCCTGCTCGTAACCGACCTTTACCGGTGCCCCTCAAATTCTAACAACCATATAAGTAAAATATCTGGGCTCCATACCAGAATACCTCTTTTTATCAAGAAGGAAATGCACATACCCTTAGGGTCGTGAACCCCATAACCTTGTCGCATCCTTCCTATTACAACCATTTCCCGGGGTGTGAGGTTCGATGAAGTCTCATTCCATAAAGCTATGCTTTACGCAAAAGCCATACTTGGTGCACAATACTAAGCGTGCCACATTACCAAATTGGAAATATATCACGAATAACTATCAACTACATAACCTCTAAGCTCGTACGTCTTAGAGATGAGTGTTAAGCTAAGAGAATAAATTCTCCGCCACCAAACAAAAAAGCATTGAATAGAAACCAGCTTTATGTCTCAAAGTTTAATGTCATACATACATCCATACTAGTCCATCCTGGGTCTAAATGGAAACAAAGGAACTTCTTCCAATTAAGAAAAGACGTCCTTGCAATCAAGAAACCAGATCTGAGTCCGTACTAGGAAGTTGGGTGGATGATACTAGTTCGAAAGTAAATTGTGCGATCAGTGAGCGATCGAATATGATAATTGCGTACAAATGATATAAGTGTATTGTACGGGTTTGAATAAAATAAATATTCAAACTATTGTAAAGAAATGTAAAAAATGATAAGAAGGATATACAGGTGTGTTAAAGGCAAAAGATAAATTGGGATTTGATTATGAAGGTAAATTTAAATTGCTCAAAAAAGGTGTGTACTTAAGTTTCTATATGAAATTTGATGACTTTCTTGTCTAGCCGCTTGGCTTTTCATTTTCTTTTTGAAATCTGGGGGCCCGTTGTGGTATTTTGTAGTTGTACTGAGCTAGACGCACAAAGGAGACGCCGGCGAAATTTTTTAAAAAATATAGGGAGTTAGAATAATTTTGTGAAGATTTTGAAAGTTTAAAATTTGAATGTAAATTTAAATTTGAATTGTTAGGAAACTATGGAAGAATGTGGAAAGTTAGTTGAAGTGATAATAAGTCTTTAATAAAAAGATTTATTTTGGCAGGTTGATAAAACTATTTGGTTTTGCGAAAATGATAAATGGGTGATGGATCATTCTTCTTAACTAGTAATTACGAGACGAAATTCTTTTAAGGGAGGAAGAATGTGACGACCTGGAAATTTTGAACATTTGAAAATGAAATTATTTAATTGCTTTAAATATTTGAACGATAGTTTAACTTGAATTTCAAATATCAGAATGAATTTGGCAATTAAAATTATTGAATTTAATAATTAAAGGTGGGGTAAAATTTTGAATCTTCAATTTTGAGCTCATTTAAAATAATTTGAAGGCTTGGAAAATTTATATTAATGATACTTAAGATAATGGAAGCTTCAGAATTGGATTTGGAAATGATTTATTCAGTTTTGAAATTATATCATTTAAATCGATATTTAAAAATAGCCTTCCGAATCACAGTCTTGGAATTCAACAAAACCAGTTCCATTGGATCTGTAATAGTGTATTTTATTCGGATTTCAAATTTTGTAACATTCGGAGTTGTCTCATGATTGTACGTGAGTAAATGCGCTAAAATTAATATAGAAAATTCAATTCAATAACTGGAAGGGAAAGGGGGTTTGCACGAAGCGTAGGACGAGTGTCGCATGAAAATGCCTGCATCTCGATTTTTTGCGATATTGTTCAGGCAGGGCTCAACAGTGGGTTTTGCGACCGGTGAAGCGGCTTCATGGGTGGTTTTCAGTGGCGTAGTAAGTTATCCCTCACGTTTAGTTTCAAATCTTGAAATATTTATAACCTGTAATTGATTATTTACAGTAAGGCATGTATGTTAGTTATTTTTCAACTTAAAAATAAATGGTAAATATGTGTATTTATGGATAAGGTTTGAAGAAAAAATATAATAAATAATATATAATAGGAATTTTTAAAAATAGTTTAAGAGTTTGTATAAAAATCAGACTTTTGAACTCTATAGATAATGTTTTAAATTTGCTAAATTTATTTTAAAAATAATGATTTGGTGATAAATTTGTTTTATTAACCTATTTAATTATTTAAGTTACTAAAAAGATTCATTAAAGAAAATTTAGTTTTAAATTTATTTTTAGTTGAATAAATTTGTTAAAAGGAATTGGTATAAAATTAAAATTATTATTTTAAAATAAAATCACTGGTGAATTAAAATTATCAAATGAAATTTATTATTCGATTATTTCGAATATTAATAAATTGTATAAATGTTTATACAAGGTCTAAAACTGTGGAGAAAAGAAGCTAACTCAGATGGATTGCAAAATAAGAAGCAAAGGTGAGATCTTCTCACTCAAATTTAAATAATTGGAATTTCAGTTATTGATTGACTATTGGATGTGGTAGTGTGTGCGTACACACACACACACATACACTTGGAGTGACTGATTTCCCGCATTATATAGCGGATGAAACCCTATACGCCGCATAATAGTGGATGATATTATTTAATCCCATATACCGCCATATTCCACCTCGAAGTGGAATTGGTATTTAATTGTTGTTCTAACATCTATGGATGGAGGGAAACAGGTTGGAGGGATCCAACTATTTTTCTCAAAATTTTGAATTTGTTTCAATGTTGTGTGTTGATTTGTTTATAATTTGTGTATGATTATATTTGTGAATGAAATCATTGAAGGCTATGGTTTAGTCGAATATATTTTTGGTATCGTAGGATACCAGAAATATAAAAATTGAATTCTTGGAAATTAAAGTAGAAAACATTAAGTAAATTCATTTTAAAGAATTGGATGAATTTAAAAGAAGGAACTTAAAAGTATGAAAGTTGATTTTTGAAATCTTATCGAATTAATTCTAAAATATGAGAATAGTTTTTAATTAATGGATTTCGAGTAATATTGTTTAAAAGTTGGAGAATTTATTTAAAATTCAGCTTTGAAATAGTTTTGAAGAAATAAAGAATTTTTTTTTAAAAGGTAATAAATTTGAAAATTGATTGGGTGTTTAAAAATTAATCTTTTGGAAATCGAGTTGGAAATTGATTTTGTGTGTAAAAATAAATCATTGTGAAATCAATATGAAAATTGATTTGGTGTTTGAATGGAATTTGATTTGGTGTTCAAAATAAGTGTTTGAAAAATCAATTTGGAATTTTATTTGGTGTTTGAAATAAATGTTTGCAAAATCGAGTTGGAATTTGACTTGGTGTTGAAATGTTTGGGAAATCAATTTGGGATTCGATTTGGTGTTTGAATGTGAATATTTGAAATCAATTTGAAAATTGTATATCAGTGGATATTTCAAAATTTAAATTCACTGTGGGAATTTGTAAAGGAAAGGGAAATTTGTTTTAAAAATAAACATTGGTTCATTTTTAAAAGTGCGGAAATAAATTTACATATTTGGGATGTAAATTAAAAGAAATCGAGAAGGATTTATCAATTGATTTAAATGGTCCATCTTGAAATGGAAAGTATATTTTCGTGGAAAGCCGAGTATGTTTTTAAAGTAGATCTCAATATAAATTAAAAGTTCTAAAGTTGGTTTTTAAAAAGGATGTTTGTGGAGAAATTATTTTCTTTAATTGTTTTTAAATCTTTAAAGTAAAGATTTATTTAATTAATTATAGAAGTAATTGTTAAAGGATTTAATTGATATTGATTGGAAAATGGTTATTTAAATAGTTATACTTTACGTAATAATTTAATTTTAAAAATTATTTTGGGCTTAAGATTTATATGAAATATGGGTATAAATTTCATAACTAAAGTTTTAAATAAAGTGTTTTGAAAATTGTTGTTTTTTAAAATGTTACCAAGTATATGTGTTTGGATGAGTGCTTTAAATTATTTTAGAGTATTTGAACATGGGAAATTTTTTAGTGGAATGAATAAATATTTGGAAATATATTATGCGTGAGGAAAGTGATTTGAAATTTGTTTTCAAAGGGTTGAAGTGTGAAAATATATCTTGTGAAGATATCTTGGAAAATAAATAATTAGGGAAAATTATTTGAAATCTGGTGATTGTGGTGAATATTGATTGATAGTTAAATAACCACTATCAATATTGGCCTTTAAATGGAATTTGAATTTCGATGCGACTGGGGGTCGGATTCCAAATGGATATTCGAAAACCACATCGAATCTTTGTGATGGATCTTTTGTTTAAAAGATCAAAGTGGAAATTTGTTGTGATTTACTTGAAATCTAAATGTAATTCTTATTTTTAAAAAAGCGCTCGTTATTGGATTAGCCGGGAGAGGACTTTGTGTCATAAAACCCATTCCGAATAACGATACCACGAAATGGGATTGCATTGGAGACCGGGTATTTTCGAAAACGGAAGGATTACCTTTCGAATGTCTCTACACCGAGTTGCTTCGGTATAGAGATTTTATCACCCTTTGTGGGGTTTCCGGACGTGATTAGTGAATATCCGGATTACATAGGCTTCTTTGAAGTGCATTCGGTTCCGTTCGATCCCGGAACGGACATGTATGGATGTGTGTCTGATGTCACACTTTGAGATGTAAAGCTGGTTTCTATCAAATACATTTATGTTGGTGGTGGAGAATTTATTCTCTTAGCTTAACACCCTTCTCTGAGACGTACGAGCTCAGAGGTTATGTAGTTGATATTTACTAGTGATACATTCCCAAATTGGTATTATGGTGTATGAAGTGCTATTGATCATTTGTTGATCGAAGCATGGCTTTTGTGAGAAGCGTAGCTTTATGAACGAGACCTCATCATACCTCACAACCCGGAAATGGTAGAAACATGAAGGATGCGGCAAGGTTATCAGGGGTCGCGCCCCTAGGGTATGTCCATTTTCTTTTGGAAAAAGGTGGTACCATGGTATGGAGACCAGATATTTAATCTATGTGTTTGTTGTAAATTTATTGCATTGTGGTTGAGGATCCTTTGATAAAGGTCGATAATGGATAGGGATGGCATACTTGTAGGTGTTACCTAGTAACAGAGGTAACCCAACCTTGTTTTGGAAGAGATTCGGTTAGGTTCTCGGGGCGTCCCTCTGGAGGCATACCCATGTGTAGGAAGTTCCTTAGCCAGACCATTTGTTGGAAATCCAAAGAAACAATACGAGCCCTTTACGATTGCAATTGTATAACCTGCCTCCTCAGGAGGTAGCTATAACAGGCATAATATAATGGTACATATGCTGGCTAAGATTTATATTATACTTTTGAAATGTTTGCCACACTATGCACTAATAATAATATTAAAAAGGAATTTTGTGTATCAAGCATGTTTGACTATCATAAGGAGAAATCTCCTCCAATTGTGCGCTTGCATTTTGTGTGTGCGTGGAGGCCTTATGGTTGTTTCATTTTCCAAAAGCATAACGGATTTCTTTTTATTTTCTTTTGTGAAAATAGTAGTTTTTAAGATCTCACACATGTCCCAAGATTGACCTTGAGTTTATTGTTCCCTTTCTAAACTCTAGGTGTCCATAATTTTCCACACGGACAGCATAGAGTTAGGTTATAAGTTGTTCTGGAGCGAACTCAGGAAAATATGCTGTGGAGATCGGGAGTTCAAGCTGGATGGCAAGGCGTATCACCTGTATATAATATTTCTTTTCCGCTGTTGTGTTGTTGTAAACTCTTATAATGTAATGTATAAACTGATACAGTTCTTTGTTTTAAAGAATATCCATTTATCTAGTATATTTGTTACGTTGCGAGATGTGAGATTCTGTTATTGTTTTTGTTTCTTCTTTTATATTCTTCTTCTTTAACCCTAACGGTTCGGTTTTTCTGCATCTAACTGTTCAGCATTTGATATAGTGGACGTATTGATGTTGAATTTCGGTCATCGAAAAATTGGGTCGTTACAAATTCGTATCATAGAATATTACAGATCAACATATTAGAGATATTAATCAATCCAAGCATTCAATAAAATTAATCATCCATAAGCAAGATAAATTAAGCACATAATTAATAATTAATTTAACTTAAACCAAATAAATTAATTACTTATGAATAAATTACATAGCCCAGCTTAATTAACATTAATTAATTACAAATCATTTTAACTAATTATTGAATTAATTAATCTTATAATTACTTTCATTAATTAATTATCCTTTAATTACTGATTAATTATCCTTTAATTATGAATTAATTAAAATTTAATTATTAATTTATTATCCTTTAATCATTTATTAATTAACCTTTAATAATTAAGTAATTAACCTTCAATAATTAATTAATTAATCTTTAATTACCCAAGACCTTAATTAATTAAAAGATAAACCATTTATCTTAATTAATTACTTTAATTATCATTTAAATCTTATTTGATAACCTTTGGAATTAATTCATCATTAACCTATTAACTTAAAATCTTTAAGTTAAATTAATGATTAAAAACATTTAATCTTCTTAATTATCAACTTAATAACAATATTAAGTTTATTTAAAATAAACTTTAAAATAAAGGTTATATACATATGAAACACATTAAACTTATTTAATTTAAAATAATTTATTTTAAAACCTTTTAACTAATCTCAAATTTAAATAAAACAATTATTATTTAAAAGAATTAGTAAAGAAATTGATATAAACTGGATTAGTTTTAACTTTTAAAAAACCCGCTAGCACCCAATCTTTGACTCGAGACTAACCCGAAGCAATCCAGCATTTCCCCCAAGTCAAATACTTCTTCTTCTTTTCCTTTTTCTTTTTAACTTTTTTTAGTTTAAAAACTGTTATAACATGCTAAACCCACACCAACACTCTGGTACAACACTCGAGCCATCAAAAAATTTTCCCAAGCTCTTCCCTCAGGCTACCTCTTTTCTCCAAATCCAACAACAACTACCCAATCCAGACACATGTGCACGTGCACGGTCGCACGCCGACGTTTTGATTATTGCCATCATCGTCGGTAAGACGACCATGGCATCCACCTTCGATTCAAATTACCATACCTTCAAATCGATCACGATATTGAAATTGAGCTACTGAAACTCTATTGGAACAAACTCGAACACCCAATACCATCTCGAGTTGCATCCTCCGGTCATAAAAAATCCAAAAATGCGACCATTGCCTCGTCGTAGAACCACGCTTTTATCCCCTATGTTTCGATCCATCCCGATGCATCGTCGACGATGCATTAGCCTGGATTCCAACGACAACGAAGACGGGTCCTTAAACCCTGTTACGCCGCTGACACGCCACCATGGTGAACGATAATTTCTTCGACCATTTTTGCCGAGTCCCCTTACCCATAAGCAAGCTTCAACCACGATCCCGAACTCCCAATCCTCGCCATTCACCAGAAATCGAGGAAAGTCCCAATTTCGTTCAACCCGATATTCTACCTCAAATCAAAACTAAAAATCCTAATATTATTTTTTAAATACCATGGTTTTTAAATACAAATCAGATGATGTAAGTGAAATTTGAAATCATGACACTTGAATTTTGAGATGCACTTGAGTTTACTGTATATCTTTTGATTTTCTAGAAAATCTCTAACTACATTTACTTAAAAATATTTTTTAAACTTAGATCATGTCAATTTAAACACCTTTTGTTTAAGCATCATAAAAAATAAGAGATTAGAAGAAGAGAGATTGAATTTTGAACCTAATCTAAGCCTGTAAATTTTGAACAGGGGAATATACGCCTGTACACAGAGATGCACACATCAATCTACATATATATACATGTAGACATATTTTACATCTTCACTTGAAGTATTGATCACAAACTTCAAGTTATAGATCAGATTAAAGTTTAAAAAAAAAAGTAGTTTTCTCACTATATTTTGAAACTAGAGAGACAGAGCCTGGAACTTTATTTCCAATTTGATCTTTGAAGTGCTTGTTGTTTGATTTGAAATTTTGTTTGAGATGGTCTGCTTTGTTTGAAATGAATTGAAGTTTGAACCTGTTTTGATTGCTTTAGGTTTTAGAATGTAAGAGGTTGTTTGATTTTAGTTTTCTTTTCTGGTTTTACTTTCTTAGGTTTTGTTTTTGAACACATGAAAGAAAAAATGAGAAAGAAGGAGTATAGTGGTATATATAATCTTGTTTGCTGACACATGTTATTATGCATGATAAAATAGTTACACTTGTTATATGCATGTATTTTAGCTTATAAATGTTTTTATATAAATTTTATATTATATTTTCAATTTTAATAAATACATTTCCTTTTATTAATATTTATAAAATCTTTAAAGATAATGATTTAAAATCTAATTATACATTAATAAATAAACATATATATATATACTACTTTTTAAAATATATATTTTTAAATCCAATTTTTTTAAGATATTTATTTTTGAATTCCAAATCAAAATTCTATTCACAATATATATATATATAATACATAAAACAAACATGTATCTTATTTGTTTTGGAAAAATACAAATTAAATCACAAATTAATTTTAAAAATTATATTAATTATTAAATTAAATTGGGCTTAAAAACAGGATCGTTACATGAAACTCCTTTACAACGGGCATTGATTCACCAGAGATTTATGTATCCTCGGTTTAGATGCTACTATCTTTTACTATGCCCAAATTCTATCTCTTGCGATCGAATGCCAATTTGCCTCAGAATTCTACATCGATCATATTCTTGATGTCACGGTTGACCTTGTTAAGGTCAGCTATGAATAATATAAAGCTATCCATCTTCATCATTTGTAATTTACTTATCATATCTTCCTCCCGAGTCTATTTTCGTGATTTGAGTTCTTTTCAATTTGGACTCCTTTAATTTTGAATCTCATATGGCATTTCATACAACAAAATTGATCTTGGAAAATTTTTGATTCTTGTATAAGATGAACTTTATATTATCACATGTGATTTTGAAACTGTAGATTTTGGAAGGTATTCGTTCTTAAGAGATAAAGCTTATATATAACGAAATTTATATAAGAATGATTTGATATATTTAAGATTATTGATTTTGGAAAGTACTTTATTTAAAAATGGAATCTTATATATAATGAAATTTATATAAGTGTGATATATGAAGCTACGATTTTTAAAGTGTATTATATACAATATGTTATATTTTGAAGTATAAGGTATGAGGAAGTACCCTAGGTGAAGAATTTTAGTATGATATGCTCCAACCCAGATGGTCTTGGGGAATCCAGGAATGGATTCGACTGATATACCCTAATGCTGGGTGAATTCAGAAATGGATTTGAATTGATATGGTTTTCCGGACATAAACTCTTGAGTTCCTCGAATTTTTTCCCCAGAGTAGATGGTTCTTTAGTTTACCAGATGGAGGCGCTTTTGATCCTGGGATCTGTTATTTATGGATCTTCTGGAAAGAAGTGCATCCATTGCGTAAATCATTAAAGCAGCAGCGTACCTCTGCAATAGGGGTCGATGGTCCCTTGTTTATGAACTTGCTATGATATTTTTTTCGGAATCTAGAAGGTGGAAGGATCTTCTGGAAAGTTTTGTGTCCATTGCATAAATACTGGATCAGCAGCGGGCCACTGCTATCGTATTATCACCATTTGACATTGGATTTTGAGCGGTACTTCTCATACCTGTTTTTAAGTATTTTTCACTGGGTGTTGAAATAGGTCTACTAAGTACTTAGAGATCTCTAGTCTTACACTAGATCAACGTATGACCAGAGTCTGGAAGAACGAGAATTTACCTGTTAAGACATCGAGTTATAAAAAGTATTTTGATAAAGCATTATATAAAGGATATTTTGATCATTTTCTTTCTAGATAATTTTAAATGTTTAAAATATAGTTTATTTATGTACTACATGGTTTAATAGTAAATTATTAGTGTTATAAATATTTTAGAAGTTATAAATTAAATAAAACATATTTAAAGTAAATGATTATTAATTTATTAATAATGTTTGAAAAGTATATTGAGATAAAATTATTAAGTTTATGAATTATGGATTTAATGTTTTCAATAGCTTCTTTGTAATATAAGTGGTAATGTAAATAATGGTTTCAAATGGTTTACATATATTTATAAAGGTGTCATTTAAAAATTTAAATGGAAAATCTTCATTTGCAAAGTTAATTTATAGTAATATACTAGACAAATAAATTTGAATCTCTGTTTTGGAAGTATAGTCTGGAATATTTATTTGACTTCGAAGTACTAATAGTAAATTTATTGGTCTATTTACTGTTTGAAATTTTGTATTAAACCGTAATAATTATTTTTACGTGATTTCAATATTCATTTTAAACAAGGGTGTAAAATTAGTTATGAAGATATGAATTTTTTTACTTTGATTTAGAAATTTAATGTAAGATTTGAAGTATATTATTGGTTTCAGTTTAATAATCTTGAGTTTATAATTATATTAAAATAAATAACGAGTCTAATAAATTATCAGATTTAAGGAACTTCGTTTTAAAGCTTATTATAATGTTTTGATATAAATTTCTAACATTGTTTTAGACTTTTGAAAAATCTTTGCATAATGCTATGAGGATGTTTTAAACATATCTTATATTTTACTAAGTGAATGAGGTTAAATGTTTTAATTGAATTTTTTTTAGATATATTAAAATATTTATTTTCTCTTCAAGGATGAGTACCCAAAACTTAAATTTTTATTCAATAACCGAATTAAGTTATAAATTTAAGTAAGGAAATAGAAGCTTGAGTAATATTTTATGAAATGATTTATTAATGACTTAAATCTTTAATGAAAAACAAATCATGTAAGTGATTGATCTTTATATAAATAAGTGAATGGAAATCAATTTAAAACTAAATGAATTTTTTATAATCTGAATTGACAGTTTGAACTAACAAATTTGAATCTTATGGATACAATAAAATGGGTTTAACCAAATTATTAGATATTAATTAATTTAAACTGAAATTTATGTATTTCTAAATAAATGGTTTTATTTTATTTTTCAATCTATTTTCTTTTGGTTGTTTCAATTCCCCTACCTCATTCCTTTTCGGGGACGAAAAGTTTTGAGCAGGGGAGAGTGTAACGACCCATAAATTTTAGTGGTTTTATTAATTTAGTTAATTGAATTTTTGTGCAATTTTGAATAATAAAATTTTGAGTTGAAAATTCAATATTTGGAATATGTACATCTATGCATAGCAAATGGTAAATTTTCATCTGATAATATGGAAGTTTATTTTCTTGTGTAATTTTATTTAAATTTAAATCAGTTAATATTTGATGATAATAAAATGTTTTCCAAACCTGAATGTTTTTATACAGTAAATTTGTAAATCCTCTTCTAAGTGAAACGTCATATTTCGTTTCGTTAAATTTGGACTGTTATTGCTCTGTTTATCTTAATTCTGACGTTTTAGCAGTATTTTCGGCACCAGTTATCGACTCTTGATTGGATGGTCATATCGTTGATATCTATGTACATTTTGATTATCTCATTGAGCTTATCTTTGCAGTATATTCGTTCGTGTGTTTCAAATTCAGGACATGACTAAATCAGTGAACCGATCAGTCGTATCGTTCCGTATTTGGACCTATGCCTTTTCATTGCTTCCTGAGGCAACCAATAGCCTCGAGACTATTAATGTTTTCTGAATCAACACCATTGATATTCCCAGAGTTCCAATATATACTCGATTTTCCTTTCATATTGGTCACGTTACTTCAAATAAAAGATTTTTGTATTTTTTTTCTACAAATATTCCTCTTCTTCTTTCATCTCTTCGAATGGCTCCCATAAGCACCTCATCACGCAAGCTTGGACCTTGCCAATCACCTCGGCTCGCCTTCAAACACCACCAACCTACTTGCATACAAGCATCCCCTTCCATCACTCCTCTGCCGAGAAACACATGCAGCCGATCTCCACTCCAACGGCCTGCCACATCCACTTTACTATTCTCTTTTACTCGACCAAAACTGCCTATCACCATCCCCATGTCAGCCTGTGCTTCCACTCCAAAGCATAAATCAGCTCCACCGCGACCATCGGCCGCCGCAAGCCACCCTTAATCGTACCTTTTCTTCTAGTGCACGTGCAGCCATCATCTTCCCCTGTTGCATTTTGTAAGTGTGCTATATTTTATACTGTTTGTATTATTATAAGTTCACTGTTTGCTATATCTATACTTTATCATCTATGTTCAAAGTATTATTATATATGGGCATTTCACTAGAAGGACAAACTTTGCATTCCAATTAGTTTCTAGGACACACATCTATAGAAATTAATAGGCCAAAGTCAGCAGAATAATTACTTTAAGGACAAAATTAGGAGTCCGATTACTTTCAAGGACATGATTTCATAAATTTTTAGGCCTTAGAAACTAATTATTTTGTATTTTGTCCTTAAAAGTAATTATTTGAGTTGTGTGTCCTAGAAACTAACTGCACCTGCTAAAGAGGCCATTGTGGCTAATTTCCACTATTATATATATATATATATATATACATGTTATAAGTTTCCTGTTGGTACATTTTCTATGGTCTACATACATACAGTAATATAACTATGTATATAAGTTATTTAATTTATGTAAGATTTGCGTAATTCATAGCTTACATATATATTGCTCCTTATATATTCATTGCTATATGTGCGAGCTATGTCCTTTATTACATCTTCTTATTTACAGTTTTACAAGCTTAAAGTGTATTTCATATATAATTTTTTTTTATGGTTAAGTCTACTTTGTTTACATATATACTAGTATATATTTCAGAGCTTTATTTTGTGTTAGTCATATACATATTATACAATTAGTATATATAGCTTTGAAGCCGTATATATAGTTTCCAATCTAGAAGCTACTTTGATTCTTTGTCTTATATTTATTGTATATATGTTTCTTATATAAAGGTATGCATATATACATATTTTATGTTAAAAGTATCGTTATATATGTCATATTATAAGCTTTGCTAGATTGGATCTATTCTTTTATATATAGGTGTTATATTATATTTTCTAATAAATCTATTATATATATAGTTACAGTATTGATAAGTTATAGGTCAGCAAAATATATGACATGGATTTTGAAGCTTACAGTATAGGTATGGTTTCAGTATAGCACAATATATTTGTCTATTTTGTAAGCTTTTTTGTTTACATGTGTTATGATAATACACTTTAGACTTATTTGTATAATAGTAAAGTAAGGGTATGTTGTATATATATTGTTTTAGTTATAGTTTATATGCTAGTTTTTGTGTGTCGGTATATATAAGTTAAGTCGATTTTACAAATACTGATTTTATATTTAATATTGTTTTAAGTATAACATATAGTGTTTATATATATATATATATATATATATATTAGTTTTAAACTTTTAGTTTATTGGTTGATTTTATAAGTTATATAAATATATATTAAACTGTTAAGTTTTAATTATTGATTTGAAATTTATTATCACATATAAATTTTACTTTAATATTTGGGTTTTTGTTTTAACAATGATTTTGAAATACATACATACATACATACATACATACATAATTTAATATATGCTTAAATATAGAATATGATTATTTTTACATATATATAGTTATATTTAGTTATATATATACAAGTTCACTTATACCATTGATCTTCCTCAATCCAGTTGATTCGATTTCGCCAATTCCAAGCTGCCAGCTTTGCTTGTCAAATTCACGTTCAATCTTGCTTTGCTTTATTTTGGAATTTGTGCTTAGATTTGTAACTCTCCTCATTCTCGTTCGTATCTAACCTCGAAAGGTGAGAAATCACTCACGATTAACATTCTTATATATATTAAATTTAATTTCAATTAAAACTACAATTGAAATATGCTGCTCTTATTTATTTAAATTGTTATGTATCATGTTATTATATATATACATACATATATATATATATATATATATATATTCACCTGTGACATCTGACACCATTATCTGTTATATATATTGATGATATATGCATGTTATATTATTATCATATCTGTCATCATTCTTCAAGTTTCCGATTATTATTGAATTCACTATGGGTTGAAATGATGCATGCCCGAACGATCTGTTGAATAGGAGAAAATCGTTATGGGTTGAAATGATAAAACCAAGCGATTTTCATTGAATTGAATTTGGGATTACAAGTTGAAATGATATACACCCATATACATTTAAATTACGAATTGAAATGATATATATCCGTATCACTTGACCATAGGATAGAAAATTATATAAAGACACCATTGGTCTTTATATAAATATTTTGAAAATGATTTCTATGGCTTTTGGAAAGAAATATATGGTTTTATATAAATGTTGATTTTAGATATTATATAAATGTTATTTTATATATAGTTAAATTCTTGATTTTAAGCTATGTATAAATTTGTTTAATATGAAATAAATTTAATAATAAAGTTTGATTTAATTAAAATATAATATGGTTAAGTATTTACTTAAATTATATTTTAATATAGAGTTTATAATGATTTTAATAAATCAAGGTTGAGAAGATAGATTTGAAATTGATTTGAAACGGTATTTAATTAAGAATTTTATTTAATTAAATCGATCTGAAACTTATGGAATTTGAGGGTTTAAAGGATACGATTTTATAGCCGGATTTTGGTTTAAGATGATTTAAATTAAAATTTCGAGTTTAAATAAATTTAAGGAAAATATTCAGTTATTTGAAATTTGAGGTTTTATTTAAAAGATAGTAGATTTATTAAGTAAATATTTCAACTAATAGTAAGGTGGACTAAGATATATATAATCTTCAAATTTAGTTTTAAGATGTTGAATATTAAACTTTTGAAATATATTGAAATTTAAATGGTTTATCTTATAGCTCAATTTGTATTTGAAATCGACATAGTTTGAAATGGTTTACTTAGGAACTGAATTGATAAAATGAGGTTCGAATAAAATTTGAATTTTGGAATTTGAGTTGATTTAAAATTAATTTGTGAAATTTGAGGAAATTGTTTTATTATATGAAGTTATGTTTTAAAGTGTTATGATTTCTAAAGTACTATAATTTCAAGTGTTTGGTTTCGAAAGTGTTAAAACTTTGAAAGTGTTATTGATTTGGAAATAGATTAATTTGAAGTGAAGAATGATACTATTTTGATACGGTTAGGAAATGGATATGATACTTTGGTTTGAAGTATAAATTATTTTAAAATGACCTGGTGTTTTAATGACTTTGGTTTTTAATAGCGTATATTACTACAAAATAGATAGTGTAGGATCGATTTCACCCTAGAGGGTGGTGAATAGGGTGATACTATCAATTATAAAATTATTGCGGAAGCTTATAAAATTATTTCAACACAGATATACCAAAATAATTGTAACAACCCGCATATTTATCGGTTGTATATTTAAATATTTTATTTAAATATGACGCCGTTTGTCGGATTATGGTCCGAAAAGTTACTTTCCACAAACGGTCGAATTGGGACTCAAGACCACCTCCATTGAGTTCAAAATGTCGTTTGCGATCTTTTTGAGTATAATCTTTGATATGTTTGGAGTAAGTTGAATTTCGCTACTTTTTCTATTGGGTTTAGGGTTTGGATTCAGCCCGCTAGCTTAACTAATACCCTAACTCAACCCTCTCCTCTCCATTCTCTCATTCCACTCTTCTAAACTCAAGCTCCAACTGAAAATGGGGGAAGGGAAAGGGAAATAGAAATTGCAAGCCCTAGTTTCCTTTTGCAACTTGATTTCTTGCTCCAAAATCAAAGTGAAGCCATTGGTAAGTCTCCTCTTTGTCTCCTCTATCCCTTTCTCTCTTCAAACTCAGAAATTCCTAAACCTAACTTAGGAAAATATATGTTTTGATCTTAGATTGAAGCTACTAGAGTTGAAGTAGAGAGTGGTTGGCCTTGTTCCATTGCATTTGAGCTTCTTCTTCTTGTTCTTGAGTTAAAAAGGTGAGTTTTGAACTCACATCTACTTCTCTTGATTTCATTGATGTTGGGTATGAATTCCTAACACCTTGTTCATATGCACTTGCTTTTGGTTTGGATTGAATTGGTGAATATCCAAATTTTTAGTGTTTGGGTTCAATTCTTTAAAGATCCTAACTTTGATGTTTTAATCATGTTTTTGGAAGTGTATAAAAGAGCCAATAGTGCTGGGTTGTCGTATGGCATAAACCCATAGCATCGATCGCTCGTTCGTTTGCAATTCATTTGGATTTTTGCCTTTATGGGCTTGGCTGTTTTTTGCCTACAGGGGGATTTCAGATGTCCGAACTCTAATTTCAGTCGTCTGGTTTCAAATTCAGACATCTGGTTTGGAAATTCAGACGTCTGGAATTGGTCCCTCGAAGACGCAAAAATGCAGAGACAAAATCCAAACATACGGAAATCCATTCAGACGTCTGGTTAGTGGTTTAGACGTCTGGAAGGTAATTTCAGATGTCTGAAATGTGCAGTTTTGCCTATTTTGGCTGTTTATAGTATATTTCCAACTTTTATCGATTCGTGTTGATTCCAATGAGTTGTTATTGCGTATTTGACTTTGATGACTTCTTTTTGACTTCACTCACGGTATTTTTATAAATGATCTCTTCAAATCGTATTAAAAGCTCGCTTCTCCAATTATAAATTCTATTTAAAACATACACACACACAATTTCGCACTCCGAGCGAAGTGGGAGGAGAATTAAATGATTAGATAAAACACGTGCAATGAACACGTGCGTTCATCTTTTCAGTTAATTCCCAATCTATTCGTTTGAACGTTTTGACCTTTGGGTTTGGTTTACCGATGAGATGAGGAAAACTTTGTACTGCTTTAAGTGTGAAATTGACTAACGGATAGTAAACCGTTTAGTGCGAACGGGTGGTTATGGGACTCACGTTAACACTTCTCGGATTCCTTTCTGGGAGTTTGTGACACATGCCGCCTTTGGGATAGTGTCTTCGGACTGTCTCCTTCTAGCTTGTTGCCTTTAGTATCACTTTTGGAGTTGGTCCTTTGCCCCAGCTCGAGTGATATTTGGGATTGTCTGTTGCCTTTGGGATAGTGTCTTCGGACTGTCTCTTCTGGCTTGTTGCTTTTAGTAGCGCTTTTGTAGTGGTTTCTTCACCACCGCTCGAGAGATATTGGAGTGGTTTCTTCACCACCGTTCATGAGATATTTAGGTTTGTTGCAATTGGAATTTTATGATGTTTCACTAATATGATTATATTTCCTTGGTATCGCCCATCGGTGTAGGTCTTTTTGAGCCACATGATGTGTAGCGGTTACCATGTGTAACTTGTATACCTTATGGGTATTTGTTATTTGCCTTTTTGGCCTGCTTTGGGATATTTATATCCTTTGATTATCTATGTTGCCGATGATATGAGGCTTGTTTTATTATGTTCATCTTTTGTTAGATGATTGTGTTATCTCCCTTAGAAATATTTGTTATACTATATGATCTTGCAGGTTCATTATCGTTCAGTTTATCTAACTGATTTGTTTAGCTAGCCTGACCCGTGTATTTTATACTCGGGTCAGACCGAGATGTTTCAGGTTTGGTGCTTTTGGACTTAGCCTCTTTTGCTTAAGCATGGACTATTCCGCTAGTTTCTTGTTTGTCATAGCTTTTGTGTAGTCTTCATCTGTTGTAACTCTGATATGTATTATTGACTCGTCTGTATATTGTGGTTTGCTATACCACTTGTCATGTATCGTTTTGCATACTCTGTTATGTATCAGTATATGTGCATGTGATGATTTACTGTTCTGTGATGTATATTACATTTGAGTTGTTATATTCTGTTCTGATAGATCCTCTAGCCAACTATGGTTTTGTTTTAAGTATTCATTGGACATGTCGATCTGCTAGGTAAGGGCAATTGTCGATGTATTCAATAGATAGTTAAAGCAAGGCTATAGATGGTCGCTCCTATCCAGCCTTATTCTCCGTATTAGCAGACGGTATTATCTAATAATACTCTTTGCTAATGTGGGTATAGAGGTGGGGCATCACAGCTTGGTATCAGAGCGAGGTTCAGAACAAAATATGATAAACACAGAATAGAAGCACATATTAGGATACATTAGAGTGTAACAAGTGTTACAAATCCTTGAATCTTCGCGTCTCTTTTCCTTTCATGTTTTTGGGTAGATAGAATTTGGGAATACGTCCAGGAATGTATTTTTTTTCCGTTGTATTCCATATTGAAATATCTACCTTGTGGTTAATCCGTATCTTCTTTAACTTTCAGCTTATGGCTGGAAGAGGCAGAAGACGACGTTCGGATGCTGGGCAATCCAGTGGCTCACATCCGGATGGCGTTTATATGTCAGCCGATCAGTTTATGGAGTTGTTTAGGAGCATTCAGCCTCAAGCTCCTACTCGTGTATCTCCACCTCGCAAGTCTACCTTTGCACGCCTGTGCAGTGATTTTTCTCATCTTGGAGGAAAGCCGTTTAAAGGCTTTGAATCCATTCTTGAAGTCCAAGATTGGTTTCGCACGTGTGAACGTATCTTCTCTAGAATGGATATTTCTGATCATGATAGAGTTCTTGTAACTTCTAGCTTATTGCAAGAGCGTGCCCTTGATTGGTACGAGCTTCTTGTAGCCGAAATTGATGAGTCTGCTCTTTCTTGGACTCAATTTCGGGAGCGATTCGAACTCAAGTTCGTTCCTGAATCTGAGAAAGCTTTGTTGTCCCGGCGCTTTCTTGAATTAAAGCAAGGGGAGTCTTCCGTTTCTGAATATGTTGCATCTTTCGAGGCCTTATCTAAGTATGGTCATGAATTCATTAGCACTTCTTATAAGAAGAATTTGAAGTTTGTTTCTGGTCTTAAGAAATATCTTAAGAAATCTTTGATGCTTGAGCTTAAGCTTTCTTTTGAGGAGTTGGTTGATTTTGCACTGCATCTCGAAACCATCGAGAGGGAGTGTGATAGTGATGATGATATTGAGGTTCGCAAGAACCCCGACAAAAAGCAGTCTCCATTGGATGAGCCGGAATTTTTCCCTTCCAAGAAGAAAAAGCCCGATGAATCTGATTCTCAGTTTCAGTCTGCTGGAACACCTTCTATTCGGAAGTGTTTCAATTGTGGTTCTCCTAATCATATGATTCGAGCTTGTCCTAAGCCTCTCCTCTGCCGTTATTGTAAGAAGGAAGGTCATCGTAGTACCACTTGTCCCATTGCTCCGAATAATTCTCCATCTGGAAAGTTAAATGTAACAGATGCTTCTAGAGGTTCTTCTCAGGGATAAGGTATGTCTCCATCTATTTTGGAAAGTCTCTATTTTTCTTTGTGATCTCGATTTCCAATTTGATGGCATCATTTTATTCTTTAAGCCCTCATGATGAGGAAAGTGTTGTTTCTCTAATTCTTGTAGTTTGAGAATTTTCCGGTATTTTTGGTCTTGTCTTAGGGTTATTACCTAAGCAATCTTTTGAGTAGTGTTAAGGTCTTTTTAGCTCAACCTTACCACCGGTTTTCATTTGGCTACGAGTTGCGCAAGTTAGGATTCCACTTACCACATTCCGCACTCGTTGTGATTCTTATGAGTGATTTGTTATGTCATTCAGTTGTCTATCTCATTTCATCCATTTTATGAATCGAGTATTCTGCGAATATCTCGATGATTCCATTTTTAGTATTTTATTGGTTTTGGATGGAAATTAGCAATTTAAAATTTTTGCAAATCTTTTTCATAAGATTTATTTATAAGTATAAATGGGATTTTTGTTCTTAAAATGAACAAAGTGAATTTTTAAAAGTTTTTAGAAACATGTTTATCTTTTAAAAGATGGTTTTGTGATTGTATTGCCCATTGAGTGCTTTAAGAATTCTGGTCGATGCGCTTGATTAACGTTATCGATAGGAATCTCCTAAACGCTTTGATGAGACAATTTGACACAATAAATTGATTTGAAATAAGACAAATTTTCTCGAAATATGATTTCATGAAGGCAATTGAAATTTTGAAGCTTTAGATTTTTGGTAAAAAAAATTATTTGAAAGTTTTAGCTTTTAAGAAAGTAGATTATTTGAAAGGACTCTTTTCCGGTACTCTTATCTTGGGGTTCCCGAAGGGAACCAAGATTTTATCTTTTTACCAATACTAGTCGTGTTGGTTTGAATGCCGTTCTCTTGCAAAAGAAAACGTGCTATCACTTGTGCTTCTAAATCATTAAAGCCGATAGAGACTAGGTATGCCACTCATGATCTAGTGCTCACGGCTATTGTTTTCGCTCTTTATATTTGGCATCATTATTTTTGGGTAAGGAATTTTGTTCTCCTCACCAATCATAATTTTTG
Source organism: Allium cepa (assembly GCA_030765085.1). Lineage (NCBI taxonomy): Eukaryota > Viridiplantae > Streptophyta > Magnoliopsida > Asparagales > Amaryllidaceae > Allium > Allium cepa. The sequence goes on along the minus strand of CM060945.1, from coordinate 1,007,645,383 downwards.
AATGTTTAATTTCTCATAAGGAACTTAGTGTTGGCTCGAGTTCCTTGCATCTTATGATCTTGATATTCTTTTTATTTCCGAAAAGGGGGATCGTGTTGCCAATGCATTTAGTTGTAAGCAACATGTGATTGTTTCTTTGTTGATGTCCGAATGGAATGATCTTTTTACCAAGTTCATCGGACGTTTTGTTGCACTTATTTTGTTGAGTTTTGGATCATTTGACGTATTGTTTGTACCACGTCAGTGTTCCGTATTATTTTGAGCTTAGGAATCCATAGAATTCTCTGAGCAAGCAAGTTCAGGCTTATCTTTTCGTGCACTATATGGTGAACTTCTTATTCTGTTATTCTTATGTGTTGATATATTTTGGTTGTTACTCTTTATTTTCTTCTTAAGAATTACGAGGACGCAATTTCTTTAAGGAGGGGAGTCTGTAACAACCCGCATATTTATCGGTTGTATATTTAAATATTTTGTTTAAATATGACGTCGTTTGTCGGATTATGGTCCGAAAAGTTACTTTCTGCAAACGGTCGAATTGGGACTCAAAACCACTTCCATTGAGTTCAAAATGTCGTTTGCGATCTTTTTGAGTATAATCTTTGATATGTTTGGAGTAACTTGAATTTCGCTACTTTTTCTATTAGGTTTAGGGTTTGGGTTCAGCCCGCTAACTTAACTAATACCCTAACTCAGCCCTCTCCTCTCCATTCTCTCATTCCACTCTTCTAAACTCAAGTTCCAACTGAAAATGGTGGAAGGGAAAGGGAAATAGAAATTGCAAGCCCTAGTTTCCTTTTGCAACTTGATTTCTTGCTCCAAAATCAAAGTGAAGCCATATGTAAGTCTCCTCTTTATCTCCTCTATCCCTTTCTCTCTTCAAACTCAGAAATTCCTAAACCTAACTTAGGAAAATATATGTTTTGATCTTAGATTGAAGCTACTAGAGTTGAAGTAGAGAGCGGTTGGCCTTGTTCCTTTGCATTTGAGCTTCTTCTTCTTGTTCTTGAGTTAAAAAGGTGAGTTTTGAACTCACATCTACTTCTCTTGATTTCATTGATGTTGGGTATGAATTCCTAACACCTTTTTCATATGCACTTGCTTTTGGTTTGGATTGAATTGGTGAATATCCAAATTTTTAGTGTTTGGGTTCAATTCTTTAAAGATCCTAACTTTGATGTTTTAATCATGTTTTTGGAGGTGTATAAAAGAGCCATTAGTGCTGGGTTGTCGTATGACATAAACACATAGCATCCATCGCTCGTTCGTTTGCAATTCATTTGGATTTTTGCCTATATGGGCTTGGCTGATTTTTGCCTACAGGGGGAATTCAGACGTCTGAACTCTAATTTCAGACGTCTGGTTTCAAATTCAGACGTCTGGTTTGGAAATTCAGACGTCTGGAATTGGTCCTTGGAAGAAGCAAAAATGCAGAGACAAAATCCAAACGTCTGGAAATCCATTCAGACATCTGGTTAGTGGTTTAGACGTCTTGAAGGTAATTTTAGACGTCTGAAATGTGCAGTTTTGCCTATTTTGGCTGTTTTTAGTATATTTCCAACTTTTATCGATTCGTGTTGATTCCAATTAGTTGTTATTGCATATTTGACTTTGATGACTTCTTTTTGACTTCACTCACGGTTTTTTTATAAAGGATCTCTTCAAATCGTATTAAAAGCTCGCTTCTCCAAATTATAAATTCTATTTAAAACACACACACACACAATTTCGCACTCCGAGAGAAGTGGGAGGAGAATTAAATTATTAGATAAAACACGTGCAATGAACACGTGCGTTCATCTTTTCAGTTAATTCCCAATCTATTCGTTTGAACGTTTTGACCTTTGGGTTTGGTTTACCCATGAGATGAGGTAAACTTTGTACTGCTTTGAGTGTGAAATTGACTAACGGATAGTAAACCGTTTAGTGCGAACGTGTGGTTATGGGACTCACGTTAACACTTCTCGGGTTCCTTTCTGGGAGTTTGTGACACATGCCGCCTTTGGGATAGTGTCTTCGGACTGTCTCCTTCTGGCTTGTTGCCTTTAGTATCGCTTTTGGAGTTGGTCCTTTGCCCCTGCTCGAGAGATATTTGGGATTGTCTGTTGCCTTTGGGATAGTGTCTTCGAACTGTCTCCTTCTGGCTTGTTGCTTTTAGTAGCGCTTTCGTAGTGGTTTCTTCACCACCGCTCGAGAGATATTGGAGTGGTTTCTTCACCACCCCACATGAGATATTTAGGTTTGTTGCAATTGGAATTTTCTGATGTTTCACTGATATGATTATATTCCCTAGGTATCGCCCATCGGTGTAGTTCTTTTTGAGCCGCATGATGTGTAGCGGTTACCTTATGGAACTTGTATACCTTATGGGTATTTGTTATTTGCCTTTTTGGCTTGCTTTGGGATATTTATATCCTTTGATTATCTATGTTGCCGATGATATGAGGCTTGTTTTATTATGTTCATCTTTTGTTAGATGATTGTGTTATCTCCCTTAGAGATATTTGTTATACTATATGATCTTGCAGGTTCATTATCGTTCAGTTTATCTAACTGATTTGTTTAGCTAGACTGACCCGTGTATTTTATACTCGGGTCAGACCAAGATGTTTCAGGTTTGGTGCTTTTGGACTTAGCCTCTTTTGCTTCCGCATGGACTATTCCGCTAGTTTCTTGTTTGTCATAGCTTTTGTGTAGTCCTCATCTATTGTAACTCTGATATGTATTATTGACTCGTCTGTATATTGTGGTTTGCTATACCACTTGTCATGTATCGTTTTGCATACTCTGATATGTATCAGTATATGTGCATGTGATTATTTACTGTTCTGTGATGTATATTACATTTGAGTTGTTATATTCTGTTCTGATAGATCCTCTAGCCAACTATTGTTTTGTTTTAAGTATTCATTGGACATGTCGATCTGCTAGGTAAGGGCAACTGTCGATGTATTCAATAGATAGTTAAAGCAAGGCTATAGATGGTCGCTCCTATCCAGCCTTATTCTCCGTATTAGCAGACAGTATTATCTAATAATACTCTTTGCTAATGTGGGTATAGAGGTGGGGCGTCACAATAATAGCAACACGGAGAATAGCAGAATAAATGCAGAAATAGAACAAAACAGAATTTACCCAGCTTCGGCAAAAACCTGCCTACGTGCTGCCCCCAAGGTTTCTATTAGAAATTAAGTAGTCACATGCTTACACACATAACTCGCGACATCCGCTATTGACTAACCTAACTCTACGCTCAAAACCTTGCCACAACTCAGCCACTGAGTTGCGAATTCTCAAACTAGGCCACGCTGTTTGTCCCCTAGTCACACGACTAGAAATTACATAAGATTAAAAAAGAAAATACAATTTAAAACAATTTAAATAACAAAAACCCTATTTTAAAATATTAAAGCCTTATATAATTAAAACAAGGCTGGCCCAAAAATGTTTCCCTTTTTCTTTATTTGGCTGGTTCCTTTTTCTTGGTGAAATGGCGGCCTCGTTCTTTCCTCTTCGTTCTGTAACTAGGGCTTTGAATAAATTCGAAGACTACGATTTTAATTAGATCGATCGAGTAATTGATTTCGATTTCCTTGCTCTGTTAATTGATCGTCTCTTGAGATGCTTTCGGCTGCTTCTATTTGATTGAGTTCGACTTTGATTCCGGTATGTAATTTACGCCTTTTGCTCTCTGGTTTTAATACTTAAACTCGATGCATTTACGGCCGATGATGATAGGATTTATATAGGGTTTAATCCCCTATAATTTCGTTCGTATGTATTTGTTTGAGTTCTTCAATTTCTTTGTTCCGGCCGTTCAATTTTGTTTCGATGCGGGTGATGATTGAGATTGATTCTAACTTGTTCCAAGTCGTATATATTTGATTACTTGATTTTCACGGCATCGATTTTGAACTCGCTTGTTTCCTTGATTGCCATGGCTTCGATTTTGAGCAGTTTGATCTTTTCCTGGTCATCACGTCTCTGACTTTGATTTGAAACACGGCTTTCTTTGACATTGATTAACACGACTCTGACTTGATTTTGGACTTTGATTCTGTTGTGATTTTTGCATCACTACAATCTATACTTTTGTAATGCATTTTTTTACTATGATTTTGATACTGTACTTGATTGCTTGCATATATATATATATATATATATATATATATATATATATATATATGCTTTCATGTATGTATATATGTGCTGTCATCTTGTACATCTCCGTCTGGAGTAGTTCTGCATTGTTGTGGCTATGCATTTGTTGTCACTGCATGTTTGAAACTATGTTGGTCTTTACCGCTACCACATTGTAACTGCATGTTGTGTTGCTTCGAGTTTGAAATGCTTGCAGGTTTGGAGTCTTTTTACGTTTATATTGTATTTGACTTGAGTTTCATTGATGTTAAGTTCATTTGTATTCACATGTACTTGAGTTGAATCCTATTGCACTGCCTTTTTGTTTACTCTTACTAGAAGTGGTCTGTTTGGAGTCTTCATATGACTACACTTCTATTGTTGTTTGACTGTGCAGTATGCTTGTTGTATATATATGTACAGTTGCATTGATTTGAAACCGTTGATATATCATTCCTTTGTACATTTCCTTGACCCTCTACATATTGAAGTCTTCTTGCTTCACTTTGGTATGTGAAGTTACACTTCATGTTTGAACTGGTATGGTGCAGTTTGACTATGTAGTCTACAATGCTTGGAGATTCATGTATGGTTTCAGTCTTTAGTCTCATTGATGCATTGCATTTTTCCTTTAGTCACGGTGCATTGGTTCCTTTTATTATTTGAGGCAGAACATATTGTATATATGTCTTTGAGCTTGGGCATGTGTGCATCATGTAGTCCGGTATAGATTTGGTTTCACTATACTTGATCCTCTGAGTTGCTTGTAGTTGTGTTGACGTTGTTTGCAGTTTTTCTCCTGTTTGGTTTGTGGTGCACTTGCTTCTCTGACATGTTCTTGCGTTTGTGCACGTCACTTCTCATTTTGATTTCACTTGAACTTCATCTTGATTTTTGGAATTGCACCTGTGTTGAATCCAGCTAGTAGCTCGGGTTTGACCTTATGCTCGTGTTATGACTTTATTTGTATTGCACTTGAGTTGAACCGAGCTTTTCATTTGGGTTTGACTTGTGCTCACCTGTCCCTGTAACTTTATCAAGTGTATATCGGTGTGCATGGCCTTGTGGCATATACAGTGATATATGGTGTATGTCAAAGCTATTCCTGTAAGATGAATTCAAAATTAAATGACGACGAACAACCCAAATAATCGAGGCCAATGTTATTTTCAAAATCCATATTTTATTTTATACTGCAAAATATTTTCTTTTCAATTTTACTTGTTAGTGTGTATTTTTGCAGATTGCTCAAATGCTGGATTCAATCTGCAAAGAAGTTGAAGATAAATACTGAGTGAACGAGTGATATATAGTGAGGTGCATTTGTAAATTAGAAATTATGATGTAATCAAAATTGTATTAGAATGATATTATATATATATATATATATATATATATATATATATATATATAGTAAGATCTTGAATTTGTACTATTCAAAATTGTAATAAATATTTGTTTGAATAAAATTTCTGTATGAATTCAAATTCTGTGTTATTTATTTTATTCAACAAATATTTATTTGATTATGTGAAAAATAAAATAGTACATTAACAAATACATTTAAATGAATATATATAAATGTTTATTATCATCAAACAAAAATCAAATGCTCGCATATTCAACAATCTCCCCCTTTTGATGGTAACAAACATATATTCAACAATCGCTTTGTTTGACTTGAAATCCTAAAAAGTATTTTAACTCTCTAACCAAACTCATTTCAAACTTTTCCTGCAAAACTTTTTCAAATTTGTCGTACAACAAATTCTTACTAGCACCGTAAATGTCATCAACATATATTTGAACAATCAAAAGATCATTGTTTTCATGCAACAGAAATAGTGTAGTGCCTACGTACACATCCCTTTTTGAACCCACTTTCAAGAAGATAAGTACTAAGGCATTCATACCAAGCTCTAGGAGCTTGTTTTAATCCATGCATTGCCTTTTTAAGCTTATATACATGGTTAGGATATTCATGACTTTCAAAACCTTCTGGTTGTTCAACAAATACATCTTCTTTTAAAATTCCATTAAGAAAAGCACTTTTAATATCCATTTGTCTTAGTTTGAATCCTTTGTAGCAAACAAAAGCTAACAATATCCTAATTGATTCTAGTCTAGCTACTAGTGCAAAAGTTTCATCAATGTCAACTTCTTCAATTTGATTATATCTATAGCGACTAATCTAGCTTTATTTCTAATCACATTTCCAAATTCATCATATTTATTTTTAAAAATCCATTTTGTTCCTACGACTAGATAATCCTTACGTCTAGGTGCTAGACTCCAAACATCATTTCGTTTAAATTGATTTAGCTCTTCTTGCATAGCCAGAAACCAGTTTTCATCATTAAGAGTTGTATTTATGCCTTTGGGTTCTATTTCTGAAATAAATCCACTATATAGACACAGATCACACAGATTTCTAAAGGAGGAACGAGTTTGAATGCCTGTGATAGGATTTCCTATTATCAATTCTGGAGGATGATCTGCTTTGAATTTCAATCTCTCTGGATCTAGATTCCTTTGAACTTCTTCTGTTATTGCGGTTTCTTTTGGTTTTTCATTTTCATCTTTTTCATTATCCTCTTCAACATTGCTTTTGACCGTTTCCTGTTCATTAATGCCTTCATCAAATTTCACATTGATTGACTCCACAATTTATTTATTCCTTTTGTTGTAGACTCTATAAGCTTTGCTTCTAGAAGAGTATCCCATGAATATGCCCTCATCAGCTTTTGCTTCAAACATTCCTAATTGATCACCTACATTGAGAATATAGAACGGACACCCAAATACTTTGAAGTAAGCAATGTTTGGCATATTTTTGAACCATTGATCATATGGTGTTTTGTTAAGAATCGGTCTAATCATAACTCTATTCATTACATAACAAGCTGTATTTACTGCTACTGCCCAAAAATGCAAAGGTAGCTCATACTCATTTATCATAGACCTAGCCAACTCTTGCAATGTTCGATTCTTTCTCTCAACTACTCCATTTTTTGTGAAGTACATGGTGCAGAAAATTCATGTTTGAATCATTTTCATCACAAAAATTTTCAAATTCATAATTTTCAAATTATCCACCATGATCACTTCTTAACGAATTAATAGGAACTCCTTTTCCATTTTGAACTAATTTTGTGAATTTTGTGAAGTATGAAAAAGTTTTTGATTTTTTAGCTAAGAAATATACTCATGTATATCTTGAGTAATCATCAAATAACACAATACAATATTTCTTACCACCTAAGCTAGCAATGTCGTTAGGTCCAAACAGATCCATATGAAATAGTTCATGAACTCTAAAAGTGCTTTCATTGTTCTTGGCATGAAACGATGATTTTTTAAGTTTTCCCAAGGTAAGTGCTTTACATAAATTTTCTGTTTCGAAATCATGTGATGGCAACCCTCTCACCGAATTTTTTCTTTTCAATTTGTTTAACAAATTCATGCTAGCATGCCCTAATCGTCTATGCCATAAATTTAATTCTATATCCTTAGCTACCAAACGTTTTGAAAGGGTGAGATCATCAAAAGATAGAGAATATATATTACCTTTCCTCTTACCTAAAAATAAGGTTTCTTTTGACAACTGGTCAATAATTTTGCACAAGTCAGAATCAAAAATAACATTCATACCTTTATCACATAGCTGGCCGATTGATATCAAATTGTGGTGCAGTTTTTCAACATGTAATACGTCATTTAAGGCAAATGTATTGTTACCTACTTTACCTTTACCGACAATTCTACACTTGTCATTATTACCCATTGTGACTCTGCCATCAATGTACTTTTTTAGGCTAAGGAACTTTAATTTATCACCTGTCATGTGCTTGGAATAGCCAGAATCCAAGTACCATTGCTGTTGTTCCTTAGCCTGCCAGCATACCTACACAAGAAGAGAGTTTAGTGACCTATTTGTTTTTATAGGTCCATGATTGTTAGTGGTAGTTAATTTTGAAAAATAATTTTATGGAGAACCAAAACTATTTATATATGTTCCTTTCGACACCCAATTTTGTTTAACTTTGAGAGATTTTATATTTGTACCTTTTGGAGCCTAAATTGGAATCGTTTTCACGTGTATGGGTCTATACAAGCAATTATTTTGATTGTTTCCAAATTTTCTACAAATTTTGCACATTGAATTGACTTAATTAATTTCATTTTAACATTTTTAGATTGGTTATATCCAAGTCCTTGTCTCACTGTATTAGTAGTTTGTTTTCCTAATAGCATATTCAATGATCTTTCACTTTTGGAAAATTTTCCTAAAGTCGTAGACAATTTTTGGACTTGTGTTTTGAGAGATTCATTTTATTTAATAATTGTGTGCATTCTTAAATAGAATTTTCTCTCCTTGTGTTTTCACTCTCTTTCAAAGTCAGAATTTCATTTTCAAGTGATTTTATATTAATTTCTAATTTTTTAATATCTTCTTCAACCAATGGTCACTTGTCACACTTAGGGAACTTGTTTTGATAGTTTTTAACTAATTGTTCAAGCTGATCATTTACTTCTATCAAACTATCTCTTTTTAAAAAAATTTAGTATATTTCTCCCTAAGATGTTCAAAGCACCCATTTACCTCGTGAAAATATATAAGTAATTTTGAATGAGTAAGTTTTGATATCTCACTCGGCTCGTCGTCATCACTGTCAGTTATTTCACCATGAGGACACAAATTTTCTTTTTCATGCTCACTACTAGTGCTATCACTTCCATCTTCATCGCTTTCATCCCAAGTAGCTACAAAACTTCCCCTCTTTAGTTTCTTTCCTTGGCTGAGTCGATTTTTGGGACAATTGGGCTTGATATGACCAGGTTTATTACACTTGTGACAAATGATTTTCTGCTCTTCTAGGTTGTCTAGTGCTTGTTTATTCTGCTCTTTACTTGATGATTTTTGGCCGGATTGCCATATTTTTGATTCCACTTTTTGAATCTTCTTATTAATAGTGCTCGTTCTACTTCACCATCATCATCATCTTGACTTTCAGTTGTCCCTTTAAGAGCTATTGATTTCTTTCGAGTGTCTCCTCCTTCGTGCTCTTCCTTGAATTTCATCTCTAGCTCGTAAGTGGTGAGGTTTTTGATGAGTTCTTCAACTTTCATTTGTTTCGAATCTTTTGATTCTTGAATGGCGGTTACTTTGGCTTCAAAACATCATGGAAGGACTATGAGGATTTTTCGGACTATCTCCAACTTTGTGTATGATTTTCCATAAGCCTTTGATTTGTGTACGATATTGGAAAGTCGTCCGTACATTTTTTTGACATTTTCTTCCTTCACCATTGTGAAATTCTCGTATTCGCTACTCAGCATGGCAAGACGAGATTCTTTGACTTGAGATGTTCCTTCGTGAGTTACTTCGAGTGTATGCCATATTTCCTGCATTGTTGAACAATGTGAGACACGATTAAATTCAAATTGATCCAATGAACAGATAATAGAATTCATAGCTCTAGCGTTAGCATTTTGTAATTTATTATCTAGTTCTGTCCATTGATCCCTCGGTTTATTTATTTCCTGATTATTTGCAATTATAGTTGGTGCTCTATACCCTATCACAACAATATCCCAAGCGTCAATGGTTTTTAGAAAAATTTCCATCCTATTTTTCCAGTAAGCGTATTCACCATTAAACATTGGTCGTCTAACTATGGAATGACCATCCGCAAAAGCATTATTAAAAGAAGCCATTTTAAAAATTCGAATTTATTTTTAAAAAAAAATCGGCTTATGAAAAATCAAAATTTTAAAACAAAAATGGCTTTTGTTCCTAGCTTTGATACCACTTGTAGGATCGATTTCACTCTAGAGGGAGGTGAATAGGGTGATACTACCAACTATAAAATTATTGCAGAAGCTTATAAAATAATTTCAACACAGATATATCAAAATAATAACAGCACGGAGAATAGCAGAATAAATGCAGAAATAGAATGACACAGTTTTTACCCAGCTTCGGCAAAAACCTGCCTACGTGCTGTCCCCAAGGTTTCTACTAGAAATTAAGTAGTCACACGTTTGCACACGTAAACTCGCGACACCCGCTATTGACTAACCTAACTCTACTCTCAAAACCCTGCCACAACTCAGCCATTGAGTTGCAAATTCTCGAACTATGCCACATAGTTTGTCCCTTAGTCACACGAATAGAAATTACGCAAGTTTGAAAAATAAAATGCAATTTAAAGCATTTTAAATAAAAAACCTTAATTTAAAATAGTAAAGCCTTATATAATTAAACAAGGCCGACCCAAAAAGGTATCCCTTTTTCTTTATTCGGCCGGTTCCTTTTTCTTGGTGAAATGGTGGCCTCGTTCTTTCATCTTCGTTCTGTAATTAAGGCTTTGAATAAATTAGAAGACGCCAAATTTAATTAGATCGATCGAGTAATTGATTTCGATTTCCTTGCTCTGTCGGTAGATCGTCTCTTGAGATGCTTTCGACTGCTTCTATTTGATTTAGTTCGACGTTGATTCCGGTATATAATTTATGCCTTTTTCTCTCTGGTTTTAATACTTGAACTTAATCCATTTGCGGCCGATGATGATAGGGTTTATATAGGGTTAAATCCCCTATAATTTCATTCGTATGTATTTGTTTGAGTTCGTCAATTTCTTTGTTCCGGCCATTCGATTTTGTTTCGATGCTGGTGATGATTGAGATTGATTCTGACTTGTTCCAATTCATGTATATTTGATTACTTTATTTTCATGACATCAATTTTGAACTCGCTTGTTTCCTTGATTGCCACGACTTTGATTTTGAATTGCTCGATGTTTTCCTAGTCATCACGTCTCTTACTTTGATTTGAAACACGACTTGCTTTGTCATTTATTAACACGGCTCTAACTTGATTTTGGAATTTGATTCTGTTGTGATTTTTGCATTACTGCAATTTATACTTTTGCACTGCATTTTTTTACTATGATTTCAATACTATACTTGATTGTTTGCACGTATATATATGCATTCATGTATGTATATATGTGCTATCATCTTGTACATCTCCGCTGGAGTAGTTCTGCATAGTTGTGGCTACGCATTTGTTGTCACTGCATGTTTGAAACTCTGTTGGTCTTTACCGCTACCACATCGTGACTGTATGTTATGTTGCTTCGAGTTTGAAATGCATGCAGGCTTGGAGTCCTTGTACATTTACATTGTATTTGACTTGAGTTTCATTGATGTTACGTTCATTTATTTTCATGTGTACTCATGTTGAATAATATTGCACTACCTTTTTGTTTACTCTTGCTAGAAGTGGTCTGTTTGGATTCTTCATATTACTACACTTCTGTTGTAGTTTGACTGTGCAGTATGCTTTTTATATATATATCTGTGTGTGTGTGTGTGTGTGTGTACAGCTGCATTGATTTGAAACTGCTGCTATATCATTTCTTTGTACATTTCCTTGACCCTCTACATAATGAAGTCTTCTTGCTTCACTTTGGTATGTGCAGTTACACTTCATGTTTGAACTGGTATGGTGCAGTTTGACTATGTAGTCTACAATGCTTGGAGATTCATGTATGGTTTCACTTTTTAGTCTCATTGATGCATTGCATTTTTCCTTCAGTCAAGGTGTATCGGTTCTTGTTATTGTTTGAGGCAGAACATATTGTATATATGTCTTTGAGCTTGGGCATGTGTGCTTCATGTTGTCTGGTACAGATTTGGTTTCACTGTACTTGATCCTCTGAGTTGCTTGTAGTTGTGTTGACTTTGTTTGCAGTTTTTCTCTTGTTTGGTTTGTGGTGCGCTTGCTTCTCCGACATGTTCTTGTGCTTGTGCACTTCACTTTTCATTTTGATTTCACTTGAACTTCATCTTAATTTTTGGAATTGCACCTATGTTCAATCCAGCTAGTAGCTCGGGTTTGGCCTTGTTCTCGTGTTATGACTTTATTTGAATTGCACTTGAGTTGAACCCGGCTTTTCATTTGGGTTTGACCTGTGATCACCTGTCCCTCTAACTTTATCAAGTGTATATCGGTGTGCACGGCCTTATGGCATATACAGTGATACACGGTGTATGTCACAAGCTATTCGTGTATGATGAATTCAAAATTAAATTATGACGAACAACTTAAATAACTGAGGCAAATATTATTTTCAAAATCCAAATTTTGTTTATAGTACAAAAATATTTTCTTTTAAATTTTACTGCGTTAGTGTGTGTTTTTGCAGAGTGCTCAGATGCTGGATTCAATCTGCAATGAAGTTAAGATAAGTTCTAAGTGAATGAGAGATATGTAGTGAGGTGCATTTGTAAATTAGAAATTGTGATGTGATAAAAACTGTATTGGAATGAAATTGTGTGTATATATATAGTAAGAGCTTGAACTTGTACTATCCAAAATTGTAATAAATATTTGTTTGAATAAAATTTCTACTTGAATTCAAATTCTGTGCTATTTATTTTATTCAGCAAATATTTATTTAATTATGTGAAAAATAAAATAGTACATTAACAAATACATTTAAATGGATATATATATATATATATATATATGTTTATTATCATCAAACAAAAATCATATACTCGCATATTCAACAGATAATTCCACAGATCCTTAAAGGATTGGTGTCCCAAACATCCTTTAAGTTACCCGTTTTCAAGTTACTTATATTTTAGTTGATATTTCACTTGATTTTGATTTATTGGTTATAAGAATGTTAATCCTGACTCGAGTGTTCTGTGTTTTGCTTTACGTTCGGGTCAGACTGTGTGTCACAACATTGAGACTCACCATTAGAGTTGGAGCTTCGTTTGGGGATCCAAATATCAATTCAGCTTTTAGATATTCAGTTTACTCCATTGATGTAATCAGATTTGTTATTTGACTATTGTATCGAGGCTTCTGCGTATTCTAGACTTCTGCTGTATTTTGTTTTAACTCTATTATATATAAATGGTAGCTTCATGAACTACTATTCATTGGTTTCCACTGCTTATTATTGCAATACTTCGTGTCTGTGATTCTATGATTAGTTTGTTTACAGTATATGTTGAGTTTTGCCAAATTTAAATTAACAATCTGGTATTTTGAGAAATTCAATTCCGACATGTGTGGATGCAAATGGTTGAAAATATCAGGGCTGTTAAAAATTTCAGCAGATAATAATAGTGGTCCTACGTCCATAGTTAAACCACTTGACTTCTCCAAAATTTAGACACAGAAGTGGGCTTAAGAACAAAATTAATGGAGATAGATTTCAAGTTGTTCTAGGTGATTAATAAACTAAAATTTGAATATTCCTTGGCCTATAAAGTTTAGACGGAGATCATCGCATTTCAGATATCACGGAATCAAAGGAAAGTGAAGTATGATCTCTTAACTCAATTTTGTTCACATATTTATGTTCTCATTGACATTGCTGAATTGTTTCTGCTATATCTTGAACTTCTTAACTCCGGTTTGTAAAATTCTTGAAGTTTTGTATAGCTAACCTGCTACAACTTTTCTGTTTTTAGCATTTTATGGATTCACTTTGTAATGTGAAGAAAAATGCTTTGACGAATTATTTTTGAATGTTTGTTTTTGTTCAATTTAGGTTACGTTACTTGTGCTTGATATAAATGGATATGCTAAAACAATTCAATGTTAAGGAGTAACGTGTTTTTTATATTCAACTGTATATCTCCAAGAATACCTCAATTACAAGTAGTATTTAATATCACTTCATGTTGAAATTATTTGTACAATTATTTAATCATTTTTATCATTTCATGTTGAAATTATTTCTACAATTATTTACTTATTTATATCTATTTTCAACTGGAAGTTATTCTCACAAAACCCCCTTATAGAAAATTGATTTTCACTTATTTTAATTTTTTGAACTTGGGTTTTCACCATGTTCAAAAAAAATCTAGTTTATTTGGGTAAGAGACGTACCCTAGAAAAGATAATCGATGACTAATTAAGTCTTTTGGAACTTATCAAAATTATTATAGTATTTGAAAAGTTAGGGATAGTGATTTAAAAATATATTTCATAATAAGAGGAAATATAATTTTATAATTGTGATGACCTAGATTTTCACGTTCGAAAATCGGCATCCATACTTCACTCGTATTCGAATGCCGCAGATTCAAACGTTCAAATCTGATTCATTGGAGCTTATAACACATTAAGTACAACAACACAGCAGAAGAAAATGAATAATATCATTGATATACAATAGTGAATTACAACAATGGTACAACAAGAATTAATCGATATTATCAGAGATACAATGTACAACGGAAAGAAGTAAATCCAAAAGATAATATCTTCAGAACTCAACAAAATAGATACTCCAACATATAACGACTCCATTGCCAAAGTTCCAAAGACTCCAAAAGCTAGAACCACCAACATGCTTTACAAATGCGAAGAGAGAAACCCCCAGCACGATGTATTAAGCAAAGTCAGTCATTGAACAAATGCTATCGCCAAATCCAAAGACTGAATGCTTTCGAATCTACTCCTACTATTTGATTATTTGAAAAACCCAACTCTAGACTGCCTGTATGGAAAATTGTGGGCACCTATAGTTTAGGAAGGGAACAATAAACTCCAGGTCAGTCATGGGACTAGTATGAGCAAACAAAAACAGTTTATCATTAAAATAAAAACAAAAGAGTTTAAAAGAAATCCACAATGCTTTTTGGAAAATAAAACTACCATAAGGCCTCCCAACACACGCACCATGCAATCGCACACTTGGTGGAGATTTCTCCTTATGATAGTCAAACATGTTTGATACGCGAAATCCTTTTTGATAATGTTATTATTAGTGCATAGTGCAGAAAACAATTTCGAAAGTATAATAAAAATCTTAGCCAACATAGGTACCATTTATATTATTTCTGCTATAGCTACTACCTGAGGTGGCAGGTTATACAACTGCAATCGTAAAGGGCGTGTATTGATGATTGGATTTCTAAAAAATGGTCAGGCTAAGGAACTTCCTATTGCCATATGGGTACGCCCCTAGAGGGGCGCCCCGAGAACCTACCCGGATCTCTGCCAACACCAGGCCGGGTTACCCCTACCCGGAAGTAATACCTACAAGTATGCCATCCCCGATCGTTTTCGACCTTTAATCGAGAGCTCTCAACCACAAAGCAACCACAAAGTAATAAATTTGCAGTGTCCACATGAGTTAAGCATCTGGGCTCCATACCATGATACCATCCTTTTTCAGAAGAAATGGACATACTCTAAGGGTGCTACCCCTGATAATCTTGCTGCATCTTTCCTGTTTCGACCATTTTCGGGGTGTGAGGTCCTGATGAAGTCTCGTCCACGAAGCTATGCTTTGCAAAAGCCTTGCTTTGATCAACAAATGATTAGTAGCACTACGTATGCCACATTACCAAATTGGGAATGTATCACTAGTAACCATCAACTACATAACCTCTGAACTCGTACGTTTTAGAGAAGGGTGTTAAGCTAAGAGAATAAATTCTCCGCCACCAAATAGAAATGTATTTGATAGAAACCAGCTTTACATCTCAAAGTGTAACGTTAGACACACATCCATACAAGTTTGTTCCGGGTTCGAATAGAACCGAAGGCACTTCACAAAGAAGCCCTTGCAATCCGGGTATTCACAGTCCCGATTGGACTCCCCATCACATATGGAGATCTCTATACCGTAGCTACTCAGTTCAGAGTCATTCGACGGGTAATCCTTTCATTTTCAAAAATACCTGATCTTCACCACTAGTCTTCAAATGCAATCCATAACGTCGTATCATTATTCAGAATGGGTTATATGACACAAGGTCCTCTCCCGGCTAAACCGAATAATGATCGTAATATTTTAAAAAACATATGCGTATTGGGATCTCACTTAAGTCACAACTTATTACCCAAAACTTTTGTTTCAAATGGTTTCAAAAATTTACCATTTTAATCTTTTAAACAAAAAGATTCACTTCACAAAGTTCACCCATCTTTCACAAAGATTCATTCAAAGCCTTCAAAATAAATTCCTTTTAAAATTGGATCAATTCATCCAAATATTAAATCAAAGACTCAATTCATAGCTTTCAAAACCATTTTCAAAGATTCATTCACAATTCCCATTTCAAATCTTTTATATAAAAGATACACCATTTAAAATCCTCTTCAATTTCAAAATAAAGATCAACAATCTTTCACAAAGATTCATTCATAGCTTTCAAAACAATTTCATTTCAATTTGAAATCCTTTCAACACAAATTGGAAATCCAATCTTTATATGAAAGCTATTATTATTTGAAAACAAATAGTTTTTGTTTTGGAAAAATTCGATTACATTTGCACGGGTTAAAGCCCTTCAAGTATAAAACTTGGGTTAAATTCAAATTCCTAAAACAATACTTTTAAAATGGTTTAAAACCCATATAAACACATTTATAATTTGTACAACCTTTTTGAACCATAATTTCCAAACATAGAATTCAATTCAAGTCTTGAATTTAAATTCAAATCAGACTATTTAAATTTCAAAACTTTATCAAGTTATTTAGAAATAACTTTTATCTTTAAAATTCCTTTTCAAAAGCTTTTCATATTTAACCCAACTCCATTTCCAAACTATTTGAATTCAAAATTCATCTTTGAAACAAATAATATTCAAATTCAAAATATCTGTGGCTTAACTGATTTCCCGTGAAATTCATATTCATGTGTGTATGGTGTAGTCCAGGGGTTTTACACAGTAGTGCAACAACATCAATCATCATAGATTCAATCATATCAGTATTGATAAGCGGTACAACCTATAACGCTTATCTTTATTCACAGATTTACAGATAAAATAAATTTATCATAGATAAATAAATTACATTCATCATAGATAATTACATTCATCACAGCTAAAAATCAAAACAGAGCATCACACATCAGGGATATCAATCAATTCAACATTCAATATAATCCAAACATTCATAAGTAAGATCAATTAATTTTTCGATTATTTAAATCTGATTAATTACTTATCCAGGTTAATTACAATTATTTTATTTAATTAACCTTTAATTAATTAATTGACCTTCAAAACATTAACTAATTAATCTCAATTAATAAATCAATTAACCTTTTTTATCATCAAATAATTAACCTTTTAATTCTTTAGTTATTCTTTAACTAATTTTCCTTCATTAATTACATTTATTAAATAAACCTTAAGTTAATAACATAATTACTTAACCCTTAATTAATTGCCATTTAATTAATAAAATTACAATAAGTGATTATCCCTAATCACTTACATTAATTACTTAACCTTTTATTAATTAATTATCTTTAAATTAATTACTTTAACTAATTAACCATGTTAATTAATTATCCTTTAATTAATCATTTGATTAATCAACTTTAATCATTAATTAACTACTTTTAATTAAGTAATTATCCTTAAGTAATTAAATACCCTTAATTAATTATCTTTAATTAATTGATTAACCTTTAATTAATTAATCATCCTCGAAATAATTACCTTAATTAATTATTATATATTTAATTATCCTTTATAAATTAATTTTATCAATTAATTATTCTTTAATTTATTAAGTTAACCCTTTATTTTTAAGTAATCAATCAATCTTTAATTACTTAAGATTTAAAGCTAAATCATTACTTAGTTATCCATTTAGTCACATCAATTAATTACATTTGAAAACTCTCAAAGTTTAATAATTTATCTAATATAAAATTTATTTCAAAACGACATCAAAATTATTTTCAAATCATATTTGAATTTTAAATTCAAGTTTGAAACTTATTTTAGAGAACTTGTTAAAAATTTACTTTTAAACTTATATTGCTTTTGCTTTAAAACTAGGTTTCTTTTGCTTTTGAATAAACTTATTAGCTTTCACAAGAAAACCGAGCCCACCTACTTAATTCTCGAGCTAAACTCCGAGACAACACCCGATCTCCGTCTTTTATTTTATTTTTTTTCTCAAACTTGTTTTGATTTAATTTTTTAAAATCCTATTCAACAAACTCTCGCGTACTAATACGATAACGCACCCGAGCCAATGCACCATCTTCTTGAGATCGACTTCGAGCAAATCGCCATCCTCCTGAGTTCATACATACAGCAACAATCATCGGACTCACCAGCTAACTCGTGCACGTGCATAGCCAGGCGATCGACTTTCGATCATCGCCGATCCTTCTCACGCGTCGAGGATTACCAACATCCTCGATCTCGACCACCCAAACTCCAATACAACCCAAAAATCAAAATCGAGCTTCCAGGCCTCATTGGCGAAAAACTGATCGACCTAAATTCTCCATGCCACGACAACTCCGACAGCCATAGGTCACGTGATCTCGCCTAAGCCACTGCCTTAGTCCCCTCCTTTTATTTCCCTGGTAGCAATGCATCCCGATGCGACGTGGATGATGCCATTGCCTCAAGAACACGATCGATAAAATGCTGGGTTTAAACCCTAACCCAACTTCGCCTGAACTCCTCACCGATCTATAAATCAGATGATTATTTTTCTGATGAACAACAACCCGCAAGTTAACTTCAACTTTAACCCTAAGCTTCCATTCGTCGACGTTCAACAGCAGTTGATGAAATACCCAAATTTGATCAACTCTGGACATCTCGATTTACACAATACTAAAAATCATAATTTCTTTACCTAAATTCGTCATTTTGCAATACGATTTTTTTATAAAACTACATCGAAATTCTCAGATGGTCAAATATTCGACCTGTCATTGATTTCCTCTGTAATTAACTATTATTGAAATAGTTACTGAATTCAAAACCTTGATATCATTTTTAAAAATAATATTGCTTTGTTTCAAACAATTTTTCTTCAGCAATCATAGTTTAATATTGATAGTACAAAAAGAAAGCAAATTTTGAATTCATTTTAAACCTGGAGGTTCCAAAAACAGGGATGTCTGTATATGTTTACAGACATGCGTACTCAAGTCTATATGTATATACACATGCCGATATATTCACACAATCATACCAGCACATATTTCATATACCAATTTAACACCAATATAACAGGGTCAAGTTTGCTCACCAATTACTGGAAGAAGACAGAGAAGGATTTTGAGCCTGGAATTTGAAATCTTGATCTAGATGAATTTTCATTTGATTTGCTCTGCAGGCTTTGATTTTCATGTTTTGATTCCGATCTTGTGGATTCTGTAATACTTAGTTTTGAATTCTGGAATGTTAAATCAATAACTTACTTGCTTCAGAATTGTTTCAGGCTTTTAATCTTTCCTTTGTTTTCAGGTTTGAATCTTTAGTTTGATTTTTTGAGTTTTGAAATAGGTTTCTATTTTTTTATTTGATCTAGTTTGAGTTTTACTGGCTGTACTAGAACTTTTTTCTCAAGTTTGTGGTTTTGAAAATAAAGAATAAAGAACGGGAGAAAGAGAGGAAGAAATGTTTATATAACATTATTTTCAAATCTTTTATTCATTTTCTCTAAAATAAAAACTAGAATGACACTTGTTATCACATAAAAACATTCACTTAACACTTGTTCATTTTATTAATGAAAGACCGACTTCACCCTAGATGGGGGGGGGGGTTGAATAGGGTAATGCTATAATTACAAAAATTTATCGTGGAAGTTTGTATAAATTATTTCAATGAAAATATATCAGAATAATAACAGCATAGATAATAGTAGAATAATAAATGCAGAAATTGAATGACACAGAATTTACCCAGCTTCGGCAAAACCCTACCTATGTGTTGCCCCCAAGGTTTCTACTAGAAATTAAGCTATCGGACGCTTACACACGTAAACTAGCGACACCCGCTATCGACTAGCCTTAACCCTATGCTCAAAACCCTGCCACAACTTAGCCACTGAGTTGCGAATTCTCAAACTACGCCACGTAGTTTGTCCCCTAGTCACACGACTAGAATTTACAAGATTTTAAAAGAAAAATACAATTTAAAACAATTTAAACAAGACAATACCCTAAGTTAAATATTTTTAGCCCAAAAAATAGACTGGTCCAATTAATATTAGAAGAATCCCCTTTTCTTTTGCCTTATGTCTTCGGCTCGGTATTCGTTGCTCAACAATGGTTGTTCGTTCTCTTTCCAGATTTAGGGTTTTGTCAAATTGAAGCGCCGCTTGATATCGATTGAATGTAGACTTCGATGTTCTTTGATTTGGCTTGCTGATTATTGCTTGTGGCATCATCAATTTGTCAAGCGTGTATGCTTCATATAAAATTGGTACGTGATGTTTCTTTGATTTTAATTTCGCTCGATTTTGATTCGATTTGTTGATTGATTTTGTTTAGTATCTATTTTGCTTCGAACTCGAATTAACTTTTGCCGATGATGTGTTACGGCTTATATAGGAATCGAATTCCTTATTTTTCATTCGTATATTTCATACAAATTCGTTTGATAATTTTTGGCTTTCCGTTCGATTTTGCATAGATGATTGTGATGTTCCTGGCAATTTCAAGTCGTATAATATATTTACTTGATTAACACGGCGTTGATTTCTTTCGTGGCCACCACAGTGTTGAATACTGACTTGTTCAACTTCGGCCTTGTCGTTGCTTTTGTTTAAATTTGAACTTGCTTGATTTTGGCCTTAGTTGCTACGGCTCTGACTGATGCTGCTGACTTCGGCTTCTCTATCTTTGTTCATTTTGACTCTGGCCAGTTGTTCACGACTTTGACTTGAATTTTAATATTAAACTGTTATTACATTTGATCCTATCACATTTTTAAAAATGACTTTGGTATAAAAAGAAATTGTTTTTGACTTGTTCGGAGAATTTCTCTTGTGACATACTTGATTTCGATTTCTTGATATTGAATTTTAAAACCTGCTGCTCACCTTACTCATTTGATTTGCTATCACTTGACTTGGTCATTTTTGAACATTCTTTCTTGATTTGTGTAAGGCTATGATAAATATTGACTTCGGCCAGCATGTTCATCCCTGTAGCATATTTGACTTGTTTGAAACATATATCTTGATTTTGCATTAATTTTGTTTCTGCTGCATATATGTATTCCTGAGTGTTTTGCTGTTTAATTTACTGCTCTGGTCATCTGCACTTTGATATATAAACTTGTCTTGGTTTGTCGAAACCACGGTGGCATTTTGCATATGTATTCATCCACTTGTGTACTATCTTGAGCTCAAGTTACTTCAATGTTGCTTTGCACTTGCAATCAGGCCTGCATGGAGTATGGTCTTTGTTTCACTGGTGCACTCGCTTATGCCTTCATCACGTGTACACATGCATATGTATGTGTGTGTATATATGTATCTTGTTACTGCTATGCACATGCTTCGGTTCATTTTGGTTTTCCTGTCACTACATGTATGTATACATTGTGTCATGTCTCTAGTGCACTTGCTCATTTGAGTTTTCAATGAATGGATGCTGCAGACTGGCCTTTGCTTGAATTGATTTGTTGTTCCATGGTTTTGACATTGATCGAGTTCATTGTGGTTTGCTATTTGGTGCTGCTTCTGGCCTGTTTCACTGTCTTGTGTATATAGGTGCACTTCGTTCATTGGCTTTGGCTTCTCTCTGGTCATGGCTAGTCTTTCTGGTTTATATGATGTCATTTAGCTGGTTTGGTGATGCATACACTGTGTATTTTGTGTCATAGTGATCATTTGTGTAGTCCTTGAGTGTTATCATGCTTTGAGTAATTTTGGTTGTCTTGACCATTTGAACCTGTACTTGTATTCACTTGAGTTTGAGTTCATTGTGTAGCTTGGTTGACTTTTGCAGTTCACTGGTCTTTCATCATGTGTATACATACATTCATGTATGTATATATGTGTATGTTAGCTTGTGTTTCGAACTTGCATTTTAAACTTTGGTTTGTGTTTGAAAACTTAAACTCTGTAGCTTAATGTCTACATGCTTATGGTTCTATTGATAATGCTATGCACTGTATATACATGTGCCACTTTATTTCACTTGAGTTGAACCCGACTTTTTGATTAGGGTTTGACCTTGTGCTCACCTGTCTCTGTAATTGTATCAAGTGTATATAGGCGTGTACGGCCTTGTGGCATGTACAGTGATACACTGTGCATGTCATAAGCTGTTCGTGTATGATGGATTCAAAGTTTAAATGATGACGAACAAGCCAAATAACTGAGGCAAATAAAATTTTCAAAATCACATTTTATTTTACACCGCAAAAATATTTTCCTTTCAATTTTACTACATCAAAATTTATTTTTGCAGATTGCTCTGATGCTGGATTCAATCTGGAATGAAGATGAAGATAGATTATGAGTGAATGAGTGGTATGCAGTGAGGACATTTGTAAATGAAAGATTATGATGTAATTGAATTTGTATTGTAATCAAAATTGTATATGTATAGTGAGAGCTTGAATTTGCACTATTCAAAATTGTAATAAATATTTGTTTGAAAAAAATATCTGTTTGAATTTAAATTCCATGTTATTTATTTTATTAACCAAATAATTATTTAATTATGTAAAAATTAAAATAGTACATTAACAAATACATTTAAATGAATATATATATATATATATTTTATTATCATCAAACAAAAATCATATACTCGCATATTCAACAATCTCCCCCTTTTGATGATAACAAACATATATTTAAGATTTTGAATTTGTTAAATGTATTTGATCATTCAATTTTCTTCCCTTATTTGAATGCTTCCTCTCTACACAAAGCTCTCCCTTCATATATGCATACAATTAAAAATATGCAAACGAGCCTAGATGCAAATAAAAAGTATTTGACCTTTACTTGCTTTTATTTGACAAAATCTTAACTTTTCTCCCCCCATTTTGTTATCAGCAAAAGGGTAATATTGTTAGAGAAATAGAGATAAAGAGATAGATATTAATACAACATTAAAACTCAATCGTATATAAATATTAAATTTCAATAAAATATCAAACAAAAATCATAAATACTCTGTTAGGCGCATATTCCACTTTTAGAATGATGGGAATGATTTCATCATATAAAACCATATGGTTGTGTCTATTTGTGGTACATTTATATCAGGAATTTGAATATCTACCAACCACGCATAACCGTTAGGACTTTTAAATGAGATTAGTCGTATTCCAATTTTATTTAGAAAATGAATTCAAGTATCTTCTAACCACGCATAACCATGAGGACTTTTAAATAGGATTAGAATCAACTTGTTTATTTAATAAATCAATTTTGATATGTGTTCCATACATGCATAACCGTGAGGACTTTTAAATGAGCATGGAAGCACTTGGTCAAAAATTCCAAGTAGTTCACCCATGCATGAACCTGAGGACTTTTAAATGAGAGTGAATACTTTGGATTATTATTATTAACGAATTATTTATTATTATTATTATTATTCTATTTAAAAAAAATAAAATGAAAAATGAATGATTCCTATTTAAATTACCATATATTGCCATACTATATTGGATTATGATGAGTGATGTTCGATAGAAAAGGATAGAAATAGAGATGATCATGGAATTTTTACCAACAAAAAGTATTTATAATCCTTGTTTAAATTTCTAAAGAAATTTACTAATTATACCGTCTCATGTAATAATATATGATAATATCAACACTCATCATTTTTTAATCACTATTTATCTTTTCGATAATTACTATGGAGTCAGATTAGTCAATGCAGTCATTTGAAATCAAATTCAAAAATAATTATAAAATTAATTTTTCTAAAAATGGCCAATCTGAAAGGAAGGTCAAAAATGATTTTCTAGAAGAGGTTTCATAAGAAAATTTTCGGCTAATTTGAAAATTATTCAAAATGAAAAATATGCAGATATTTTCTTTAAAAAACGATGCAGTTACTAAATGTCTCAACATGAATCTCGTTCCACTATTAATTTTTCTATCAACTAGATTACCAGTGTAATCTGCATCTGAATTTCTCTTTCACTCAAGATTATCATTAATTGAATGTTATAGACCAGACTGTGAAGTTTTGAAAAATTTCTTGAAATCATTTTTAATAGCTTTTAAATGAAATTGAATTAAAGCCGTGCAAGTTTACATATAGTGACCATAGTGTCAGCAGTAAAGTAACCAATATATCCACCTCTATCAAGAGCAATCATCAATCATTGCCAATAGTCCAAATAGTTCAAAGATGATTGGTTAACAATTTTGTATAAGTTGGATTAATCAACAACATTTATTTCTTGATCACATAACTGGCTGAATTAATTCAATTCAGATATGGTGCAGATTATCATATTAATATATTGTTCAAGATGAATATACCATTACGTCTTTTACCTTTATGATATTTCTCTTTTTCGTTATTGTCCATTGTGATTCTATCATCTTTATACTAGGCTAAGGAATCTTTGCTTTGTCGCCCATTGTATGTTCTTGGAACAGCCATAATCCAAGTAACAAGTTTTTGTTCCTTAGCCTGTCACTATACCTACACGATGAAAGATTTTTGTTGCCTATTTGTTTTTATAGGTCCACGGTTGTTAATGGCAAAATATTTTGAAAAATATGTTTGTGAAGACCCAAAACTATTTACATATGTTCCTTTCGGCACCCAAATTTGTTTAAATTTGAGGGATTTTTTATTTGTGCCTTTTGGTACCCAAATTGGTATAGTTTTCACGTGTTTAGGTCTATACCAGCATTTGTTTTGATTGTGTCCAAATTTTCTACAAATTGTGCACATTGAATTGACTTGATTAGTTTCATTTCTAACATTTTCAGATTGATTGTATCTAAGTCCTTGTCTAACTGTATTAACAGTTTGCTTCTCTAACAGCATATTCAATGATTTTTCACTTTCGGAAAATTTATCTAAAGTCGTTGACAATTGTTCGACCTGTGTTTTGAGACATTCATTTTCGTTTAATAATTATGTGCAAATTTTAATAGAATTTTTTCCTCGAGTATTTTCGCTTTCTTTCAAAATCAGAATTTCATTTTCAAGTAATATAATTTTATTTTATGATTTTTCAATTTCTTCTTCAAATGTTGGACACTAATCACACTAATTTGATAGTTTTTAACTAATTAGTCAAGTTGTTTATTTGATTCTATCAAAATATCTTTTTGTGATTCAAGTTTAGCGTACTTCTCCCTAAGTCGTTCAAAACAGCCATTTACTTCGTCGAAATATATAAGTAGTTGTGAGTGAGAAAGTTTTGATACCTCGCTTGGCTCATCATCGTCGCTATCAGTTATATCACCTCTAGAGCGCATATCTGCTTTCTCGCTCTCACTGCTAGTTCTTTTATAGATTATTATCGCTTTTATTCCACATGACTGCAGAATTTATCCTTTTTAATTTCTTTTCTTGGCCATGTTGATTTCGAGGATAATTGTGCTTGATATGACCGGGTTTGTTGCACTTGTGACAAATGATCCCGTGTTCTTCTGAGTTGCCTAGTGCTTTGATTATTCTGCCTTTCAATTGTTGATTTAGAGTTGGATTTCCGTATTTGTCGTTCCACTTTTTGAATCTCTTTATTAATAGCGCCAGCTTAGCTGCTTTATCATCATCATCCTCATCACTACTGCTTTTTACCAATCTTATTAAGCTCATTTCTTTAACTGAGTTGATTGAGGAGGATTTCTCATTGCTGTTGACTTTTGCACCATATAGTGCATCAAAAGTATTCCAGATTTCCTGTGCATTTTCACAATGAGAGATGAAATTAAAATTGACATGATTAATATAAGTATATAATATACGCATGGCAAGAGCATTAATCGAGATAATTTTCTCGTCTGTTATATCACACCCATTTTCCATAATATCCCAACATTTAATATTAGCAGATTTTAAATAAAATTCCATTTTCAATTTCCAATTCAAAAAATTTGTTCCATCAAAAATAGGAGGGATAATACTTGACCGACCCTTGGAAAAAGTAGCCATTTAAAAATTTAAATTTGAAAAAAAAATTGGCCTTTAAAAAATCAAACTTTTTGAAAAAAAAATGGCTTTTGTTCCTAGCTCTGATACAGCTTGAAGGATCGATTTCACCCTGAGGGGGTGTGAATAGGGTGATGCTATCATTTATAAAAATTTATCGCGGAAGTTTATATAAAATTATTTCAGTGCAGATATATCAGAATAATAACAGCATGGATAATAGCTGAATAATAAATACAGAAATAAAACGACACAAAAATTTTCCAGCTTCGGCAAAACCCTGCCTACGTGCTGCCTCCAATGTTTCTACTATAAATTAAGCAGTTAGATGCTCACATATGTAAACTAACGACACCTGCAATCGACTAGCCTAAACTCTATGCTCAAAACCCTGCAATAACTCAGCCACTGAGTTGCAAATTCTCAAACTATGCCACGAAGTTTGTCTCCTAATCACACGACTAGAATTTATAGGATTTTAAAAGAAAAATACAATTTAAAACAATTTAAACAAGGCAAACCCTAATTTAAATATTTTAAGCCCTAAAAATAGACCTGCCCAATTAATATTAGAAGAAACCCCTTTTCTTTTGTCTTATGTTGTTGGCCCGGTATTCGTTGCTTAACAATAGCTGTTAGTTCTCTTTCTAGATTTAGGGTTTTGTCAAACTGAAGCGCCGCTTGATATCATTCGATTGTAGACTTTGGTGTTCTTTGATTTGGCTTGGCGATTGTTGCTTGTGGCTGCTTCAATTTGTCGAGCGTATATGCTTCATATAAAATTGGTACGTAATGTTTCTTTGATTTCAATTTCGCTCGACTTTGATTCAAGTTATTTATTGATTTTGTTTGGTATCTGTTTTACTTCGAACTCGAATTACCTTTTGCTGATAATGTATTCGGCTTAAATAGGAATCGAATTCCTTATTTTTCGTTCGTATATTTCATACAAATTCGTTAGATAATTTTTGGCTTGTCGTTTTATTTTGCATTGATGATTGTGATGATTTCTGACAATTTAAGTTCGTATAATTTGTTTACTTGATTAACACGGTGTTGATTTTTTTCGTGGCCACCACGATGTTGAATTCTGACTTGTTCAACTTCGGCCTTGTCACTGCATTTGTTAAAATTTGAACTTGCTTGATTTTTGCCTTAGTCGCTACGGTTCTAACTAATGTGGTTGACTTCGGCTTCTCTGTCTTTGTTCATTTTGACTCCGATCAGTTGTTCTCGGCTTCGACTTGAATTTTAATATTAAACTGTTATTACATTTGATTCTCTGACATTTTTAAAAATGACTTTGGTATAAAAATAAATTGTCTTTAACTTGTTCCGAGAGCTTCTCTTGTGACATATCTTATTTCGATTTCTTGATATTGAATTTTAAAACCTCCTGCTCAACTTACTCATTTGATTTGCTATCACTTGACTTGGTCATTTTTGAACATTCTTTCTTGATTTGTGTAAGGCTATGATAAATATTGACTTCGGCCAGCATGTTCATCCCTGTAGCATGCTTGACTTGTTTGAAACATATATCTTGATTTTGCTTTGATTTTGTCTCTCCTGCGGATATGTATTCTCGAGTGTTTTGCTGTTTAATTTACTGCTCTGGTCGTGTGCGCTTTGATATATAAACTTGTCATGGTTTGTCGAAACCACAGTGGCATTTTGCATCTGTATTCATCCACTTGTGTACTATCTTGAGCTCGAGTCACTTCAATGTTGCTTTGCACTTGCAGTCAGGTCTGCATGGAGTCTGGTCTTTGTTTCACTGGTGCATGCGCTTATGCGTTCATCATGTGTACATATGCATATGTATGTGTGTGTGTATATATGTATCTTGTTACTGCTATGCACATGCTTCGGTTCATTTTGGTTTTGTTGTCACTACATGTATGTATACAATATGTCTTGTCTCTGGTGCACTTGCTCATTTGAGTTTGCACTGAATGGATGCTGTAGACTGGTCTTTGCTTGAATTGATTTGATGTTCCATGGTTTCGACATTGGTTGAGTTCATTGTGGTTTTCTATTTGATGCTGCCACTGGCCTGTTTCACTGTCATGTGTATATGTGTGCACTTCGTTCATTGGCTTTCGTTTCTCCCTAGTCATGGCTGGCCTCTCTGGTTTATATGATGTCATTAACTGGTTTGGTGATGTATACACTGTGTATTTTGTGTAGCAACCCAACTTTCTAACACCAGATAGTCGCATCACTAATTAAGAAAGAAAGGGATAGAAGAAGAAAAGATAAGAAAGAAGAAGCATAACAACATCAGATAACTCACAGCGGAAGGAATGAAATATAATATATCACATAAAATATTACATAGTATCATATTACATCAGATTACACAACTTATTTAACACATATTAGATAGTTATAAACATCTGTCTAACTATACAACTCAAGTACATAAGATACATATATCATACAGACACAGCGGAACCATAATATATCTACACGTGGAAGCCTCGTGCTCCAAATCTCCTCCAGAATTCATCAAGCCAACCTGAATCACTCGACTACTCATACATAATATGTAACGACCCAACTTCCAAACACCAGAAAGTCGCATCTCTAATAAGAAAGAAAGGGATAGAAAAGAGAAAGAAAGAAGAAGAAGAAGAAACAACACATCAGAATCGAAACAGCGGAACGAGTAAATTATATTAATAACATAAAATATTACATAGTTTACAACCACTATCAGAGTACACAGATAATACAACACATACTAGACAGTTATAAACACCTGTCTAGCATTTACAACATAATAAAACTCAGAGACAACACAGAACACACAGCGGAATACTATATATCTAACGCAGAAGCCTCCTGCTCCATTGCTTCTCCACAATTCGTCAAAGCTAACCTGAATCCCTTGGCTACTCGTAAAAATTAGAGTACCCAAGAGTTTAAGAAAACAAAGAATAAACTCCGGGTCAGACATGGGTCTGGTGTGAGGAACAGGTTAAAGTTGCTTAACATTCAAAAACCTTTTGAAAAGAAAGGTATCACGTAAGACTTCCCACACATAAACATGGAAAAGTTTTTACCTCACGCTAACCAAAACATTTGATAAGAAATCCAGTGATATTATAATAGGGCTAGGGTTTTCAAATAAATATGAAATAGCCAAAATTGTTACATCTATTAAATTCCAGCTACTAGCCACTAAAGTGGGTAATACAATCAAAACCATTGGCACTTATTGGATTTTGGATTCCATACAATGGCAGGGCTACTGGGGTACCACCCGACACAGTACGTGGCCTAGATCAACGTACCGAGGAGTACGCCCGCTCCTCTACAACACAAGGCCGGACCCATTCCTTACTGAACAGTTCCGAATAAGACAACCCCGCGGTTGTAGCTTGCAACCACCCGCACAACCGAATATAAAGAGACTTCTAGACAGGGGTAAATCTCGCTCTCCAGTGGGGGCTACCCACGAAGCCTTGCTGCACCTCCCCCGTTTTAGCCATTCCCGGTTGATGAAGCTTGAGGCTACGATTACCTTTATAGGACATATCACTTATAATGCTCATCGCCCACCTGACGATGTTCTGAAAGCATTCAATCCATACACGTTCGTTACAGGTTCGAACGAAACCGAAGGCATTATCTCGTTACACTCATTTTGGAATCACCCTCAGAGTTAACGACAATAACCCTTGCACTCTGAACCGCCATCTCGAACCTATAAGAACTAGTCCGTCAACTCATTACGGAATCACCCACAGAGTTATACTGACGCATAGTCCTTACACCTCGAGACTTCACAAAGCTCCACTTTGGTTTACGACCTAACGTTTAATTGGAATCGATGTGGTTTTAGGATATCCAAATATTGAAAACCAATCCCGGTCTCATCGAAATCCAAAGCGTGTCTTTTAGGTCCAAGTTGTTTTAAGGTTTAAAACAATTCAATTATCTATATACACACAGATAGATAACTCACAAATCACAATTGATAATCAACATTATCAAATAACAAGTAATCCATAATTCATTTCAATAGGTAATCCATATCACCATCACGATAGATAATCTATGTTATCATCACAATGAAATTAATCATTCATACCACACAACATTACTTATCTCATTTCTGATATCACAAAGCATCCAAGACAAATCAAAGTCATCCATTCATACATAAGCAATGATTTACTTAATCACAGCATAATTAATTTAAAACGAATTAAATTAACTATCTCTATCTCTAATTAATTTAAAGTGAATTAAATTAATTACTCCATCTTTAATTAATTTAAAATAATTTAAATTAATTACTTCATCAATATAAATCTTGCTTACTCAATCATTTAATTGATTACAGTCAATTAATCATTCATTATTAATCACCTTAATTAATCACCCTTGATTAATTACACTTAATTACACTCATGTAATTATCCTTAATTAATTTCACAAATTAATTATTCTTAACCAAACAGTAATTAACCTTTAATTACTTTAATTAATTAATTAACCATAATTAATTACATTAATTAATTACCTTCAATTACTTATCATTGATTAATTAATCATAATTAATCATCTTTAATTACATCATTAATTATAATAATTAATGATACTTAATCAATTATCCTCTTAAATTAATTACCTTAAGTAATTAACTCATAATTATTAATCATCCCAGATTAATTACATTCAGTAATTAACTAACTTAATTACTTCATTAACCAAAATTAATTATCCCTTAATTAATTTCTTAATTAATCCATTGATTAATTACTAAGTAATTTAATCCAAATTACTTCATTCTTAAATACCTTTAATTAATTACAACCTGTAATTATTAATCAATTACTTAACTAAGTAATTTCCAATCCATTAATTACATTAAGTAATTATATTTAAAACTCAAGTGTTTAAAATTAATTAAACTTAATTAATTAAAATAAACAATCATATTTAACTCAATTAATTACCTTAAGTAATTAATTTCTTAATTACTTCATTAAGTAATTATACTCAAACCATTCACAAATGATTATTAATAAATTAATTAAATTAACTAATTATAAAAATTAACCACATTAATTAATTGTTAAATAATCCTGGTTAATGACCTTCATTAACCATTCTCTTATTATTTTTATTAAGTAATTAACTTAGATTAATTACAAATTAAATTATCTTTAATTATCAATTAATTAAAGTCTAATTTATTTAATTAATTAACCTTAATTTAAAACTTAATTACATAATCAATAATTCATTAATCATTAATTTAAAAACCTAATTAATGATCTTTAATTATAAATTGATTAATCATTAAGCAATATTGTTTATTCCAAATTCAATTAATTAATTAAATTAATTAATTAATCTTAATTACCTTATCAATTAAATTCAATTCTAGAATATTAATCGTTAACTTAAATTTAAGATAAAACCTTTTCTAAATTATATTTTAAAAACAAACTTGTTTGAAACAAAGTACTTTTTAAATTACTTTTTAATTTCCATTTTAAATACAAGTTTTAAAATAAGAATAATTTAAACTTATCAAAGTTTAAACAATTTAAAACTTTTTAAATTGCAAGATAAACAAACAAGTGCTATAAAATTTTAGTTAAATTCATTTCAAAATTTTAATAACTTCAATTTAAATTTAGTTTAAAACTTCAAATTTAAACCTTCTTCTAAATTTAAAAACTGAAGTTCATTTTTAAATTTAAGATTTGCATATTTAAATGAAACTTCAAATCTTACTCATATCTTAGAAACTTCATATTTAAAAGGTTTAAACTATTTTACCAAATTATAATAGTAGATTAAGTTTAATTTTTAGAACTTTATTTTTTAAAAAAAATTGAGATTTAAATTTGTATTTAAATTCAAAAATTCAAACTTGAATTTGAATTTGATTTAAACTTTCCTAGTCAATAAACTTCAGATATTTTGAAAATTTTAAAACAGAAACTACAAGTTTCTGGAAAAAACTAGAAAATGCAGAGCAACCCGAGAAACCCCAATATTTCTTCGAGTTAAAAGCACCTTTACTCCGAGTCACCCACCCATCTATTTCGAGCAAACACAAATCTCCCATGTAACCAAAACTAAACCCAACTTCACAGTAAAACTCATTGCCATGCATATGCACGGCGACCACCGCCTCTGCTGATCATCAGACATGATCGAATTACTTCCAGAAACTCATATATGCCCAAATGAAACCATCAGATTGAACAATTATTTAAAGAATCAAAATCGAACACCCATGAACAAAATTCGGAATGGAACATCAGGTTTTCAGTCAAAACCTGTCAACGACGAATATTCGCCACACCGACCACCAGAGGTTCCCCCATTCCGGCCTCGAACTCAACCACACACCATCTACCGATCCTCAAAAGATCAAAGCACTCGATACATCCTTCACCTCAAACCGACCCAATTTTTAAACCCATTCAAAACTAGGGTTTAACAAAAGATTTTCAAACTGCACCCTCCTCATTGAATTACAATATCACTAATGATTTTTACATGAATCGACAACCCTTCCTCTATAACTCAGAATAACCCCGAGTTTTCTCAAGTCACAGATCACAAGAATTTGCTTAAATTCCATTTTTAGTTCACTTCTAAACTACAACTTAAACTACCACCTACTAGTACTTAATTTAAAAACCAAGTTCCAGTTTAGATATTTGATTTATATTCCTGAATCTATAAATCATGACAACTTACATTTGACTTAATCTAAGATTTCACCATGTTTTATTTTTCCAGAACAATACTAAGTTATTTTAATTAACTAAAATCTTTAAACCAA
Organism: Allium cepa; assembly: GCA_030765085.1. Taxonomy (NCBI): domain Eukaryota; kingdom Viridiplantae; phylum Streptophyta; class Magnoliopsida; order Asparagales; family Amaryllidaceae; genus Allium; species Allium cepa. The sequence continues at coordinate 1,007,612,506 of CM060945.1, read as the reverse complement.
CATTTATGATATAACAATCATATTTCATTTGTAACTTAGATCTTATCAAAGCCTAGATCAAGAGATAAGGAAATATAAACATCAAACATAAACTAGAAAATTAAACAGAGATGTCTACAGGCCTTTAATAATATGAAGATGTCATATTTCTCATGTACACCAATTTCAAAAATAAATAAACACAAACACATGATTATCTTCAGGCATAAATCAAGAAACCATATAGAAATATACTTAAGCATTTTAAAAGGAATTTACTCACCTTATATTTAAAAGAAGCAGAGCTTTGTTTGACTTTTTTTTGAATTTGCTGAAATAAAAATGCAGGCGTGATCTTTGTTTTAAAATCTGAGTTGCAATTATGGTAAAATTGGAATGCTCATAGTCCCTGACTAAAACCACTTGCATGAAGATGCTTTTGACAAGCTTCACATTTGAAATTGTGCAGAGAGAAGATGTTGGCTTGATCATTTACAGGTTGCAGAAAATAGAATGCAGGCCCTTTTTCTTTAAGTGACATGCAGATTTGTTTATAGATTTTGGTAAACAGAGATTGACGCAGACTTCTTTGATTTTGAGGAATTTGTCTATGCAGATTTGAGCATGGTTTTGGGGTTTTCTGGTTTGGATTTGAACATGCGGATTTGAATATGCAGAATTTTAAAGAGGTGTTACTTATTTTAAATTTAATCAAATAAAAGAAAAATTAAAACAAAATTTACACTTGTAAAAATTTATTCAACACTTGTCAATTTGTTATGTTAATTTTTGAACACTTGTTAAATTAATCCCTAAAAAAGCAACACCTGTCTCTTTTAAAATGATTAGTATCTAACTCACAAATTAATGTAGGTGTTAACCTAATTTTAATTTGTTAGTTTATGTTTGAATATGTGTATATTTATAAAATGAAATAAAAACAAACCATGTTTATAAATTAAAACCTATACATATGGAAATTAAAACAATTAAAATTTATACTTTGGAATTTCAAATTCAAATCAAATACTTTCAAATCAAGCTATGTCTATAAATTTAATTTTGAAGTAACAATTGCAATTTTTTTTCAAGACTATTTATAAAGACAATACACTATTAATATTGTTTTTATAAATATCTTATTATCAAATTAAAATCTGAGACGACCCGACTTTCTACCACCAGAAAATCGCATCATCTTTAAGAAAGAAAGGGATAAGAAAGAGAAAAGATAGAGAAGAAGAAAGAAACAACATCAGAATCTAAATAGCGGAACGAATAAATTATATTAATCATATAATACTTTACACAGTATCATATACATCAGAGTTACACAGCATAATCAACACATACTAGACAATTATAAACACCTACCTAGTTATAAAACTCAATACAACAACTTAGAAACAACAACTCAGAGAACACATAGCGGAAAACTCTATAGCTATACGTAGAAGCCTCCTGCTCCATTTACTCCTCCAGATCTCGTCACGCCAACCTATAATCCTAACCTAAATCCCCTGGCTACTCGTAAAAATTTGAGTACCCAAGAGTTTAAGAAAACAGAATAAACTCCGGGTCAGACATGGGTTTGGTGTGAGTAAATGGTTAAAGTTGCTTAAATTTAAAAACCTTTTGAAAAGAAAGGTATCACGTAAGAATTCCCACACATAAACATGAAAAAGTTTTACCTTACGCTAACCAAAACATTTGATAGGAAATCCGATGATATTATAATAGTGTCAAGGGTTTTCAAGTAAAATACAGAAATAGCTGGAATGCTTACATCTCACGTTCCAACATAGTTGGGCACAACTAATACGTACGGCACTTATTGGATTTTGGATTCCATACAATGGCAGGGCTACTGGGGTACCGCCCGTCACAGTACGTGGCCTAGATCACCGTACCGAGGATCACTCCCGACCCCTTGCAACACAAAGCCGGACCCGTTCCTTACTGAACAGTTCCAAATAAGACAACCCCGACGGTTGTAGCTATTCAACCGTCCACACAGCCGAAATAAAAGGGACCTCTAGACAGGGGTAAATCTTACTCTCCAGTGGGGACTACCCACGAAGCCTTGCTGCACCTCCCCTGTTTTAGCCATTCCCGGTTGATGAGACTTGAGGCTACGATTACCTTTATAGGACACATCACTTAGAATGCACATCGTCCACCCGACGATGTTCTGAAAGCATTCAATCCATACAAGTTCGTTCCGGGTTCGAATGAAACCGAAGGCATTATCTCGTTACACTCATTTTGGAATCACCCTCAGAGTTAACGACAATAACCCTTGCACTCTGATTCTCCATCTCGAACCTATAAGAACTAATTCCGTCAACTCATTACGGAACCACCTACAGAGTTATACTGACTCATAGTCCTTACACCTCGAGTCTTCACAAAGATCCACTTTGATTCACGACCTAACGTTATTTGGAATCGATGTGGTTTTCGGATATCCAAATATGGAAACCCGATCCCGGTCTCATCGAAATCCAAATCGTGTCTTTTACGTCCAAGTTGTTTTAAAGGTTTAAAACAATTCAATACAGTATCTATGTACATACAGATAGATAACTCACGAATCACAATTGATAATCAGCATTATCAAATAACAGGTAATCCACATTATCAATATCATAATATATAATCCATATATCAACATCCCAATTGATAATCTATGCAATCATCACAATGCAATCAAGCATTCATGTCATACAACCATACTTATCTCATTACTGAGATCACAAAGCATTCAAGACAATAAATGTCATCCATTCATACATAAGCAACGATTTACTTATACCACAATATAATTAATTTAAAATGAATGAAATTAACTATCTCCATCTCTAATTAATTTAAAGTGAATTAAATTAATTACTTCATCTCTTAATTAATTTAAAATAAATTAAATTAATTACTTCATCCAAATATATCTTGCTTACTTATTCTTTATTAAATAAATTAATTAATCATTATCCTAATTAATCAACCTTGATTAATTAACTCTTAATATAATAATTAATCCTTAATAATTCTCATTAATCATATCAATTAATGAACCTTAATTAATTACTTCCATTGATTAATTAACTTTAATTAATTACATTATTTTTTGATTAATTACATTAATTAATCATGCTTAAATTAATTACTTTCAATTAATCAGATATAAACATAAATTAATTATCTTTAATTACTTCTTAATTACTTTATAAACCCTTAATATTTTAACAAGTAATTATTCATTAAAAATTACTTCCTAATCAGTAATTTATCTTATTTCAATCACCTCTGTAATTTATCAATTTCTTATCTTAAGTAATTAGCCTTATCACAACTTTTTAAGTAAACATACTTAATTATTTATCCAGTGACTATACTTAATCAATTAACAAATTAATTAACTTACTTGATTTTACTCATCTCATAAAATAACATTGAGTAATTCATCCCTAATTACGCATTAACCCAAATCAATCTTCAATTATCAGATTAATTATCTCCAACTATTAATTAATAAACCTTAATTATTAATCAATCCTTTAGTAAAAAGTAATTAATCGCTAATTACCTTTATAATTAATTAATTTAAACTTAATTATCTAATTAATCAACTCTTAATCATTAATTAATAAACTTAATTATTAATTAACAATCTTAATTATAAATTAATTAATCCATAAAAAAAATTAATTAATTCTTAATTAAAATTAATTAACCTCTAAATAAAAATAGTTAATTAATTCTTAGTTAATTAGCATTTTCCTTTAATTATTAATTGAGAAAACCCAATTAAAACTTAATAAAACCTTTATTAATTTATTACTATTTTAATTAACCCCTAATTACTTAGTTAATAGGTAATTACAATTTAATTAATCACTTGTCATTAATTAAATCATCATCTTAGTTAATAGTTAATTAAATAATTAATTATACTTAACTTAATTAACCCCTTTTAAAATAATAATTAAATAAACAAATTAACTTAAAATTCTTTAATTAATCAACTAATTACAAATTATTAATACTTAATTAATTATTTTAAGATAAAACATTATCTTAAATAAATCTTTAAATCTTTATTTAATTAAATTAAATTATAAAGAAATCATTAATTAATTTCCTTTAATCATTAATTAACAATTCCTAATTCAAGTTAATAAATTATCTTACACTTTAATTGTTAATTAATAAATCATTTCCATTAATCAATTTAAATAAAACACTTACTTAAATTCTCTTTATATTCCAAAATAAGATTTGAAATAATATTAAGATTTTAACTTAAGATATTTAAAACATTATACAAGTTTATTTATAAAAACAATTCAATTTCAAAAACAAAAAAAACTTAAAATTTAACTTAAAATTTTCTTAAAGTTTAAAACTTATTTTACTTTTAGACTAAATATCAAGTTGAACATAAATTTGGTTTCAACCCATATATATTTGAATTCGTGTAAGAGTGCAATTTACTTTTGAAACAATCTGCTTTTCTTTTTTCTTTTTTTAAAATTTAAAACTGTTTTAATTTAAATTTTGAAAACTGTTAAACTCAACAGTTTAACACTACACAACAATGCCCAGATCAACACGGGTATAACCCCGAGCCACAACCAAAAATGCTCGAGTTTCCCCCGAGTCTTCTCCCCTCCTACCCGAGCTAACTCCCAGTACCCAAACCCAAGACAAAACCCAAAACAACTGATATCACCCAACTCCACCGTGCAACCTGCACCAGTGTCGGCTTCCCTCTGGCCAACGTCGAACCCACCGCCGAGTCATCCAAGCCCCCTACATCCACCTACGACCCACAGAACGACACTTCATGCTTTGAATCACAATCGAGTTCATCAGGTGAACTGAACTCAAAAACCCATCATCAGAAAACCCCAAAATCGTTGTCGCCGATCATCATTAAGCACCACAACCCCAGCCTTAGCTTGCTGACTCACCGCGCAAGCTTCTCCCCAAAAATCATACAACTCGATGCAATTTTGGTCATGCAGAAATCAAATTTACAGACAGTTTCTAAAACTAGGTTTAAAATGAATCTCTGTCAAAATCCAACTCCACAATGATTTGTAAATTCTTCAACTATTTTTCCTATACTCTCTGATGCAAACACTAACTCCATGAAGTATTTCAAGCAATCCAAATGTATAGATCATCAGCTATAGATCAAAACCCCATTTGCAGTAAAAACCCAAACTCATATTCAAAACAGTTTTAAAATTTTTGAATTCCTTTTCAAAATTGATAATTTCCAATGACACTCCAGATTTTAAAGTTATTTCATCAAATTTTATCATTTGATTTCACATATTTGTAATAGATTGTTACTGCATTTTTTTTTCCAAATAAATTCAAAAAATCAGAGACTTGTTCTATTCTGGTTCTTAGTTAAATCTTAAACTAACTTATTTTGTTTTGAATCTATGTTCTAATAGTTGTTTAACAAAAATAGCTTGAAGTTTAGATTTAAACTTAATTCTGCAGTTAGTAAAAACAGAGATGATCAAGGCAAATAAACACGCACAATTTCAAAGCATAACCAACATATTAAACATTTTATCTATACAGGGCAAACTTATATGTATATAAATATCATCACAAACTCATAGCAATCAGCTACTTAACTAATCAAGTTTTAGTAAAAATGTTTACTCACTTTTCTATAAGGAGATGTAGAGGTGATAAAACTGGAATTAGAAATTGCAAAAGAATTTGAACCTTGAAGCTTTAAAATCAGGAATTCCCACAGCCCCTTTTAAATTTGTTTCCAGATTTTGCATGCACAAGAAAAATGATGCAGACCAGTGTAATTGCAGATCTGGGTTGTTAGCTTTGCAAAAATACTTGAAATTTTTGAAATCATACTGCAGGCTTTTGATATAAAATTTCTGGCTTAGATTTTGTTTTTGAGAATAACTGCAGGCTTGCAGTTTTGATTTGGAAAAATATTTCAGGCATCTGAACTTGAGTTTTGAGGAGTTGATGCAGATTTTCATTTTTGAGGGATTGATTTTTGTTTTTTTTAGAATAACTGCAGACTTGAAATTAGATTTTGCACACAATATACTTTAGGTTTTTAATAGGAGCATGGCTTGAATTGAGGAGTAAATGCATGTTTTGGATGTTGAACAAGGGTTTGAGGAAGTTCCAGATTTTGGTTTTAAAAGTTTTTGTTTGAATATTATCTGGTTTTGGGGAGCAGAAGTGAAGATGCATGATGGATTTAGTTTTCTTTTTTAGAAATGAACAAAGAATTGAAGGAAATGAGAAAGGGTGTTTATATAAGCAAATTTTCAGATTTTATTAATTAAAAAGAAAATTAGAAATAAATGGACACATGTCTTTTTACTTGCACAAATGTTTTACACTTGTTATCAAGGTGTTTAAGAAATGAACATTTGTCAATATTGAGTTTATTTTAATTCTAAAGAAATTTAAAAGCATTTAAAATTATTTTTCCTAATTACTAATGTGTTTTCTAAATTTTAAAAATGCTTTTCTTATTAAATATCAAATAAACAAATATACTTACACATTTATAAATGTATGTTAATTTATATAAGTGCAATCTTTGAAAAGAATGAAACCAAATATGATTTAAATAAAAATATATACAACATTTCAAACTTATTTTAAATACTATTTTAAAAAGCCTTTGTATTCATTTTATTAAATAAACACAAATCAAATTTGTTTAGATAAACTTCTATAAGAGAAAAAATAAAACAAAATCTTATTTCTAATTAAAATATTATCTATATAATTTAAAACCAAACCATATTATTATTCTATTTTAAGATGTATGTATTTCTTTGAATTCAAGTTTATATTCATTTTCAAAGTCAAATTTAAAAATCAATTCTAAAATAAATTTAAATCAATATAAACAACTATTTTAAAATAAGCTCATTATTATTTACACAAATAAAATAATTAATGTTAATATAAAACCAATTTATAACCAAAATTAAAACATTACTTGGTTAATTATTTTTGAAAATAACAATTTATCAATTTCAAATAATTAAATTTAAGAGATTATCAGCATTTTAAACTCCTGGAAATTCCGGGATATTACAATCCTCTCCCCTTAACAGAATTTCGTCCTCGAAATTTAAAACAAAGATAATCCAAAGTTTAAATTTATTTCAACCAATTCAAACATTCATAACAGCCATACACTATCGATCAAAAAAACAATTTCATCCAAACAACCAATTCAATCAAAAAACACTAGCTATCCGGACACAGATCCAGGTAAACTTCCTAAAATATCTCGAGTTTCCCCAGTATAGACACAGGGATACTCGCTCTACTAAACCCAAACTAGCTATACTTATAAGCTACTGAGTTCCCACTCAGCTAGATCTATAATCTACCCAAGATACCAGACCAAAGACAAGTCTGATCAACGACTAAATCCTTCACAGAACTACTGGTCCCAAAACCAGTGATGAACCAAAACACGTACTCTCTCAGAGACACGCGAAATTTTTTGAATTCCCGTCTTCCAAACTGGCAATTCAAACCAAAGCATTGATCTCTACAAAATCTCAGAAGAACCCAATATACTTCGAAGCTCACCTCAAATCTCATTGCTCCCTTTATCAGAGAAATCTCAACAACATCGAAGCCTCCAACTTCGAATTTCAAATTCTTTCGTTACTTAACCTCAAAAATTACCAGATGATTCGGGCTGCCTACAAATCCTTCCCGATCAGCTCAACCTTCGCTGATGCTTCTACAAACAAACAAGATTAACTCACAAACTGATCCTCACAAGATCAATCAAAAATCAAACCAATCTTTACTATCAACAGTAGAAAACAACTTCTCCCATCTATAAAAGACAGAACAGAATCACTCGCCAACTTGCCTCGGATTCTGAAAAATAAATTCAGTAGAAACTCTCTAATCCAAAATACTGCAACATCCAGTTGCTTCTACCGAAGGACAACAGCCTCCTTGCTTCCGCTGCACAACTCTGATCTAAGCAGATGAAAATGCCGTAGAATGAACATAGCACAAACTAAACATCACATCTTAGAAATAAGGTTCAATAGAAATTCCAAGAAATACAGAGCTGCTTCACCAAACAATCACCCTAGTAGACAACCTTCTACCCAGCTAAATCACCGGTATCACTCCTGACATCAAGTCAATACAGAACTCAAACTCCAATGCAGGAAAATCTCTAACTTCCCTGAAGATATATCTAGAAAAATCTTCAGCAAATCCCATAACTCCTACATCCTCTAGAGATGCCACAAATCAAATCAAAGATTATCTAAGATAATCACCAAACCATCCCAAGTCACTTTTGCGATCAAACCAATCCAATATTGAAGATACTGTTCTCTCTCCACTAATCCGAACAGTTTATCCTTGACCAATTAATCCATCTAAGAAACAGATCCTCGCTGCTGCTTCTGAATTCCACTTCCAGGAAATGACAAGCCAAAAAGATCTTCCTGCTGGAACACAAAACACTCCCGAGCTGCACCGCTAACATAGATGCCAAAAATTCCTTACCCAAAGCTCCTTGAGAAACTTGGACTTCCAACCAAACACATACATCCTGCAGAATTCAACTACAACTCTGAAGCAGACACACTTCCTTAAACTTGCTCCGAAAGAAAACATCTTCGGAGACATCCATAGTCACTGCATCTCATCACGCAGCTACTACTTCCTAAGGTATCAAAATACCATTACTTACTTCTGCCCAACTGACAGATCCAAATTCTCAAAAATCCGCTCACATGAGCGTAATCAAACCTACACTTCAAAGATGAACTCCGAACCTTAACAGGTTTCCTTCAGAGATCAAATGAAATCTTACACCAAACTACAAAGATTACTCGAGACGGTATTAGGTCTACAGTCTCGAAAAATACACTTCCAACATCAAACATTCAAACACCAACCAATGGTAGTCGTGTTACACACACCACTACCTCATCTACCTTTATAACTTATATTGGAAAACCTGAACAGGTAACCCAACAGATAGGTATAAATATATATATATATATATATATAGTTATATAGTTATATATAAAAATTACAAGTATGCTCTCTCGAGAAAGACACCTCTACAGAGCCTAGGTATTTACTCAACCTAATGCTCTGATACCAACTGAGACGACCCGACTTTCTACCACCAGAAAATCGCATCATCTTTAAGAAAGAAAGGGATAGGAAAGAGAAAAGATAGAGAAGAAGAAAGAAACAACATCAGAATCTAAACAGCGGAACGAATAAATTATATTAATCACATAATACTTTACATAGTATCGTATACATCAGAGTTACATAGCATAATCAACCCATACTAGACAGATATAAACACCTGCCTAGTTATACAACTCAATACAACAACTCAGAGACAACAGCTCAGAGAACACACAGCGGAAAACTCTATAGCTATACATAGAAGCCTCCTGCTCCATTTTCTCCTCCAGATTTCGTCAAGCCAACCTAAAATCCTAACCTGAATCCCCTGGCTACTCGTAAAAATTTGAGTACCCAAGAGTTTAAGAAAACAGAATAAACTTCGGGTCAGACATGGGTCTGGTGTGAGTAAACGTTTAAAGTTGCTTAACTTTAAAAACCTTTTGAAAAGAAAGGTATCACGTAAGACTTCCCACACATAAACATGGAAAAGTTTTACCTTACGCTAACCTAAACATTTGATAGGAAATCCGATGATATTATAATAGTGTCTAGGGTTTTCAAGTAAAATACAGAAATAGCTGGAATGCTTACATCTCACGTTCCAACATAGTTGGGCATAACTAATACGTACGACACTTATTGGATTTTGGATTCCATACAATGGCAGGGCTACTGGGGTACCGCCCGTCACAGTACGTGGCCTAGATCGCCGTACCGAGGATCACTCCTGACCCCCTGCAACACAAAGCCGGACCCGTTCCTTACTGAACAGTTCCAAATAAGACAACCCCGACGGTTGTAGCTATTCAACCGTCCACACAGCCGAAATAAAAGGGACCTCTAGACAGGGGTAAGTTTTACTCTTCAGTGGGGGATACCCACGAAGCCTTGCTGCACCTTCCCTGTTTTAGCCATTCGCGGTTGATGAGGCTTGAGGCTACGATTACCTTTATAGGACACATCACTTAGAATGCTCATCGTCCACCTGACGATGTTCTGAAAGCATTCAATCCATACAAGTTCGTTCCGGGTTCGAACGAAACCGAAGGCATTATCTCGTTACACTCATTTTGGAATCACCCTCAGAGTTAACGACAATAACCCTTGCACCCTGATTCTCCATCTCGAACCTATAAGAACTAGTTCCGTCAACTCATTATGGTATCACCCACAGAGTTATACTGACTCATAGTCCTTACACCTCGAGTCTTCATAAAGCTCCACTTTGATTCACGACCTAACGTTATTTGGAATCGATGTGGTTTTCACATATCCAAATATGGAAACCCGATCCCGGTCTCATCGAAATCCAAAGTGTGTCTTTTAAGTACAAGTTGTTTTAAAGGGTTAAAACAATTCAATATAGTATCTATATACACACAGATAGATAACTCACGAATCACAATTGATAATCAGCATTATCAAATAACAGGTAATCCACATTATCAATATCATAATAGATAATCCATATATCAACATCCCAATTGATAATCTATGCAATCATCACAATGCAATCAAGCATTCATATCATACAACCATACTTATCTCATTACTGAGATCACAAAGCATTCAAGACAATAAATGTCATCCATTCATACATAAGCAACGATTTACTTATACCACAATATAATTAATTTAAAATGAATTAAATTAACTATCTCCATCTCTAATTAATTTAAAGTGAATTAAATTAATTACTTCATCTCTTAATTAATTTAAAATAAATTAAATTAATTACTTCATCCAAATATATCTTGCTTACTTATTCTTTGATTAAATAAATTAATTAATCATTATCCTAATTAATCAACCTTGATTAATTAACTCTTAATATAATAATTAATCCTTAATAATTCTAATTAATCATATCAATTAATGAACCTTAATTAATTACTTCCATTGATTAATTAACTTTAATTAATTACATTATTTCTTGATTAATTACATTAATTAATCATGCTTAAATTAATTACTTTCAATTAATCAAATATAAACATAAATTAATTATCTTTAATTACTTCTTAATTACTTTATGAACCCTTAATTATTTTAACAAGTAATTATTCATTAAAAATTACTTCCTAATCAGTAATTTATCTTATTTCAGTCACCTCTATAATTTATCAATTTCTTATCTTAAGTAATTAGCCTTATCACAACTTTTAAAGTAAACATACTTAATTATTTATCCAGTGACTATATTTAATCAATTAACAAATTAATTAACTTACTTGATTTCACTCATCTCATAAAACAACATTGAGTAATTCATCCCTAATTACTCATTAACCCAAATCAATCTTCAATTATCAGATTAATTATCTCTAACTATTAATTAATAAAACTTAATTATTAATCAATCCTTTAGTTAAAAGTAATTAATCACTAATTACCTTTACAATTAATTAATTTAAACTTAATTAACTAATTAATCAACTATTAATCATTAATTAATAAACTTAATTACTAATTAACAATCTTAATTACAAATTCATTAATCCATAAATAAAATTAATTAATTCCTAATTAAAATTAATTAACCTTTAAATAAAAATAGTTAATTAATTTTTAATTAATTAGCATTTTCCTTTAATTATTAATTGAGAAAACCCAATTAAAACTTAATAAAACCTTTATTAATTTATTACTATTTTAATTAACCCTTAATTACTTAGTTAATAAGTAATTACAATTTAATTAATCATTTGTCATTAATTAAATCATCATCTTAGTTAATAGTTAATTAAATAATTAATTATACTTAATTAATTACTTAATTAACCCCTTTTAAAATAAAAATTAAATAAGTGAATTAACTTTAAATTCTTTAATTAATCAACTAATTACAAATTATTAATACTTAATTAATTATTTTAAGATAAAACATTATCTTAAATAAATCTTAAAATCTTTATTTAATTAAATTAAATTATAAAGAAATCGTTAATTAATTTCCTTTAATCATTGATTAATAATTCCTAATTCAAGTTAATAAATTATCTTAAACTTTAATTGTTAATTAATAAATCATTTCCATTAATCAATTTAAATAAAACATTTACTTAAATTCTCTTTATATTCCAAAATAAGATTTGAAATAATTAAGATATTAACTTAAGATATTTAAAACATTATACAAGTTTATTTATAAAAACAATTCAATTTCAAAAACAAAAAAAAACTTTAAATTTAACTTAAAATTTTCTTAATGTTTAAAACTTATTTTATTTTTAGACTAAATATCAAGTTGAACATAAATTTGGGTTCAACCCATATATATTTGAATTCGTGTAAGAGTGCAATTTTCTTTTGAAACAATTTGCTTTTCTTTTTTCTTTTATTAAAATTTAAAACTGTTTTAATATAAATTTTGAAAACTGTTAAACTCAACAGTTTAACACTGCACAACAATGCCCAGATCAACACGGGTATAACCCCGAGCCACAACAAAAAATGCTCGAGTTTCCCCCGAGTCTTCTCCCCTCCTACCCGAGCTAACTACCAGTACCCAAACCCAAGACAAAACCCAAAACAACTGATATCGTCCAACTCCACCGTGCAACCTGCACCAGTGCCGGCTTCCCTCTGGCCAACGTAGAACCCACCACCGAGTCATCCAAGCCCCCTACATCCACCTACGACCCACAGAACGACACTTCATGCTTTGAATCACAATCGAGTTCATCAGGTGAACTGAACTTAAAATCCCATCATCAGAAAACCCCAAAATCGTTGCCGCCGATCATCATTAAGCACCACAACCCCGGCCTTAGCTTACTGACTCACCGCGCAAGCTTCTCCCCAAAAATCATACAACTCGATGCAATTTTGGTCATGCAGAAATCAAATTTACAGACAGATTCTAAAACTAGGTTTAAAATGAATCTCTGTCAAAATCCAACTTCACAATGATTTGTAAATTCTTCAACAATTTTTCCTATACTCTCTGATGCAAACACTAACTCCATGAAGAATTTCAAGCAATCCAAATGTATAGATCATCAGTTATAGATCAAAACCCCATTTGCAGTAAAAACCCAAATTCATACTAAAAACAGTTTTAAAAATTTTGAATTCCTTTTCAAAATTGATAATTTCCAATGACACTCCAGATTATAAAGTTATTTCATCAAATTTTATCAATTGATTTCGCACATTTGTAATAGATTGTTACTGCATTTTTTTTTCCAAATAAATTCAAACAATCAGAGACTTGTTCTATTCTGGTTCTTAGTTAAATCTTAAACTAACTTATTTTGTTTTGAATCTATGTTCTAATAGTTGTTTAACAAAAACAGCTTGAAGTTTAGATTTAAATTTAATTCTGCCGTAAGTAAAAACAGAGATGATCAAGGCAAACAGACATGCACAGTTTCAAAGCATAACCAACATATTAAACATTATATCTATACAGGGCAAACCTATATGTATATAAATATCATCACAAACTCATAGCAATCAGCTACTTAACTAATTAAGTTTTAGTAAAAATGTTTACTCACTTTTCTACAAGGAGATGCAGAGGTGATAAAACTGGAATTAGAAATTGCAAAGAATTTGAATCTTGAAGCTTTAAAATCAGGAATGCCCACAGCCCCTTTTAAATTTGTTTCCATATTTTGCATGCACAAGAAAAATGATGCAGACCAGTGTAATTGCAGATCTGGGTTGTTAGCTTTGCAAAAATACTTGAAATTTTTGAAATCATACTGCAGGCTTTTGATATAAAATTTCTGGCTTAGATTTTGTTTTTGAAATAACCGCAGGCTTGCAGTTTTGATTTGGAAAAATATTTCATGCATCTGAACTTGAGTTTTGAGGAGTTGATGCAGATTTTCATTGTTGAGGGATTGATTTTTGTTTTTTGTAGAATAACCGCAGACTTGCAATTAGATTTTGCACACAATATACTTCAGGTTTTTAATAGGAGCATGGCTTGAATTGAGGAGTAAATGCATGTTTTGGATGTTGAACAAGGGTTTCGGGAAGTTCCAGATTATGGTTTTAAAAATTTTTGTTTGAATATTTCCTGGTTTTGGGGAGTAGAAGTGAAGATGCATGATGGATTTAGTTTTCTTTTTTAGAAATGAACAAAGAATTAAAGGAAATGAGAAAGGGTGTTATATAAGCAAATTTTTAGATTTTATTAATTAAAAAGAAAATTAGAAATAAATGGACACATGTCTTTTTACTTACACAAATGTTTTACACTTGTTATCAAGGTGTTTAAGAAATGAACATTTGTCAATATTGAGTTTATTTTAATTCTAAATAAATTTAAAAGCTTTTAAAATTATTTTTCATAATTACTAATGTGTTTTCTAAATTTTAAAAATGCTTTTCTTATTAAATATTAAATAAACAAATATACTTACACATTTATAAATGTATGTTAATTTATATAAGTACAATCTTTGAAAAGTATGAAGCCAAATATGATTTAAATAAAAATATATACAACATTTCAAACGTATTTTAAATACAATTTTAAAAATCCTTTGTATTCATTTTATTAAATAAACACAAATCAAATTTTTTTAGATAAACTTCTATAAGAGAAAAAATAAAACAAAATCTTATTTCTAATTAAAATACTATCTATATAATTTAAAACCAAACCATATTATTATTCTATTTTAAGATGTATGTATTTCTTTGAATTCAAGTTTATATTCATTTTCAAAGTCAAATTTAAAAATCAAATCTAAAATAAATTTAAATCAATATAAACAACTATTTTAAAATAAGCTCATTATTGTTTACACAAATAAAATAATTAATCTTAATATAAAACCAATTTATAACCAAAATTAAAACATTACTTGGTTAATTATTTTTGAAAATAACAATTTATCAATTTCAAATAATTAAATTTAAGAGATTATCAGCATTTTAAACTCTTGGAAATTCCGGAATATTACAGAATCATTTTAAAATAAATTATATTTTTATCAATAAAATATCTATTTTATTAAGCCATAAAACCATTTTGTTAATTCATTCTAAATTTAAAACTCAAGCCAAATTATTTTAAACATTTTAATACTTTTATTATCAAATTTAAAATCACATATTTATTTATTATATAGTTTTAAAAAATCAATACTAATTTAAATCAAAATTTCCAAATTAAAATGTATATATTAGAATTTTTAAAACATGATTCACTTATTACTTTTAAACCAAAATCATTCATTCCATAACTTTGAAAAGCTAATTTTAAATATAAATAAATTTTCTAAATTACTACAAATATTAAAACTAGAAAATATGCTTTACTTATTAAAATTAGAACAATGCTAATCTATTTAAAATATAAATCCTATATTTATATTATAAATAGAAATAAATTTATTATTTTTAAAAGATAAAATAACCAATTAGATAATTATTGAAGAATATTATTAAATATATTTGAATTATTATTAACAAAATATCAATATCAATTTCAATTTTAAATACAGTTTATTAAATTGATATTGTTAAAAATTGTGGGATATTACAATCCTTCCCCCTTAAAAGAATTTCGTCCCTGAAATTTAAAACAAAGGTAATTTAATAGTCTCATTGCAGATTTAATTTTAAAACATAAGCATATATCAAACATATTTAATTATCCACACAGAATTCTGGATAAAATTTCTTCGAGTTTCCCCAAGTATATATATACGGGGATACTCGCTCTAGAGAATCCAAACAATCAATACTATGAAGCTACAAAGCTCCAATTCAACTATATCTATACACTAGACAAGATATCAGACTATAGACGAGTCTGACTCAACAACCAAAACTCCATATCTGCTGGTTCCTGAATGAAAGATAGATCACACGTACGCCCTCAGAGATACGTGAAACTCATCGAATCCCAGTTATCCAAACTGGCAATCCAATCTTGTAGATCAATCACTTATTCTCCAAGATTAAAGAAAAGAGTCCAAAAACCTTCAGAGCTAACTTCTCAGCCTTACCCAATCTTATAGCTTCTTTACTATCGAAGAAAACTTATCCAAAATCAAATCTCCGACTTCAGAATCCAAATTCCTCCATCTCAAATCCACTAAAACTCTTCAGAAGATCTTGAGCTGTCTATAACCTTACTGATCAGCTCAACCTTTGCCGATGCCTCTAGAAGCAAACAAAAACAATCAACTCAACAAAATGATCTCCTCAAGATCAACCCTACTCTTCAAACATCAGAAGACAACAACTCACTTCTCCTATCTGGGAAAAGAAAAGCAGATACACTTCCAAACAGCTTCCGCTGCTCAACTCTGATCCGAAGTAGATGAGAATGCTGAAGAAGAACACGAGCACATCTCAACAACACACCCTAGAGATATGGTTCAACAGATCCATAAGAAAAATTCAGAAGTTCCTCCAAAACTCTGAGCTGCTACACCAACTCAATCTCTAGGAACCATTCTACAATTAAGCTAAACCACCGGTACCACTCCTGGAATCCCAGACGATAAGAAAACTCAATCTCCAAATGCGAACAAAATTCTGATTCTATGAAGACATCTAGAAAAACTCAGATAACCCAAGAGAAACTCAAACAATCGTAAGTCACTTTTCCAATCCACCAAACCAAATCCAAAGAAACAGTTCTCCTTTAACCAAATAGAACAGCTTACACTTAACTAGCCAAACCATCGAAGAAATGGGTCCAATTAACTGCTTTTGAACTCCATTTCCAGAAAAATCGCTGAGCCAGAAAATCTCTTGCTAACACCGAGGACACTCCAAGCTGAACTACTGCCACATATGCCAAAAAAATCTAAATCAAAGCTCTTCGAGAAACTCTGACTTCAAATCAACAGAAACACCATGCTAAACATAGCCACAACACTGAAGCAGACTCACTTCCTTAACTTGTTCCGAAGAAAATATCTTCGGGAACATCCATAGTCACTGCATCTCATCACGTTGCTACTACTCCCTGAGGTATCAAAATACCATTACTCGCTTCTGCCAAACCGACAGATCCAAACACTACTCATCCAACTTCAGAAATAGACTCCGAACCTTAATAGGTTACCTTCAGAGATCAGTGAAGCCCTTCATTACTACAGAACTCACTCGAGATGGTATTAGGTCTACAGTCTCGACAAATGCACTTCCAACCTCAAACATTCAAACTCCAACCAATGGTAGTCGTGTTACACACACTACTACCCCATCTACCTTATAACTTATATTGGGGAACCTGAACAGGTAACCCAATCAGATAGGTAGAAATAAATGTATTTATATATTTAAAATTACAAATACGCTCTCTCAAGAAAGACACCACTATAGAGCCCAGGTATTCACTCAACCTAATGCCCTAATACTAGCTGTAACGATCCAACTTCCAAACACCAGAAAGTCGCATCGCTAATAAGAAAGAAAGGGATAGAAAAGAGAAAGAAAGAAGAAGAAGAAGAAATAACACGTCAGAATCTAAACAGCGGAACGGATAAATTATATTAATAACATAAAATATTACATAGTTTACAACCACTATCATAGTACACAGATAATACAACACATACTAGACAGTTATAAACACCTGTCTAGTATTTACAACATAATACAACCCAGAGACAACACAGAACACACAGTGGAATACTATATATCTAATGCAGAAGCCTCCTGCTCCATTGCTTCTCCATAGTTCGTCAAGGCTAACCAGAATCCCTTGGCTACTTGTAAAAATTTGAGTACCCAAGAGTTTAAGAAAACAAAGAATAAACTCCGGGTCAGACAAGGGTCTGGTGTGAGTAACAGGTTAAAGTTTCTTAACTTTCAAAAACCTTTTGAAAAGAAAGGTATCACGTAAGACTTCCCACACATAAACATAGAAAAGTTTTTACCTTACGCTAACCAAAACATTTGATAGGAAATCCAGTGATATTATAATAGGACTAGGTTTTTCAAGTAAATATGAAATAGCCGAAATTGTTACATCTATTAAATTCCAGCTACTAGCCACAAAAGTGGGTGATACAATCAAAACCGTTGGCAATTATTGGATTTTGGATTCCATACAATGGCAGGGCGACTGGGGTACCGTCCATCACAGTATGTGGCCTAGATCAACGTACCCAGGAGTACGCCCGCTCCCCTGCAACACAAGGTCGGACCCATTCCTTACTGAACAGTTCCGAACAAGATAACCCCGTGGTTGTAGCTAGCAACCACCCACACAGCCGAATATAAAGGGACTTCTAGACAGGAGTAACTCTCGCTCTCCAGTGGGGGCTACCCACGAAGCCTTGTCGCACCTCCCTTGTTTTAGCCATTCCCGGTTGATGAGGCTTGAGGCTACGATTACCTTTATAGGACATATCACTTAGAATGCTCATCGTCCACCTGTCGATGTTCTGAAAGCATTCAATCCATACAAGTTCGTTCCGGGTTCGAATGAAACCGAAGGCATTATCTCGTTACACTCATTTTGGAATCACCCTTAGAGTTAATGACAATAACCCTTACACTCTAAACCACCATCTCGAACCTATAAGAACTAGTCCGTCAACTCATTACGGAATCACCCATAGAGTTATACTGACGTATTGTCCTTACACCTCGAGTCTTCACAAAGCTCCACTTTGGTTCACGACCTAACGTTTAACTGGAATCCATGTGGTTTACGGATATCCAAATATGGAAACTCGATCCCGGTCTCATCGAAATCCAAAGCGTGTCTTTTAGGTCGATGTTGTTTTAAGGTTTAAAACAATTCAATTATCTATACACACACAGATAGATAACTCACAAATCACAATTGATAATCAACATGATCAAATAACAGGTAATCCAAAATTCATTTCAATAGGTAATCCGTATCACCATCATAATAGATAATCTATGCTATCATCACAATGAAATCAAGCATTCATACCACACAACATTACTTATCTCATTTCTGAGATCACAAAGCATACAAGACAAATCAAAGTCATCCATTCATACATAAGCAATGATTTCCTTAATCACAATATAATTAATTTAAAACGAATTAAATTAACTATCTCTATCTCGAATTAATTTAAAATGAATTAAATTAACTACTCCATATTTAATTAATTTAAAAAAATTAACTTAATTACTTCATCAATATAAATCTTGCTTACTCAATCATTTAATTGATTACAATAAATTAATCATTCATTATTAATCACCTTAATTAATCACCCTTGATTAATTACCCTTAATTACACTCATGTAATTATCCTTAATTAATTTCACAAATTAATTATTCCCAACCAAATAGTAATTAACCTTTAATTACTTTAATTAATTATTAACTATAATTAATTACGTTAATCCTTAATTAATTACATTAATTAATTACCTTCAATTACTTATCATTGATTAATTAATCATAATTAATCATCTTTAATTACATCATTAATTATAATAATTAAAGATACTTAATCAATTATCCTCTTAAATTAATTACCTTAAGTAATTAACTCATAATTATTAATTATCCCAGATTAATTACATTCAGTAATTAACTAACTTAATTACTTCATTAACCCAAATTAATTATCCCTTAATTAATTTCTTAATTAATCCCTTGATTAATTACTAAGTAATTTAATCCAAATTACTTCATTCTTAAATAGCTTCAATTATTACAACCTGTAATTATTAATCAATTACTTAACTAAGTAATTTCCAATCCATTAATTACATTAAGTAATTAACTTTAAGAACCAAGTGTTTAAAATTAACTAAAATTAATTAAAATTAATTAATTAAAATAAACAATCATATTTAACTCAATTAATTACCTTAAGTAATTAATTTCTTAATTACTTCATTAAGTAATTATACTCAAACCATTCACAAATAATTATTAATAAATTAATTAAATTAATTAATTATAAAAATTAACCACATTAATTAATTGTTAAATAATCCTAGTTAATGACCTTCATGAACCATTCTCTAATTATTTTTGTTAAGTAATTAACTTAGATTAACTACAAATTAAATTATCTTTGATTATCCATTAATCCATTAATTAAAGTCAATTTATTTAATTAATTAACCTTAATTTAAAACTTAATTACATAATCAATAATTCATTAATCATTAATTTAAAAACTTAATTAATGATCTATAATTATAAATTAATTAATCATTAATCAATATTATTTATTCCAAATTCAATTAATTAAATTAATTAATTAATCTTAATTACCTTTTCAATTAAATTGAATTCTAGAACAATAATCTTTAACTTAAATTTAAGATAAAACCATTTCTAAATTATATTTAAAAAGAAACTTGTTTGAAACAAAGTACTTTTGAAATTACTTTTAAATTTCCATTTTAAATACAAGTTTTAAAATAAGAATAATTTAAACTTATCAAAGTTTAAACAATTTAAAACTTTTTAAATTGCAAGACAAACAAACAAATGCTATAAAATTTTAAAGTTAAATTCATTTTAAAATTTTAATAACTTTAATTTACATTTAGTTTAAAACTCCAATTTAAACCTTCTTTTAAATTTAAAAACTGAAGTTCATTTTTAAATAAAAGATTTCCAGATTTTAATAAAACTTCAAATCTTACTCGTATCTTAAAAACTTCATATTTAAAAGGTTTAAACTATTTTACCAAATTAAAATAGTAAATTAAGTTTAAATTTTAAAAATTTACTTTTGTTTAAACACTGAGATTTAAATTTGTATTTAAATTCAAAATTCAAACTTGAATTTGAATTTGATTTAAACTTCCCTAATCAATAAACTTCAGAGATTTTGAAAATTTTAAAACAAAAACTACAAGTTTCTGGAAAAAACTGGAAAATGCAGAACAACCCGAGAAACCCCAATATTACTTCGAGTTAAAAGCACCTCTACTCCGAGTCATCCACCCATCTACTTCGAGCAAACACAAATCTCCCATGTAACCAAAACTAAACCCAACTTCACCAATAAAACTCATTGCCGTGCATATGCACGGCGACCACCGCTGTAACGACCCAGAATTTTTATTAATTTAAATTTGAATATTTAATTTATTTTAAATATTTATAAGTGAATTTTTAAGTCGAATAAATTTTTATTTGATTTATTGGATTTAATTGGATAATTAAATCGATAATTTAATATGTTAAATTATGGAAATAATTGAAAATTAAGATAAAAATGATTGTAAATAATTTGGAAAATTATTTTTAATCATACTGGTGTTATAGAAATATTTTAGAACTTTTAAAATCGAATTAAAAGTTAATTTGTGAAAATTGAATATTTTAATATTTAATAATCGACTGTAAAATAGTCAATTTTTGAACAGTCTCAGAATTGAACGAAACCAGTTTCATTGGATCCGTAATAGTAAGTTATTACCGGATTTCAATTTTCATGTCAATCGGAGTTATCGTTTGATCGTAGCAGCTCGAAACGCATCGAATTATTTTTAATTTAAATTTGGCGAGTCAAAATAGCCATTTTTCAAAAAGTCTCGGATTTCGACGAAACCAGTTTCATCGGATCCGTAATGTGATATTATTGTAAGGTTTCAAATTTCAAGTCAATTGGATTTACCGTTTGTCCGGTACAAATTAAAACGCCTAGAAATCGACTTAAATCGGTTTAATTTAAATTGAGCGTTTGCAGCCATAACTCGCACATACTTCCGAATTAGCTTCCGAAACCTGTTCCATTGTGTCCGAAACGCGGGGTAAACCTTAGAAACGCTGGTTACGGCGCGTAAATCGGAGTTCGGAATTTCCGGGATGAATAGTGTCGCTCGTTCCTTATAAATACCCCCATAACTCAAGAAAATAAAAAAAAAAATATACAAAACCCTTCTTCCTTCTTGTAGCCGGCCCTAGGATTTTAATGGCCAGAAATTTGTTTCGTTCTTCCCTCTAGATCTTCCAATCCGTCAACAATTAGAGGAAGTTGTCAACATGAAAGTTAGAGAGGGGAGTGAGAGCTACGATGTGAACGGTGGTGATCGGAAACGGAGCAACGTGGTGGCGTCAGGGGGGGGCCGTTCTCTTCAGTTTTGGCACGCTTTTCTAGGCTCATGTGCAGGCCGAGTTGGCCAAGGCTGGGGCCGAACCTAGCTTGTGTCGTGCTCTTCGACGTGGCGGAGGTGTGATCGAGTTTCGTCGAGTATCGGGGGAGTAATATTAAACCCTAGTTTGTGATTGAGTGGGTTTGTTGTTCGGCCAAAACCTGTAGGTTACGTGAGTGTTGGAGAAGAAGGGGTGTGCGGTGGAGATGTGGGGTGAGTGGATCTAAAGGCCTAGATTCCATAGGTTGAAAATTATATAGTTTAGTTGTAAATTTGTTGATTTAAAATACGTGTAACTCGGAAAAATCATAACTTTTTCATACGAGGTCGAAAAAATGCAAACTCAGTTGCGTTGGAATCGTATAGACGAGCACTACGCGATGGAGTTGGTTTGGAGTCGTTTGGAGTTAGTGAGAATTTCGGGTAAAATTAAACGCGCGTTTAATTTTATTCGAAATAAAAGCTAAAACGGAAATTAAAACCAAGGTGAGAACTTCTCACTCAATCGAATCGGTTTCGATTTTATTTTAAATAGTTAGATTTAAAATATTTGAATGCATGTTTGAATGATGACTGTAAATTATTGATTGTTAAAATAGACTTTATACGCCGTTAGTAAGCGGATGTTATTTAATAAAAACATATACCGCGAATATTTCATAAACAGTGAAATTGGTATTATATGTAATATCAATATATATATATTGGCATATGTATATATTGCAGTTGTTGATTTCCCGCATTTTTTGTTTAGCGGATGAGACCCTATTACGCCGTTATTAAGCGGATAATATTTAATAAGAACATATACCGCGATAATTTCGTACTGGAGCGAAATTGGTATTGTGCTAATGTTTTTGGATGCAGGAAAACAGGTTGGAGGGATCCAACAGGATTCCTCAACAGTTTTTATTTGATTTCAGATATTTTGATATTTGATGGATTATCATATCGATATATAATATCGTTATTAGTCGTGATTGACTATTTGGTGTGTAGCATCATTGGACCCAGATTTGGGATTTTGAAATGTTTTTTTAAGTGATTTTTTGAAAATATACTTTATTTTTGGAAGTGATCCATTATAAATAAATGAATGTTATAATTTTTAAAGTTATAAAAAATTATAGTTTTTGAGAAATACGGTTAAAAGCTGATTTTTGAGAAAAATGAACTAATGATGTTATAAAATAGTTTAAACTGGATTTTTTTGAATTCATTATTAAAAGTTTAAATATAGGATTTATAAAATTTGATTATTTTATAAATCAAAATGGTTAAACTATAAAGGAAATTAAAGACGTTTCAGAATAATAATATAAACTGATTTATATTAAGAGATTTATAAATAGATATTTATAAATCGAAATATTGACATTATAAAACGAGTTTTTATAAGTGTTTTAAATGAAGTGAAAAATGAATTTCATAATAGAATGAAATTTATAGAATTATAAACTGTGAAGTTATAAATGAAATTTATAAATAGTAAGATTTATAAATTTGGTGAAATTATTTGAAGAATAGATTGATTAAATAAATAAATCTTATAAGTTATAAGGTTTATAAATTGAAAAGTCTTTAAAAAGAACGATGTTGTAAAATAATCGTTTTATAAGCAATTGACTTATAATATGAACTTTTAGTTTATAATTGAGATATGAAATCAAATAGGTTAATAAAGGAATTTATAAAAAGGAAGTTTTTATAAATAAAAAGAAACGGAATTTATAAACGTTGTTTTATAAATCCGCAAACGAATTATTTTGATAAGTTAATTGTTATAACTTATAAATGGAGTTATATTCACGTTTTAGACAGTGAATAATCCTTTAAGTTAAAGTGAATAGAAATGATGAAGTTTGTTAACGTAGTTTATTCACGTTTTTGAACAGTGAATAACACGTTAAAGAAATTGTTTAGAATGTGAATGTTTTAAATAGAATTAAAACGATCTAACGATGTTTTAAAAGGTGTTGTGATTCGAAACCATAGATTTCAACATTTATTGTTGAAATAGACGTTTTCGAGAAATAAAAGGAAATAGTGGACTATAACACTGTTGTTATAGTAAATGATTTCCGAAAGGAAATGTTTTGAATAGTATTGGGATTTATATATCTATTTTTAATTTCGAATCCCTATGCTAGTGATTTTGGGTTGTCGTAACGATGTTTTACGCAACATTCGTTTTGGCCCAAATAAATATGTTAAGTGAATGATTTCCTTAAAGAAAGAAATATATACTTAATTCGGTTTAAGTATATTGAATATTTTCTAAGTGCTGAAAATAAAAGATTGTGAATTACTTATTTAATAAGTATGGAAATGTTTTCCAATATGAAGTGAATAATTAGAATTTATCTTTTTGAAGATAAATTGAAATGAATTATTGAAATCGAATATGCATGGATATTTTGAAATATAAATTCATTATGGAATTTATATGTGAAAAGTGGAATTTGTTTGAAAATAAATATTGATTTATTTTTGAAGTGTTGAAATTATATATCTTATAAAGATATTTTGGAAAATAAATAATTTGGAAAATTATTTGGAATCTGGTGATGTGTGCATGTCCATTGATAGTTCAATAACCGACTATCAGTATTTCCCTTTGAATGGGTATTTGGTGTGAATTGATTGAATTTGAATGCACACTTATTTTTGAATAAGCGCTCACTATTCGGGTTAACCGGGAAAAGACCATGGGGTCGTATAACCCATTCCGAATATGTGATACGTCGGGAATTGCATTTGAAGATCGGTGTTGAAGACCGGTATTTGCGAGAGCGATAGGATGACCTATCGATTGTCTCTGCACTGGGTCGCACCTGGTATAGAGATTCCATAAGTGATGGTGAATCCGATCAGGATTGTGAATATCCGGATTGCAAGGACTTCTTTGTAAGTGCCTTCGGTTCTGTTCGAGCCCGGAACAGACTTGTATGGATTGTATGCCTGACATTACAATTTGAGATATAAAGCCGATTTCTTTCAAATATATTTCTGTTGGTGGCGGAGAATTTATTCTTTGCTTAACACCCTTCTTTGAGACGTATGTGCTCAAAGGTTATATAGTTGAAGTTATCAGCGATATATTCCCAATTTGGTAATGTGATATGCTGAGTGATGCTGAAATGATCATTGTGTTGATTATTTGTGATAGGATCGTTTATTTGATCGTCTATCCTTGTGATCATTGTGTTGATCATTTGTTGACCCAAAGCATGGCTTTTGTATAAAGTATGTTTTTGTGGACGTGAATTCGTCGAGCCTCACACACCGTGAATGGTCAAAACAGGAAAGAAGCAGCAAGGTTATGAGGGGTAGCACCCTTTAGGATGTGTCCATTTCCTTCTGGAAAAGGGTGGTATCATGGTATGGAGCCCAGATACTTACTCATGTTGAAAACACTTTATGATTGTGTGAATTGATTACGAGCGCTCGGTTGATAAAGGTCCCAAAGGACCGGGGGATGGCATATTCGGTCAGTTGTTACTCAGTTAGGAGTAACCCGGCCTTGTGTTGGTAGAGATCCGGTTTGGTTCTCGGGGATGTCCATCCAGAGGCATTCTCATGTGGCAATGGGAAGTTCCTTGGCCTGACCATTTGTTGGAAATCCAATTCCCAATACGAAACTTGTACGGTATTAGTTGTAGAACCTGCTATTCACTTATGGTGGTCACCACTGTTTGGATAGTAGCTATAGTAGGCATACGATAATGGTCGTATGTTGGCTAAGATTTATATCTTTATTTTCGAAATGATTTTCCTCTACACTATGCACTAATAATAATATCAAATATTATTTTAAATGCGTATCAAGCATCTTTGACTATCATAAGGAGAAATCTCCTCCGATTCTGCGTTTGCATGTGTGTGTGTGCGGGAGGCCTTATGGTAGTCTCATTTTTAAAAGCATTGCGAATTGATTTAAAAATATTCCTCTATTTTGATTTTAAAGTAAATAAACTGTTTTGAGTTCTCACACCAGTCACATGACTGACTCGGAGTTTATTGTTTTCCTTCCTAAACTCTGGGTGCCCAACAATTTCCACACGGGCAGTTAAGAGTTAGGTTTATCAGGATATTCTGGATATTCTGGAGTTGCTGGAGGCAAGCTGGATGGCATGGCGTATTACTAGTTTATATAGTATTTCTTTTTCCGCTGCATTGTTTGTTGTTGTATGTTGTTGTACACTCTGATGTGACGATATGATGTAATAAAATGTGATGTAATGTAATAATTGATATAGTTCTTTGTTTAAAGATTATTCATTTATTATTATATGTTGTTCCGCTGCGAATTGTGAGATTCTGATGTTGTTCTGTTGTTTTCTGTCCCGTCCTATTTTCTTCTGTTTTTCTCCTTTTTCTCTATTCTCTTTTTCTTTCTATTTTAAAAGTTTTCTATTATCTTTCCTCTGTCTTTCTGTTTTTCTGTTTTCTTTCTCCATTTTCTTTTTCTTCTTCTTTCTTTTCCTTTTCTTAAATTCTTTTTAAAACCCCATAACATTCCGGGTTTTCGGCCTTCGATTTCTCGGCAGTCGATAAAGTGAGTATCGATGTTGAATTTTCGAAAGTCGAAAAATTTTCGGGACGTTACATTTGGTATCAGAGCTGATGGTTAAGCGACAACCATGGTTCTGTAGGGTATTACTCATTAGAGATGGAGTCAGTAGTACTCTAGATTGAGTTTGAGTGTAATAATAGCTATGAGTGCGTATTTGTTAGTGAATATAAAATTGTTTTATATTGTGATGATTGGTTTATTGAGTGGTATATGAACTTTCGTCAGCACAGCCTCGAAACTGAGCCGAAGGGGTTTCTAAACACTTGAATAGAACAATTCGACATAATATTGTTTTAAATTGGGTAAATGAAATAATTTTTTCCTTGATTATATTTTATATATAAAGGAATAATTTTTCAGAATTATTAAAGTGTATATAAGTTGATTGTTAGGTTGTTTGAATAATCTAAATAAAAGAGTAATTGTATAAGTAAAAGAATTATAAGAATTGAATTATAATTAATGTGATTTACAATTGTGAAATAAACTTATATATATAAGAAGTAAAATTATATGAATATGAGTTGTAAATAATCAAGTGGATTTAATGAATATGAACTTGAGTTATATAAATGAAATTCAACTTTAGAAATTGAATTGAATTGAATGGAATAAATGGATTGAATGATAATCAATTGAATGTGAATCAAGTTGGTATGAAATAATGAATGTTAATTCATTTAAAATCTAATGTTATTAGAAGTTGAATAAAATTGAATGAAAATCAATTTAAAGCAAAGGAATTTGGTTGAAATTAATATACTTTGGTTGTTATATGATTATAGTTGATTTTATATAAGTTCATTAAGTATTAATGAAGTGGAAAGCTAAAGTAAATTGAATTCAAATTGAAAGTAAATAAATTTGAATAGAATTGAATGTGGATTAGATTTAAATTAGTAAATGATAACTAATTAAAATTGAGAATGAATGTTGATAAAATCCAATGTTGATAAATCAAATATGATTTAGAGTGAAAACCAATTCATTAAATATGAATGAGAATATGAATGAATGTTTATTGGATATGGATGTTAGTTGGTTGATGGTTGAATATATATTGCATTTGTTGTTTTACTACATTGCTATGTTGACATATATAGTTATTATGTTGCTATATGTTGTATATTGAGATTATTTTCATATATGCATGTTCTCATGTTGTTTGTTGAGTTTAGTAGGTGCGGATCGCGTTTGCTTCGCATTTGGAGTTCGCTTTAGCGCTATATTAGCCGTATATGCTTGCTAATAAAATATAAGGTACATATCTCGGATTAAATATCGTACTTTTACACTTTTTTCCCTGCGGGATGCCTCATTACTTGATGAGATGTATATTTGTGATATATATATACTGTCATTTTTTTTTCGGATCGAGCCGCGCAAAGGAGACTATGGCGAATTTTTCCGAAAATTTAAGGCGTTAGAAAAATTTTGAGAAAATTTGGAAAATTTTGAAAACTTTAACTTTGATTTTGGAATTGAAAGTTAAACAATAGTAGTTGCTTTTGAAAACATAACTAAGTATGATTCGAAAACTTAGTAAAGTTTTGTAAGAAGTTTAATTATGGATTTTGGGAAAATTAATAGATTTTGTAACCTTTCTTACTTGTAATTTCGAGGACGAAATTCTTTTAAGTGGGGAAGATTGTAACGACCCAGAATTTTTATTAATTTAAATTTGAATATTTAATTTATTTTAAATATTTATAAGTGAATTTTTAAGTCGAATAAATTTTTATTTGATTTATTGGATTTAATTGGATAATTAAATCGATAATTTAATATGTTAAATTATGGAAATAATTGAAAATTGAGATAAAAATGATTGTAAATAATTTGGAAAATTATTTTTAATCATACTGGTGTTATAGAAATATTTTAGAACTTTTAAAATTGAATTAAAAGTTAATTTGTGAAAATTGAATATTTTAATATTTAATAATCGACTGTAAAATAGTCAATTTTTGAACAGTCTCAGAATTGAACGAAACCAGTTTCATTGGATCCGTAATAGTAAGTTATTACCGGATTTAAATTTTCATGTCAATCGGAGTTATCGTTTGATCGTAGCAGCTCGAAACGCATCGAATTATTTTTAATTTAAATTTGGCGAGTCAAAATAGCCATTTTTCAAAAAGTCTCGGATTTCGACGAAACCAGTTTCATCGGATCCGTAATGTGATATTATTGTAAGGTTCCAAATTTCAAGTCAATTGGATTTACCGTTTGTCCGGTACAAATTAAAACGCCTAGAAATCGACTTAAATCGGTTTAATTTAAATTGAGCGTTTGCAGCCATAACTCGCACATACTTCCGAATTAGCTTCCGAAACCTGTTCCATTGTGTCCGGAACGCGGGGTAAACCTTAGAAACGCTGGTTACGGCGCGTAAATCGGAGTTCGGAATTTCCGGGATGAATAGTGTCGCTCGTTCCTTATAAATACCCCCATAACTCAAGAAAATAAAAAAAATATATACAAAACCCTTCTTCCTTCTTGTAGCCGGCCCTAGGATTTTAATGGCCAGAAATTTGTTTCGTTCTTCCCTCTAGATCTACCAATCCGTCAACAATTAGAGGAAGTTGTCAACATGAAAGTTAGAGAGGGGAGTGAGAGCTACGATGTGAACGGTGGTGATCGGAAACGGAGCAACGTGGTGGCGTCAGGGGGGGGGCCGTTCTCTTCAGTTTTGGCACGCTTTTCTAGGCTCATGTGCAGGCCGAGTTGGCCAAGGCTGGGGCCGAACCTAGCTTGTGTCGTGCTCTTCGACGTGGCGGAGGTGTGATCGAGTTTCGTCGAGTATCGGGGGAGTAATATTAAACCCTAGTTTGTGATTGAGTGGGTTTGTTGTTCGGCCAAAACCTGTAGGTTACGTGAGTGTTGGAGAAGAAGGGGTGTGCGGTGGAGATGTGGGGTGAGTGGATCTAAAGGCCTAGATTCCATAGGTTGAAAATTATATAGTTTAGTTGTAAATTTGTTGATTTAAAATACGTGTAACTCGTCAAAATCATAACTTTTTCATACGAGGTCGAAAAAATGCAAACTCAGTTGCGTTGGAATCGTATAGACGAGCACTACGCGATGGAGTTGGTTTGGAGTCGTTTGGAGTTAGTGAGAATTTCGGGTAAAATTAAACGCGCGTTTAATTTTATTCGAAATAAAAGCTAAAACGGAAATTAAAACCAAGGTGAGAACTTCTCACTCAATCGAATCAGTTTCGATTTTATTTTAAATAGTTAGATTTAAAATATTTGAATGCATGTTTGAATGATGACTGTAAATTATTGATTGTTAAAATAGACATTATACGCCGTTAGTAAGCGGATGTTATTTAATAAAAACATATACCGCGAATATTTCATAAACAGTGAAATTGGTATTATATGTAATATCAATATATATATATTGGCATATGTATATATTGCAGTTGTTGATTTCCCGCATTTTTTGTTTAGCGGATGAGACCCTATTACGCCGTTATTAAGCGGATAATATTTAATAAGAACATATACCGCGATAATTTCGTACTGGAGCGAAATTGGTATTGTGCTAATGTTTTTGGATGCAGGAAAACAGGTTGGAGGGATCCAACAGGATTCCTCAACAGTTTTTATTTGATTTCAGATATTTTGATATTTGATGGATTATCATATCGATATATGATATCGTTATTAGTCGTGATTGACTATTTGGTGTTTAGCATCATTGGACCCAGATTTGGGATTTTGAAATGTTTTTTTAAGTGATTTTTTGAAAATATACTTTATTTTTGGAAGTGATCCATTATAAATAAATGAACGTTATAATTTTTAAAGTTATAAAAAATTATAGTTTTTGAGAAATACGGTTAAAAGCTGATTTTTGAGAAAAATGAACTAATGATGTTATAAAATAGTTTAAACTGGATTTTTTTGAATTCATTATTAAAAGTTTAAATATAGGATTTATAAAATTTGATTATTTTATAAATCAAAATGGTTAAACTATAAAGGAAATTAAAGACGTTTCAGAATAATAATATAAACTGATTTATATTAAGAGATTTATAAATAGATATTTATAAATCGAAATATTGACATTATAAAACGAGTTTTTATAAGTGTTTTAAATGAAGTGCAAAATGAATTTCATAATAGAATGAAATTTATAGAATTATAAACTGTGAAGTTATAAATGAAATTTATAAATAGTAAGATTTATAAATTTGGTGAAATTATTTGAAGAATAGATTGATTAAATAAATAAATCTTATAAGTTATAAGGTTTATAAATTGAAAAGTCTTTAAAAAGAACGATGTTGTAAAATAATCGTTTTATAAGCAATTGACTTATAATATGAACTTTTAGTTTATAATTGAGATATGAAATCAAATAGGTTAATAAAGGAATTTATAAAAAGGAAGTTTTTATAAATAAAAAGAAACGGAATTTACAAACGTTGTTTTATAAATCCGCAAACGACTTATTTTGATAAGTTAATTGTTATAACTTATAAATGGAGTTATATTCACGTTTTAGACAGTGAATAATCCTTTAAGTTAAAGTGAATAGAAATGATGAAGTTTGTTAACGTAGTTTATTCACGTTTTTGAACAGTGAATAACACGTTAAAGAAATTGTTTAGAATGTGAATGTTTTAAATAGAATTAAAACGATCTAACGATGTTTTAAAAGGTGTTGTGATTCGAAACCATAGATTTCAACATTTATTGTTGAAATAGACGTTTTCGAGAAATAAAAGGAAATAGTGGACTATAACACTGTTGTTATAGTAAATGATTTCCGAAAGGAAATGTTTTGAATAGTATTGGGATTTATATATCTATTTTTAATTTCGAATCCCTATGCTAGTGATTTTGGGTTGTCGTAACGATGTTTTACGCAACATTCGTTTTGGCCCAAATAAATATGTTAAGTGAATGATTTCCTTAAAGAAAGAAATATATACTTAATTCGGTTTAAGTATATTGAATATTTTCTAAGTGTTGAAAATAAAAGATTGTGAATTACTTATTTAATAAGTATGGAAATGTTTTCCAATATGAAGTGAATAATTAGAATTTATCTTTTTGAAGATAAATTGAAATGAATTATTGAAATCGAATATGCATGGATATTTTGAAATATAAATTCATTATGGAATTTATATGTGAAAAGTGGAATTTGTTTGAAAATAAATATTGATTTATTTTTGAAGTGTTGAAATTATATATCTTATAAAGATATTTTGGAAAATAAATAATTTGGAAAATTATTTGGAATCTGGTGATGTGTGCATGTCCATTGATAGTTCAATAACCGACTATCAGTATTTCCCTTTGAATGGGTATTTGGTGTGAATTGATTGAATTTGAATGCACACTTATTTTTGAATAAGCGCTCACTATTCGGGTTAACCGGGAAAAGACCATGGGGTCGTATAACCCATTCCGAATATGTGATACGTCGTGAATTGCATTTGAAGATCGGTGTTGAAGACCGGTATTTGCGAGAGCGATAGGATGAC
The DNA here is from genome assembly GCA_030765085.1 of Allium cepa. Lineage (NCBI taxonomy): Eukaryota > Viridiplantae > Streptophyta > Magnoliopsida > Asparagales > Amaryllidaceae > Allium > Allium cepa. The sequence continues at coordinate 1,007,580,197 of CM060945.1, read as the reverse complement.
CTATCGATTGTCTCTGCACTGGGTCGCACCTGGTATAGAGATTCCATAAGTGATGGTGAATCCGATCAGGATTGTGAATATCCGGATTGCAAGGACTTCTTTGTAAGTGCCTTCGGTTCTGTTCGAGCCCGGAACAGACTTGTATGGATTGTATGTCTGACATTACAATTTGAGATATAAAGCCGATTTCTTTCAAATATATTTCTGTTGGTGGCGGAGAATTTATTCTTTGCTTAACACCCTTCTTTGAGACGTATGTGCTCAAAGGTTATATAGTTGAAGTTATCAGCGATATATTCCCAATTTGGTAATGTGATATGCTGAGTGATGCTGAAATGATCATTGTGTTGATTATTTGTGATAGGATCGTTTATTTGATCGTCTATCCTTGTGATCATTGTGTTGATCATTTGTTGACCCAAAGCATGGCTTTTGTATAAAGTATGTTTTTGTGGACGTGAATTCGTCGAGCCTCACACACCGTGAATGGTCAAAACAGGAAAGAAGCAGCAAGGTTATGAGGGGTAGCACCTTTTAGGAAGTGTCCATTTCCTTCTGGAAAAGGGTGGTATCATGGTATGGAGCCCAGATACTTACTCATGTTGAAACACTTTGTTTTTATGATTGTGTGAATTGATTAGAGAGCTCTCGGATAAAGGTCCCAAAGGACCGGGGGATGGCATATTCGGTCAGTTGTTACTCAGTTAGGAGTAACCCGGCCTTGTGTTGGTAGAGATCCGGTTTGGTTCTCGGGGATGTCCATCCAGAGGCATTCTCATGTGGCAATGGGAAGTTCCTTGGCCTGACCATTTGTTGGAAATCCAATTCCCAATACGAAACTTGTACGGTATTAGTTGTAGAACCTGCTATTCACTTATGGTGGTCACCACTGTTTGGATAGTAGCTATAGTAGGCATACGATAATGGTCGTATGTTGGCTAAGATTTATATCTTTATTTTCGAAATGATTTTCCTCTACACTATGCACTAATAATAATATCAAATATTATTTTAAATGCGTATCAAGCATCTTTGACTATCATAAGGAGAAATCTCCTCCGATTCTGCGTTTGCATGTGTGTGTGTGCGGGAGGCCTTATGGTAGTCTCATTTTTAAAAGCATTGCGAATTGATTTAAAAATATTCCTCTATTTTGATTTTAAAGTAAATAAACTGTTTTGAGTTCTCACACCAGTCACATGACTGACTCGGAGTTTATTGTTTTCCTTCCTAAACTCTGGGTGCCCACCAATTTCCACACGGGCAGTTAAGAGTTAGGTTTATCGGGATATTCTGCATATTCTGGAGTTGCTGGAGGCAAGCTGGATGGCATGGCGTATTACTAGTTTATATAGTATTTCTTTTTCCGCTGCATTGTTTGTTGTTGTATGTTGTTGTACACTCTGATGTGACGATATGATGTAATAAAATGTGATGTAATGTAATAACTGATATAGTTCTTTGTTTAAAGATTATTCATTTATTATTATATGTTGTTCCGCTGCGAATTGTGAGATTCTGATGTTGTTCTGTTGTTTTCTGTCCCGTCCTATTTTCTTCTGTTTTTCTCCTTTTTCTCTATTCTCTTTTTCTTTCTATTTTAAAAGTTTTCTATTATCTTTCCTCTGTCTTTCTGTTTTTCTGTTTTCTTTCTCCATTTTCTCTCTTCTTCTTTCTTTTTCTTTTCTTAAATTCTTTTTAAAACCCCATAACATTCCGGGTTTTCGGCCTTCGATTTCTCGGCAGTCGATAAAGTGAGTATCGATGTTGAATTTTCGAAAGTCGAAAAATTTTCGGGATGTTACAACCGCCTCTACTGATCATATGAGATGATCGAACTACTTCCAGAAACTCATCTATTCCCAAATGAAACCATCAGATTGAACAATTGTTTAAAGAATAAAAATCGAACACCCATGAGCAAAACCTGGAACGGAACATCAGGTTTTCTATCAAAACATGTCAACGACGAATATTCGCCACTCCGACCACCTGAGGTTCCCCCATTCCGGCCTCGAACTCAACCACACACCATCTATCGATCCTCAAAAGATCATAGCACTCGATCCATCCTTCACCTCAAACTGACCCAATTCTTAAACCCATTCAAAACAAGGGTTTAACAAAAGATTTTCAAACTACACCCTTGTCATTGAATTACAATAACACTAATGATTTTTACAAGAATCTATAAACCTTCCTCTATAACCCAGAATAACCCCGAGTTTTCTCAAGTCATAGATCACAAGAATTTTCTTAAATTCCATTTTTAGTTCACTTCTAAACTGCAACTTAAACTACCACCTAAAAATCCTAATACTTTATTTAAAAATCAAGTTCCAGTTTAGATATTTGATTTATATTCCTGAATCTATAAATCATGACAACTTACATTTGACTTAATTTAAGATTTCACTATGTTTTATTTTTCCAAAACAATACTAAGTTATTTTAATTAACTAAAATCTTTAAACCAATATTTATGATATAACAATCATATTTCATTTGTAACTTAGATCTTATCAAAGCCTAGATCAAGAGATAAGGAAATATAAAAATCAAACTTGAACTCGAAAATTAAACAGAGATATCTACAGGTCTTTAACAATATGCAGATTTCATATTTCTCATGTACACCAATTTCAAAAATAAATAAACACAAACACATGATTATCTTCAGGCATAAATCAAGCAACCATATAGAAATATACTTAAGCATTTTAAAAGGAAGTTACTCACCTTATTTTTAAAAGAAGCAGAGCTTTGTTTGACTTTCTTTTGAATTTACAGAAATAAAAATACAGGAGTGATCTTTGTTTTAAAATCTGAGTTGCAATTATGTTTAAATTGGAATGCTCATGATCCCCGACTAAAACCACTTGCATGTAGATGCTTTTGACAAGCTTCACATTTGAAATTGTGCAGAGAGAAGATGTAGGCTTGATCATTTCCAGGTTGCAGAAAATAGAATGCAGGCCCTTTTTTTTAAAGTGACATGCAGATTTGTTCATAGATTTTGGTAAACAAAGATTGATGCAGACTTCTTTGATTTTGAGGAATTTGTGTATGCAGATTTGAGCATGGTTTTGGGGTTTTTTGGTTTAGATTTGAACATGCAGATTTGAATATGTAGAATTTTAAAGAGGTGTTACTGATTTTAAATTTAATCAAATAAAAGAAAAATTAAAACAAAATTTACACTTGTAAAAATTTATTCAACACTTGTCAATTTGTTATGTTAATTTTTGAACACTTGTTAATTAACCCCTAAAAATGAAACACTTGTCTCTTTTAAAATGATTAGTATCTAATTCACAAATTAATGTATGTGTTAACCTAATTTTAATTTGTTAGTTTATATTTGAATATGTGTATATTTATAAAATGAAATAAAAACAAACCATGTTTATAAATTAAAACCTATACATATAGAAATTAAAACAATTAAAATTTATACTTTGGAATTTCAAATTCAAATAAAATACTTTGAAATCAAGTTATGTCTATAAATTTAATTTTGAAGTAATAATTGCAAATTTTATTCAAGATCTATTTATAAAGACAATACACTATTAATATTGTATTTATAAATATCTTATTATTAAATTAAAATCATTTTAAAAGAAATTATATTTTTATCAATAAAATATCTATTTTATTAAGCCATAAAACCATTTTGTTAATTCATTCTAAATTTAAAACTCAAACCAAATTATTTTAAACATTTTAATATTTTTTATTATCAAATTTAAAATCATATATTTATTTATTATATTGTTTTAAAAACTCAATACTAATTTAAATCAAAATTTCCAAATTAAAATGTATATATTAGAATTTTTAAAACATGATTCACTTATTACTTTTAAAACAAAATCATTTATTCAATAACTTTGAAAAGCTAATTTTAAATAAAAACAAATTTCCAAAATTACTACAAATATTAAAACTAGAAAATATGCTTTACTTACTAAAATTAAAAAAATGCTAATCTATTTAAAATATAAACCCTATACTTATATTATAAATAGAAATCAATTTATTATTTTTAAAAGATAAAATAACCAATTAGATCATTACTGAAGAAGATTATTAAATCTATTTCAATTATTATTAACAAAATATCAATGTCAATTTAATTTTTAAATACAGATTATTAAATTGAAATTGTCAAAAATTCCGGGATATTACATAATATGAGTACCCAAGAGTTTAATAAAACAGAAAATAAACACTCGGTCAGACAGGGGTCTGGTGCGAGTAAACGAGTTAGAATTGCTTAACTTTAGAAAATCCTTTGAAAAGAGAAGGTATCACGTAAGAGTTCCCACACATAAACATGGAAAAGTTTTTACCTTACGCTAACCAAAACATTTGATAGGAAACCCAGTGATATTATAATAGTGTCTAGGGTTTTCAAGTAAATAAGAAATAGCCGAAATTGTTACATCTATTAAATTCCAGCTACTAGCCACAAAAGTGGGTGATACAAACAAAATCGTAGGGTCTCGTAGGAAGAATGGGTTTCCATCAATGGCAGGGCTACCGGGGTACCTCCCGTCATAGTACGTGGCCTAGATCACAGTACCGAGGATTACGCCCAATCCCCTGCATCACAAAACCGGAACCATTTCTTACTGAACGGTCACGAGTAAGATCACCCCGTGGTTGCCGCGACCAACCACCCACTAAGCCGAAATAAAAAGGGACATCTAGACAGCAATGACCTCACCCTGAAATGGGTGCTACCCACCTAGCCTTGCTGCACCTTCCCTGTTTTAGCCATTCCCGGTTGATGAGGCTTGAGGCTGCGATTACCTTTATAGGACACATCTATCTTAGAATGCTCATCGTCCACCTGACGATGTTCTGAAAGCATTCAATCCATACAAGTTCGTTCTGGGTTCGAACGAAACTGAAGGCACTATCTCGTTGCACTCATTTTGGAATCATCCTCAGAGTCAACGACCATAGCACTTGCACTCTAAATTACCATCTCAAACCTATAAGTACTATCTCCGTCAAACTCATCACGGAATCACCCCCAGAGTTATACTGACATATAGTTCTTATACTTCGAGTCTTCACAAAGTTCCACTTGGATTCACGACCTAACGTTTAATTTGGATCGATGTGGTTTTCGGATATCCAAATATGGAAACCCGATCCCGGCCTCACCGAAACCAAACGTCATTTTAATGTCCAAGTTGTTTAAGTGTTTAAACAATTAAACTTATATTCAAGATGATATAAACAGATAGATGAAACACATTATCATAATAGATAATTCAAATCAACCCTTCATCTCACAAAGCAGCATATCACATATCAGAGATATCATAATCATCCAGTATCAACCAATCACCCAATATTAATCATCCAATATCAATCATTCATCCATAAACAGAATTGATTAACTCTTAGTCAATTGGATTTACCTTAAATCCTTCTTCATTTATTTATTCCAATAAATAAATTAATCATCTCTTAATGATCTTCCTTAATTAATCTTCCTTGATTAATTATACTTTAATTACATTCAAGTATTTATCCTTAACCATATACAGTAATTAACCTGTAATTAATTAATTACAATAATTAATGATCCTTCATTTACTTCCATTACTTAATCAACTATAATTAATTACATTAAACCTTAATTAATTACAACTAATTAATCACACTTTAATTAATCACTTTTATTAATTGACCTTGATTATTTCATTAATTATATTAACTAATAATCCTTATTGATTAATAATCCCTTTAATAAATTAAATAATTAACTTGTAATTAATCATCTCATTAATCATAAACAGTAATTAACAACTTGTAATCACTTATCTTAATTAATTAACTTCTTAATTAATTATATTTATCCTTTGATTAATTATTCTAATTAATCAATCTTTAATTACTTCATTAAGTCATCAATTAATTAATAATCCTTAATTGATTACTTTATTAATTAATTACTTCTTAATTAATTACACTTATTAATTAATCTTAAATTAATCTTATTCATTAATTAATTAATCATATCAATTAATTAACTAAAATTAATCAAGTAATTAACCCTTAATTACTTACATAAGTAATTATCTTCTAATTACTTCCATTAGATGATTACTCTCTTAATTAATTACTTTAACAAGCAATTAATCACATCATTAAATAATTCTTAATTCTTTAATTATTTAGTTACTCCATAATTAATTAACTTCAAAAACAATTATATTAATCAATTCCTTAATTAATAACATCAAGTGATTATCCAATAATCACTTCCTCTTTAATTACTTCCATAAGTAATTATTCCTTGGTTACATTTAATAATTAACCATAAATTACTTCCTTAAGTAATTACATTTATTTAATTCATAATTAAGTGATTATTTAAAATTTAAATAAATAATTAACTAATCATTTAAAATTACATAAATAATTAATTAACTTCTTATATTTAAAGAATCTCCTTAATTAATTAAGAAAATCATTCATCTTAATTAATCTCTTTACTTATCAACAAACCATATTTAATTAAGTATCCGTAAGTTCATAACAAAATAATTCAACCTTTTTTATCTTCATAAATAAATTATTTGAATTAATTAAATTTTAATAACTTAAAAGTAAATTTATTTTATTGGTTACAAAATTATAACCTTAACCTTATTTTGAAATGAAGCATTAAGAAATCGAGTTTAAAATTTAAAACACTTTAGCCATCTAATTCAAACCTATTAATTTCCAATATAATTTGAAAACTTTGTTATTAAAACATTACTTTAAGATTTACGTAAAGACTTTGATTAATATTTATATTAAAAACATTCCTCATTTAAATTTAAAATTCAAATTAAATCAAGTTAAATTACTTTCAAAAGAAACCATCTTAAACAAATTTAAATTTGAAATAAATTCAATTAATGCCCTTTTTTAAAAGTTTTTTATTTCAAAACAACAAACTTTAACTTGTAAACCTATTTCTTTTATAAAACTTGTTTATAATTTAATGATCGATCTATATTTATTCCAACAATAAGTTAAATCTGCACTTTAACATGATACAGCATTAACCCGAAAGCCCACAAGCAAAAATACTCGAGTCCGAAACCCAACTCCCACAAGCCAGTCCCAGTCCTAACTCCATGTTTCTCTTACTTCGAGTCGTCTTCGAAAAATCATGAGTGCTACCCCAAGCGACTCCTTTTCCCCACAACAAAAACTCCACCTGGTACTAACCCGTGCATGGTTCACGTGCACTAGCGTTGCCGGCCACCATAGTTCGTCATGACCATCGCCTACGATCACCCAAACACACACGAACACAAATAAAAACCCTGATCCAACAAATAAAAATCGAATCGAAATTCGACCATTACGCTCGAAACTGCAGAAACTCGAACCACCAAAACCCCCCAACGCCGACCATCTCATCACCGATGATCTTCGCCAACCACACCATTGAAACGCCACGTCCACGAGCTACATCTCCCCCAAAACGCGAACAGCTCTGGTCAAATAACCAAGTCGCGACAGTCACGATAGTCAAACCCAGTCAAAATCAAACTTAAACCGTATTTCGATCAAATCTGCTCAATTCGGTCTCATGAAAAATCCAAGAGTATCTTTCTGACGCAGCGGATTAATCAAACAAAACTTCAATCGATGGATTGTAGCAATCGGTGAGTTGAAGATACCAAAAATGCCCAAGTTCGTTGATCCAAAGATACCGAACTCTAGCTATCTCAAACACGTTGATAGCGCACTATACCGTGTTCAAAGATCTACGATTCTTCGCACGTTGATCTAGCGCACTAGATTCCGTGAATCGGCTTCAACAAACGTGGATTCGAGCGCACTCGAACGACGTAAGTGGAGATAGGAGATTACACTCAACTACCAATTGGTATGAAAGCACAAAGCTAACAAAAGAGAAATTTTATTCAAAATCAACAACCACAAAATGTACAACACACGCGCTATTTATAGCTTTCACAACTCAACACACACAAACCCTCACCTGACTCTTAGGTCGGCGACGACTTACGACCTAACTTAGGTCGCGGCCGACTCAACACAAGGCAGCTCAACTCCAGAACGACTCAACCCTGGCCGACTTAACAAGCATGACCTTCATACATCATCATATGACCTTAAGACGACTCACCATAGGTCGTATGCGACCCAACACTTCATATACATGACCGACTCAACATTACCCCTAGGTCGGTAACGACCTAAAATACAACACTCACAACCCATAGGTCGGTAACGACCTAAAATGCAACACGATCCACTACATACCGACTTAAAACTCACGACATACGACTTACAACATACAACAGTACACGACTCATCACAACAAACGACTCACGACTCATACTAGGTCGGCAACGACCTACGACTCACGACTCATAACTTCAGCGACTCAACATCCTTCCTTCGACTCAAGCTCCCATCAGTTGAATCCTTCTCCTTCTTGATGCTATCTCGGTCACGACTTATGAATACGTTGTTAAGTCGTGTACGACTCATCAAGTATGCACACTCCAAGTTTCCCTTGAGTCGTAACCCTGTTCCATTATCCCGTATACGACTCAAGCTCGCACGACTCAAACCCGATGCCTCTTTTATGCGGTTCAAATTGTTGTTAACTCGAAACTTGCTATCCCGTGCACCATTAAGTCGGAAACGACTTAACCCTGCCTTCCTAAGTCGCGTACGACTTAACCTCTCTATGAGTCGTGTACGACTCATCCTTGTTAGAAATTTTGGTTGCATTTCTTCTCTGTTCTGAGCTGCATCATCCTCCCCTGGTTGAGAAAAATTCGACCTCGAATTTGTAAATTCTTCCTCAACCATCTCACCTCCATGATATGGAATTAAATGTTTGACGTTAAAAACATCAGAAGTATAAACATCATCTGGTAACTTTAATCGATAAGCATTCTCATTGATTTTCTTCAAAACTTCAATTGGACCAATTTTTCGTGCCCTCAACTTGTTATAAGCACCCACCGGAAAACGATCCTTTGTTAATACGGCATAAACCAAATCACCTTCCTTAAATTCAACATTTCGACGTTTCAAATCTGCAAACTTCTTATATTTCTCATTCGATTTCTCCAATCGTTCCTGAACGGTTCTATGACATTCAGTCAGCTCATCAACAAAATCAGTAGCTCGTTTAACTGTTCTCTTTGACTGTGGTACAGCTGCTAAATCCAATGGCCCCCTGGGTAAATTTGAATAAATAATCTGAAACGGACTGAATCCTGTGCTTCGATTTACTGCATGATTATGAGCAAATTCTGCCTGGCATAGTTTCATGTCCCAACTTCTCAAATTATCCTGTACAAGACATCGCAACAAATTTCCCAATGACCTGTTAACAACTTCTGTCTGCCCATCGGTTTGTGGATGATAAGCACTGCTAAACTTCAGTTTCGTTCCCACCATCTTCCACAAACTCAACCAAAAGTGACTCAGAAAACGAGTATCTCGGTCAGAAACAATAGATTCTGGTAAACCATGAAGTCGATAAATCTCCTTGAAAAATAGCTGTGCGACTCGAACTGCATCTGCTGTCTTCTTGCAAGCAACAAAATGTGCCATCTTTGAAAACCTGTCCACCACAACAAATATCGAATCATTTCCCCTTTGAGTTCTCGGCAAACCCAAAACGAAATCCATGCTGATATCAACCCATGGCTTAGATGGTACTGGTAACGGCATATACAACCCTGCATTCGTTGCTGTCCCTTTTGAAACTTGGCAAATATGACATCGCTCCACGAATCTTTCAACCTCTTTCCTCATCGACGGCCAAAAGTAAGACTGCGAAATCAACTGTAAAGTACGATCACGGCCAACATGTCCTTCCTCGTGCAATTCCTTCACAATCTTCATCCTCAAACTACAGTCCGGAATACATAAACGATTTCCTTTAAACAGAAAACCATCAACTAACATGAATTCATCGGTACTCCCATCCTTCACTTTTTCAACATATTTCACAAAGTAAGGATCTTCTTCAATCATCTCTGGCAACATTTCAAACCCCGTCACTTCCACCTTCATTGTCGTCAGTAAATGACTCCTCCTACTTAAAGCATCAGCTACTCGATTGGTCACCCCAGATTTGTGCTTAACGACAAAAGTAAACTGCTGTAAATATGCAATCCATGATGCATGTCTTGCTGAAATCTTATCTTGCCCCTGTAAATGTTTCAAAGCTTCGTGATCAGTGTACAGAACAAATTCCTTCTGAAATAAGTAATGTCTCCAATGCTTAACAGCCTGAACAACAGCATAAAATTCAACGTCATATGTACTGTATCTGATCTTTGCCCCTGACAGTTTCTCACTAAAATAAGCAACTGGCTTTCCATTCTGGCTCAGAACTCCTCCAATTCCAACCTTCGAAGCATCAGTATGCAATTCAAACAATAACTGAAAATTAGGTAGAACAAGAATTGGTGCAGACGTCAACAATTCCTTGATCCTTTCAAAGGCAACCCCCGCTTCCTCTGACCACACCAACTGTTTACCCTTCATGCAATCAGTCACTGGAGCCATCACGCTACTGAAGTGTGGTATGAACCTTCGGTAGAATGACGCTAGCCCATGAAAACTTCTCACTTCTGTAATTGTCTTTGGCTGTGGCCAATTCTTGACTGCTTCAACTTTGCTCTGGTCAACTTGAATACCTTTCCCTGAAACAACATACCCCAGGAATAAAACACTAGGTGTCATAAACACACATTTCTTTGTAGCAGCATAAAATTGTTCTTCACGAAGAATAAACAACACTTCTCTCAGATGTAGAACATGTTCCTCCGTACTCCTGCTATAAATCAAAATATCATCGAAATAAACCACGACGAACTTTCCAATGAGTGGTCTAAAAATTTGATTCATCACCCGCATGAATGTACTAGGTGCATTAGACAAACCAAATGGCATAACCAACCATTCGTACAACCCCTCTCTAGTTTTGAAAGCTGTCTTCCATTCGTCTCCAGGTCTGATACGAATTTGATGATAACCACTCTTCAAATCAATTTTCGAGAATATAGTTGCCCCACTCAACTGATCCAACAAATCATCCAACCTCGGCATAGGAAATCTGTAACGAACAGTGATCTTATTCAAAGCTCTACTATCAGTGCACATTCTCCAAGTTCCGTCCTTCTTTGGTACTAACAATGCAGGTACAGCACACGGACTCAAACTTTCCTGAATACGACCCTGTTCAAGTAATTCTTCCACCTGCCTTCTCAATTCCTCATGTTCCTTCGGACTCATACGATAATGTGGTCGATGTGGTAACACTGCTCCCGGAACAAGATCAATTTGATGTTGAATGTCTCTAAGTGGCGGTAACTTCTTAGGCAACTCCTCTGGAAAGACATCTTCAAATTCTTTCAAAATTGGCTTTGCTGCTTCTGGGATTTCAACTTCTTCACTACTCTCTCTTCCAATCAACAAAAACACTTCAGGTTCTTCCTCCACTTCCTTGACAAACTCCTTCAAAGTCAACAGAGTTTTCAATTCTTCAATCTCTTCTAGTTTGCTCTCCTTCTGTTGCTGTCTCTTGGGAACCAAAGTGATTTTAGTACCCTCGAACATGAAACTGTAACTATTGGCACGACTGTCATGTTGAACTGCTCTATCAAACTGCCATGGTCTGCCCAGCAACAAATGACAAACATCCATATCCACAATATCACACCAAATTTCATCTTTGTACTTCTTCCCAATAGAAAAATTAACACAAGCTCTTCGACACACTTTCACTTCACCACCCTTCCTTAACCATGCTAGCTTGTACGGTTTAGGATGCTTCTCAGTTTTCAAGTTCAATTTCCTCACAGCCTCTGTAGAAATAATATTATCGCAACTTCCAGCATCAATAACGAACTTGCAAACTTTTCCCAGAATAGTACATGTCGATTGAAAAATATTGCTTCTCAGCCAACTACAATCCTCCTCTTGCTTTGGTGTCAAACAACTTCTCCTCATCATAAGATTACATCCTTCATCTCCCGACACTTCTTCTTCCTCCTCAACATAAGGTACATTTGAATACTCTGCCTCCTCACCATCATCTGCCTCAACCTCTGCAACCATGGTTCTCTTCTTCGGCTTCGGACATTCGTTGCTTTTGTGACCCAACTCCTGACAATTATAACATTTGAAAACACTACTAGCCTTCGCCTTCTCAACCTCCTTGACCACTGGCTTTGTAACAGGTTTAGGAACATTAGAACTTCCGCCAACACCCCTTGCTTGATTATTGGAATTAGTAAACACACCACCTCCACGCCTTCCTTGTTTCTCCCAAGCTAACGCTTTCTGATGTGCCTCTGCTACTGATCTAGGATCAAACATATTAACCATATCTTGGATCTGCATTCTCAAGCCCCCAATGAATCTAGCAGTTAGCTGTTCTTCTGTTTCCATGATATCATTCCTGGCGATGAGTTGGTAAAATTCATCAGCATAATCACTAACAGATTTTGTCCCTTGCCTCAGATTCTGCAACCTCTGGTACATAAGTGATTGGTAGTTATAAGGCAAAAATGTAGATCTCATCAACTTTTTCATCTTCTCCCACGATTCTATCTTTGACTTCCCCATTCGTTCTCGAGTAAGTTTAGTTTGCTGCCACCACGCCAAAGCTCTCCCCCTCAACCTAGTAGTAACCAACTTCACCCTTCGATTCTCCGGCACCTCCTTGAAATCAAAGATTTCCTCCACATTAGACAACCAATCTAAGAACTCCTCAGCAACCATCCCGCCTTTAAACTCCGGAATCTCCATTTTCATACCCGACTCCCAACGACGGTCATCCTCCACATCACGGTAAGAATTTCGAACTTGGTCTCGATCTCGATAATGAATACTTGCTCTATCACCCTCTTCAACAAAATCAAAGGTACGCCTACATCGATCTCGACTAACATCATCCCTTCTCTCATGCATGCTTCTTTGACTATGTCCCTCTTCATCTCTATATACTTCATGGTCAAATTCTCGATGACTTCTTCTTTCTTCATGTGCATAGTCATGATGATCTCTTCGTGATGAAATTGATGTTTCTCTTCTATCTCTACAAGAATGTGGTGATACCCTCCTCGCTTCCGTAACCAATGGCGAAACTCGGTTTCCTCCATGGTTCGAGTTTGGTGATCTCCTCCTTTGATTCAAATCATTCATCAATCTCTCCAATTTACCAATGCCTTCATCAAATTTTTCATTAATACGTTGTTCCATAAGCTCGGCTTCTTCTCTACGATACAAAGCTTCAACGTTTTGATGACGATTAGCTCTCCTTGGTGGCATGGTTAAAATTTTCACAAACTTCAACAAATTGAACACAATACTTCAAAATTTCACACGATAAGGCAATCTAGGCTCAACTGTCTCGGCAATGCTTGTCTCGGCCTTGACTCTTCACAACTTTGCTTGGCTCGGTCAAGACTTGCCTCGGCTCACTCCAAAACCTTCAAAACTTTGGCGCGCAAATCACCAATTCAAAATCCAAACAAAATCCAACTCCTCGATCCAAAATGAAATGGATCAAACTCTCCAAACTTGATGCAACTTCAATATGAACACGATGAACTACTTCAAACTTCAAAAACTTGGCTCCAAGAATCAAACTTAGCTATGATTGGCTAAGTATGGCTCTGATACCAAACTGACGCAGCGGATTAATCAAACAAAACTTCAATCGATGGATTGTAGCAATCGGTGAGTTGAAGATACCAAAAATGCCCAAGTTCGTTGATCCAAAGATACCGAACTCTAGCTATCTCAAACACGTTGATAGCGCACTATACCGTGTTCAAAGATCTACGATTCTTCGCACGTTGATCTAGCGCACTAGATTCCGTGAATCGGCTTCAACAAACGTGGATTCGAGCGCACTCGAACGGCGTAAGTGGAGATAGGAGATTACACTCAACTACCAATTGGTATGAAAGCACAAAGCTAACAAAAGAGAAATTTTATTCAAAATCAACAACCACAAAATGTACAACACACGCGCTATTTATAGCTTTCACAACTCAACACACACAAACCCTCACCTGACTCTTAGGTCGGCGACGACTTACGACCTAACTTAGGTCGCGGCCGACTCAACACAAGGCAGCTCAACTCCAGAACGACTCAACCCTGGCCGACTTAACAAGCATGACCTTCATACATCATCATATGACCTTAAGACGACTCACCATAGGTCGTATGCGACCCAACACTTCATATACATGACCGACTCAACATTACCCCTAGGTCGGTAACGACCTAAAATACAACACTCACAACCCATAGGTCGGTAACGACCTAAAATGCAACACGATCCACTACATACCGACTTAAAACTCACGACATACGACTTACAACATACAACAGTACACGACTCATCACAACAAACGACTCACGACTCATACTAGGTCGGCAACGACCTACGACTCACGACTCATAACTTCAGCGACTCAACATCCTTCCTTCGACTCAAGCTCCCATCAGTTGAATCCTTCTCCTTCTTGATGCTATCTCGGTCACGACTTATGAATACGTTGGTAAGTCGTGTACGACTCATCAAGTATGCACACTCCAAGTTTCCCTTGAGTCGTAACCCTGTTCCATTATCCCGTATACGACTCAAGCTCGCACGACTCAAACCCGATGCCTCTTTTATGCGGTTCAAATTGTTGTTAACTCGAAACTTGCTATCCCGTGCACCATTAAGTCGGAAACGACTTAACCCTGCCTTCCTAAGTCGCGTACGACTTAACCTCTCTATGAGTCGTGTACGACTCATCCTTGTTAGAAATTTTGGTTGCATTTCTTCTCTGTTCTGAGCTGCATCACTTTCCCATGCTCAAAATCAATCAAACCTCCTCCATACAAAAAATTGGTCAACCTCGCGACGCCGATCATCGGCAATCACCAAAAACACCCAAAACGTTCAACCTCAAAATTCACAAGAGTTGACCAACTAAAAATTACAAAATGCATATCAAAATTCATGATTTTCCATCGTGATTACATGCATGTAATTCAAATTAGAATTTAAGATAGTTGGTTTTTAACAAAAATTCTAATTTCACTATTAATTCCTTATTTATAGTTATTTGTTGCATTTTAAATTCTGAAACTATTTTTAAAATTAACAGCAAACAACTTCTATTAAATCATCAATGTCAAATAAGGGTGTAACTGGGAGATTTGGATTTTTGAAGTGAAATATGTTCTTAAAAAAAACAGAAAACAGAGTTTTCTCAAATATACAAACCCATTTCACATATGAGTATATATCTATAAATTTAACAATATGAATACTGAAGATTTCATGGAACATCAAGATAAATTCTCAGATCATCACATGCATGATATTTAAAATCCAGATCAAAATATTTTAAAAAAAAATTACTCACCATATTTTTAAGAAGAGCAGTTTTGATTCTTTTTTTCCAGGCTTGAACAAATAATCTGAAAAATGCTTTGATGTTGAAAATCTTATTGCATGCCTCAATCTGATGTTTTAAAATGTTGGAATTGATCTTGAACTCCTCTTTTAAGTTGCAAGTTGAAGTTGCTATGGAAAACCTTTTTGCCTATTTGAATATCAAGTTTCAGGTTTTTGAAAATGATTTTCTGTTTTGAGCTTTAGATTTGGAATCATTGAATTTTGGGTTTGAGAAGTTTTTAAACTTGAAATCATCTTTGTTCGGCTGAGAAACAAGTGTCTTCATTCATTTTTTTTAATTTTAATAAACATTACATAATTAAATTTAAAATAAACTTATGTAATGTTTATTAAAATTAAAAAAAATGAACGAAGACACTTGTCACTAACATATTTTAAAACGTTACAAGTATTAAAGATATTTCATCTTAGATTTACAAGTGTTCAATTTCCTTAAATAAAGTCATTTAAGTTATATATGCATTATGAAATATTTATATGCATTAGTGAAATGTTTTTATGATAATAAGCTTTTGAATTTTAAAAAAATATACAATTATGAAATCTTTGTAAAATTTTATTTTATAAATAGCTTACTTTTTATATCAAATAAATGTATTATATATTTTAAAACAATTGAATTAATCCAAAATAGCTTTTGAAAAATATTGAATTTAAAAAAAAAAGCTTTAAATTACAATTCATACATATATAAGTTATCTATAGATTAAATTAAATTTCAAAACAACATCAAATTATAACATATACATACATATATATTACAATTTGAAAATTCATCTTTTATTTAAAACAAAAGATTTTCCTATTCACAATATATATCAAATATATATATATATATATTATAAATAGAATAAAAATTTATTAGCTTTGAAAAGTAAATCTTATACATTTTGAATTGTTAGAAAGATATTGATTAAAATTACCAAATGAAATATTTATTAACCTTTAAAAGGATTAAATTTACAAATTTAAATTAAAATTATATAGAAAAATTATCAGATAAATTTAATTATTAATACAGATTATTAAATTAATATTGCCTAAAATTCTGGGTCGTCACATTTCTCCCCCCTTAAAAAAATTTTGTCCCCGAAATTTAAAAGCAAGGGTAATTTGATAACCCAGCAAAGATCTCAATTTCAATCAGCAAAGCATACCTATCATCCAGTTACTAACAACCAAAGCAAACAATCAAACAAACATACCTAACTAATTATCCTGACACAAATCAGAATAAATCTCAAATACTATCTAGAGTTTCCCAAGTATAAATCACCGGGAGACTCGCTCTACAGAAGCTAAACAAACTACACCACCAAAATCCAGAGCTCCCTCAACTCTAGATCCACTAATCTGAACAGAAAATCAGACTATACTCAAGTCTAGCTCAACTTCCAAATCCAACTAAACTGCAGATTCCATAACCAATAATGAATCATACATGTATTCCCTCAGAGATACGTGAAATACAATGAATTCCAGCTATCCAAACTGGCAATTCAATCTTATCCTATCAAAACACAGATAAGAAATGCTAAATACCTCAGAACTAACCATCCAATTACTGTTCTCTTAACCAGAGAAATTTAAACAACAATGAAGACTCCAACTTGAATTCCAAACTCCTTATCTTATATCAGCATAACTCAACAGACAATCTTGGGCTGCCAATCTTCCTCCTGATCAGCTCAACCTATGCTGATGCTTCCAGAAATAACTAGACCAAAGCAAACCAGTTTATGGATCATATCCAATAGAAAAGTCTTCCAAGATCCTCGAAATCCAAAACACAAGATCTACTTCTCAAGCAATAGCGAACTGAACTTACTTACTTCCTTGCACAGCTGCTACCTTGCTTCCGCTGCACAACTCTGATTCTGAAATAGATGAGAATACTGTTGATGAACACGAGTACAAACTTACCCAATATATCCGGGAACTTTGTTCATCAAATCCATAAAATCTGAATGACCCATCTGACTCGGTCACACAACCTTATAGCAGAATCTAACTCAAAAACTAGATCTGACCAATCCAAATCCCAAAAAAAAATGCTGAGCTGTTACACCAACTCTTCTTCTAGGCTAACCACAAAAATTGCTTCTGGAACCAAAACAATAAAAAACTTAACTCCAGATACAGACAAACTTCTGATTACCTCAGTAGCTCCTACTTCCACATGAGAACCCTCAGTCTCAAACAAAAGATTGCCCAAGAAAAATATTCAAATTAATCGCTAGTCACTTTTACGATCCTACCTAGTTCGGATTCCAAAGAAACTGACCTCTCTTTACCAATTAGAACAACCTTAAGCTTTTCCAAACAAGGTTAACCTTTCAAGAATACCTTCACCGTTTACCCGGACTGCTGCAAGAAGAACCACAAAGATTCCAGAACTATCGGAGAAATGGCCACACTGCTTCTTCCAAACTCTACCTCGATGATACTGTAGAGCTAAAAGACCTTCTCGTCAGCACACCGAACACTTCGAGTTGCACTGCTACCACAACTAACCAAAGACTTCTAATCCAAAAGCTCCTCGAAAACCAAAATGATCAACAAACTACACAACGAACCTTCGAGATGGCAGACATCCTCTCAAGAAATCCAGGCTCCAAACCAAGCATCAACATCTCTCTCTCCTTAAGAAATGACAAATGAGACCATGCCGAAGTGAAGCAACTCATAGACCTTAGGCTCATATTCCAAAACAGACAACCTCCATGCTAAAGATCCAGACAACTTCTACACAGATGAATCTTCCCTGCAGCAGGTAAAGACTGCTCCTCAACTACTTCTAAAACTTCTTCAAGAGAAAACATCTTCAGAAATATCCATGGATACTGCATCTCAACACGTAGTTATCAAGATATCATCACTTACTTCTGCACTTCTGACAGATCCAAACTTACACTTCACAGATAAACTCCGAATCTTTAAAATATTTCCTTCAGATATTAGAGAAATCCTTACTCCAAACTAAACTCACTCGAGATGGTATTATGTCTACAGTCTCGACAAATAAACATTCAACCTCAAACATATGGACCTCTTCCATCAGTGGTAGTCGTGTTACACACACACACCACTGCTCCATCTACCTTTAAAATATATGTTGGAAAATCAGAACAGGTAACCCAACAAATCAGGTAGATATTGATATATATATAGTTATATATAAAAATAACAAGTATGCTCTCTGAAGAAAGACACCACTCCAGAGCCTACGTATTCACTCAACCTAATGCTCTGATACCACCTGTAGCGACCCAACTTCCTAACACCATAAAGTCGCATCACTAATTAAGAAAGAAAGGGATAGAAGAAGAAAAGATAAGAAAGAAGAAACACAACAACATCAGATAACTCATAGCGGAACGAATGAAATATAATATATCACTTAAAATATTACATAGTATCATATTACATCAGAGTACACAACTTATTCAGCACATATTAGACAGTTATAAACATCTGTCTAACTATATAACTCAAGTACACAAGCTACAGATATCATACAAACACAGCGGAACCATAATATATCTACACGTGGAAGCCTCCTACTCCAAATCTCCTCCAGATTTTGTCAAGCTAACCTGAATAACTCGACTACTCATACATAATATGAGTACCCAAGAGTTTAATAAAACAGAAAATAAACACTCGGGTCAGACAGGGGTCTGGTATGAGTAAACGAGTTAAAATTGCTTAACTTTAGAAAATCCCTTGAAACGAAAAGGTATCACGTTAGACTTCCCACACATAAACATGGAAAAGTTTTTACCTTACGCTAACCAAAACATTTGATAGGAAATCCAGTGATATTATTATATAGTGTCTAGGGTTTTCAAGTAAATAAGAAATAGCCGAAATTGTTACATCTATTAAATTCCAGCTACTAGCCACAAAAGTGGGTAATACAAACAAAACCGTAGGGTCTCGTAGGAAGAATGGGTTTCCATCAATGGAAGGGCTACCGGGGTACCGCCCGTCACAGTACCTGGCCTAGATCACAGTATCGAGGATTACGCCTAATCCCCTGCATCACAAAGCCGGAACCATTCCTTACTGAACAGTCTCAAGTAAGATCACCCCGTGGTTGGCGCGACCAACCACCCACTAAGCGGAAATAAAAAGGGACATCTAGACATGAATGACCTCACCCTGAAATGGGTGCTACCCACCTAGCCTTGCTGCACCTCCCCGTTTTAGCCATTCACGGTTGATGAGGCTTGAGGCTGCGATTACCTTTATAGAACACATCTATCTTAGAATGCTCATCGTCCACCGGACGATGTTCTGAAAGCATTCAATCCATACAAGTTCGTTCCGGGATCGAACGAAACCGAAGGCACTATCTCGTTGCATTCATTTTGGAATCACCATCAGAGTCAACGACCATAGCCCTTGCACTCTAAATTACCATCTCGAATCTATAAGTACTACCTCCGTCAAACTTATCACGGAATCATCCCAGAGTTATACTGACATATAGTTCTTATACTCCGAGTCTTCACTAAGCTCCACTTGGATTCACGACCTAACGTTTAATTTGGATCGATGTGGTTTTCAGATATCCAAATATGGAAACCCGATCCCGGTCTCACTGAAACCAAACGCCATTTTAATGTCCAAGTTGTTTAAGGGTTTAAACAATTAAACTTATATTCAGGATGATATAAACAGATAGATGAATCACATTATCACAATAGATAATTCAAATCAACCCTTCATCTCACAAAGCATCATATCACATATCAGAGATATCATAATCATCCAGTATCAACCAATCACCCAATATTAATCATCCAATATCAATCATTCATCCATAAACAGAATTGATTAACTCTTAATCAATTGGATTTACCTTAAATCCTTCTTCATTTATTTATTCTAATAAATAAATTAATCATCTCTTAATGATCTTCCTTAATTAATCTTCCTTGATTAATTATACTTTAATTAGATTCAAGTAGCTATCCTTAACCATATACAGTAATTAACCTTTAATTAATTAATTACAATAATTAATGATCCTTCACTTACTTCCATTACTTAATCAATGATAATTAATTACATTAAACCTCAATTAATTAATCACACTTTAATTAATCACTTTAATTAATCGACCTTGATTAACTCATTAATTATATAAACTAATAATCCTTATTGATTAATAATCCCTTTAATTAATTAAATAATTAAATTGTAATTAATCATCTCATTAATCATAAACAGTAATTAACAACTTATAATCACTTATCTTAATTAATTAACTTCTTAATTAATTATATTAATCCTTTAATTAATTAATCTAATTAATTAATCTTTAATTACTTCATTAAGTAATCAATTAATTAATAATCCTTAATTAATTACTTTATTAATTAATTACATTCTTAATTACACTTAGTATTTAATCTTAAATTAATCTCATTCATTAATTAATTAATCATATTAATTAATTAACTAAAATTAACTAAGTACTTAACCCTTAATTACTTACATAAGTAATTATCTTCTAATTACTTCCATTAGATGATTACTCTCTTAATTAATTACTTTAACAAGTAATTAATCACATCATCAAATAATTCTTAATTCTTTAATTATTTAGTTACTCCATAATTAATTAACTTCAAAAACAATTATATTCATCAATTCCTTAATTTATAACATCAAGTGATTATCCAATAATCACTTCCACTCTAATTACTTCCATAAGTAATTATTCCTTAATTACATTTAATAACTAACCATCAGATACTTCCTTAAGTAATTACACTTAATTAATTCATAATTAAGTGATTATTTAAAATTTAAATAAATAATTAACTAATCATTTAAAATTAATTAAATAATTAACTAACTTTTTATATTTAAAGAATCTCCTTAATTAATTAAGAAAATCATTCATCTTAATTAATCTCTTTACTTATTAACAAACAATATTTAATTAAGTATCTGTAAGTTCATAACAAAATAATTCAACCTTGTTTATCTTCATAAATAAATTATTTGAATTAATTAAATTTTAATAACTTAAAAGTCAAGTTATTTTATTGGTTACAAAATTATAACCTTAACCTTATTTTGAAATGAAGCATTAAGAAATCAAGTTTAAAATTTAAAACACTTCAGCCATCTAATTCAAACCTATTCATTTTCAACATAATTTGAAAACATTGTTATTAAAACATTACTTTAAGATTTACTTAAAGACTTTGATTAATATTTATATTCAAAACATTCCTCATTTAAATTTAAAATTCAAATTTAATCAAGTTAAATTACTTTCAAAAGAAACCATCTTAAACAAATTTAAATTTAAAATAAATTCAATCAATACCCTTTTTTAAAAGTTTAACTTTATTTCAAAACAACAAACTCTAACTTGTAAACTTATTTATTTTATAAAACTTGTTTATAATTTATTACTTGATCTATACTTATTCCAACTATAGTTTAAATCTGCACTTTAACATGATATAGTATTAAACCGAAAGCCCACAAACAAAAATACTCGAGTTCGAAACCCAACTCCCACGAGCCAGTCGCGAGTCCTAACTCCGTGTTTCTCTTACTTCGAGTCATCTTCGAAAAATCACGAGTGCTACCCCGAGCGACTCCTTCTTCCCCACAACAAAAACTCTACCTGGTACTAACCCGTGCACGGTGCACATGCACTAGCATCGCCGGCCACCACAGGTCGTCACGACCATCGCCTACGATCACCCAAACGCACACGAACATAAATAAAAATCCAGATCCAACAAATAAAAATCGAATCGAAATTCGACCATTACGCTCGAAACTGCAGAAACTCAAACCGCCAAAAAACCCCAATGTCGACCATCTCATCGCCGATGATCTTCGCCGACCACACCATTGAAACGCCACGTCCACGAGCTACATCACCCCCAAACGCGAACAACTCCGGTCAAATAACCAAGTCGCGACAGTCAAACCCAGTCAAAATCAAACTTAAACCCTATTTCGATCAAATCTACTCAATTCGGCCTCAAGAAAAATCCAATTGTATTTTTCCCATGCTCACAATCAATCAAACCTCCTCCATACCAAAAATTGGTCAACCTCGCCATGCCGATCATCGACAATCACCAAAAACACCCAAAACGTTCAACCTCAAAATTCACAAGAGCTAACCAACTAAAAATTACAAAATGCATATCAAAATTCATGATTTTCCATCATGATTACATGCATGTAATTCAAATTAGAATTTAAGATAGTTGGTTTTTAACAAAAATTCTAATTTCACTGTTAATTCCTTATGTATAATTATTTTTTCATTTTAAATTATGAAACTATTTTTAAAATTAACAACAAACAATAACAAACAACTTCTATTCAATCATCAATGTGAAATAAGGGTGTAATTGGGAGATTTGGATTTTTGAAGTGAAATATGTTCATAAAAAAAACAGAAAATATAGTTTCCTCAAATATACAGACCCATTTCACATATGAATATATATCTATAAATTTAATAATATGAATGCTGAAGATTTCATGCAAAATCAAGATAAATTCTCAGATCATCACATGCATGATATTTAAAATCCAGATTAAACTGTTTTTTAAAAAAATTTACTCACCATATTTTTAAGCAGAGCATTTTTGATTCTTTTTTCCAGGCTTGACAAAATAATCTGAAAAATGCTTTGATGTTGAAAATCTTATTGTATGCCTCAATTTGATGTTTTAAAATGTTGGAATTGATCTTGAACTCCCCTTTTAAGTTGCAGGTTGAAGTTGCTATGGAAAACCTTTTGCCAATTTGAATATCAAGTTTCAGGTTTTTGAAAATGATTTTCTGTTTTGAGCTTTAGATTTGAAATCATTGAATTTTGGGTTTGAGAAGTTTTTAAACTTGAAATCATGTTTGCTCAGCTGAGAAATAAATGGAAGAAGAGATGAAAAAGATTATTTTAAATTGAATTATGTAATGTTTATTAAAATTAGAAAAAATGAATGAAGACACTTGTCACTAACATATTTTAAAAAGTAACAAGTGTTAAAGATATTTTATCTTAGATTTACAAGTGTTAAATTTCCTTAAATAAAGTCATTTAAGTTATATATGCATTATGAAATATTTATATGCATTAGTGAAATGTTTTTATGATAATAAGCTTTTGAATTTTAAATAAATATACAAGTATGAAATCTTTGTAAATTTTTATTTTATAAATAACTTACTTTTTAAATCAAATAAACGTATTATATATTTTAAAACAATTGAGTTAATCCTAAATTAGCTTTTGAAAAATATTTAATTTTAAAACAATGCTTAATTGCAATTCATACATATATAAATTATCAATAGGTTAAATTAAATTTCAAAACAACATCAAATTATAACATATACATACATATATATTACAATTTGAAAATTCTCTTTTATTTAAAGCAAAAGATTTTCCTATCCACAATATATATCAAATATATATATATATTATAAATAGAATAAAAATTTATTAGCTTTGAAAAGTAAATCTTATCCATTTTAAATTGTTAGAAAGATATTGATTAAAATTACCAGATTAAATATTTATTAACCTATAAAAAGATTAAATTTACTAATTTAAATTAAAACTATGAAGAAAAGTTATCAAATCAATTTAATTATTAATACAGAATATTAAAATGATATTGCCTAAAATTCCGGTCGTCACATTTTGTGTCACAATGATCATTTGTGTAGTCCTTGAGTATTATCATGCTTTGAGTAATTTTGGTTGTATTGACTGTATTGACCATTTGAACCTGTACTTGTATTCATTTGAGCTTGAGTCCATTGTGTAGCCTGGTTGACTTTTGTAGTTCACTGGTCTTGATTAATGTGTATACATACATACATGTATGTATATAGGTGTATGTTAGCCTGTGTTTTGAACTTTCATTTTGAACTTTGGTTTGTGTTTGAGAACTTTAACTCTATAGCTTGATGTCTACCTGCTTATGGTTCTATTGATGATGCTATGCACTATATATACATGTTCCATTTTATTTCACTTGAGTTTAACCCGGCTTTTTATTTGGGTTTGACCTTGTGCTCACCTTTCTCTATAATTGTATCAAGTGTATATAGGTGTGCACGGCCTTATGGCATGTACAATGATACACTGTGCATGTCATAAGCTGATCGTGTATGATGGATTCAAAAATTAAATGATGATGAACAACCGAAATAACTGATGCAAATAAAATTTTCAAAACCACATTTTATTTTATACTGCAAAAATAATTTCTTTTCAATTTTACTGCGTAAAATTTATTTTTGCACATTGCTCAGATGCTGGATTCAATCTAGAATGAAGTTGAAGATAAATTATGAGTGAGTGAGCGATATGTAGTGAGGACATTTGTAAACGAAAGATTGTGATGTAATTGAATTTGTATTGTAATCAAAATTGTATATGTACAGTGAGATCTTGAATTTGCACTATTCAAAATTGTAATAAATATTTATTTGAATAAAATAGCTGTTTGAATTTAAGTTCCGTGTTTTTTATTTTATTCACCAAATATTTATTTAATTTTGTGAAAAGTAAAATAGTACATTAACAAATACATTTAAACGAATATATATATATATATATATGTTTATTATCATCAAACGAAAATCATATACTCGCATATTCAAAAATTAACACTTGTTCATGCATGAGATTATAAATATACAAATGTCATTTACATCAATTTTTATGTTTAAATCCTACACTCATTTCAATTTATAAACTTTGTTTTAAACCCTTATATTATTATATTTACATATGTATATTTTAAAACATTTATCCATTCTTGTTTTGTATTTTGTATTTGTATATTAAATTTATTACTTATACTAAATTCAAATCATAACTTTCAAATACATATATATTTTCTTATATTTGTAACATTAAAGAATATAATTTAATAATTAATTAAACACTAATATACAAATACTTATCTATTTGAATTTAATTTTTTTAAATAACTTCTGGAAAAATTAAATTCAAAATACAACTTCTAAAACATTTATATAATTACATACATATATACATATACATATACATATATATATATATATATATTATACATATATACAAAATTTGAAAACAAACTCTTATTAACATAAAAATATAATTCTAAATCCTATTCATTTTTAATACATTTTGAATTTCCAAATCAAATTTTATTTACAATCCAATTCTATTTGAAATATTTATTTTGAGTTTCAAATTCAAATTTCAATTAGAAATCAATATATATATATATATATATATATAAACCAACAAATATTTTATTTTGGAAAAACTCCATTTAATTCACAATTAAATTACAAAAAATAAATTAATTATCAAATTAAACTTGGCTAAAATCCGAGAATGTTATAGATTTCCCCTTTAAGAAAATTTCATCCTAAAAATTTGCTAGGGAGACAACAAAGTACAGATGAAAGATAGAGAAATATCTTTTCAGATTAAACTGATTATCTATTCTACATTTGGCTTACCAAATAAGAATATCATCAATAAATATGAGAACAAACTCATTTAATACTACACAAGATACTCGGGTTACCAAATCTACGAAATAAACAGGGGCATCGGTTAGTTCGAAGAACAACTAACCATTCATAGAATATATCTGGACCTAAAAGAACAGACAAATAGATTCAATCTTCCATAACCCTCAAACACTATGTATGGATTCCAAACTCAGGTCGGAATACCTCATAGTTTACATCGGCTTATCCCTCTTCGGACTTTGATTCTCACAAGAAATTACAATAGAATTTCAAATTTGGTTTTAATTGAAATCGTTCTATCGATACAAATTATCATATTTTATTCATCAAATTTATTTAAAATTTCAAATTCAGCAAAGTTAAAAGGAAAAGCTGATAAGAAACCAATGAAGAGAATACGAAATAGAAAAGATTCGTAGGGCCATCGCCTCACCAAAGCTTCTCCATCGAGTTGTCACGAAGCAATCAAAGAATTTGAAATCGAATGATAATCAAAAGGGATTGATAGAAAAAGATTGTTTCCTTGTCGTTGCATGGTATCGACCATTTTTAGTGGTATTTCCATGTCCCCTATCCGTCCTCTTCTTGCACTCATACTCACTATCAATAGATAGCATGAGAATTTACTAAGGCACACGGACAAATATCTTAGGGATATACTCATTCTAGGTTATACTTCACCCTATCTCTAATGATTTACCTAATGTGTTATACTCCAATAGCTAAAGTTCAACCTTTAGTTCTGAGACCAAATGTGACGACGTGGATTTTCACGTTCAAAAATTGACACCCATACTTCACTCGTATTTGAATGCCGCAGATTCGATCGTTCAAATCCGATTCGCTGGAGCTTTTAACACATTAAGTACAACAACCAGAGGAAGAAAATGAATAATATCATTGATATACAACAGTGAATTACAATAATGATACAACAAGAATTAATCAATATTATAAGAGATACAAGGTATAGCAGAAAGAAATAACTCCAAAATTTTCATTATTATGTAATATGGTTTTGTTTATATAACCACATCAAAATTTTCAGATGGTCGAATATTCGACCTGTCATTGGTTTCCTCTATAATCAACCATTATTGAAATAATTACTGAATTAACAACCTTGATATCATTTTTAAAAATAATGTTGCTTTGTTTCAAAAAAAATTTCTTTAGCAATCAAAGTTTAATATTGATAGTATAAAAAGAAATCACATTTTGAATTCATTTTAAACCAGGCGGTTCCAGAAACAGGGATGTCTATATATATTTACAGACATGCGTACTCAAGTCTATATGTATATACACATGTAGATATATTCACACAATCGTACCAGCACATATTTCAAATACCAATTTAACACCAATACAACAGGGTCAGGTTTGCTCACTAATTCCTGGAAGAAGACAGAGAAGGATTTTGAGCCTGGAATTTGAAATCTTGATCAAGATGAATTTGCATTTGATTTGCTTTGCAGGCTTTTGATTTTTATGTTTTGATTCTGATCTGTTGGATTCTATAGTACTTTATTTTGAATTCAGGAATGTTATGTCAATAATTGCTTGCTTCAAAATTATTTCAAGCTTTTAATCCTTCCTTTGTTTTCAGGTTTGAAGCTTTAGTTTGATTTTCTGAGTTTTGAAATAGGTTTCTATTTTTTGATCTCGTTTGAGTTTTACTGGCTGTAGCTTGAATTTTTTTTCTCGGGTTTGTGGTTTTGAAAATAAAGAACAAAGAATGGGAGAAAGAGAGGATGAAATTTTTATATAACTTTATTTCTAAATCATTTATTGATTTTCTCTAAAATAAAAACTAGAATGACACTTGTTATCACATAAAAACTTTTACTTAACACTTGTTAATTTTATTAACAGATGTTTATGCATGAGATTATAAATGTACAAATGTCATTTACATCAATTTTTATGTTTAAATCCTTCACTCATTTCAAGTTATAAACTTTGTTTCAAACCCTTATATTATTATATTTACATATGTATATTTTAAAACATTTATCCATTCTTGTTTTTTATTTTGTATTTGTATATTAAATTTATTATTTATACTAAATTAAAAGCGTAACTTTCAAATATATATATTTTTTTCTTGTATTTATAACATTAAAGAATACAATTTAATAATTAATTAAGAATTAATATACAAATATATATATATATATATATTTGAATTTATTTATTTTAAATTGCTTTTGAAAAAATTGAATTCAAAATACAACTTCCAAAACATTTATATAATTACATATATATTGTAACAACCCTGTATTTGTGATAATTTTAGTTGTTTATTCTAATTATTTAAATTGGAGCTCCTGATTCAAAAACTTTATTATATTTATTAAAATGGATAAATTTTGTTATTTTAAGATTATATTTTTATTTTTGTGTTTGTTATAATTTCAAACCTGAATAAATAGAATATTTTTCAGAAAAGTGGATTTTTGGTCAATCTGGCCAGACTTTGACTTTTAAATTTAAAATATAAATATTTTATTTCTTGAATTTTATCTTTCATTATGAAAATACTTTAAATTTCAAGAATCTGCTTTTCATTTTGTTGAAATCCGATTTATATTGTGAAAGTTATGTTTTGTTACAATATTGTATGTAAATAGATTTATTAAATAAAATTGTTTGTTTTAATTTATATAAATAATATTTCTATTTGTCAAATCTTGTTCTAATGTGTATATATGTGTGTAATATGACATGTGAGGTATATATTTTATTTTAAATATTTTTTTAAAGTGATGTTATAATTTTTCCAAAGTTTGTTGTATTTATTTTCAATTTTTATAACATGGTTTCTATTTTTAAGCTATTTTCTTAATTTTTTTATATTTATCTAACATTTATTTATTTTTATTCACTCATTATTTTATTGTGTTTTTATTTTATTTATATGCATTTTTCATTTGTTTAAAAATGCAAAAAGAAATAAAGAAATATGAATAGTTTTGAACCTTTCATTTACCATAAACTTTTCATATCCCATTTTCCTTTTCACTCCAAATGCCACTTGCCTTCATTATGACCGACCATATCTTCTTTCTCAGCTGAACACCCTTCATTTTTCACAAACATAAAGTTTCTGAAACCCAAAATTTTTGGCCTCCATCACCTGAGAAAATTTTTTGGTAAATATTTCACTTTTTTCATTTTTTTCCCTTGTTTGATGCATTCATCTTGCACTTGCTTTCACTTTGGATGTTCGGCCTGTAGCCTTTACCGTCACCACCACCTCCACCACCATCATTCTCAACTGTCATCACCTCCATCTCCTCTGACCTAAATGGCCATGGCTATCCTGGATGAGAAGCTCCACAAAAAATTAGCAAAACATCACCTTAAACATCCAAGCCGACCACCACATGACTCCACCACCTCATACAACCCTTGGCCGACCTTTGCACCACCTTCTCCAGCACCCACTTGACCCAAAGACCTCTACCACATCAGTACCTGACCTCATCAAGCCTGGTCGTGCCAATATATGCCTATGGCCGAACCAAGTGAAAGTGTTTGATTATTTGTTTTTCCTCAATTCTAGCTTGTTTAATGTTTAATTTTGGTTTGAAATCCATGTTATATATTTTGTTTTGTTTTATGTGAGAAGACAAATAGCTTTGGCTTTCCCTCACTCGAATCGTAGTTGTGTTTTCGTGCCTTTTGGATCTTAGTTTGTGTGTTTGGTTGTTATCTCGAGCTTGTAGAGGTGAGTATTTCTGACCAGACATTCTGTATTTACATAATTAATAAATTGACACCATTTGAATCTGTAAATTATATTATTATGTTCCAACTGCTTGTGATATTATTCATATGATGTTCACTGCTGCTATACACCTGTCATATCTATGTTACTGTTATATAATGTCATTCTATTTATTTACATCAGTTTATCACACTACAAGCTCCCTATAAAATAGAATCACTATGGCTTGAAATGATACATACCCGAACAGACTTTAGAATAGGGAAAAATCGTTATGGGCTGAAATGATAGGCCTGAGTGATTTTTATTTATTTCATTTTACTTAGAATTTTGGGTTAGAAATGATAGAACCCGGTTTTCTTTGTAAATTACGGATTGGAATGATATATTATCCGTATCAATTTACTTATGCCAGAAAATTATATACAGACCCATGGTTAATATATGTTTTTCTAAAATTGTTAAAATATGTTAAAAATAAAAATATTATGATATTTTGATTTAAATTTAATTTAAAAATGATTTTTATAAAATATTAGTGATTTTCTACAAGTTAAATAAGTGAAATAAATAAATGGTGGAGTAGAATTTGAAATATAAGTTGGTTTTGGAATTTATGATTTTGTTTGTAAATGTAGTTTAAATTAAGTAAGAAAATATGAAAATTTTATTTTCATTTGAATTTGAAATGATTTTATAAAGTGTTATTGATTTTTCTATAAATTAAAAATAGTTGAACAAATAAATGTTTAAAAATTGAAATTTGAAATATAACTTAAGTTGGAAAATGTGAAATAGGTTCTAAATTTAAAAGTTAAGTTTAAAAAAATAAAATGGAATTTAAATTTAATTTATGAAATGGTAAATTTAATATAAATGCAAAGTATATGACATGTTATAAAATTATACATTGATTTTTCTAAGTTAACTATTAAAATTTGAAAATTATTTATGAAATTGCACTTTATAAAATCATAAATCAAATGGTATTTAAATAATCATTTTAAAGTAAGAAATTATGATTTTTATAAGTTAACAATGATTTAAATTAAAATATAATTTTTTATGAAACTTTATTGAAAACCTTGAATTTTAACTAACAACATTTCTAAAATGCTATCATTTCTTAAGTAAAGGATATTACAACATTTGTAAATGTTGTAGTTAATACAAATGAACTATAAGGAAAAAATGAACTAAGTGCTATTATAGTACTTTGTAAGTGCTGTAGTTGCAGAATTGAACTAAAGCTTTTATTTGAAACTAAAACCTATTACACCATTTTTGTAAATGCTACCTTTGTGAAAATGAATTGTTTTCAAATGCAAATTTACCGTAGCATTTTCTAATGCTGCGAAAGCTAAAATTTCACCATTTTAGTAAATTGAAGTAAATGAATTCTGAAAATGGTAAATTCTGAGAATTGTATATTTGTTTATTAAATATAATAACTTCACTTTTAAATGATTTAAATGGAATTCTTAAATGATTTAAATGGAATATTTAATTGGTTTAATTGGAATATTTAATTGGTTTAATTGGAACATTTAATTGGTTTAATTGGAATATTTGCTTGATATATAAACCATTTTGAAATGTGATTTGTAATGGTATTTAAATTAAATAAAAAAGAATGGGGTTTTGGAAGGATATGATATTTAATATTATAAATGAACTTGAAATGATATTGAATTTTTAAATGATATTTGAGTTAGAAGTATAAAATACCATTTCGAAATTTTAACCACGGGATGCATTTAGTTTATGGTTCAACTGATCCTTAGAGGATGGGCGATCCCAAGCATCCTTTAAGTTATTGTGCATTACTACTACAGTTCACTTGAGTTGGTTTACATTATATAGGTATGCATGTCCTGACTCGAGTGTTGTGTTTTACTTTATGCTCGGGTCAGTCTAAGTATTTACAGCTTAGCTTTGGATTTCTTTTCTGGAGCTAGGAATCGCTGGAGATTTTGCTTATCTAGTTATCTATTCCCTTTCAGTTTATTTGTTCTATTTCAGCTCTTGTATTTGTAAACCTCTATGTATTTGAGATTTCTATTATATATGTTATCAGACTGATATTACGTATTTGTTTTGAGATTTTGTTACAGTAGCTTCATGAACTACTATGGTATTTTAATTTTCGATGCGAGTTATTCCGATATATCTGTGTAAGTGATTCTGTGATTGTTTTCATTTGCTCCAAATTTATTTACAATGCGGTATTTTGAGCAATTCAAGTCAGACATGTGTGGATGCGAATGGCTGAAAATACCGGGTTGTTACATATATATTATATATACGAAATTTGAAAACAAACTCTTATTAACTTAAAAATATAATTCTAAATCCAATTCATAAAAGGCGTTCATGTTCCAGTTCAAGTGTCTTTCGACCTTGACCAACTGGAGTAGCCGAATATAAATCAAAGGAACCAAGTAGATTGACGAAGCAACTAAAACCAGAAACACGGATTCAATCAATTTATTGGAATTGGCAGCTTTAATCAAACAAAGCCTTAATTTCTCGAAGTGGGACGAAGAAAGATTGGCCATAGGATTACACGAGAAATAAAAAAGAGGAAGTCTTCTTTTAATAAAAATTAGGCTGGTTTTATTTTAGTTTGGACTTGGTTAATTAAATAAGGTTTTGTTTTTAGTTTCTTTTTTTTTTGTAATTTTCTTTTAAACTTTTGTAAAATTCTAGTCACGTGACTAGGGACGAACTACAGTGGTTAGTTCAAGAATTCGCAACTCAGTGGCTGAGTTGTGGCAGGGTTTTGAGCGTAGAGTTAGGTTAGTCCATAGAAGGTGTCACAAGTTTACGTTTGTAAGCGTTTGACTACTAGTTTTCTAGTATAAACCTTGAGGGCAACACATAGGAAGGGTTTTGCCCAAGTTGGGTAAATATGTGTTGTTCTATTTCTGTTTTTAATATTCTGCTATTATCTGTGCTACAATTATTTTTTATATTTCCACATTAATCTTTTTATAATTATTAGTATCACCCTATTCACCCTCCCTCTAGCGTAAAATTGATCCTGCACTTTCTTCTTTTTTGTTGCTGGAAAATAATTTCGATGATGAATGCAGCATCATCGACATTCATTTTCAAGTCTCAAAGTGGAGAGACCAGTTAGTAACTTTGCTACAATTTTTTTTTGGAAACATCGATTTGATTTGAATTTCTTAAGTATGATTTGATGTATAAAATATATATTAATTTTTTTCAAAATGATTTTGAAGTGAAACTGAAAATTTAACTCTTAAGTTTTAAGTTAAGTGATGTTTGCAATTATAGAAATGAAGCAAATTTTTTGAATAGTTGAAGTGTCTAAAATGATAAATGAAACTGAAACAACTTGAAACAGTTGAACTAGGATAAAATTAATTGGATATTACTAAATTGTTTTCTAAAACATATATTACTTACCTGAAATATTCAAAAGTTAAAATGTAATGTGAATAAATAATTAAAAGTATACAAGTGAAAACTTAAGTAATAAAATGTGACGCCCCACCTCTATACCCATGCTAGCCAAGAACACTACGGTGTAATGCTGTCAACTAGCACAGAGAATAAGGCTGTTGAGGAGCGACCATCCGTGTAATTGCTTTGCGCGAGCACCGATATGTTAGATAGTATAACATGCATTTTATTTCAAGAGGAAATCCGGCATACCGATACAAACACAAAGCTACTACACAGTGGCTATAATAATCTTCGGAAACAAATATAGAAATAAACATAACACAAATAGTCACAGATAATTCATATCACAAAGGCGGAAGAAGATACGAATATATAATAAACACGTGGAAGTGTATATCAGAGTAGTGGTCAAAAAGATCCACAATAATACAAAAGAATAGCAACACGTGCTATACAAAAGAATACAACTATGAGTCTATATCTCTAGTGTATACAACGAAATAAACTACTAATCTAAGTAGTTTGCTAAAAGTCAGAGTAATGAATCCCTGGGGAGAAGTCAAGCAGAAGCACCTGCAACATCTCGGTCTGACCCGAGTATTATTTAATTAGAAAATAATAAACGGATCAGTCTAACCATAAATATTAGATGAAACGATATCGGATAAGAGATATGACTAAACACACAATAATCACAATGCCAAGCTGTGATATATATAAGTAGTTGAAAAATCATCAAGGGATTAATCAATGTCACAGAATCTACACAAGAATCAAAGAAATGTCATACTCCTTATTTCGTTCATCAAACAACAATTATTGACAATTATATCAATGTCAATCACAAAAGTCAATGACACACAAATTCACCAATGCACAAATATTGATAAAACTTATCAATGGGAATCACGAAAATTGCTGAAACACAAATTCTAAAAATCATCTCAAGAAATCCAGTCAATGACACACAAATTCACCTATGCACAAATATTGATAAAACTTATCAATGGGAATCACGAAAATTGGTGAAACATAAATTCTAGAAATCATCTCAAGAAATCCAGTCAATGACACACGAATTCACCTATGCACAAAAATTGATAAATCATATCAATAGAAATCACAAAAATAGGTGAAGAAGAAAATTCCAGAATTCGACACACGAAATCAGAAATCACACAAAATAGGGGGGAGGCCTATCACACGAACGGGAGCATGAAAACTCACCAACATATGTATCACACTAATGAGACGCTATCTCATGGTAGCTAGGCATTAATTTTTGACACACGAACGGCCCGAAGACCATGGGGCGCTACCCCACATATGTGAGTTAAAACTCACACAAACGGGGTTTAGTCTCCCTCGTAGACAAAGAGACATCGCACATTGCTAGTCTAAATCACAAAAATGATCGTCATGATCATCAAGAAGTGTCAATTACGGTAAGCTAGTAAATATATGAGCTTAGATTCATGTCCCATAACCACTAGCTTAACTTAAATATTTACGAACAAATTGTAAATCCCCACTAGAAAATTGTCACAAGAAGTTCAATCGAACAAGTCCAAGAATTAACCGACGAAGTAAACGCAAGCGTTTCATACCACTTGTTTTACTAAGTCGTTTAATTAGATTTCTCATATGAGTGAGGTAAAGGTTTGCATATACTAATAGCTTGGAAATCGGTTTGAGAAAACGAGCTTTGTAATAAAATAGTGTTGAAATCGTTTTGATGAAAGAATTTTGATATTTACTACTAGTATTGAAACCTTTATATTTTTAAAGTGACAAATCACAAAGAAGATTGTAGGAACAATCAGTCACTAAAGTTCTCATTCGAAGACGTGAATAAAATCCAAAGAAATCGATACCGAATCCATCAAAAGGGATATTCCCACAAATCACGAAGAAAAATGTCATCAAAGTCGATAATAAGTGATAATAACAAAAGGGAATCAACACGAATCGATTAACATTGGAAATTCAATCCAAAAAGGCAAATTGGACTCAAACAGCAGGTTCAGTCGACTGACCCTGTACCTGGAAATTTTCTAGGTTCAGGAAACTTTCTGTTTCTAGGTTCAGTCGACTGAACAGAGGATTCAGTCGACTGAATCATGCCTGGAATCATTCGGGTTCCAGGTTCAGTCGACTGAACAGAGGATTCAGTCGACTGAATCATACCTGGGCTGCTTTTCAGCCTATCCAAATGAAGAGCAAACTTTTCCAAAATGCATCCGGACGAACATTGGCTCTAAGGGTTTATGCCAATCGGCAACCCGGCCCTATATGCTCCTCGATGCATCACCAAAAGCATGATCAAACATCCATAAAAGGATTTCACACAAATTTGACTTAAAAAACCAAAAATTGGAATATTCACAAAACCAATCCAAATCAAGAGCAAATGCACATGAAGAAGTGTTAGGAATTCATACCCAACAACCAAAGATAATTATAGTCATAGATGTGAGATAAAAATCTCACCTTTGAACTCATACAAATTAAGAAGAAGCTTGAAAGCAAAGGAGAATCAACCACTCTTCAAATCCAACTCAATAAGCTTGATTCTAAGCTTTAAAAGAAGAACATTCCCAAAGTTAGGTTTAGGAATTTCTGAAATGATAAGAGAATGAGTTGGAGAAGAAGAAGAGAAGCTTACCAATGGGTTCTTCTATTAGTTTGGAGCTAGAACTTGATTTGCAAAAGAAAACTAGGGCTTGAGTTTTAATTTCCCATCTCTCCCACCATTGTTGCTAAAGCTTGAGTATTAGAAATTGAAAATGAAGTAAATGAGGAGTTGAAGTGGAGTTGGGACTGAATACATAAGTGGGGTTATTGGGCTCTGCCCAAATCAAAGCCCTA
Organism: Allium cepa; assembly: GCA_030765085.1. Taxonomy (NCBI): domain Eukaryota; kingdom Viridiplantae; phylum Streptophyta; class Magnoliopsida; order Asparagales; family Amaryllidaceae; genus Allium; species Allium cepa. The sequence goes on along the minus strand of CM060945.1, from coordinate 1,007,544,116 downwards.
AGCAAAAAGTAGCAAAATTCAACTTTCTCCAAACTTATCGAAGCTTATACTCAAAAAGGTCGCAAACGGCATTTTAAACTCAATGGGAGTGGTCCCTAGCCCTAATACGACCGTATGCAAAAAGTAGCTTTTCGGACTAAAATCCGACTACGATACCATATTTAAATAAAACATTTAAATATATAAATCATAACATATGCGGGTTGTTACAGACTCCCTTTCTTAAAGAAATTGCGTCCACGCAATCATAAGGAATAAATGAACTAATAGTAACAACCATAGATGCATATCAACACAAAAGAAGAAATTCGAAATAAGAAGTTCACCTTAAAGAGCACGAGAGAGTAAGTCCGGATGTGTTCGCTCGATGAATTCCCTAGATTCCCAAGAACAATCCTTAGGATTTGAAGACCATTGAACTTTAACAAGCGGAACATCTTTATTTCGAAGTCGTTTGACCTCCGAAGCAATAATACGAATAGGATGTTGCTCATAAGTTAAATTGGGCGAAACTTTAATCTCTTCCACAACACCGGGCTCAAGAATAGAATCGGAATCTCGAAGACACTTCCGAAGTTGAGACACGTGAAACACGTAATGGATAGCAGAAAATTGAGCCAGTAATAAAAGGCGATATGCCATGGAACCAATACGTTCAGTGATAGGAAATGGCCCAATATATCGAGGCGCTAACTTTCCCGACCGACTGAAACGCACAACACCTTTCATAGGTGACACACGAATGAACACAAGATCTCTTACAGAAAACTCTAACTTCCTTCTCCGGTTATCGGCATAGGTTTTTTGTCTACTCTGGGCTTCTTTCAGCCTATGTCGAATAAGTTCAATCTTTTCTGTGGAATCACGAATAAGTTCTGGACCTAAAACCAGTTTCTCACCGGCCTCAAGCCAACAAGAAGGAGATCGGCATGGCCTTCCATAGAGTGCCTTGAAAGGTGCCATACCAATACTAGATTGGAAGCTATTATTATAGGAAAATTCAACAAGTGAAATATGATCTTCCCAACTTCCGCCAAAATCAAGAACACAAGCACGAAGAAGATCTTCAAGTGTTTGATTCACACGCTCAGTTTGTCCATCGGACTGGGGTGATAAGCGGTGCTAAAATTAAGCTTCGTTCCCAAAGCTTTTTGAAGACTCTTCCAAAATCCACTAGTAAACAATGGATCACGATCGCTAACAATAGAAGTAGGAACTCCATGCAATTTAACAATTTCTTTGATAAAGAGTTTGGCCAAAAGAGGAACGGTTCGATTGGACCGAACGGGAATAAAATGGGCGGATTTAGTAAGTCTATCAAAAATCACCCATAAGCTATCATGACCCAAACGAGAACGGGGAAGGCCATCTATAAAATCCATTGAAATTTGGTCCCACTTCCAAATTGGAATTTCTAATGGTTGCAATAACCCACCGGGCCTTTGATGCTCGGCCTTAATGAGTTGGCAAGTAATGCAACGCTTAACGAAGTTAGCGATGTCACGTTTCATTCCCTCCTAATAATAAAGTCGCTTCATATCCGCGTACATTTTACTACTACCGGGATGAATGGCAAATTTAGAACGATGTGAATCTTCTAAAATATCTTTACGAAGATCACTAATATTTGGCACGATAAGTCTACCAAATTTCCGAATGCCGCCACGAGAATCGATATCAAAGTCTTTCAAACCTTCAATATCAATTTTATCCTTAATATTTTGGCCAAGAAGAGCCAATTCGGGATCTAGCCTTTGAGCTTCAAGAATGCGGTCTAAAAGAGAAGGATGAGCCTCAAGGCTACATAAAACAAGAGATGAACATAAATCGGAAACACGGTCTCGAATTTCGCAAGTGGATAAAATCTCGAGATCGTTCCATTCGGATATCATCATAGAAACAACTGCTTGTTGCTTGCGACTAAGTGCATCGGCAACACGATTCCCCTTTGCGGGAGCATAAAGGATATCAAGATCATAAAGTGCAAGGAACTCGAGCCAACGCTGTTGACGCAAATTAAGTTCCTTTTGAGAGAATAAATACTTCAAGGACTTATGATCGGTATAAAGAACAAATTTCTCTCCTAAAAGATAATGATGCCAAATCCGAAGAGCGAAAACAATAGCCGCGAGTTCTAAATCATGAGTGGCATACCTAGTCTCGGCCGGCTTCAATTGCCTAGAAGCATAAGCAATAACACGTTCTTTTTGCATAAGAACGGCACCCAAACCAACGCGACTAGCAATGGTATAAACAACGAAATCTTGATTCCCCACGGGAATAACAAGAATAGGAGCATTAGAAAGAAGTTCCTTCAGTTTCTGAAAAGAAGTTTCACATCTGTCCGACCAAATGTATTTAACACCTTTCTTTGTTAAGCCAGTGAGAGGCACAACAATCTTAGAAAAGTCTTTGATAAATCGGCGGTAATAACCTGCCAATCCCAGAAAGCTACGGATTTCTGTCACACTCTCCGGTCTCTTCCAATTCTAAATCGCTTCAATCTTTGAAGGATCCACTGATATTCCGGATTTGGAAATAATATGACCTAGAAACTTCACACGAGATTGCCAAAAATGGCATTTAGAAAAATTTTCTTTTAATTGATTACTCCTAAGAGTTTCCAACACAATTCGAAGATGCTTTTCATGCTCCTCCTCGATTTTAGAATACACAAGAATATCATCAATAAAGATGAGAACGAATCGATCGAGGAAGTCTTTAAAAACTCGATTAATTAAGTCAACGAAATAAGCCGAGGCATTCGTTAACCCAAATGGAATAACAAGCCATTCATAAGATCCATACCGAGTACGGAACGATGTCAAAGGGATGCTATCCTCTGCAATACGAGGCTGATGAAAACCGGTAGCCAAGTCCAATTGTGAAAAGACTCTATCACCACTAAGTTGGTCAAATAAATCATCAATCCGAGGTAAAGGATATTTATTTTTGACAGTAAGATCATTAAGCTTGCGGTAGTCAACGCAAAGCCTAAGTGTACCATCGGATTTCTTCACGAAAATAGCCGAAGCTCTCCAAGGCGAGGAACTAGAGCGAATAAATTGCTTCGTCTCCAATTCGGATAATTATTTACGCATCTCCTCGTTTTCTTTATTGGACATACGATAAGGAGGGCGAGTGATAGGTTGAGCTCCAGGAATGAGATTAATTCTGAACTCAATTGCTCGCTTAGGTGGTAATCCTAAAACGGGCTCGAATATGTCGGAAAATTCACGAACGACGTGAATAAGAGAAATAATATCACCCTCATCATCATCGTTGTCATCACGAGGATTTAAAGAATATAAAGATGCAACCAAGCTGGAATCCGAATCTTTAAGATTAATAGAAATCTGCTTAACAGATTGAGGATGTCGAAGATGAATAGTCCGCACAGGACATAGGATATGAGCTTCATAACGGTTAAGCAGATCCATTCCCAAAATCATTCCAAAGCCTAAATAACGCATGACATGCAAATCGGCTCGGAAAGAAAAATCACACAAAATAATCTCGACATCTTTACACAATAAACTGATTGTCGCGGATCCACCAACCGGATTCGCAATTCTCAAAGAAGTCATTAAACACAAAACATCCAAAGAAAAAGTATCAACAAGTTCTTTTGATATAAAAGAATGGGACGCACCCGTATCAAAAAGAACTCGAATAGGATGATCACGAAATAAAATAATTCCATCCAGAATAGAATGAGAAATACCTTGGCCACGAGATGTGTTGCCAGAGGCTTGAGCAACATTAAGCTTTCCCTCCTTCCTATTTTGAAGTTTGGGACATACATGCATAAAATGGTCCGGGATTTTGCAATAGCGACAAGTACGAGGCTTTGAACACTTGTTCGCAAAATGGTCTTTCGAACCACAATTATAGCATTTCCCTTGAGTAGAGGAAAAGGTCTTTTCAACAGGAGTTGCTTGCCTCCCTTTCTTATTGGGATAAGGGCCTTTGAATTTGTTTGGCCTCTTCTTGTTGTTGAAGTTTGGTTTGGAACCCACCACTTCAACATCATTCTCCCTATCCGCCTCTTCAAGACGAAGAGCAATATCAACGAGTTGGTCGAAAGAAACTTCTAATTTTAGAAGCAATGGCTTCTTGAGATTTTTGTTTAAGCCATAGACGAACCTCTGGTTCTTCTTTAAAGGGGTGTTGATGTATTCAACCCCATATTTGGAAAGCGACTCGAACGAGGCGACGTAATCAGTCACGGAGGACTCACCTTGAACAAGGTTTAAAAATCATCGAGCCAATGTCACTTTCTCTGCTTCTGGTACAAATTTCAACTCGAAGCAATCCCGGAATTGCTCCCAGGTGAGATCCGCTTCATTAATCTTAGAAATAAGAAGCTCGTACCAGTCCAATGCTCTTTCTCGGAGCATACTAGAGGCCACCTGACCTTGGTGAAGGTCAATAAGATACATGCGAGAAAAGATTCGATCGCATGACCGTAGCGAAGCCTGTACTTCAATAATAGTTTCGGAACCTTTGAATGGCTCCCCACCCAAATTAGTGTAATCGCTGCACAAGCGTGCAAATCCCGACTTTGGGTGAGTAGGTTCCGGGTTAGCTCCAACTGCTTGAGCATTCGTCACTAAATCAAGAAGCTGTTGAGCAGTCATAAAAACTCCATCTTGGGGTGGAACACTAGATGGTACGGCTCTGGGGCGGCCTGGTCTAGACATTTCTCTTCCTTTGGAAAGAAAGAAGAAGAGGAAAAAGGTTATTCACCAAATTGAATATCAAGCAATTCTTGATAGACAAAACAAGGAATCATAAAAGAAAATAGGATAAATCGGTACGAAGACTCGAATAAAATCCTAAAGCACGACTCCTAAGAAAGACTTAGGACGATGATCCTTGTTATAATATTCCATATTGTTCCGAAGTTTGGCTCTAATACCAAGCTGTGACGCCCCACCTCTATACCCATGCTAGCTAAGAACACTACGGTGTAATGCTGTCAACTAGCACGGAGGATAAGGCTGTTGAGGAGCGACCATCCGTGTAATTTCTTTACGCGAGCACCGATATGTCAGATAGTATAACATGCATTTTATTTCAAGAGAAAATCCGGCATACCGATACAAACACAAAGCTACTACACAGTGGCTATAATAATCTTCGGAAACAAATATAGAAATAAACATAACACAAATCAGTCACAGATAATTCATATGACAAAGGCGGAAGAAGATATGAATATATAATAAACACATGGAAGTGTATATCAGAGTAGTGGTCAAAAAGATCCACAATAATACAAAAGAATAACAACACGTGCTATACAAAAGAATACAACTATGAGTCTATATCTCAAGTGTATACAACGAAATAAACTACTAATCTAAGTAGTTTGCTAAAAGTCAGAGTAATGAATCCCTGGGGAGAAGTCAAGCAGAAGCACCTGTAACATCTCGGTCTGACTCGAGTATTATTTAATTAGAAAATAATAAACGGATCGGTCTAACTATAAATATTAGATGAAATGATATAGGATAAGAGATATGACTAAACACACAATAATCACAATGCCAAGCTGTGATATATATAAGTAGTTGAAAAATCATCAAGGGATTAATCAATGTCACAGAATCTACACAAGAATCAAAGAAATGTCATACTCCTTATTTCATTCATCAAACCACAATTATTGACGATTATATCAATGTCAATCACAAAAGTCAATGACACACAAATTCACCAATGCACAAATATTGATAAAACTTATCAATGGGAATCACGAAAATTGGTGAAACACAAATTCTAGAAATCATTTCAAGAAATCCAGTCAATGACACACAAATTCACCAATGCACAAATATTGATAAAACTTATCAATGGGAATCACGAAAATTGGTGAAACACAAATTCTAGAATCATCTCAAGAAATCCAGTGAATGACACACGAATTCACCTATGCACAAAAATTGATAAATCATATTAATAGAAATCACAAAAATAGGTGAAGAAGAAAATTCCAGAATTCGACACACGAAATCAAGAAATCACATAAAATAGGGGGGAGGCCTATCACACGAACGGGAGCATGAAAACTCACCAACATATGTATCACACGAACGAGACGCTATCTCATGGTAGCTAGCCATTAATTTTTGACACACGAACGGCCCGAAGACCATGGGGCGCTACCCCACATATGTGAGTTAAAACTCACACAAACGGGGTTTAGTCTCCCTCGTAGACAAAGAGACATCGCACATTGCTAGTCTAAATCACAAAAATGATCCTCATGATCATCAAGAAGTGTCAATTACAGTAAGCAAGTAAATATATGAGCTTAGCTTCATGTCCCATAACCACTAGCTTAACTTAAATATTTACGAACAAATTGTAGATCCCCACTAGAAAATTGTCACAAGAAGTTCGATCGAACAAGTCCAAGAATTAACCGACGAAGTAAACGCAAGCGTTTCATACCACTTGTTTTACTAAGTTGTTTAATTAGATTTCTCATACGAGTGAGGTCAAGGTTTGTATATACTATTAGCTTGGAAATCGGATTGAGAAAATGAGCTTTGTAATAAAATAGTGTTGAAATCGTTTTGATGAAAGAATTTTGATATTTACTACTAGTATGAGACCTTTATATTTTTAAAGTGACAAATCACAAAGAAGATTGTAGGAACAATCAATCACTAAAGTTCACATTCGAAGACGTGAATAAAATCCAAAGAAATCGATACCGAATCCATCAAAAGGGATATTCCCATAAATCACGAAGAAAAATGTCATCAAAGTCGATAATAAGTGATAATAACAAAAGGGAATCAACATGAATCATTTAACATTGGAAATTCAATCCAGAAAGGCAAATTGGACTCAAACAGCAGTTTCAGTCGACTGAATAGAGTTTTCAGTCGACTGACCCTGTACCTGGAAATTTTCCAGGTTCAGGAAACTTTCTGTTTCCAAGTTCAGTCGACTGAACAGAGGATTCAGTCGGCTGAATCATGCTTGGAAACTTTCGGGTTCCAGGTTCAGTCGACTGAACAGAGGATTCAGTCGACTGAATCATGCCTGGGCTATTTTTCAGCCTATCCAAATGAAGAGCAAACTATTCCAAAATGCATCCGGACGAACATTGGCTCTAATGGTTTATGCCAATCGGCAACCCGGCCCTATATGCTCCTCGATGCATCACCAAAAGCATGATCAAACATCCATAAAAGGATTTCACACAAATTTGACTTAAAAACCCAAAAATTGGAATATTCACAAAACCAATCCAAATCAAGAGCAAATGCACATGAAGAAGTGTTAGGAATTCATACCCAACAACCAAAGATAATTATAGTCATAGATGTGAGATAAAAATCTCACCTTTGAACTCACACAAATTAAGAAGAAGCTTGAAAGTAAAGGAGAATCAACCACTCTTCAAATCCAACTCAATAAGCTTGATTCTAAGCTTTGAAAGAAGAACATTCCCAAAGTTAGGTTTAGGAATTTCTGAAATGATAAGAGAATGAGTTGGAGCAGAAGAAGAGAAGCTTACCAATGAGTTCTTCTATTAGTTTGGAGCTAGAACTTGATTTTCAAAAGAAAACTAGGGCTTGAGTTTTAATTTCCCATCTCTCCCACCATTGTTGCTAAAGCTTGAGTATTAGAAATTGGAAATGAAGTAAATGAGGAGTTGAAGTGGAGTTGGGACTGAATACATAAGTAGGGTTATTGGGCTCAGCCCAAACCAAAGCCCTAAGCAAAAAGTAGCAAAATTCAACTTTCTCCAAACTTATCGAAGCTTATACTCAAAAAGGTCGCAAACGGCATTTTAAACTCAATGGGAGTGGTCCCGAGCCCTAATTCGACCGTATGCAAAAAGTAGATTTTCGGACTAAAATCCGACTACGATACCATATTTAAATAAAACATTTAAATATATAAATCATAACATATGCGGGTTGTTACATAAAATGTTCAAACAAAATTTTTGCTTAATAGGAATGTTGTAAATAAAAGGTATTTCGGTATAGTGCTCAATTACATTCTGAAACATTAATAAAAATTACTAGAAAGGTTTGAATGTTAATGTGAGCATATAATCGAATAATATACAACATAAATGTAAGTAATAAGATGTTTAAAAAAATGAAATTTTGTTAACGAAATTTTTAAATAAAAATTTAAGTGGTTATAATAAATATTTATACACTTATTATAGGTTGCAGGATATGTTAAGTGAAATGAATTAAATAATAAAAAGAGAATGCTATTTAAGTAAATAAATATGGAATGTTAATATTAACATAAATAATTCGTTGAATGGTTAATTAAGTGATATTGATATTAAAGGAAATATACTATGTGAATGAAATAAAATATATGAAATTTGTATGGTTATAAATTAATTGTTGTATCTGGTATTATGTATTTTGAATCCATCTTTCCTTTTTGTTGCTCTATTCTCCTATCTCGTTCCTTTTTGGGGACGAAAATTTTTGAGTGGGGAAGAGTGTAACAACTGAAGAATTTTAATGATTTAAATAACGTAATTAACTAAATTTTTCTTGAAATTAAATAATAAAACTTTTGCATTGAAAATTTGATATCTGATCTGTGTATATTGAAGCATAACAAGTGGCAGATTTTAATCAGAAAATATTTAAGTTTGAATTGGTTGTGAAATTTCTATGTAAAATTTAAATCGGTTGAAAATTTGATGAAAATAAAATATTTTGAAATTTGAATAATTTTTATATAATAATTTTTTTGAACGGTTTCTGTGTGAAACATCATATTTCGTTTCGCCAAATTTGGACTGCTCTAGCCCCATATATCTTATTTTCATCGTTTTAGCAGCAATTTTGGCAGCAAAAATCAAGTTTTGATAGATGGGACGTATCTCTCATATTTGTGTAACATTTTGTTGATCTCGTCGTGCTGATCTCCGTAGTATATTCATTCATGTCTCTCGGCATCCGGTACGCGGTGAAATCTACGAAATGGTTAGCCATATCGGTACCTGTTTGAGCCTTTTGGGCTTTCTATGTCCTTTTGTTGTCTCTAGTAAAGCTAATAGCCACTAGTCTTTATTATTTTTAGAATCCAAGATGTGACATTTGCTTTTCTCCACTGGTTCCAATATATTTCTGGTTCGTTTCCCCAGCTCATTCTCTTCCCAGTTTTCCTGTATATTCTGTTCGTTCCACTATCATATTTTTTTCTTCTCTTCTTTATTTGGTTCAAAAAAAATAAACAATAAAATGTATATGTTTATATAAGTTTTTTTGTTCTCAAACTAACCCAGCTGCTCATGCTCGTATATGATCTATTTTTCTCTCACCCCTTCTTTAGTTTTAGCCGTTCATTTGCTTTTGAAATTATATGTATTAATGTTCATAACTTCGTATATTTGCTTTTTGATTAACCAACTTATCCTTTCTCGTGATTGAAAAAATTTATAAGTTTGCATTCATGGACTTTTGAAGCCGGCCATACATTCCTCATAATCCACCTTCTCAAACCCTCTCTGCACCATTTCCAATTACCTTCTCCCCAACTACCATGAACGACCAACAGATAGCCTATGAAACCTAAAACTTCACCGAACGCCAAACTCCTCCTTACCTCGTCATTAGCATCCAAAGCCAAAACCCACACCTTGCAGCCATTGGCCACTCCACTTTCTCATGAAGTAGTCGCCAATACCCAACGACCAACCTGACCACTAACCACCTCAATAGCTTATCGCTAGCTTGCTTCAGTCGCTTCCCACTATCCCCTCGCTCCTGAAAAACGTGAATAGTCGTGTGCCTCCTAGCTTGTTATATATATAATGTAATATATGAAGTTATATATATTAGCAAGACTGTTGTTCTCTCCATCCACTGCCGTGAACCAAGAACCCATTCCCTTGCATACTCCAAACAAACCACCATCTTCCTCCATGCTCCATCACTGACCCAAATGCTAGGCCATTTGCCCACTTCAGCCCCAATCGAACCCAAGTAGCCTGACCCCTCTGCTCTGCCACTGACCGAGCCCACCTTTTTCTCTCCCATCGAGTCCATATTACCACCTTCATCCATTAAGCAACCTCTAGCCTTCCACTAATTCCGCAAGCTGCAACCACCTCTTTAAAAAAACAACAATATATATATAGGTTCTCATATACATTGTTTGCATTCACATTTATATCTAGGAAACCTATTGTTCTTCTTACCAGTGCTGCACCCGAACCAATAACCTCGTCCATCCTCTTTTCATTTCTGAGCGTAGCCATGGTCCTTGCTAGCTTCTCTTCCTCTTGTTTAAAAGGAAGGTGTACATATATTTCATATACATATTTTCTTGTTTCAATTTATATCATGCTAGTTTTGATTTGGTTTTTTTATCAATTCCAAGTTATCAGCTTTTCTTTATTCGTCGAATTTGTGTTCCTTGCTTTGCTTCGGAATTATTATTTGGATTGGTCGGTTGTTGAGTTCATGATTTAATTCGTAGCTTGTTTGTGTTGTCAACTTCATTGCCTCGAAAGGTGAGCAATCACTCACGATTAACATTCTTGTGTTTAGTAAATTTATTTCACATGAAATAACGATTGAAATATGTTGTTAAATTTGATTTGCCAAACTGTTAGTTATGATATGTTATTATCTGTAATTGCATACCTATATTAATTGACATATGACACCGTAACCTGTTATATATATTTTATGTAAATTGTTAATTATGATTATATATGCTTGTCATTGATATGTTTGTCATTTTGTGCTATTGTTATTCTCATACTGTAGGTTCCCTGTTAGTTAGGAATTACCCACGGGTTGAATCGATACATACCCGAATGATTTATAGATTAGTCGTTGTGGGTTGAAATGATATATCCAAGCAATTTTCATTGAATATGAAATTTTAGGATTGCGGGTTGAAGTGATATATACCCGTAAATATTAAATTATTACGGATTGAAATGATAAATAATCGTATCACTTGACCATAGGATAGAAAATTATGTATGGACACTATTGGTTTTTTTTCAAATGATTTCTAGAATTTTGAGAGGAAAATATATGTGTTTTAATATATATGGTTTTTTAAAATATAATATAAATATTTTATTTTAATATTGTAAAATTTAGATTTTAAAATTTATGTTTGGAAATTTTGAAGGTATTAGTTTAGTTTTGGAAAATGAAAATTTTAAAATTTTACTTATAATTTTACTATTTTTAAATATATAAAATATGATTTGACAAAATAAAATATATTTAATAATGAGTTTTAGTTTAATAAAATTTAATATAATAAAATATAATAAAAATTAATTTAATTAGGATACATGTAACATGTTTAACATTTATTTAAATATATTTTAATATTTTTAAAATAGATTTTGTAATAACTTCATTAAACTAAGGTTGGAAAGTTAAATTGAAACTGATTTGAAATTTTATTTGTTTAAGAATTGTATTTAAATAAGATTGATTTAGACTTATTAATTTTGAAATTTTTAAAGTGTGATTTTATAACTTGATTCAATTAAAGTGGATTAAATGAATACTGCAAATTTAAATAAAATAAAATTTGAATATTTGATTTGATTTAAATTTGAATTGAGATTTTACGTAAATATTTAACTAAAAGCGATTAAGTAAATAATTTCAAGATTAAATATTATTGAAGTTAGATATTTAATTTTTATTTAAAATTGTAATTTGAAACTTTATTTAAATATTTAAAAAAGTGAATATTTTCAAATTTAAATAATATTCAAGTTGAATTTTGAAATATAAATGAAATTTATCAAATTGAGTTACTGTAAGTTGTTAGAAAATTTAAACTTGGAAACTTATTGAATTAGAAGTGGTTATTATTTGTTGTTCAAACCTAGATTTAAAATAATAATGGTTTTAATGAGGATTTGGATTGAACCTTTAATCTTTTTGATTGAAATTTGTGAATTGAGATTGATATAAATTGATTTTTTGAACTAAAGTTGATTTGAATTGATTTGTGAAATTGGAAGAAGCAACTCTAATTTGATGCTATTTTCGATACAAACTCTTTTAAATATATATACTATTTTAATATATATTATTTTAAACTTATAAACAATTTAAAATGTATATATTTTAATATATAAAATATTATTAATATATAAACTATTTTAATCTATAACTTATTTTTAAATATAAACTATTTTTAATGTATAACTATTCCACTATATAAACACTTTCAGTATTCAAACTGTTTAAGTTTGCACTATTATGATTTAAAAGTGAATTATAATCTAAAGTGAATATGATTTCGAAAATGATATGATTTTGAAATGATTATGATATTTTTATATGAAGTATGAATCGTTTGAAATGAAAATGACCATACTATGAAATAAGCGTTTTTTTGTTAAAGAGACCGGAATCAGATATTGTCATACTCTCTCACAGTAACGAAAACCACTTTAACAACTGTGCACATGGTGGAGATTTCAGAATGAAGTAGGATGGTTTGGCGAATATCTGTATGAGGTACGAACGCAACCCTGACTCCCTCGAGCCAGCTTGATGTGGCTAAAACAGAAGCTATACCGGGAAAAGTAGGGCCGCTCCCCATATGGGCCCATTTCTTCGATACCATTCTATTACTTTGTGATTTGATTTGGTGCACCTTTTATTTGGGAGTGTGTCTCGAGATGGACGGTACTACCTGCTATGCGTTACCATCGGCCCGAGAGTGCAAAATGGTAGTATCCTACCCTGGGCGTTGCCTTGCATGCCTTGTTAGATGCCTTATCGTGCCATCTACGAGTTTGGTTCGTGTCGTAACATACCTATGGAGTGCTCCCTGATAACCCATAGGTTTGGTGGAGTTTATAGTACTGTATAAACTACGACATTTATGTAAAAATGTGTTAAAGGGGATATGGGTAATTCCTTAACGCTATTTCAAAATTTTACTTTACTGTAGACATTATCTATGGAGCGTATTGTACTATGTATATAGATAGTTTCACAAATCCTTAGAGGATAGGAATCAAAAACACCCTTTAAGTTATATTTAATTTCACTTGAGTTGATTTACTTGCATAAGAATGTTATTCCTGAATCGAGTGTTTTGTGTTTCACTTTATGATCGGATCAGGCCGAGTGTCACAGCATTTGCGACTCGCATTTGGAGCTTTGCTTGAAGATCTATCTTTTATCCATTTAGCTTTCAGTTATTTCTGTTATTTCCAGTTGTTTTTTGGTCAGACTTGTTATTAGCTTTGTATTAGTGACTTTTATTACTTGGGATTTTCTGTTGTATTTTATTTTAGACTCTAATGTTCTATAGTAGCTTCATGAACTAATATTTGTCTATTCTGCTGCTTATTGTTGTAAACTCTGTGTCTGTGATTCTGTGGTTGATTTATTACTGTATATGTTAAGTTTGGTCAAATAATTTAACAATATGTTGTTATGAGCAATTCAAGTACGATATGTGTGGATGATTGTTAATTTGAATTGTTCGAAATGCCAGGTCGTTACAAATATAGTTTCCAAAGTCAAACTGATTCAAATTCCATATTTTCCAATTCAGATCAATTTCCATTTCGATTTAATCGATTCAATTATGATTTTAAGTCGAATTTTACTTCGATTCCAAATTTTGATTCAAATAAATTCGATTTCGATTTTGGATTAATTTAATTTTGCTTCCATTTCTAATTGATTTTAATTTCAATTCCAACTTGAATAAATTTCAATCCAATCCCAATTTCAATTCCCATTCCAAATTAATTTCAATTCCAATTCCAAATTAATTTCAATTCAAATTCCAATTTAATTTTAATTTCAACTGTTTGATTCAATGATTAAACATCAAATCAATTCTTAAATTTAGACCATTTCGATTTATATAAATTTCGAGTTCGATTTCAAAAATATAGATTCAAATCACTTAGATCAAATTAGCTTTCAATATTCGGTTAAAAATTCAAATCTTCAAATATATTTCAGTCCCAAGCTAAATTTTGAAATATTGCTTATATTACTTAGCAATATTCAAATTTTTCATAAAAGTCCAATCTTCTAAAACAAATCAATTTCTGAAATTCAAATCATATTTTGATTATAACTTCTAAATCTCAACTTTAATTATTTTAACAATTCTTATTATCAACACAAATTTCAACATTTCGAGCTCAAATTTGAAGATAGTTCGATCTCCATAATTTTATTTTTATTTATTAATATCAAATCATTTAAATAGTTTAAAAGTAAAAATCTTAAAATCGTTTAATTTAACCAATCTGGTGTTAGTACATGATTTTCTATCCTGTGGCCAATGAGTTATTTCAATTTAATTCAAGGATCGTTATATATCGTTTTAATTCAAAATAAATGCCATTTGTATATATCATTTTAACTTATTTATTTATTTGAAATAATTAAATTTATATTTTATATACTGTAAATAATATACAGGATAACAATAGAATATATAAAAAATAGATAAACATCCAAATCATCCAAAATATCAACCAGCATCATCCATCACAATCAACCATCCAACGGTCAATAAAATTCACAACAATTTCAAAGATATTAATATCGAGAGCTTTTACTAGTAGTTTAATTCTAATTAAATTTATCCATCATTTCAAATTCTATCAATTAATTCAGATGTCAATTTATATGCCAATTCAAATATACCAAACAACAATCAATAAAGTGATATCACTCCACGATATAAATTTTATTAATATAAAAATATATTAGTTAAACATGAGCATATAAAACACTCAACTTTTTTTAAAAATGAAAATATTTTTAGCTACAAACAAATTCTAGCTTGATCCCATATCACAGACGACATCAATACAAATTGGCCGCAACTAGTTTGTTTGAAACAGATCTCGTATGAGAAAATTATGATTTAATTAGCTTAAATGATAAAGACATATACATTAGCTAACCAAAAATAAAAATAAATACAAAAGAGAAACCTTATCTTATCTCCTTCCAGCGTAAACTGTTCTCTCGTCTCCCCCTCACGCTCTCCAGGAATCACTGCTCGACATTATTTTTTTTTTTTATACCAGCGAACGCCACCTACCACTGTTACGCTGCCAGAGGCCACCACCATTCATCGTGGTATGTGCTCGAATGCCAACCCAACCAGCAGCCGTCCGACCCACGTTCGCATTGTCCAAATCCTAAATCGAAGTGCAGCTATCGACGTCGTTTCCATGTCGTGACCCTTCCAATCGCTGCGACGAGCAACCTAGACTCTAGCCTGGCAGTCGCGAGCACAAGTTCGCGCATTTTCAATTTTTTTAAGGGTTACGTTGCTTTTTTTCCCTCTCGTTAGATATACAATTCGAATAAAAGGAGAAGGAAAAAGGATGGATACTTGAAGACAGAAAAGTAAGGGATATTTATATTATTATTAAATTTGAAAAATATCCGACATTTAACGTCCGAAATTTCTTAAGCTTCGATCGAAGCGTGCAGCCTGGCGTTCATAATGTTTTACCCCTATTCCGAACACATTGGAACTAGTTTCAGAAGCCAATTCGATCGTATGTAGGAGATAGCTTTTCAAAAAAAATTATTTTAATTAAATTCTAAAATAAATAGTACGCGATTCATGCGCACATGGCCAAACGACAAGTCCGATCACAAAGAAACTTGAAATCCTACAATTATCCACTATTACGGATCTGGGGAAATGGGTTTCATCGAAATCCAAGGTAGTTGCCAAAATGGCTATTTTTACTCGTTAACTAAAACAAGTAATTCCCAGAAATTAATTTAATCACTTTAAATCTGATTTTTAAGTTTAACAATCTTCATTATCGTTTAAATAAAATTTAAATCAACTTCTGATAACATTTCATTCACATAAAATTCAGAATTCAATTATTCAAATAATTTCCAATATTATATTTAAACAATTTAATTATCCAACAAATCGATATAAATAAATCATTAAATTCCAAATAAATCTAATTGTCAAGATTATTTAATTTCTTTTTAAATAATTCATAATTTATTATTTAACTCTAGTTATTGATTATAAACACAGTTAATATTTAGAATTTCATTCCAATATTAATTATCGCCAAAATCTTCGCAATTTTTTATCTTAAAATTTTGCTCAAGTTCATATTCACTATCTGCGCTAATAATTCATTAAATTATATTTTAGCCATTTTTATCCAATAGTTATATCAAATTCAATAATTTAAAATAGTTGAAAAATACGGGTCGTTACGTACTCCTTCACTCAAAACTTTTCGCCCTCGCAAAAGGATAAGTAGAGAATTTAAAATTTGACATATTTTCTCAAAATAATTAACTTATAAAACATGAGCATCTTATTTGCTAAACTATTACTACGCTTCTACTATGCCACACGATATTGGCTTTTCGAAAAATATAACTTATATATAAAAAAAAGCAATAAAAAATTTTAAAACTTCAAAAAATTTCTAACTTCCGGATTTATGAAATTTTTTGGCAGTCTCCTTCGCGCGACTCGATTGGAAAGTTTTTACAATATAATATATTACACAAATATTCCCAATATATGTCAAATATACATCTCATCTCAATAATGAGGCATCGCGAAGGGAGAAAATATAAAATCACGGTATGTAATCTGAGATACGTACCTTATTATTAATAAGATGAGCGAGTTCGCTTGTATTAAGCAAAGAAAAGCAATATGCGCACAAGCGAGCTCCAAAACCTAGCATACGTCATTCATACCTACAAAAACACTCAATAACCAAATGAAAACATATGTATAATGTAACAACCCTAGTTTGGAGATTATTTGTCAATATTAAATTATGATTAATATTGACAGGTAATCTCCAAACTAGGGTTGCTATAGATAAAGAGCAAAATCGATATATAACATGGATTATGCAATAACCACAAACAATTTAGCAAATGCAACAAAACAAACAACCAACAACAATATCCATCCAATCTTATTCACCACAACACCAACTCACACTTCCTAATGTCAATATTCAGTATATTATACTTTCATTTCGTATCAATATTAAATTGATTTACTTTTAATCCATCGACATTTATTTCATCTATACAATTTGTTCGCATGGATTTCTTTCGAATTTAATTGGTTTACCTTAAATTTATTCATGTCTGTGATGGCCCACCCTTCTCACTTCGAAAGACGAGTCGTAATATAGAAAGAAATAGGTAGAAAAGAGAATAGATAGAAAGAAAAGAACTAAACAAAATCACAACATCTCATAGCGGAACGAATAATATATTATTGCAAACATATATTACATAATCACTAATACAATTCAACAGAGTCATAATTATACATAAATCATATTCAGATAGTTGTAATGACCTGTCCATTCATTATAAGCCAAAATACAAACAAGACACCAATACAGTGGAATATTGATATAGCTAAATACGTTGAAGCCACCTGCTCCAACTCCTTACAAAATTAACCAAGAGCAAACCTGGAATCACTCGGCTACTCATAAAAATTTGAGTACCCAAGAGTTTTAGCGAAAACAAAAAATAAACTCTGGGTCTACATGGGTCTAGTGTGAGTAAAATGGTTAAATTAACTTAAATTGAAAACAATTTGAAACAAGGGTATCCTCGCCTCACAATAAAATGGACGGGTTTTACCCTTACGATAACAAAAACACTTGATTGGAAAATCCAGTGATATTATAATAATGTCTAGAGTTTTCCAAATAAATTGAAGATAGTTGAAATGCTTGCAATTCACGTTCCAACATATTTGGGCACAATCAAAACATACAACACTTATTGGAAATTGGGTTTCGTACAATGACTGAGCCACTGGGGTACCGCCCATCACGGTGCATCTCTAGAAAAATAACACCAAGGACCACATGAGGATCCCCTGCTATATAGGATCGTACCACCCCTAACTTGGATAATTCGAGTAAGATTACCCCATGGTTGGGATCAGCAACCGCACCAAACATACCGAGTAAAAAGGGACTCAAGATAGGGATAACCTTACCCTAACTGGGTACGACAAACTTAGCCTTACTGCATCTCCGATGTTTTGGTCATTTTTGGTTGGTGAGGATTGAGGCTACGATTGCCTTTTAAGAATACATTCACTTGGAATGCTCATCGTTGATGCAACTCAGGCCAGTGAAGAGAATAAGCAACCAAAATTTCTTCAAGTGATAAGTCGTACGCGACTCAAGAAAAAGTTAAGTTGTCCATGACTTAACCTGGAGGCGATAGGTCGTACACGACCTAAGGAGCTACATGAAGAGGAGCTGCGAGTTAATGAAGGAACTTATGAAGAAACTTTAAGTCATTCACGACTTAACGAGATAAAGGCTTTAAGTCATTCGCGACTCAACGAGATTAAAGGGAACGAGTTAAAGAATGAGGCGGCCCGAGTCAAAATCCAGGGACATAAGGATCTGGACGATATACTGCATTGTTGTGTTGAAGACTTAAGTTGGCTACGACCTAAGGAAAGGGTAGGTCGTCTACGACTTAACAAGGACAATGAGGGAACACCAGGGGGAAGCTTAGGTCGTGGATATATTGAGTCGTATGTCGTGTAACCTGTGTTGTTTTGTTGAGTCGTATCATTTTTAAGTCGTCTGTGTTGTATTGTGTTGTAATATGTTAGGTCGGTAACAACGTAAGTCGTAAGTCGTATGTCGCATTGTAAGGGAATGAGTCGCGTGATGTTGAGTCGCTGCCGACCTATGTGTTGTGTTGTAATTTGGGTATGGTGTTGTTGCTAAGTCGAGAGCCTTAAGTCGTGAGTCGTGAGTCGTGGGGGATGAGTCGTGTACGACTTAAGGACCGGTTGTGAAAAGCTATAAATAGGGAGTGTGTTGTACATTTTGGGGGGGTTGATTTTTGAATAAAATTTCTTATTTGATTGCTGTGTGCTTTCATCCTAAATTGGTAGTTGAGTATAATCTCCTATCTCCACTTTCGGTTATTCGAGTGCGCTCGAATCAACGATTGTTGAAGCCGATTCGCGGAATCAAGTGCGCTTGATCAACGCTTGAAGAATTGAAGATCTTCTCTCACGGTATCGTGCGCGATCAACGTGTCGAAGATAGCTAGAATTCGGTATCTTTGTGATTAACGAATTTGGGCATTTCAGTATCTTCAATCCACCGATTGTTACTTTCATCGATCCATATCGTTTTGTTAATAATCCGCTGCGTCAGTTTGGTATCAAAGCTTGACTTAGCCAATCATAGCTAAGACGAGTCTTGGAGACAAGGAGTTTGAAGTTTGGTGTTCATCGTGTTCATCTTGAAGTTGCAACAAGTTAGAAACTTTCGATCCATTTCATTTTGGATCAAAGTTGGAAAGGTGTTTGAGTTTGAGCCGAGAGTTGAAGCATCATTTTGGTATCATTTGTTGAAGGTAGGCCGTGTATACTTGTGAAAAGTAGCCAAGCCTAGGTGAAGTTGTTTGAAGCGTGAAGGCTGTGCGTCAGTTTTGGTATCATTGTTTGAAGTGTTAAGCCGTGCGTGCTTTGTTGAGTCGAAACCGACCTAACTTTGGGTCGTTGCAAAGTCGAGGTCGAGCCAAGTAGAATTGAGCCGAGATTTGTTTGACTTTTGTTGAAAGTCTTGAAGTATTTGTTGAAGTTTTTGAGAAGTTTTCAATCATGCCACCGAGAAGAGCTAATCGTTATCAAAATGTTGAAGCATTGTATAGAAGAGAAGAAGCCGAGCAAATGGAACAACGTATTAATGAGAAATTTGATGAAGGCATTGGAAAGTTAGAGAAGTTGATGAATGATTTGAATCAAAATCAAAGGAGGAGATCACCAATCTCGAACCATGGAGGAAACAGAGTTTCGCCATCGGTTACGGAAGCGAGGAGGGTATCACCGCAATCTTTTAGAGAGAGAAGAGAAGCATCAATTTCGTCAAGGAGAGATCACCATGACTATGGACATAAAGAGAGAAGAACTCCACGTGAGTATGAAAATGAGCCATATAGAGATGAAGAGAGACATAGTAGAAGAGACATGCGTGATCGAAGGGATGATAATGGTCGAGATCGATATAGACGTACATTTGATTTTGATGAAGAGGGTGATAGAGCTAGCATGCATTATCGAGATCGAGACCAAGTTCGAAATTCATATCGAGATGTGGATGAGGATAGTCGATGGGAATCGGGTATGAAGATGGAAATTCCTGAATTTAAAGGTGGAATGGTAGCTGAAGAATTTCTTGATTGGTTGTCTAATGTTGAAGAGATCTTTGATTTCAAAGAGATTCCGGAGAATCGAAGGGTGAAGTTAGTTGCTACAAGGCTGTGGGGGAGAGCATTAGCGTGGTGGCAGCAAACTAAACTTACAAGGGAGAGAATGGGGAAGTCAAAAATTGAATCATGGGATAAGATGAAGAAGTTGATGAGAGCTACATTTTTACCTTACAACTATCAATCACTCATGTACCAGAGATTACAGAATGTAAGGCAAGGGACGAAGTCAGTTAATGATTATGCAGATGAATTTTACCAACTTATTTCCAGAAATGATATTATGGAGACAGAGGAACAGCTGACTGCTAGATTTGTTGGAGGGTTGAGGATGCAGATTCAAGATATGGTGAATATGTTTGATCCTAGATCTGTTGCAGAAGCACATCATAAAGCGTTGGCTTGGGAGAAGCAGGGAAGGCGTGGAGGTGGTGTGTTTACAAATTCCAATAATCAAGTGAAGGGTGCCAGTGGAAGTTCTAATGTTCCTAAACCTGTCAACAAGCCAGTAGTGAAGGAGGGTGAGAAGGCAAAGGTTAATAGCAGTTTCAATTGTTACAATTGTCAGGAGTTGGGTCACAAAAGCAATAAATGTCCAAAGCCGAAGAAGAGAGCAATGGTAGTAGAGATTGAAGAAGAGGAAGTAGATGCAGAATGTTCTAATTCATTACCAGTTGAGGAGGAAGATTTGTTGTCAGGAGATGAAGGGTGTAATTTGATGATGAGGAGAAGTTATTTGGCACCAAAACAAGAAGAGGAAAACAGTTGGTTGAGGAATAACATATTTCAGTCCACATGCACTATTCTGGGAAGGGTTTGCAAGTTCGTCATTGATGCTGGGAGTTGTGACAATATTATCTCTACAGAAGCAGTAAAGAAGTTGAACTTGAAAACTAAGAAGCATCCTAAACCGTACAAGTTAGCATGGTTAAGGAAGGGTGGTGAAGTGAAGGTGTGTCAAAGGGCTTGTGTTAATTTTTCTATTGGGAAGAGATACAAAGACGAAATTTGGTGTGATGTTGTAGACATGGATGTGTGTCATCTGTTGTTGGGCAGACCATGGCAATTTGATAGAGTAGTGCAACATGATGGCCGTGCTAATAGCTATAGTTTCATGTTTGAAGGTGCTAAAATCACTTTAGTTTCCAAGAAGCAACAACAGAAGGAAAGCAAGCTAGAGGAGATTGAAGAGTTGAAAACTTTATTATCTTTGAAGGAGTTTGTTAAAGAAGTTGAAGAGGAGCCTGAAGTTTATTTGTTGATTGGACGAGAGAGTCATGAAGAAGTTGAAATTCCTGAAGAAGTAAAGCCAGTTTTGAAAGAATTTGAAGATGTATTTTCAGAAGAGTTGCCTAAGGAGTTACCGCCACTGAGAGACATTCAACATCAAATCGATCTTGTTCCGGGAGCAGTATTACCGCATAGACCGCATTATCGAATGAGTCCGATGGAACATGAAGAGTTGAGGAGGCAGGTGGAAGAGTTGCTTGAACAAGGACGTGTGCAGGAAAGTTTGAGTCCGTGTGCTGTGCCAGCTTTGTTAGTACCGAAGAAGCACGGGACGTGGAGGATGTGCACTGACAATCGAGCATTGAATAAGATTACTGTGAGATACAGATTCCCAATGCCGAGGTTGGATGACTTGCTAGATCAGTTGAGTAGGGCAACTATCTTTTCGAAGATTGATTTGAAGAGCGGATATCATCAAATTCGAATTAGACCAGGAGATGAATGGAAGACAGCATTCAAGACGAGAGAAGGGTTGTATGAATGGCTGGTTATGCCATTTGTTCTTTCGAATGCACCTAGTACATTCATGCGGGTAATGAATCAAATCTTTAAACCATTCATTGGGAAGTTCGTGGTGGTTTATTTTGATGATATTCTGATTTATAGTGCGAGTACAGAGGAGCATGTAGAGCACTTGAGAAAGGTGTTAATTATTCTTCGTGAGGAACAATTTTATGCAGCTACGAAGAAATGTGTATTCATGACTCGAAGTATTTTATTTCTGGGATATGTTGTGTCAGGAGAAGGTATCCAAGTGGATTAAAGTAAAGTTGAAGCTATCAGGAGTTGGCCACAGCCAAAGACAATTACGGAAGTGAGAAGTTTTCATGGGCAAGCGTCATTCTACCGAAGATTCATTCCACACTTCAATAGCGTGATGGCACCAGTTACTGATTGTATGAAAGGGAAGCAGTTTTCTTGGTCGGAGGAAGCAGGGTTTGCTTTTGAATGAATCAAAGGGCTTTTGACGACAGCACCAATTCTTGTATTACCTTATTTTCAGTTGTTGTTTGAACTACACACTGATGCATCTAAGGTTGGAATTGGAGGTTTGTTGAGTCAGAAGGGACGTCCTATTGCATATTTCAGTGAGAAGTTATCAGGGGCAAAGATGAGATATAGCACATACGATGTTGAATTTTATGCAGTTGTGCAAGCCGTCAAGCAATGGAGACATTATTTGTTTCAGAAGGAATTTGTTCTTTATACGGATCATGAAGCGTTGAAGCATATGCAAGGGCAGGACAAGATTTCAGCAAGGCATGCATCGTGGATTGCCTATTTACAGCAGTTTACTTTTGTCGTGAAACATAAATCAGGGGTGACGAATCGTGTGGCTGATGCTTTGAGTAGGAGGAGTCATTTATTAACGACAATGAAAGTTGAAGTGACAGGGTTTCAATTATTGCCAGAGCTGATTGAAGAAGATCCTTACTTTGTGAAATTTGTTGAGAAAGTCCAGGAAGGAAGTACTGATGAATTTGTGTTGGTTGATGGTTTTCTGTTTAAAGGAAATCAGTTATATATTCCAGAGAGCAGTTTGAGATTGAAGATTATCAAGGAGTTACACGAGGAAGGACATGTGGGTAGAGATCGAACATTGCAGTTGATTTCTCAATCCTACTATTGGCCATCAATGAGGAAGGAAGTTGAAAGGTTTGTTCAGGATGTTATATTTGTCAGATTTCGAAGGGAACAACGACAAATGCAGGATTATATATGCCATTACCAGTACCTAACAAACCATGGGTTGATATCAGCATGGATTTCGTTTTGGGTTTGCCTAGAACTCAAAGGGGGAATGATTCTGTTGTGGTAGTCAGGTTTTCAAAGATGGTACATTTTATTGCTAGTAAGAAGACGGCGGATGCTGTTCGTGTTGCTCAGTTGTTCTTTAAAGAAATCTATCATTTACGTGGGTTGCCAGAATCTATTGTTTCAGACAAAGATACCAGATTTTTGAGTCATTTTTGGCTAAGTTTGTGGAAGATGGTTGGAACGAAGCTGAAATTCAGTAGCGCTTATCATCCGCAAACAGATGGACAGACAGAAGTTGTTAACAGATCGTTGGGAAATCTGTTGCGATGTCTTGTATAGGATAATCTAAAGAGTTGGGACACGAAGTTATGCCAGGCAGAGTTTGCACATAATCATGCAGTGAATCGTAGCACAGGATTCAGTCCATTTCAGATCGTATATGCAAGTTTGCCAAGGGGACCGTTGGATTTGACAGTAGTACCACAACCGAAGGGGACGGTTAAACGAGCTGTAGATTTTGTTGATGGATTGACTGAATGTCATAAAATCGTTCAGAAACGATTGGAGAAAGAAAATGAGAAATATAAACAGTCTGCAGATTTGAAGCGACGAAATGTTGAATTTAATGAAGGAGATATGGTATATGCTGTGTTAACAAAGGATCGTTTTCTAGTAGGCGCTTATAACAAGCTGAAAGCCAGAAAAATTGGTCCTGTAGAAGTTGTGAAACGGATTAATGAAAATGCTTATAAATTAAAGCTGTCGGAGGATGTGTACACTTCTGACGTGTTCAATTTTAAGCATCTTGTGCCATATTATGGAGATGAACAATCTTGTGTGGAAGAAAGTACAAATTCGAGGACGAATTTTTCTCAACCAGAGGAGGATGATGCAGCTCAGGCCAGTGAAGAGAATAAGCAACCAAAATTTCTTCAAGTGATAAGTCGTACGCGACTCAAGAAAAATTTAAGTCGTCCACGACTTAACCTGGAGGCGATAGGTCATACACGACCTAAAGAGCTACATGAAGAGGAGCTGCGAGTTAATGAAGGAACTTATGAAGAAACTTTAAGTCGTTCGCGACTTAACGAGATAAAGGCTTTAGGTCATTCGCGACTTAACGAGATTAAAGGGAACGTGTTAAAGAATGAGGCGGCCCGAGTCAAAAGCCAGGGACATAAGGATCTGGACGATATACTGCATTGTTGTGTTGAAGACTTAAGTCGGCTACGACCTAAGGAAAGGGTAGGTCGTCTACGACTTAACAAGGACAATGAGGGAACACCAGGGGGAAGCTTAGGTCGTGGATATATTGAGTCGTATGTCGTGTAACCTGTGTTGTTTTGTTGAGTCGTATCATTTTTAAGTCGTCTGTGTTGTATTGTGTTGTAATATGTTAGGTCGGTAACAATGTAAGTCGTAAGTCGTATGTTGCATTATAAGGGAATGAGTCGCGTGATGTTGAGTCGCTGCCGACCTATGTGTTGTGTTGTAATTTGGGTATGGTGTTGTTGCTAAGTCGAGAGCCTTAAGTCGTGAGTCGTGAGTCGTGGGGGATGAGTCGTGTACGACTTAAGGACCGGTTGTGAAAAGCTATAAATAGGGAGTGTGTTGTACATTTTGGGGGGGGGGTTGATTTTTGAATAAAATTTCTTGTTTGATTGTTGTGTGCTTTCATCCTAAATTGGTAGTTGAGTGTAATCTCCTATCTCCACTTTCGGTTTGTCGAGTGCGCTCGAATCAACGATTGTTGAAGCCGATTCGCGGAATCAAGTGCGCTTGATCAACGCTTGAAGAATTGAAGATCTTCTCTCACGGTATCGTGCGCGATCAACGTGTCGAAGATAGCTAGAATTTGGTATCTTTGTGATCAACGAATTTGGGCATTTCAGTATCTTCAATCCACCGATTGTTACTTTCATCGATCCATATCGTTTTGTTAATAATCCGCTGCGTCAATCGTCCTCCAATGATGATGTTCTGAGAGCATTCGTCCATACAAGTCCTTTCGGGGTTTTAACGGAACTGAAGGCACAATTTCCACTGCAATCATATTGGAATCACCCTCAGAGTTAGTGACAAATTGACCTTGCACTCAAAAATCTTCATTCCGGATCTTCCCTTGGAATCTTCCCAACTTAATCGTTTATTTTGGACCGATGTGATTTTCGGATAATGCTAATATCTGACCTTGGTCTCATCGAATCCAACAATAGATTTTTACAAAGGCCAAGTTGTTTTTAACAAGCAATTCAAATTTCGAAATGCCACAACTACAAATGTAAATTTAATCACATATGTCTATTTCCAATAAAACGTGTCAACATTTCATTTTAACCAATCAATTCATTGGGATATTTTATGTCACAGGCATAGAATACTTGAAATGAATACTCAAGAGAAATCAAGTCAAATCACATATCATGAACTATTTTAAAGATTTAAGCCAATATTAACCAATCAAAAATCACCATCTAGTTAATTTAAAAACTTGAAATGAATACTCAAGAGAAATCAAGTCAAATCACATATCATGAACTATTTTAACGATTTAAGCCAATATTAATCAATCAAAAATCACCATCTAGTTAATTTAAAAAACAAAATTAATTATTTTTCCTGACCCCGCTTAATTAAAATTAATTACAAAACTATTTATTCTAATTAAATTAAATTTATGAATCCGTTAATAATTATCTTATATAAATTAACTTAGGCTTTATCAATTTAAAAGTTTAATTTGTTTATTAACTTTATTTATTAAAATTAATTTAATTCTTTATTACCCAAAACTTAACATGGTCCATTAGACATAAACGCTTGGTGATAGAAAAAAATACAAGTTTTCATGTTGATTGAATTTAGATAAAAAGAAAATAAATGTTTAAAAAAGGTTAAGAGGTTTTTAAATGTAATTCATTTGATAATACTTTTTTTAAACAAAGACCTGGCTTGCTCGGACCAACAATAAGAATCAAACTCCAACCTTTCTTCTTATCTTCTATTCTACTGCTTCCTTTCCTTCTTCGTTTCCTTAGCGTGCACAAAAAAATAACAATGTATGCATAAGCACACGACCTCCGGCCGACATCTCTCACCGCCGACCATCCCCTCATGTCGCTCCGTCTTAGGCAACCCACTGGCTACCCCAAATTCCATGGCAAATCCATAGTTAAAAAAATTTAAAATCAAACGCTTGTTAAGGTACGAACCGGTCCACTTTCTCCACCTCGTTTGGTCACCTTTGACCACCTTCCATCGCCAAAATCCACCGCCAGCTACATCAAGCCTCCCTCTACCTTTTCCGTCATACCGCAAGCTTGAAAACTCTCCATTTCGCCACCATTCAATGGAAAACGAACAAGACACAAAACTACCTTTCTAACCCTACTTCTCCTCCGACCGACCACCAGATCAATCAAAAAAAACCACACCTCTTTTCGCGAGCATTCCATCCTTCGAGGCCCCTTCTGACCCAAGCTCGACCCTCAAAATCGAGTAGTTCACCGGTAATCAACCTAAAAACTTAAAATGTTCTACTCCAGATTCCTCACTATATAACCCACTAAAAATTACCTAATCACTTTCAAAAATCAGCATCTTTGAAGACAAACACAATCATATAAACAAAGGATTAAATTGTGATATTTGGGATTTTGTCATTTTTAAGTTGTTTACTATAAAGTGTTCCTTACTTCCTCCATGCTTCATATTACCAAACCAAACTAGTTTCAAAATAAACTACATTCATAAACACACGACTTTGCTTTTGGAATCATCATCCAAAACTGATTGGATTGCAAGAAAATGAATTTTTAAGTTGCAAAATCAATAACTTATTCAAAGAATAGAGACTGTACATGCTTTTTTTTTAGTTCTGTAGGGTATTCTTCCATAATTAACACATATATAAAAGCATAGGAACTAATTTAAAAGATAAATACTTGACAAATAAAGAATCTATAAAAGTTTTATAAACAACTAATTGTATATAAGATTACTGTAAAAAATTTAAAAGGGCTTTACTCACTGTTTTCTTTGAAAAATGAAAGCCTTCTTCTTCTTTTTTATCCTTCCTGTAGCTTAACCTCCTACTTTCTTTTGGTTTTTAATGGCAGCTTTGTATTCTGTTTATTTTTATTTGAATTGTTCGACTGTAATGCGTGAAACAACAAGGCAATTGCTATTTGTAGATAGAGAAGGATAGGCTGAGGTTTTATCATGTACAGCAAGCTTCATTTCTTTTTTTCATTTTATTTTCTTGGATTTTCTTTAGATAATGACCATATTGAAACATAGTGATTTGATTTCTTATTGATTTGAATGATGAGAGGGGGATTTGATTAATGAGAGGATGATTTGATTTATTGTATGCATGAATTGCTATGTACTTATTTCTATGTTCCCTTATGTGTATACATATACATACATCATAAAAATATACATATATTCTTCATATATATGAACATAGCTTTGCCTTGTATAAATTTTGTACATATATACTATAACTAATGTACAAATAGTATTATGTCACTTATATGTATTTATCCTTATATATATTATGTATATACCCACTCGCACACACACATATATATAATCATATCCTATAATAGAAAGGTGGAATTTTTATTCAAATGTTTTTGAGAGTTTAAGATTTTATGTCTTTGTATCATAGCTTCCCGAATATACACACACATGCATAGATATCAATCAAAATCAGAATTTATTATTTGACTGAAAAACTAATATTCCATTACGTAAAATCAGTAAATTATTCAAATAACAAGTGTCAAAAACCCAAGTCATTATATTCCACCCCCCTTAAAAGAATTTCATCCCCGAAATTTAAAAACAAGAATAATTCAACTTTTAGCAAAAGTTTAATATTCATATAGCAAAAGCACATACAGCAGTTATATCCTAACAACCCTAACAAATAGTTGTTCACAAAAAATACGACAGTAGCTGTGCTGACAACACTTCCAAATAGGCCTCCTTCACACTATCCAGAGTTTCCTAGGTACAATCTCTGGGATCCTCGCTCTATTGGATCTTAACCAACTTCACCACCTTATTCCTGGGCTTTTTCTCATCCTGAATAATAATCTGAACTAGAAGCCTGACTACGGTCAAGTTTGGTTCAACCTCAAAATCTTCCTGGACTGATGGTTCTACAACCAATGATGAATCATGCATGTATTTCTTTAGATGAGATACGTGAAATACATTATGAATCCCTGCTATCCTTTCCAGTCTTAATCCTATGCGCCAGAGTACTAATCCTTTCGAGAATACGAAAAGGTCTGATATATCTTGAAGCTAATTTTCTAGTCTTGCCAAATCTATTTTCTCCTCCTACTGGAATTTTTTTAACAAATACCAAGTCTCCAACCACAAATTCTAGATCCCTCCGCCTTTTATCGGCATAGCTCTTTTGACGATCCTGGGCTGCCTTCATTCTCTTATTCATCAGCTCGAATTTCTCAAATGATTCCCGAATCATATCTGGACCAAGGATTAAACAAACCCTAACTCCTCTCAACAAGCTAGTGATCTACATCGCCTTCCGTAGAGAGCTTCATAGGGTGCTATTTCTAGGATTGCCTGGAAATTGTTATTGTAAGAAAATTCCACCAAACATAGATGATCTTCCCAAGATCCACCAAAGTCCAAAATGTAGGCCCTGAACATATCTTCTAGACTATGGTTCTACCTCTCTGTTTGCCCGTCCATTTGAGGATGATAAGTAGTGCTTAAACTTAACTTCATTCTAAAGGCTATTTGCATAGCTTCCCAAAAATTACTGGTAAAACTCAGGTCATGATCACTTACTATGCTTATGGGAACTCCATGCAATCTCACGATTTCCCTCATGAAAATCTCTGCCAACGAAGCTGCAGTTCTAGTTGATTTAACGGGAATAAGGTGAGCGCTCTTAGTTAGCCTGTCTACAACAACCCACACTCTCATTGCCCTTTCTAGTTCTAGGGAAACTATCGATGAAATCCATCGATATCATCTCGCACTTCCATTTCAGAATCTCCAGAGGTTGTAACAGTCCTGCTGTCTTCTGCTGAACGCTTTTTATCTGTTGATAGCTCGCACACCTAATAACAAAGGTAGATATATCTTTCTTCATCCTCGGCCACCAAAAAAATCTTTTCATATCTTTGTACATCTTATTCACTCCTGGATGGATACTTTACCTAGATTTGTGGCCTTCCAACAAAACATCTTGCCCCAGTCCATTCATATCCAAAACGCATAACCGCCTATTAATCCTTTAAGCACCTCGACTATCTATCTCAAAATCCGAATACCGACTCTCCTCAACTCCTTGAATTAATTCTTCTAGAGTTTCACCCTTCCTTTGGTTTCTCACAATTCTTTCCTAAAGAGTCGGGTTAACATCCAAAAGAGCCAAGACTGCATTCGTACTCAAAGCGTCTACCACCACATTCGCTTTTCCCGGCGTGTAGAATATTAAAATCATAAGATGCTAGAAATTCCAACCACCTTTGTTGTCTCAGGTTCAAATCCTTCCAGGTGAAAAGATACTTCAAGGGTTTATGATGCATGAAGAGCTCGAACTTTTCACCTAATATAAGAAAGATTTACACTCCTAAATCTCTAAGGGTTAATAAGAAATTAACAAGAAATAGAAGGATCCTTACCCAACAGGTAGTGCCTCTGAATTTTTAGTGCAAAGACAATAGCCAGCAATTCCAGGTCACATGTAACATAGTTTTTCTCATGAGGTTTCAACTACCTCCTCGCATACGTAATTACTCTACCACGCTGCATCAAAACAGCCCCACTCCACAAGCATCAGTGTACACTTTTAATTCAATGTTCCCATCTGGAACAGCCAAAACTGGTGCACTGGTTAATCTCACCTTTAATTCTTGAAACGCTTCTTCACACTTTTGTGCCCATTCAAATTGCTCTCACTTCTTTGTCAGCTTGGTCAAATGGGAGTAAATTTAGAATAGTCTTGAATAAATCTCCTGTAGTATCCTACAAAAACAAGGAGACCGCGAACCGCTATTAGAGTCCATGGTTGCTTCCACTCCTGAATAGCCCCCACCCACTCTGAGTTCACTTAAATCCCATCTCCCGATACAATGTGCTCGAAAAACTTTACTTTCGAATGCAAAAAATGGCATCTTGAAAACTTTTCCTTTAGGACATGCCTTCTCAAATTTTCCAATATCACCTCTAGATGATGTATATGCTCTCCTATGATTTAGAGTAGATAAGAATGTCGTCGATAAACACTTGCATGAACATGTTCAAAACACCTTAGAAGACACGGTTCATTAGATTAACAAAATAAGCCAGTGCGTTGGTTAGCCCAAAAGGTATAACGAGCCACTCAACGAAATAGTTAGGCCCTCTATATGCAGTTAAGGGTATAGTTCCTTCAACAACCTTTAATTGATGAAATCCTAAGGATAAATCCATTTGTGAGAATACAGTAGCACATGAATCTAGTCAAAAAGATCGTCGATGCACGGTAAGGGATACTTATTTTTAATGGTCAGCTTATTTAACTCCATATAGTCAACACATAATCTTAACGATCCATCCAACTTGGCTGCAAACACTACAGCGGACCCCCGACTCGAATGACTGGGTCTAATCAACCCTTTACTAACCAAATCCTATGTTTGACTCGCCAACTTTTCCCTCTCCTTTGGAGAAAATCTACTTTTTTGTTGGACCATAGGTCTTGCCCATGGAACTAAATTAATACGAAATTCGAACTTCTTCAAAAACGTTAGGGAAGTTTCTATCAACTTTAATGGATCCTAATCCTTCTTGAGATGCTTTCGAGCACATGCAAGAGACTACACATATGAATTTTAGGGCCATCACATTTTACCCTTGTAGTCCTTCCCAACTCGGTTTCCAAAGATGTGGTTCTCTCCTCATAGTTTAAGACAGCTTTATATTTCGTTAACCAATCCATACCATGTATAAGGCCGATTCCTTTAAAATCTAATATATAGTGGTCACATAAAAAGCTATGGGAAAGATAAGAAATTTTCAAGCCTTTTACAAATCATATTTAGTTCGGTCATTCCCCCTACGGGATTGGAGACGTAAATAAAGTTGCATATGATAATAAGGGTAGGGTGAAATTTCACTACCCTTTCCAAAGAGAAAAGCTAAGAGAAGCACTATAATCAGATAATACCCTAACATAAACACAATTTAAAAGCAAAGTACCTTCAAGGATATTTTGACCCTTCATATTCGTTGAAGCTAATGGTCCATTCTGGATGGCAAAAGCCTTGTTTTACTGCGCCTTGTGTATGAGTGGGCAAGCCTTCACCATGTGCCTGGGCTGATGGCAATTGAAGCACATAGTCTTCTAAACCATTTGAGAAATAGGTCCGCTTTGCTGCTTCGAGGCTTCATGTCTCGGACAAAATCTGCCAGTATGACCGTTTTGTTTGCACTTATAACATTCCTTGTTTGCATGTTTACTTCCTGGTTTTCCTTTCCCTTGTTTCTTCCAATTCGGGTCAAACATTCTCTTATTCAGATTTGTAGCACCGCCATTTTATGTTGCAACTACTGCTGATGGTTTCTTTTCCAAAAGTCCTCCATACCTCAAATCCATATCCACAAGCTCCACAAACGATCCTTTAAGATGAGCTGTCATCTTCTCATGGAATTCTGCCCTCATACCTAATACAGACATTTCATTTTTCTTAAGAGGGGTGTCTATGAGTCCAGAGTCATAACGGGATAACTCATTGAACTTTGTTTAGTACTCTGTCATAGACATGTCTTCTTGCTTGAGGTCTAGGAAGCTCCTATATAATCGGGTCCTACTCGTAGTTTGCATGAACCGCTCCTCGAAAACCTCTTTGAATTTATTCCATGAAAATTCATCCTCAGGGACATCCTCCATGATTGAGTCACACAATGCGACCGCTCGTTCTTGTAAATTCCATGATGCTAGGCCTCTTTTATGTTCATCAGAAAGACCCAAACCCTTGAAAATTCTCTCGCAAGAGCGTAACCATACTTGCACCTCGATAATAGATTTGATACCTTTAAAGGGTTTCCATCCAAGATTCGCAAAGTCCTTGCACAGAATTGCAAAGTTTACTTGAGGCTGTAGTGGAGCTATGGCTTCAATAGCTACCCCGCCACCTCTAGCATTAGGGGTTCTTCCATTAGTGTTTGTCATGCTACTGGCTCCTCTTCCTCGCCTTCCTCTTGTGCTCATTGTTGACTACCTGGACATAGTAAGAGGATACTTAGCACTGGGATGAAATACATTCCAAAGACGACACTAATAATATTTTATCAAAGCCAATCAAACTATTAGGAAAGTGTGTATGTGTATATATTTACAAATATGCTCTCTCTCAAGATTGATATTATCCCAAAAGCCTAGGTATTCACCCAACCTAAGGCTTTGATACCAAATGTGACAGCCTTCCCTTCTCACTTCGAAGGATGAGTCATAATATAGAACGAAATTGGTAGAAAAGAGAATAGATAGAAAGAGCAGAAAAAAAACAATATCACAATGTCTCACAGCGGAAAGGATAATATATTATTACAAACATATATTACTTAGTCACTAATACAACGCAACAGAGACATAATTATATGTACATCATATTCAGACATTCGTAACGACCTGTCCATTCATTACATGCCAAAATACAGACATAGATACCATACAGTGGAATATAGATATAGCTAGATACGTTGAAGCCACCTGTCCCAACTCCTCCTCCAAAATACATCGAGAGCAAACCTGGAATCACTTGGCTACTTATAAAAATTTGAGTGCCCAAGACTTTTAGGAAAAAAAATAAACTGTGGATCAGACATGGGTGTGGTGTGAGTAAAACGGTTAAATTACCTTAAATTGAAAACCATTTGAAACAAGGGCATCTCGTAAGATCTCGCCGCACATAAAAACAGATATGTTTTTCCCTTACGATAACCAAAACACTTGATAGGAAAATCAAGTGATATTATAATAATGTCTAAAGTTTTCCAAATAAATAGAACATAGCTGGAATGTGTGCATCTCACATTCCAACATATGGGCACAATCCAAATGTACGACACTTATTGGAGATTGAGTTCCATACAATGAATGGGCTATTAGGGTACCGCCCGTCATGGTGCATCTCTAGAAATATAACACCATGGACCACACTGGGATCCCTTACTACACAAGACCGGACCACCCCTAACCTAGATAGTCCTAGTAAGATTACCCCATGGTTGGGATCAATAACCGCACCAAACATACCTAGTAAAAAAGGGGCTCAAGAAAGGGTTGACCTTACCCTACCTAGGTGTGACCCACTTAGCCTTGCACCATCTCTGCTGTTTTGGACATTTTCGGTTGGTGAGGCTTGAGGCTACCATTACCTATTAAAAACAAATTCACTTGGAACGCTCATCATCCTCTAATGACGATGTTCTAATAACATTTGTCCATACAAGTCCGTTTGGGGTTTTAACAGAACCGAAGGCATCATTTCCACTACACTCATATTGGAATCACCCTCCGAGTTAGTGACAAATTGCCCTTGTACTCTGAAATCTTCATTTTGTATCTTCCCTTGGAATCTTCTCTACTTAATCATTTATTTTGGATCGATGTGGTTTTCGGATAATACTGATATCCGATCCCATTCTCATCGAATCCAAAGATAGATTTTTACAAAGGCCAAGTTGTTTTTAATAGGCAATTCAAATTTCAGGATTCCAGAACTACAAATGGAAATTTAATTACATATGTCTATTTCCAAAAAACGTGTCAATGTTTCATTTTAACCGTTCAATTCATTAGGGTACTTCATGTCACGGGCACATAACACTTGAAGTGAATACTCAAGAGAAATAAAGTCAAACCACATATCACGAACTGCTTTAACGATTTATAGCCAATATTAACCAATCACCATCTAGTTAATTTAAAAAAACAAAATTAATTATTTGTCCTAACCATACTTACTTAAAACTAAAATTAATTACAAAACTGTTTATTCTTAATTTAATTAAATTCAGAAATCCATTAATAATTATCTTATATAAATTATCTTAGGCTTTATCAATTTGAAAGTTTAAATTTTTTTATTAACTTTAATTAATAAAATTAATCTAATTCTATGTTATTTAAAACTTAACAAGGTCCATTAGGCATAAATGCTTGGTGAAAGGATAACATACAAGTTTTCTTGTTGATTGAATTTAGGTAAAAAGAAAACAAATGTTTAAAAAAGGTTAAGAGGTTTTTAAATGTAATTCATTTGATAATACTTTTATTTTATTTATTTAAACAAAGACCCGACCTCAACAACAAGAATCAAACTTCACCCTTTCTTCTTCTCTTCTATTCTACTACTTCCTTTCCTTCTTCATTTCCTTAGTGTGCACAAAAAAACAACGACGTGTGTATATGTACACGACCTCCAGCCAACATCTCTCACCGCCGACCATCCCCTTAGGTCACCTCTGACCTTCGTTGTAACATTCCCGTTATTAAATCAAATTCAAATTTGAATTAATTTATTTTTTCGAATTAAATTATGAATTCATTTGGTATTTTCTAAATTCAAATAAATATTTGTTTGTTTATTAATATAAATATACATATATATATATGATTTTAAATAGAATTTCTAATTGGAAATTCAAAAATAAATATTCTAAATAATATATTAATTATAAACTTAATTGTGGATTGATTTGAAAATGTGGGAATATATATATATATATATATATAAGATTTTTAAATAAAGGATTTGAGTTGGAAATCTAAATATTTTATAAATAGATTATAATTTGGAATTTGAATTTGAAATTCAAATACATATATATTGAGAATAAAAATTTGGAAAATAAATAAATTCTGATTGGAATAAAATTTATACTAATAAAAAGATATTTGTTTACTCATTTATAATTACAAATTGATTGTATATTAATTTTTGAATTTGAAATTTAAAAATAAAAGTTTTGAATATACATTAGATTTGAAAAAATCTATAATTTAATAATAGAAAAACATGTTTTGTATTTATAATATAATGATTTGAAAATTTTATTTTGAATTGATTTAAGTATAATTTGCTTAAATTAATAAAAAGTTCATTACTTTTCTTTTGTACTTGAAATAAATTGGTTTTGTACATATTTAAACTAAATAGAAAATGTATTACATAAACATATGTAAATATAAAAATTAAGTAGTTTATAAAAGAAAGGGTTTAAAATATAAATTAAATCAAAGTTTAATAAAGGCCTTAAACATAATATTGTTTGTATTTACAAGTATAGGAAGATTAATACCATATATTAATAAGTGTAGAATAATTGTTGTCACGCCTTTACAAGTGTAATCAAAATAAACAAGTGGCATGTTTATTTTTTATATTTTTTTATGTAAATATCAAAGAGAAGATAAAACTAGGTTTTCAAAATTCTTCAACCCTCTTCCTCTCATTTTCTGAAAACCAAAAGGAAGGAAAAGAAAAAAAGTGCAAAAGAAAAAATCAAAAATAAAAAATCTGAAGTATCTGAAATTCAAACAGCAACAGATCAAACTGAGCTAGAGATCGTCTCAGTTTTTTTCCAATAAAAATAGAAAACAAATCCAAGCCTGAAGCCTAAAAGCATGCAGCAAGATTCAGATCAAGTGCATCAAGTCCAAATCAAAAGAAAAATAAACCAGATCAAAAGCAAATTTGATCAGGCCTCAATTTCCTGATTCTGAAATCTTTTCCAAGCTTGAATACTTCTCTGCCTTCAAACTATCCAGGTGAGTAAACTCCCCTCAATCTAATATTTAACATGTTGAAGCTTTGAAAAATGTATGGATGTATGTAAATTTGTTTGAATGCATACAAATATGTATATATATGAGTAGATATAGGTGTGTATGTCTGAAAACAGGCAAACTTGCCTCTGTACACACATTCCAGTTTTAAAACCTATTCGAATATTTAAATTATCCCAACACAAACCATTTTAGGCTTTGATTTCTAAATGAAAAATGTTCATATGAGTGTAACAATATTTATAAAAATATAATTAAGTAGAATTAACAAATAAGTATTGGGAACAAAAAAATTCACAGTAATGATCTTTTAAAGAAAAAAATCAAATGATTTACTTCCTTGTTTCGATCATGCAATCTGATTAGTGCTTGTAAATGTTGAATTTTAAAAATAAGAGTGCGATTTTTAGTTTCGATTTAAAGTGGGATTTTGGTTCTGAACGGAAAATGGATTTTCATAAATTCTCGTTGACTCATGATGAATGGAACGTTGTGATCAATGGTGAAGGAGGCTGATGTGCTGATGGTTGTCAGAAAAATGGTGGGTGATTTTATAATGGGTAGTGGTGGCGTAATGACGACAAACTTGGGTTTAGTGCTTAGTTTTGGTTAAGAGGGTAGTCGAGGCAACTGCATCAACATAGGCGAGTTTGAGGCGATCGCATATAAGGGGATTGGAGTATGGAGGTGTGAGGCAGCCGTGGGTTGATCGGCGTTGGTTCTGATTGATGTGTTTATCGGAGCGAATGGATTTTAGGTCAATAGGTTGGGATCTAGTAAAGAATCAGGCAGCTCGATTTTTGTTTTCCACATCAAATTGGGTAGTCGGTTGGTTAAGCGTGATGGCCGGCGATGTGTCGATGGTCGCAGGGTTGGTCAGAGTTGGTCGGGGCAAAAGTGCAGGTGTACGGTGCATATGTACATGCCTGATTTTTTTATGGAGTGGAAGAAGATGATGTTGCCCGGTAAAATTTGAAAATGTCTCGAGAACATTGAAGTGTTGCCTCGGGTTTGTTCTCAAGCTTTACATCGGGTAGTTCAAATGTTAAAACAGAATAGCAAGATTTTTTTAATACTAAAATAATGTCTTAAAAAGGAAAGGTAAGGATGAAGAAGGAGGAAGCTTAGGGGAAACTTCGGGATTTTAGTTTACGGCTCGGGTTTTATACAAATTGTACTAACCAAATTTTAATGTTTGGAAAAAATTGAATAAGGTTTCAAACAAATATTTCCAAGTTCAAAACTAAATTATTAAACTAGATTCTAAACGAGTTTCGAAGTTTGAAATTTTAAAGTTAATAAATTGTTTTGGTGCTGAATA
This sequence comes from Allium cepa, assembly GCA_030765085.1. Classification (NCBI taxonomy): domain Eukaryota; kingdom Viridiplantae; phylum Streptophyta; class Magnoliopsida; order Asparagales; family Amaryllidaceae; genus Allium; species Allium cepa. The sequence continues at coordinate 1,007,506,660 of CM060945.1, read as the reverse complement.
AATATGTATTCGTTAATAAATAAAATTAATTAACAAGTGTTTTGAAATATAATAAAAGCAATTAAAAAGACAATCCCTCAATGTAAGTAACTGAAGGATTTGTTACTTAATTACTTAAAAAATAAATAATCAATGTCATTAATTTAAGTTAATTTATTTAGATGATCATTTATTGTGATTAATTAATTAAAGGTTAATTAATTAATGAAAGTGATTAGGGATAATCACTTATTGTAATTAATTGAAGATAATTAATTAAATAGTAATTGATTATGGGTTTATTAACTTATTTATTAATTAGTGGAAGGCTAATTAATTAAACAATAATTAAGTAATTAAAGGTTAATTACTTAATGATTAAGGATTGATTTATCTATTAATTAAGATTGATTAATTAATGATTAGAGGTTAATTTATTTATTATTAAAGGATAATTAATTAAAATGGGTTGTAATTAATTAAAGGTTAATTGATTTGTTAATTAAGGTTAATTGATAAATAATTAAAGGTTAATTAATTTATCATTAAACGATAATTAATTAAGATGGTTAGTAATTAATTAATATTAATTAACCAGGATTAGTGTTTATTCAAAGTAATTAATCTAATTTAAATTAGTCAGATAATTAATTTATTTACTTATGGATGTTTGGATTGTATGGAATGCTGTGAAATGTTTGATCTCCCTGATATGTGATGTGTGATATAAATTATTTTGATTTGAGCTATGATGAATGTAATTTATGTATATGTGATAAATGTAATTTATTTATCTGTGAATCTTTGAATGAGAAATAAGCGCCATAAGATTATACCACATATCGATATTGTTGTGTTTGGATTGTGACGATTGATGTTGTTGCACTACTGTGTAAAGCCGTTGGACTACACCTTACACACACAAATATGGATTGCACGAGGAAATCAGTTAAGTCACAAATATTTTGAATTCAATATTATTATATTCAAAATGATTTTGAAAGTTGAATTTCGAATGGCTTTGGAAATGGAATTGAATCGAATATGAAAAGCTTTTGAAAAGAACGTTTTGAAAACTAAATTTAGTTTGATAAACTATATCTTATTATTTCAGAAATTATGGTTTGGAAAGATTATACAAGTTATATAATATGAATTTTAAACCATTTTGAAGTATATTGAATGTATTATTTTTGGAATTTGAATTCAACCTAAAAGACTATAACTTGTATTGTAACGACCCAGAAATTCCGATCCCGAAATTTCCAGATAGTTAGTGAAAAGAAGAAAAAGAAAGAAGAAGAACATAAAACTCCAACTCAAAATCTCACATTCGCAGCGGATAAAATATAATATCACATAATAACAGTTTACAAAAAGAACTGTATCAGTACATTTACATTATATATATCAGAGTTACAACATTTACACAACACAGGACAGTTCTAAAACAACATGTCCTAGATATACAACTCTATATCACAGCGGGTACGCTCCATACATACGTTCAAGCCATCCAGCTCGCTTCCTGAGCTCTAGAACGTCCTTACCTGAAAATCTGTAATACTCGGTCTGACCCGAGCATTACATCAAAGTAACACCCGGGTCAGGCTGGAAACCAGCGTGAGTAAACTCATCTAAGAAGGAATACCAAAACACAACTTATATAAACCCAGGGTAACTTATATCAATTTACAAATTCACAAGCTATTATAGACATTACTTATTTCACACATCAATTTTCTAAGTGTCAAAACTTAGATTAAATGGTCCAATTCGTTTAAGTCATTCTACTTCAGCCTATTAGTTTCACATATCAAGTTCAAAGAACCGAAGTGGCTTCGGGTATAAACAAATAGCCGATTCCGGTCTCTTCGAATCCGATGTCATCTTAATCCCAGTTATTTAAATGAACTACAAGTCAACTTAAATATAGGATGTAACTTTTACACAGCAATTTGTCATCGATAGTTAACCACATTATCCCTGTCTACTCAAACATCTCATATCATAAGAACATTTCATAGCAGAGATACCACCCCGTCAAGACATTTACATCATTCGATCACTTGTAAGCAAGGTGGATCACTCCCAAAATTTTATTTAATTTATCTCTAATCAAATTAAATACTAATCTTTAATCACTTAGATTATCCTTACCTAACATTAATTAATTACAAACCAATTAATTAATCCCCTTTTTATTACCCATCTTAATCATTTTGATAAATTATCTTTTAATCACAATAAGTAATTAACTCTTAACTAATTACACAAATTAATTTACCTTCACTCAACACATTAAATAATCTCTTAACTATTATTATAAAGTAATTAAGAATGATTTATTATATTTATCCTTAATTAATTACTCAAATTAATTATACTATAATCACTTCCATTGATTATTTATCACATTCAATAACTAACTAATCCTTGATTAATTCCCTTAATTAATCAATCCTTAATTATTTACACTAAGTCACTAATTCTAGTTACTTCATTAAGAAATTATCATTAAACAAAACACATTAAGTAATTACCTATTAATTACTCTCCTTAATGAATTTCCTAAATCAATTACCTTCATTATTATAGATCAATTTTATTAAGTTAATTACCTTAATTAATTAATCATATTAATAAATCAATCCTTTAACTTGATTTCACAATTTAAGTTGCCTCATTTAATTACCTTAATAATTATATTTATTAATTATTTTCTAAACTGATTCATAAATTGTAACGACCCAAAATTTTCACACTCGAAAATTCCAGATAGTTATGAAAAAGAAGAAAGAGATAGAAGAAGAAGAACAGAAAACACCAAACATCTCACAAACGCAGCGGATAAAATATAATAATAAATAATAATAGTGTACAAAAGAATACTATATCTGTTGATTACATTTCAATACATCAGAGTTTCACATTATATACAGTCACTGAATATTTACAATTATCATGTCTCAAATGAACAATAATATAAATACAGCGGAAATATTCTATACGCTCCTGCCATCCAGCTCGCCTCCTGAGCTCCAAAACGTACTTACCTGAAAATCTGTAATACTCGGTCTGACCCGAGCATTACACCAAAGTAACACCCGGGTCAGGCTGGAAACAAGCGTGAGTAAACCCAACTAACATGGAATACCAACCAAACAACTTATATAAACCCTAGGCAACTTATATCAATTTAAAAAATTCACAATTTGTTATAGACAACACTTATTTCTCACATCAATTTCTACGTACCAAACTTTGACAAAATAATCCAATTCACTTAAATCATTTCATTCCAGCCTATTGATTTCCCATATCAATCTATAAAAATTCGAAGTGGTTTCGGGTATTTCCCAATACCCGACCCCGATCTCTTCGAAACTCATGTCATCCTAACCCAGGTTATCCAAATGAAATACACAACATTTCATATTATAGAGATCAACTCATTCAAAGCACCCAATATCATTCAATCACCCATAAGCAAAACTTAATCACATACAAATCAATTCAATTGATTCTATTTGAATTGCAGACCTCAATCACTTAGATTCCTTCATTCATTAATTCCAAATCAATTAATTAATCAATTCTTCCATAATCATTCATCTTAATTAATCACCCTGGATTAGTTAACTTCCAATTACATTCAAGGAAGTATCTTTAATTAATTTCACGATATTAATTCTTCTTCCCAAAATCAATAAGTAATCCTTCATTACTTCTCGAATTAATTAACTATTTAAATTTCATTAACCCTTAATTACTTACGCTAATTAATTTCTCATGAGTCACTTATTTATCACTTGATAAATCTTAATTAATCAAATCTTTAATTACATCATTTTTGTTTCTATATAAATTGAGGGTTTCCATTTATATTTTAATTTATCCTGATCAAATTCAATTACCTTAATTAAACCATGATATTTATCATTCCGATTAATTCCATACGATAATTAACTATACTTTTATTTACTTCATTTAGTAATCAATTGCTCCTTAATTAACCATCCTAATTTATTCCTGGATTAATTTCACAAAGAAATTTTATTTTATTAATTTTATTAAGTAATTATCTATCAAACCCTCCATTGAATATTCTAAATTAATTCGACTAAATTAACTTAACCAAAATGAATTAAAACCTTTACTTACTAATTAATCAACTCGATTTATTAATTAATTTAATTAATAAATCATCCATTTCAATTACCCTACGATTTTGACGAACCACAAATCATTTAACTTCTTATTATGTTTTAAGTTTAAACAATTTAAAACCCGAATACTTCGAGTCAAACCACAATTGATAACCAAAACTAAATCACAAGATCATCAGTACATGTCCAAACATTTCGATCATTCATCCAATTTATTTAAATTTAACCATTTAAATTTAAATAAAAATCCAACAGAGTGATGTTTACTCACCTTTGATTCCCGTTTGCAATCCATCCCAAACTAACTTGTTCTTCGTTATTTTTTTGACCTTGTAGAAATATTATATAGATTATTAACATCTGAGACAAATAAGCAACCTATTTCCATTTTAAAATTTAGTTACTAACAATTTAATTTAACTAAATAAATTTAATAACTAATTAATCGAATAAATCACTCAAATACATTATATTATATATATATTTTTTATTTTTTTTATGAGATAATCTATATAAACAGGAAGTCCAAACTTAATAAATGTTCAAATCGAGTTGCTTTAAAATTTCTGTTTCAACCTTATATAGTTTTCGGTAAATGAACATAAATTTCTAGTTTAACCTACACATTAAATCCAAATAAATAAAATTTCTAATAATTTACTGTAAACGAATATTACTCTATATATATGATTGTTTTTTTCCTCTTCTTCTTCTGACTAAACTAGAGATTACATAATCGAATTTAAAGAAAATACCTTACTGCAAACACAAATCTCGATCGACCAGCTCCATGTGCTGTTGCAATTCCAGTCGCCGCCTATCCAAAACTTCACGCGTTGCCGCGAATTGCCTCCCCACCAGCCGTCGCTTCCACGACCTCGGGTAGACGCGTCGTCAGGTCCGGCCATCAACGGCTTAGTGCGCCCACCGTCCCCTCCACGCGTGCGAGTTCGAGCATGAGAACCCCATGCCAGAGATCGCGAGCCCCCTCATCGAATCGCCACCCACCACCACAACGTATATCCATGCGACTCTCTCACTTTCCCCCTTATCGGCTATTGATTTCATCCACTGTTATATATATTTTTTTTAAAAGAACGAAGGCGACCAGATCTGAGAATTAGGTAGGGTTGGCTTCGGCCCTCTTATATTTATTTATTTTAAACTGAATTTCGATTCGAAACTAAAGAAGGAAGGGGTCTCGTTTCGAATTAAAGGTTGAATTAGAGGGGGGAGAAGGAGAAACGAGGGTTCGGCTTTAATTTGAAGATGAAATGAGCGGCCATATTTTTTTCTTCTGTGAATTCGAACTCGATTCCTGTTTGAAGATTAGAGAGGACGAAGATAAATATCAATTTACGGAAGCTTCACGAGTACGCGTTAATTAAATAATTAAATAATGAAAATATTTCGTGTTGTAAAACGCGAAATCCTAAACCCCGAATCAGACATTCCGACTTACGTTTATAAGGTTTTACCCTCGTTTCGAACACGATGGAACATGTTTCGGAGGCTAACTCGATCATATGCACTAGTTATAGAAGGATACGATCAATCTGAAATTAAATTGATTTAAAATAGTTCTAAGCGTTTCGAGCTGCCAGGGTCACACGACAACTCTGATTGCTACGAAAATTGAAATCCGATAATAACTAACTATTACGGATCCAATGGAACCGGTTTCGTCGAATTCCGAGACAGTGCCTCGGAAGGCGATTTTTAAATATCAATTGAAACTATATATTATCAAAATTGAACAAACCACCTTTAAATTAAATTTCACACATTCAGTTATCTTCAGTATCCCCATTATAAAGTTTATAAGTCTTCAGATTATTTTTAACCGGCTTAAAATTCCATATTCAACATCTTACCCAATTCGATTTAGAAAATTCAATAATTTAATTATCAAGTAAATATTGATATTTTGAAATTCAAGTTAAAATTAACTTTTAAATATTTAAAATCGATTAATTATTCCAATTCAAATTGTTAAAATTTCCGGGTTGTCACATTCCTTCCCCCTTAAATGAATTTCGTCCTCGAAATTACTAGTTAGGGAGAATGGACCAATCCCGTTTACTTTTCTCCCAAAACCAACCGTTTAACATCCTACCATCAATCTTTTATTAAAGCTCCACTATCACTTCAACCAACTTCCCAAAACCTTTTATAGTTTCACCTACAACATTACTCTTTCAATTTTTAAAACTAAATTTTGAATTCTCAAAATTTTCTCAAAATTTTTCTAACGCTCTAAATTTTCGAAATTTTTCGCCAGTGTCTCCTTTGCGCGGCTAGCTCGGTACAACTACAAAAGGCCTCTACGGGCTCCCAAATTCCAAAAAGAAAACAAAAGCCAAGTGGCTACATCAAAAACCCAATCCAATTTTATACAGAATTTTAAATACATACCTTTTTGTCGGGCAATTTACATTTATCATTTGGAATCAAATCCAATTCCCTTTTCTCTCTATAATACCTGCATATCTTGTTAGCAACTATATTCAATTGAAACTTTACAAATCATTTTATACATCCTCTTATATAGGTTGTCATACCCATCTCTATTCAAACTAGTTTTCCCTACTTCTATACGAATTCAATTTACTTTAAATTTTGAATGTTGAATTTAATCTTTCATGTATATCAGATTCATATTAGTTTCATTTACTACTTTATTTTAATTCCCAATTTGAAATCGTTTTGTCGTTAACCAAATTTTTTTTCCAAAAATTTTCTGACTCTCAAAATTTTCGAAATTTTTCGGCAGAGTCTCCTTTGTACGGAGGAGCTTTTGCAATTTGATAAGAGATATAAATATATATACATCTACCCTTACGGTCGAAAAAAGAAAAAACAGTTCATATTTCCTATTTGTATTACGTAGGCGTACCTTATTTATCATTTTAAGCATGCGGCTTATTAATTTTAGCAATTAGCATACCCCAAATCTAGTCAAACGGCTTCCCTGTACCTGTACTTACTCAATTTAAATATGTAAGTGTCACATATAGAAAATCTATTAATATGTCACTTACTTTCAATAGCTAAACACATGTATTACATACACAACAAGTACCAAATGCTTCCCATAAGCGATTCATATGATCTTAAAGCTTATTCAATTGCTTTCAACCAATTTATAAGCCATTCATTCAATTTTAATGGCTTACAACTCAATTGCTTACATTCCATTGACTTTTAATCCAAACAAACTCATATTCACTTTAATTGATTCAGAATAAATTTTGTTTACTCTCTATTAACTCATAGCATTTTAACTACTTTTTATTTACGCCATATGACGATTTATTCTATACCAATTCGTCAATATTTGCTTAATAGAGTATTTATTTAGTTTATAACTACTTTAAATTACTCTTCAACCCATCCTGTAATTAATTCCACTTCATTTTAATTTTAAATTTACCTTCTCAATTTATCAAAATAATATCTAAGCACATACTTAACTCATTTATATTTCAAATTAATATGCTATCGAACTTAAGTTCAGACTGTTAATCTAATTCCAATTAGTTTTAATTCTATCAGACTTCATTCATTTATTACTTAATTCAATTAACACATTTATTCACCCCATTTTATAATTTGAATTCATCTACTTAATTCATTGCCAAATTTATTATATTTATACAAAACCATTCTAAATTTATTTCTACTCACTTGGGTTTTGTTTGCAACCCAAACTATTTTTATTATTATTCACTTCCATTTCATATGACAACACTTCTATTATATCAAATTTACTTGCAAATTACGTTAAATATTATTCAAATCACTTGAATTTTATTTGCAATTCAAACTATCACTTTCCAATCCATCTAAGTTTTATTTTTACACCATCTCTTCTTATTTAATCCATTTTAGTTAACCGAGTTAAATCTTTATTAACCTTCTCAATCAAATAATTATTTTGCCAATTGACTTACTTCCACTTTTATATCAAGATTCGATTTTATTTCAAAGAATCGCATCATTTAAATTTTCCCGAGTCCAATTTTATTTTATAATCCCAGTTTGGATTTCCCCTTTATTTTAAAACTTATAAATGCCTTTAAATTCAGATAATACAATTAAAACTAGCTTTTTATAAAAATATATCTTATAACTCGATGTCTCAACCAGTCCATCCTTGTTCTCATAGAAATTTAGTCATACGTTGATCAGGCGTAGGACTGAAAATCTATAAGTACTTGGTAAACCTGTTTTCAACACCCAGTGAAAATACTTGGAAAATAATTTTATTGAAAATATTGAAAGCATTTTGAAATAGAGGAAATATCCTTGGTGAGAATGCTCTGGAAATCATCACCCCCATCCATGGTCATAGTTACATCCCAGGGTTACGTTGCAGTCGCAGCAAAAGTCCATGTAACTGCAGGCTCTCTGCGGCCTCTCGATTACGCCATGGATCCCACACAACAGATCACAGTTACATCCAGGGTTATGTTGTTGTCACAGCAAAAGTCCATGTAACCGCAGGCTCTCCGCGGCCTCTGATTTCGCTATCGAAATGAAACCTCTCCACTCCTACATAGGTCGCAGTCTGTCGATATAAAATCAAACACAGACTGTTGGCTCTCAGCGGCACACACGACTTTCGCTATGTTATACCATAGGTCACAGTCTACCGATATAAAATCAAACGTAGACTGTTGGCTCTCAGCGGCACACATGACTTCCACTATGGTATACACTACTCATAATCCTTAGGAACTAGTTTTGTCCGGACTCCTCACAGGATCAACTTTAGAACCCCCCCCCCCCCCCCGGCTCAAGGCAGCACCACCCGGTGGCACTCCTGAGAAGTTCATTTCAAGGGAGCGCCTTTTCCCCCAGAGCCATCATCAAAACATTTTATGCTATACACATATGGTATCTTCAAATCATATACCCAGTATGATCTCATACAAAGCTCATTTATAAAAAATCGATTATTCCAAAATCGATAATTCCCAAACTAGGCTTTCCAAATTCTCATATTGATTTTACCCAAAAATCAAAAGCCTTTCCAAATCCAAAGGTTCTCAAAACCTTTTTCAAAATCCTTATAGAATCCTTTATATATATATATATATATATATATATATATATATATATACAGATATATATAATTTTTAGAACTTTGGATCATTTCCAACTTGTATAAAACTCCTTTTATACTTCAAACATCTTCAAAATCATTTTTCTTCTAGCAATAAATTCAACAAGGGAAGTTTTATCTCATATAACAAAGATATACAACTTTATTTATTCAAAACCAAATATTCAAATTTGACTTCCCTTTCCAATATCAATTTCCTTTCTATTCACACTTCCTTAAATTTCCATTCACTTATTTACAATTGCCTTAATCCCCATTTGGATTATCACTTCAATTCTTATCTCAGTTGGGTATTTAAATTAATAACAGTTGGAACTCCGACCAGTTTATATTTAGAAAATAGCTTGAAAATTTTAAAAATAGATAAGTAGTTGAAAAATAATCAATAGTTTGCAAAATAGTTGTAGAATAGTTGACTAATTGTAAAATGGTTGGAAAATAGTTAAATAGTTATAGAAATCTTAGATAATTGCAAAATAGTTGTAAGTTAGTAATTAATGTATAACATAGTTAAAATATAGTAATGAGTTTAGAAAATAGTTGAAAAATGATTAAATAGCTCCAAACTAATTGTAAAACAAGTATAAAATAATTTGGCTTTAAGAAAGAAAGGTTATATAGCTTGGAAAAATAAGTTTATATCAAACCAAGTTATATTAAAAATAGTCCAGAGTCAAAACTGTTCACCTCACCCAACAATTCAATTTAAATTACCACTCCCATTTAAATTGACCCGATTCCAATAACTCCAATTTCCATTAGACTTAATTCATTCCCAACTCAATTGAATTAATTTCCAATTTCTTTCCAACTTCCAATCAAATTCCATTTGATCTTAAACCAATTCCACTTTAATTTTAATTCCAAATTATTCACATAAATCTGGACTAATATCAATTGAACTCTCTTCAAGTTCAATACCCTTTTCAAGTTAATCCAATACAAATTTCCCATTTGAATTTTAAACTTGTACAACTTTAATTATAATTTACATTTTTCAACTTCTATTTATAATCAGTTACATTCATATTTTGCTTTTAACTTGGAGATATACATTTTATTTATCCAATATATTTTTATTATTCCATAAACATTTTGAATCAAGATCCCAGAGTTTAAACAAATTTCCAAAATTTCAATATTACCTTAGAGTTCAACTATATCCACAATTCTTTGGCAAACTCAATTACCCTTTTGAATTTCAAAACCAAACTCAGTTCACAAACAATTCCTAAATAATTTGGTAGCAATTTCTCTTCTAGAAACTCGAAAATAAACATCGATAATGCTTCAGTCATCACCGACGTTATTTTCCAGTGACCAAAGGGTTCAATGCTTTTATCTCTTTAAAAACATTTCCAAATATTTTATTTTTATTTCAAATCTCCCAAATTTCAAATTCAACACAAAATTATTTTTTAAATAATACTATTGTTATTCCAAAACCTTTGGAAACCACTTTCAAATCCAAAGGAATTTTAAATTTTCCCAAAAATTCCAAATTCCCAATCCATCCGATACATATTTAAACATTACTATGAAATTTCCATCTTACTTTTTTTTTTCAAATATTCTCTGGAATTCTATTTCAAATTATAATCTCATTTATTTATGAAGTTTAATTCAAATTATCTTTGATATAATGTATATCCATACATATATATACATATTTATTTCTTGGCCCTCCCAGCCATATTCTAAAATTTTAAACCACCTTTGGTTTTTAATTCAAATCAAATTTTCAAATAACCCATTGTTTGCAACAAGTCTATTTTATTCAAATAATACTTATTTGTTATTTTTCATTACTTTGAAACAAAATTTCCGAATTCTGAGACCAGATTTAGAATTTCATTTTCAATCCATTAAATTTTAATTTGGTTGTATCTTTGTTTCTACTTAATTTAATTCCAATTCTAGACTTCAGTTTGGTTGTATTATATTACTTCTTAATTTTAATTTCAATAATTAACAACCAATCACCTTAATATTTATTAAGAGAAAATATTGCTTTATATATCAAAATATATTTTATACAAAATCATTTAAAATCTTTATATAAGAAAATAACAAGTACGCGCTCATATATATATATACACTAAACTCATTCCAGAGTACTTTAGACTCTGTTTAATGAGTAATCCCCACCAGAGCCAAGGTTCTCGCTTAACCTTTCAGCTCTGATACCAACTGTAACGATTCGAAATTTTCACACTCGAAAATTCCAGATAGTTCTGAAAAAGAAGAAAGAGATAGAAGAAGAAGAACAGAAAACACCAAACATCTCACAAACGCAGCGGATAAAATATAATAATAAATAATAATAGTGTACAAAAGAATACTATATCTGTTGATTACATTTCAATACATCAGAGTTTCACATTATATACAGTCACTGAATATTTACAATTATCATGTCTCAAATGAACAATAATATAAATACAGCGGAAATATTCTATACGCTCCTGCCATCCAGCTCGCCTCCTGAGCTCCAAAACGTACTTACCTGAAAATCTGTAATACTCGGTCTGACCCGAGCATTACACCAAAGTAACACCCGGGTCAGGCTGGAAACCAGCGTGAGTAAACCCAACTAACATGGAATACCAACCCAACAACTTATATAAACCCTAGGCAACTTATATCAATTTAACAAATTCACAATTTGTTATAGACAACACTTATTTCTCACATCAATTTCTACGTACCAAACTTTGATAAAATAATCCAATTCACTTAAATCATTTCATTCCAGCCTATTGATTTCCCATATCAATCTCTAAAAATTCAAAGTGGTTTCGGGTATTTCCCAATACCTGACCCCGATCTCTTCGAAACTCATGTCATCCTAACCCAGGTTATCCAAATGAAATACACAACATTTCATATTATAGAGATCAACTCATTCAAAGCACCCAATATCATTCAATCACCCATAAGCAAAACTTAATCACATACAAATCAATTCAATTGATTCTATTTGAATTGCAGACCTCAATCACTTAGATTCCTTCATTCATTAATTCCAAATCAATTAATTAATCAATTCTTCCATAATCATTCATCTTAATTAATCACCCTGGATTAGTTAACTTCCAATTACATTCAAGGAAGTATCTTTAATTAATTTCACGATATTAATTCTTCTTCCCAAAATCAATAAGTAATCCTTCATTACTTCTCGAATTAATTAACTATTTAAATTTCATTAACCCGTAATTACTTACGCTAATTAATTTCTCATGGGTCACTTATTTATTACTTGATAAATCTTAATTAATCAAATGTTTAGTTACATCATTTTTGTTTCTATATAAATTGAGGATTTCCATTTATATTTTAATTTATCCTGATCAAATTCAATTACCTTAATTAAACCATGATATTTATCATTCCGATTAATTCCAAACGATAATTAACTATACTTTTATTTACTTCATTTAGTAATCAATTGCTCCTTAATTAACCATCTTAATTTATTCCTGGATTAATTTCACAAAGAAATTTTATTTTATTAATTTTATTAAGTAATTATCTATCAAACCCTCAATTGAATATTCTAAATTAATTCGACTAAATTAACTTAACCAAAATGAATTCAAACCTTTACATACTAATAAATCAACTCTATTTATTAATTAATTTAATTAATAAATCATCCATTTCAATTACCCTACGATTTTGACGAACCACAAATCATTTAACTTCTTATTATGTTTTAAGTTTAAACAATTTAAAACCCGAATACTTTGAGTCAAACCACAATTGACAACCAAAACTAAATCACAAGATCATCAGTACACATCCAAACATTTCGATAATTCATCCAATTTATTTAAATTTAACCATTTAAATTTAAATAAAAATCCAACAGAGTGAGGTTTACTCACCTTTGATTCCCGTTTGCAATCCATCCCAAACTAACTTGTTCTTCATGATTTTTTTTTGACCTTGTAGAAATATTATATAGATTATTAACATCTGAGACAAATAAACAACCTATTTCCATTTTAAAATTTAGTTACTAACAATTTAATTTAACTAAATAAATTTAATAACTAATTAATCGAATAAATCACTCAAATACATTATATTATATATATATTTGTTTTTTTATGAGATAATCTATATAAACGGGAAGTCCAAACTTAATAAATGTTCAAATCGAGTTGCTTTAAAATTTCTGTTTCAACCTTATATAGTTTCCGGTAAATGAACATAAATTTCTAGTTTAACCTACACATTAAATCCAAATAAATAAAATTTCTAATAATTTACTGTAAACGAATATTACTCTATATATATGATTGTTTTTTTCCTTTTCTTCTTCTGACTAAACTAGAGATTACATAATCGAATTTAAAGAAAATACCTTACTGCAAACACAAATCTCGATCGACCAGCTCCATGTGCTGTTGCAATTCTAGTCGCCGCCTACCCAAAACTTCACGCGTTGCCGCGAATTGCCTTCCCACCAGCCGTCGCTTCCACGGCCTCGGTTAGACGCGTCGTCAGGTCCGGCCATCAATGGCTTAGTGCGCCCACCGTCCCCTCCACGCGTGCGAGTTCGAGCGTGAGAACCCCATGCCAGAGATCGCGAGCCCCCTCATCGAATCGCCACCCACCGCCACAACGTATATCCATGCGACTCTGTCACTTTCCCCCTTATCGGCTATTGATTTCATCCACTGTTATATATATTTTTTTTTTTTAAAGAACGAAGGCGACCAGATCTGAGAATTAGGTAGGGTTGGCTTCGGCCCTCTTATATTATTTTTTTTAAAACTGAATTTCGATTCGAAATTGAAGAAGGAAGGGGTCTCGTATCGAATTAAAGGTTGAATTAGAGGGGGGAGAAACGAGGGTTCGGCTTTAATTTGAAGATGAAATGAGTGGCCATATTTTTTTCTTCTGTGAATTCGAACTCGATTCCTATTTGAAGATTAGAGAGGACGAAGATAAATATCAATTTACGAAAGCTTCACGAGTACGCGTTAATTAAATAATTAAATAATGAAAATATCTCGTGTTGTAAAACGCAAAATCCCGAACCCCAAATCAGACATTCCGACATACGTTTATAAGGTTTTACCCGCGTTCCGAACACGATCGAACATGTTTCGAGGCTAACTCGATCATATGCACTAGTTATAGAAGGATACGATCAATTTTAAATTAAATTGATTTAAAATAGTTCTAAGCGTTTCGAGCTGCTAGGGTCACACGACAACTCCGATTGCTACGAAAATTGAAATCCGATAATAACTAACTATTACGGATCCAATGGAACCGGTTTTGTCGAATTCCGAGACTGTGCCTCGGAAGGCGAGTTTTAAATATCAATTGAAACTATATATTATCAAAATTGAACAAACCACCTTTAAATTAAATTTCACACATTCAATTATCTTCAGTATCCCCATTATAAAATTTATAAGTCTTCAGATTATTTTTAACCGGCTTAAAATTCCATATTCAACATCTTACCCAATTCGATTTAGAAAATTCAATAATTTAATTATCAAGTACATATTGATATTTTGAAATTCAAGTTAAAATTAACTTTAAATATTTAAAATCGATTAATTATTCCAATTTAATTCGTTAAAATTTCCGGGTTGTCACATAAATCAATTTACCATCTCTTATTAAATAATTTTATACTTTATTAAATTTCAACCTTTAAATCATCCCTAAATCGTATAGGAATTTACTAGTTATAATAATTGCTTTTAAAACAGCAAATTTTAAAACATTCGAAACTCGTTGAAGACTTACATTGGAATATGGATTACATTCCCTTTGTGACTTATTCGTTTAGACAATCTTTTAAAAATCGGATTTAAAATATTTATTTCAAATAATCATTCCTGACATAATTTTTGGAAGGTCAGTTTGTTTAGACTGGTTTACTTTGAAGCCAAATTCTTTTCTAAATAAACTCTACTACAAAGAACCCAATATCATCGGCCCGTTGTCCAACAATCCAAAGATACAATCAAATCTGGTTTTAATCAAATATTTTAACGCAAGCTACGGCCCAAAGCCCAAACATCAAACAGCAACTACACAAGCCGAAACCCAACCCACCAAACTCCTTCTTCTCGCTACCCTCTTCCAAATGATGACATCCATTCCCAAATTATCAAAAGTAAAACAGATTCCTTACTGAATTTTGATAACCCCGGTCAATACTCAAAATACTCGCTAACGAACACTACAATGCTACGACCCAACATACCCCAGATCGAACTCAATTTCCTTCTTCTCATTCAATCCTGGTTCTAGAGTAGACGTCCTTCGTGCACGCTGTGCACATGCACGTTCCCAACTCCGACCATCACACCATCGAGACATCACCACCAAAACACTCGTCAACTCTCGACCCAAATTGCCCCATTGCCGAAGACCCACAAACTCCGGATCGAAAATTCGATCAACCGCTCGAATTTTTTTTCTTTTTCAGAACCGAAAACCAGCCTCTCGCAACAAATTGTCCCACCCCAACGACGAATGTTCTTTTCATCGCACGACTTCCATCTCGACCGGATGTTCATCCATGCAACTATCATTTTGCCAAGCCCTTCGGATTTCGGTTGCCCCATTAACTCCAGATTTCGATCGTGCTCATCGGCTTCTAAATCCGTTCTTAAGCCCTAAACTCGAGTGATTCCCCTCTTCCAATCATCAGTTCAAATTTTGGCCACGGTCGTCTCCTTTTCAAAACCCACCAGCACCTACCAGTACTGGCCGCGCCACCCCGTGGCGATGAGATCACCGAAAAAATATTTTTTTTCTAAAAAAAAGTTCATCCCCAAATTCCTTACAATTTATGTTGTTAGAAATCACAATTTAACCACCTAAAATATTATTTCTGCAAGAGAAATCAACATGCATACTGAAATTCTTGATTCAGTCATACTGAAATTTTAATATAGATATGAATTTTTTTATTGTAAATCAAGACCGAGCTAATTTCACAGCATAAATCATTCATGAAAATATTTTTAACTTAAACTACAAACAAAAATAAACATTTCCTTAGTTTACAATGTCATCAGATGTAATCTAGAATCAAAGATATGGATTTTTGATCTAAGATGGACATTTACTGTTAACAGAGCAATATTTATATCCATGCTTTGTAAATAAGGTTACTCACCTTTGGTGTTTATAGGAATCAGAGGAGCAGCTTGTAAACTGGAATCTACTTTGGTTATTGAATCAGGTGTGTAAATTTGATTTGTAACCTGGTGCTCGCTTCTGCATAATATTTGAGATGTACTTTTCTGTGAATTTGTTCTTGAGTTTATTTTGAATTTTGCTTTCTGCTGCTGTTTGTATTTGGAATTGCTTAACTTCAGGCTTTCAAAATTGTACAGAGTGTTTTGTTTGATACTTGTCTAGTTTGAATATTTTGACAGGATTCAATTTTCTTCAGATCAATTTGAAAAAAATGGCCTAGCCATCTTTTCTTTAAATTCAAAGGAAAAAAAAACTTTGCCACTTGTTATCATAATTTGCATGTGGTTATTCCATATTTCAAAGTTTTACAAATGTCATTTGCTAAATAAATTTGTTTAAGTCCTTGTTTAAATAAATTTTATAACTCTGTTTTTAAGCATTTTCCTAAATTTCAATAAATTTTTAAACTTAACCCCTTTCATTTAATTAATTTATGAACCATGTTTTCTCAAAGGTTTATACATATACTAAGAAAATGTATTTTGTTTACAAGTGTATGTTAAATCTTTTATCAAATTCTTATTCAAATTAAAGGGGTTCATAACGCCACTTGTTTCAATTCTTAATTAGTTAAATGATTTACATTTGTTTTCTTTGTGTGTTAAAGTCTTAACACTTGTCTTCAGCATGAATTTTTTTTATATAATGTATATATTCTTTATGTTACTTATATTATATTTATTTATTTACATTTTATACTTCTCTTTTATTTGTATTTATACAACCTTTAAGGAAATGAATTGGAAACTACTTTATGCATAAATAAAAAATCACATTCTCATATATGTATTCAAATCCAATTTCATTTCAAGATATTTATCTTTTGAATTTTCAATCTCAAATTCAAATTAAATTTAGATTCACTCATACATATATTTAAACAAACACATATTACATTTGTTTGAAAATAAGAAAATTTGTCAAATTTTAAGTAATTATATTGGGAGATTATCTCATTTATTTGTTTTAGTTTGCAAATTATTATTTTAATAAATCAAAACCTGCTAATTACCAATTAATAGATGACAAAAATTCAGGACTATCACATGTATATTGATCGAGTTTTCCGAAATGAAAAGTGTTTGTTTTCAAATAATAATGGCTTTCATATAAAAAATGGAATTCCCAGTTTTGTTGAAAGGAAATTGTTTTGAAAGATATATTTGTTAAAGATTTGGTAAATCTTGTTGTTAAATTGAAATGGATCTTTTACTTAAAAGATTTGAGTCGTAATTAGCTTGGAAAGCTGTGAATTAATCCTTGTAAAAGATGGTTGAACCTTGATTTGAAATTAAAGAGAATCTTAAAAGTGTATCTTTTGTATAAAAGATTTGAAATGGAATTGTTTCGAAAGCTATAAAGGATACTTTGTGAAATATTTGGTGAACTTTTTTTTCAAACAAAAGAGGATCTCAAAGATAGATCTTTGGTTTAAATCTTGTAAATGAAACTTTGTGAAAGATTGGTGAACTTTGTGAAGTGAATCTTTTTGTTCAAAAGATTTAAAAATGGTAATTTGTTTAAACCATTTGAAAGAAAAAAGTAATATGTTATGACTTAATTGAGATTCCATTATCCATATGGTTTTAAAATATTGTACTCATTATTCGGTTTAGTCGGGGAGTGGACTTTATGTCATATAAATAGTGATACAAAGTTATGGATAACATTTGAAGACTGGTGCTGAAGACTGGGTATTTTCGAGAATGAAAGGATTACCCATCGAATGTCTCTGCACTGAGTCGCGCCGGTATAGAGATCTCCATATGTGATGGGGAGTTCGATCGGGATTAGGAATTCCCGAAGTGTAAGGGCTTCTTTGGAAGTGCCTTCAGTTCTGTTCGAACCCGGAACAGACTTGTATGATGTGTGACTGACATTACACTTTGAGATGTAAAGCTGGTTTCTATCAAATACATTTCTATTTAGTGGCGGAGAATTTATTCTCCGAGCTTAACACCCTTCTCTGAGACGAACGACCTCGGAGGTTATGTAATTGATGGTTACTAGTGATACATTCTGTAACAACCCTGTATTTTGTGATTATTTTAAATGTATATTTTGATTATTTTAATTAAAATTATTGATTCTAAAAAACTTTATTTTATTTATTAAAATGAATAATTTTTGTTATTTTAAATATAAATTTTGATTTTCATGTGAATTATAATTCCAAACATGAATAAATAGAATATTTTCCAGAAATGTGAATTTTGGTCAATATATTCAAACTTTGACTTATAAATTTAAAATCTAAAATTTGAATTTTTGAATTTTTATCTTTTATTATGAAAATAAACGAAATTTCAATTATATTGCTTTTCGTTTCGTTGAAATTTGATTAATATTGTGAAAGTTATGCTTTTTGCACTATTGTGTGTAAATTGATTTATTTAACAAAATTGTTTATTTTAATTTATATAAATAATATTTTTGTTTGACATATCATGTTATAACCTGTGTATATATGTGTAACAAAACATGTTATGTATATCTTTTATTTTGTAAAACATTTGTAAAGTGTAGCTATAATTTTCAAATGTTTATTGTATATTGGTTACAATTTTTAATTCTAGTGTTAGTTTAATAAGCTATTTTCTTATTTATTTTCTATTTTTCCTTAAAATATTTATTTATTTCCTTTCTACTTTATTTTGTTTTCATTTTTATTTTATTTACTTAAGTTTTTATTAGTTTATTTTGAATAAAAGAAATGAAAATTCTAAGAGACAAAAACCCTTTCATTTTCCTTGTGACATTTCATTTTACCTTTGCCTTTTCATTTCTTTCCTTTGGCTTTTCATGCTTTGGTCGTACATTTTCTTCTTGTTAGCCATGCTTTTTCATTCTCATTCATGTGAGAAACTTTTCTTCATTTCATTACTCACGACAATTCTCAAATTCTGAAAAAGATTATATGTCTAATGGCTTCTTCCTTTATCTTACTTTCCTTCTTCTTTTCCTTGTTATTGCCTTTTCTCTCCTTCAAGCTTGCTCGACCTAGCCTCCACCACCATCACCATCGACCACACCACCACCATACATGGCAGCACCTCCTTGTAATGACCCAATATTTTCAACCATTCGCATCCGCACATGTCGGACTAGAATTGCTCAAAATACCACGTTGTAAATAAAATTTGGAAAATCTCAGAATATATAGAAATAAATAATCACAGATCATAGACGCAGAGTATTTAATAATGTAGCGGAAGTAAAAGAGATAGCACTTCATGAAGGTATTATGTATATATATAAGATACATCAGAGTTAATCAAAATATAACAAAGTGTAACAACATACATCAGGTACAAATCAGAATACATCATTGGATACTGAAAGAAAAATAGATGGTTGGATCCTCAAGTAAAGCTCCAACTCCAAAGGTGAGTCTTGAATGCCGAATTACTCAGTGTGACTCGAGCGTAAAGCAAAACACAAAACACTCGAGTCAGGACATAAATACTTATTAACTGCAAATCAACTCAAGTGAATAGTAACTAAAATGGATCAGTAACTTAAAAGATGCTTGGGATCGCCCATCCTTTAAGGATCCGTTAAACTATTTACTATGTAGTAATATTGCACTATTATAATAACGTCTACAGTAAAATAAACTTGCTTTTAAATAGCACTGAAGGGTTACCTTTATAGCCCCCAAGACGTAATAGTCCCAATAGTCCATCTAGTATCAACATATCTCCAGATCGAGAGACCACTCTAAATACACCATGGGCTACGGGAGAAAAACAAACTTATAGTAAAGGCTCGGTATGATAGGTGACAGGGACAACAAGGCAATGCCAGGGTAGATATACCAACTACACTTCCGGGCTGATGGTAACGTAGCAGCCACTATGCCTACCTTGGAACATACTCCCAATCAAAATTGGAGGATGGCTGTCTAATCAATCACAAGTAAGAGTGTAGTATCGAAGGAATGTGTCCGATAGGAGGAATGACCTAACTTGGCCTGTCGATCACCCCTATTTAGCCACCTTATGTCAACTCATGGGAGTTGGATCCATGTAATATAACTCAAGAACGTCGCCGCCATCCTACTTCGTTCTGGAATCTCCACCGCGTATATAGTTGTTAAAGTGGTTTTCAAAGTTGGCAGAGAGTATGACAACTTCCTATCTCGGTCTCTTAAACAACCAATCGTTATTATAACGCGGTGGTCATTTCAAAATAGTTTATAATTCAAAAATCAAATCATTTCATTTCATAACTATATTCCTTTCAAAACAGTTTATACTTGAAACTAAAACTATTTTATTTCAAAACCATATCCAAATCAGTACGATATCATTTCTATTCAAACATATACTCATCTTTCAAAATCATAATACTTTCGAAGTTATAACTCTTTCGAAACCAAAATACTTGAAATCATTACACTACGAAAATCATAACATTTCGAAATCATACATTTATTTAATTCCAAATTTATTCAATTAAATCCAAATTCTCAAATGTCAATTTAATTTAATTCAATCCATTAGTTTCAATTCAATTTAGTTTCCAACAAGCCATTTCAAATCTTATAAATTTCAAATATAGATTTTATCCACAAAATAAACCATTAAATTTTAATATATTTCACAGTTTTAATATCCCATATTTCAAAACTAAATTTATAATTTCATATATCTCAAATTTAACTTCATTATTACTTAATTTTGAAATATTCATTTCATAAATCCAATACTTTCATACAAATTTAGCTTCAAATGTTCATTTATCAAAATCAAATATCATTCAAAATTCGTATTCTTTATCAAATAAAGATCAAATCATTCAAACCATTTCAAAATCATTAAAATATCATATCCTTCAAAACCTCATTATTCAATCATTATGTGAATTCAAATTCAAATATTTAAATTTAAATATCATTTTAAAATAAAATATGTCATTCATTTTTAATTACAAATATTGTTACAGAACACATTTCAAAATTTCATTTAAAAATTCATTTATCTTATTACATATCATTCCTTTTAACACATAACAAAGTAACCATTATTTAAATTCAAATTTAATTTAAATTCCTTAAAAATTCAAATTTGGACATTAAAATATATATTAAAACTTCTTAAATTTCACAAATAATCAATTCCAAAAGTTAAATCATTTAACACTTTAAAATATAACTCAAACAGTGTTAAAATCTATAACATTTCAAAACATTGTCAAATTATAACGACTGCATTTATAAAGTGCTATCGTAGCTTATAGTTTCCAAAATAGTTTAGTTCAAGAATAACAGCATTTTAGATATTTAGTAAATTCAAACCTAGTTAAATTCAAAAACAACAGCATTTAAAAATGCTGTCATAAGACTACAACATTTTGGAAATGCTATTAATAAAATTTCAGATTTTAATATAACTTCAAAAACATTAACACTCCAAATTCTTGCTATTTAAATTTATAAATCATATTTCTTGACTTTAAAATTTTACATTTAAATAACCTTAACAGATGATTTATCACAAGAAAAATTTTAAAATCAAATATTAAATTTAAAAACTCAATTCATTTACTAAGTCAAAATTTCACTGTTTATTAACTTATAAATTTAATAAAAATCAACATTTTATTTCAAATATCATTTCAAAACTTTAAATTTAATTTACATTATTTACTTGCATTCTTTATAAAAATATAAATCTAAAGTCAAATTCACAAGCACTTCAAATTTACATACTTAAACTCACAATTTCAAGACTTAATGTTTAACTTTCACAAAACTTTAAAATATATATTTTTAAATCAAAATTTCATACATTAAAAATACATATCGATTTAAAAATCATTTGAAAATATACCACAGGGCCTGCATATAATTTTGTAACCTAGATCAAGTGTTACAGATATATATCATTTCAATCCGTAATTTAAAAAGAAAACCCGGGTTCTATCATTTCAAACCCGTAATCCCAAGTAAATAAAAATAAATAAAAATCGCTCAGCCCAATCATTTCAGCCCATAACTATTTTTCCCTATTCTAAAGTCCGTTCGGTTATGTATCATTTCATCCGATAGTGATTCTATTCTAACAGGGAACTTGCAGTGTGAACATATACATATACAATATAAATAATGTCAATGAAACAATATAATGTCATATATCAGATGTCAGGTGATAATTAACAGAGTTAACATGGTAATAACATGGCATAGCATATCATACGATCATGATGCAATGCAATCTACCAACTCACGACCTAGTGAAGGTCGCTCAAGGACCTTAGGTCACTCACGACTAGTGGCGTTCAATTGTTTCACAACCGAGCGCAATCACTGGATTTGAGTCGTCCAAGCGACCAAACAAGTCAGGAAAAACGACCTAACGAGCTAGATTTAGGTTGGCCGCGACCTATTGTTATGATAGGTCGTCCAAGCGACCTAATGAGTTAACCAGTCAACTGGAGCTGCATTGGAACCTTAGGTTGCGCATTCACTTAAGTCGCTTAGATGCTTTTTTCGCTCACTTTAAGTCGTTGCCATGTTTCTTTAAGTCGCTTCTTTAGGTCGCTCAAGCTTCCTGTGTCGTGCTTTTGTCAAGTCGTAGATCGCATGATGTAAGTCATGTTGTAACCCGTGTTGTACATAGGTCGTATGTTGTAATTAGGTCGTAAGCCGTTTGTATTTTAAGTCGCTACATTCACTGAGTTGTATTTGTGTATTCTTAATTCGTGTTGGTTAGTTCGTAGGTCACGACCAATGTTAGGTCGGTTGAGTTCAGTGTTGAGTTGTAAACTGCCTATAAATATGGGGGTTGTGTCATTTGTAAGGTAGGTTGATTTTGAATAAACTTTGTTTGAGTGCTTTGTGCCTCTTGAAATTGGAAGTTGAGTGTGAGCTCCTTTCTCCATTTTCGGTTATTTGAGTGTGCTCGAATCAACGGATTTGAAGCTGATTCAAGGAATCTCATGTGTGAGATAAACGTAGAAGAGTCGTAGATCTATTAACACTGTATCGTGCGAGATCAACGTGTTGGAGATAGCTAGAGTTCGGTATCTCTCGAGATTAACAAATTTGGGCGTTCGATATTTTTTCAATCCATCGGTTTATCTTGTTTCATCTAATCATTTCATCGATTAGTTTAACACGAAATCCATATTTCATCGTCATCCGTTATATCCGCTGCGTTAGTTTGGTATCAAAGCTAGACTTAGCCAATCATAGCTAAGCCGAGCCTATTGGGAGAAGACTTGAAGTGTTGTTGATCAAAGCCGAGAGCCTAGTTGAAGTTTTGAATCAAGACCGTGAGTTGAAGTTTAAGCCGAGCAAACTAAGTGCAGGCCGAACAAAGCCAAGTTCAAATTTGAGTTGAAGTTGTGCTAGTTGAAGTGTGTGTGGATTTGTTGAAGATTGTTGTTAAAGATAATCATGCCGTCGAGAAGAGCTAATCGTCATCAAAATGTTGAAGCGTTGTATAGAAGAGAAGAAGCTGAGCAAATGGAACAACGCATCAATGAAAAGTTTGATGAAGGTATTGGGAAGTTAGACAAATTGATGATTGATATGAATCAAGGTCAAAGGAGAAGGTCGCCAGTCTCGAACCATGGAGGAAACAGAGTTTCGCTATCGGTTATGGAAGTGAGGAGGGTGTCGCCGCAATCTTATCGAGAAAGAAGAGAATCATCAGTTTCATTGAGACGAGAACACCATGAGTACAAAAATGAAGAGAGAAGTACTCCACGTGAGTTTGGAGATGAGCCATATCGTGATGTTGAAAGACATAATAGAAGATATATGCGTGATCATAGAGTTTTGATGGTCGAGATCGATATCGAAGTACATTTGATTATGATGAAGATGGTGATAGATGTAGTGTTCATTATCGAGATCGAGACCAAGTACGAAATCACTATCGGGAGGTAGAAGATGATCTTAAATGGGAGTCGGGGATGAAAAATGAAATTCCAGAATTCAAGGGTGGTATGCAAGCTGAAGAATTCCTTGATTGGTTATCGAATGTTGAAGAAATTTTTGACTTCAAGGAAATTCCTGAGCATTGTAGAGTTAAGTTGGTAGCTACTCGTTTGAGAGGAAGAGCTATGGCATGGTGGCAAAAAACTAAACTAACACGGGAAAGGATGGAAAAGTCAAAGATTGTCTCATGGGAGAAGATGAAGAAGTTGATGAAGGCTACTTTCTTGCCTTATAATTATCAATCTCTTATGTATCAACGATTGCAGAATTTGAGACCGAGAACAAAGTCTATGAATGATTATGTGGATGAACTTTATCAATTGATTGCGAGGAATGATATCATGGAGACAGAGGAACAATTGACCGCTAGATTAGTTGGAGGGTTGAGAATGCAGATTCAAGATATGGTGAATATGTTTGATCCAAGATCTGTCGCTGAAGCACATTAAAAGGCTCTAGCTTGGGAGAAGCGAGGTAGAAGGGGTGGTGGTGTGTTTACAAATTCCAACAATCAAGTGAAAGGAGCTAGTAGCAATGCGAATGTTTCCAAGGCTGTTAATAAACCGGTTGTTAATGAAGTTGCTAAGACCAAGGTCAACAACTATTTCAAGTGCTATAATTGTCAGGAGTTTGGACACAAGAGCAATGTATGTCCGAAGCCTAAGAAACGAGTGATGGTTGCTGAGGTTGAGGATGAGGATGAAGAAATAGAATATTCCAATTCACCACAAGTTGAGGAGGAAGTAGAATTAGTGTCAGGAGACGAAGGAGGTAATTTGATGATGAGGAGATCTTGTTTAACACCAAAGCAAGAGGATGAATCTAGGTGGTTGAGGAGCAATATTTTCCAGTCAACGTGCACTATTTTAGGAAGGGTTTGCAAGTTTGTTATTGATGCGAGAAGTTGTGACAATATCATTTCTACAGAGGCTGTAAAGAAGTTGGAATTAAAGACTGAGAAGCATCCTAAACCTTACAAGTTAGCTTGGTTGAGGAAAGGTGGAGAAGTGAAGGTTAGTAGAAGAGCTTGTGTAACTTTTTCAATTGGGAAGAAATACAAAGATGAAATTTGGTGTGATGTGGTTGATATGGATGTATGTCATCTATTATTGGGAAGACCGTGGCAGTATGATAGAGTTATGCAACATGATGGTCGTACCAACAGCTACAGTTTCATGTTCGAGGGCACTAAAATCACTTTGGTTCCTAAGAAATGACAACAAGAAGAAAGCAAGTTGGAGGAGATTGAAGAAATGAAGACTTTGTTATCTTGAAGGAGTTTGTCAAAGAAGTGGAGGATGAGCCTGAAGTGTTTTTGTTGATCGGACGTGAAAGTAGTGAGGAGGTTGAAATTCTAGAAGAAGTAAAGCCAGTGCTGGACAAATTTGAAGATGTATTTTCTGAAGAGCTGCCAAAGGAGTTACCACCGTTGAGGGACATACAACACCAAATAGATCTTGTTCCAGGAGCTGTGTTACCACATAGACCACATTACAGGATGAGTCCAAAGGAACACGAGGAGTTGAGAAGGCAGGTGGAAGAGTTGCTTGAACAAGGGCGTGCACACGAAAGTTTAAGTTCTTGTGCAGTACCAGCCTTGTTATTACCGAAGAAGGATGGAACTTGGAGAACGTGTACCGATAGTCGGGCATTGAACAAGATTACTGTGAGGTACAGATTTCCAATGCCTAGATTGGATGATTTTTTAGACCAGTTGAATGGAGCTGCAATATTTTCAAAGATTGATCTGAAGAGTGGGTACCATCAAATTCGAATTTGACCAGGGGATGAATGGAAAACAGCATTCAAGACACGGGAGGGGTTGTATGAATGGTTGGTTATGCTGTTTGGTCTTTCGAATGCACCTAGTACGTTTATGCGGGTGATGAATCAGATCTTTAGACCATTTATTGGGAAGTTCGTGGTGGTGTATTTTGATGATATACTGATATACAGTGGAAGCCCAGAAGAACACTTGCATCATCTGAGAGAAGTGTTGATGATACTGCGACAGGAACAATTTTATGCTGCAACGAAGAAATGCGTGTTCATGACGCATAGTGCTTTATTTTTGGGATATGTTGTATCAGAAGGAGGTATACATGTGGATCAGAATAAAGTGGAAGCAATCAGAAATTGGCCACAACCCAGGACTATAACTGAAGTGAGAAGTTTTCATGGTTTAGCATCATTCTACCGAAGGTTTATTCCACATTTCAGTAGCATGATGCCACCAGTTACTGATTGTGTGAAGGGGAAGCAATTTTCATGGTCAGAGGAAGCAGGATTTGCTTTTGAGCAAATCAAGGAACTTTTGACGTCAGCGCCAATTTTAGTTTTGCCAGATTTTCAATTGCCATTTGAGTTACATACTGATGCATCTAAGGTTGGAATTGGAGGGGTGTTAAGTCAGAGGGGCCGTCCTATTGCTTATTTTAGTGAGAAGCTTTTAGGAGCCAAGATGAGATATAATACTTATGATGTAGAATTTTATGCTGTTGTGAAAGCCGTGAAACATTAGAGACACTATTTGTTCCATAAAGAATTTGTTTTATATACCGATCATGAAGCGTTGAAGCATTTGCAAGGGCAGAACAAGATTGCAGCTAGGCATGCCTCGTGGATTGCATACTTACAACAGTTTACATTTGTTGTAAAACACAAATCGGGAGTTACAAATCGTGTGGCAGATGCATTGAGTAGGAGAAATCATTTATTGACTACGATGAAGGTTGACGTGACGGGGTTTGATATACTTCCAGAATTGTTTGTTGAAGATCCTTACTTTGCGAAGTTTGTAGACGAAGTTAATAAAGGGAAGACGGATGAGTTTGTGTTAGTGGATGGTTTTTTATTCAAAGGAAATCGATTATGCATTCCAGATTGCAGTTTGCCAATGAAGATTGTGAAGGAGTTACATGAAGAAGGTCATGAGGGTAGAGATCGTACTTTGCAGTTGATTTCTCAATCACATTTTTGGCCTTCCATGATGAAAGAAGTCGAAAGATTTGTGGAGAGATGTCATATATGTCAAGTTTCCAAAGGGACAGCTACGAATGCAGGGTTGTATATGCCATTGCCCGTGCCTACTAGACCATGGGTTGATATTAGCATGGACTTTGTTTGGGATTACCAAGAACACAACGGGGAATGATTCTATATATGTTGTGGTGGATAGATTTTCGAAAATGGCACATTTCACAGCTTGTAAGAAGAGAGCAGATGTAGTCCGTGTTGCTCAATTATTCTTTAAAGAGGTTTATCGACTACATGGGCTACCTGATAGCATTGTGTCAGACCGGGATACTCGATTCCTAAGCCGTTTTTGGTTGAGTTTGTGGAAGATGGTTGGAACGAAGTTGAATTTTGGTAGCGCCTATGATCCACAAACATATGGGAAAATGGAGGTGGTTAACATATCGTTAGGAAACTTGTTGAGATGTCTTGTGAAAGAAAATTTGAAGAGCCGGGATATGAAGTTATGTCAGGCGGAATTTGCACATAACCATGCTGTTAATCGAAGTACTGGATTCAGTCCATTTCAAGTTGTATATTCAGCAATGCCGAAGGGACCGTTGGATTTATCAATAGTTCCATTTCAGAAAAGGGTTGTTAAACGAGCTTGTGATTTTGTGAATGAGTTGCAGGAGTGTCACAGAACTGTTCATGAACGATTGCTTGCATCAAATGAGAAGTATAAACAACTGGCGGACAAGAAGTGAAGGAGTGTGAACTTCAAAGAAGGTGATTTGGTTTACGCCGTTTTGACGAAAGAACGTTTTCTAGTTGGAACTTACAACAAGTTGAAAGCTTGAAAAATTGGTCCAGTGGAAATCTTGAAGTAGATCAATGATAACGCATATCAGTTAAGGTTGCTAGATCATATTCACACTACAGACGTTTTTAATGTCGAATACTTGATTCCGTTTCATGGGAATGAGTTTGTCAAGGAAGAGGAAGGTGCAAATTCGAGGTCGAATTCTTATCAACCAGGAGAGGATGATGCAGCGCAATCTACCAACTCACGACCTAGTGAAGGTCGCTCAAGGACCTTAGGTCACTCACGACCTAGTGGCGTTCAATTGGTTCACAACCGAGCGCAATCACTGGATTTGAGTTATCCAAGCGACCAAACAAGTCGGGAAAAACGACCTAACGAGCTAGATTTAGGTCGGCCGCCACCTAGTGTGATGAAACGATTAGATGAAACGATTAGATGAAACAAGATAAATCGATGGATTGAAAAAATACCAAACGCCCAAATTCGTTGATCTCGAGAGATACCGAATTCTTGCTATCTCCAACACATCGATCGCGCAAGATATCGTGATAAAAGATCTACGACTCTTCTACGTTGATCTTGCGCATGAGATTCCGTGAATCGGCTTCAAATCCGTTGATTCGAGCGCACTTGAATAACCGAAAATGGAGAAAGGAGCTCACACTCAACTTCCAATTTCAAGAGGCACAAAGCACTCAAACAAAGTTTATTCAAAATCAACCTACCTTACAAATGACAGAACCCCCATATTTATAGGCAGTTTACGACTCAATTCTAAACTCAACCGACCTAACATTGGTCGCGACCTACGACCTAACCAACATGACTTAAGAAAACATAAATACAACTCAGTGAATGTAACGACTTAAAATACAAACGACTTACGACCTAATTACAACATACGACCTATGTACAATACGGGTTACAACATGAGTTACATCACGCGATCTACGACTTAACAAATGCATGGCACAGGAAGCTTGAGCGACCTAAAGAAGCGGCTTAAAGAAACATGGCAACGACTTAAAGTGAGCGACAAAAGCATCTGAGCGACTTAAGTGAATGCGCGACCTAAGGTTCCAATGCAGCTCAAGTTGACTGGTTAACTCATTAGGTCGCTTGGACGACATGTCATCACACTAGGTCGCGGCCGACCTAAATCTAGCTCGTTAGGTCGTTTTTCCCGACTTGTTTGGTCGCTTGGACGACTCAAATCCAGTGATTACGCTCGGTTGTGAACCAATTGAACGCCACTAGGTCGTGAGTGACCTAAGGTCCTTGAGTAACCTTCACTAGGTCGTTAGTTGGTAGATTGCGCTGCATCAGATCATCATTAACTTGCATAAACATTTTTAATTACTAAACACTTGTCATCGATTCACCATTTCATAAGTAGAAATGTAAGAGTGAGAAAGACTAACCTTTTCAAGCTGAAGTTAGCAAATCAGACTACACAAATAGATTCCAGAAAGCTCGATATGGCACGACACAACATGATTTGATTCAAATGAGAGTGAGCCAAGATATGATCTTGTAGACAACAAACCAAACAAGACAATGTACACATAAATATTCAACACAAAACAATGTTGAAACAATTAGAAATAAAAGCGACAAGGAACAACATAGTTAGACCTTGCTTCAACAACTCCAATGCTTGGCCTTAGGGGACTCTACGCTCTACCATGATCATGTTTAGCTCGGGTTTGGGTCTGGTATGGCAACAATATAGCACGGCTACACAAGGAGATGAAGATGGGTAGGTGATGCAACATGAAGAATATCAAAGACAAGGCAAAAGAGGCAAGTTGTCCAACTTTTTCGCTTGGCCTATGAGTCAAGTGGCTCGGCCAGGTTAGGGTTCAGGTCAGGACATGTCTGGAGCTGTGGCTAGAGTGGTTGAACATGCTGGTGGCGGCGGCTAAGGGGGTGGCCAAAGCGAACTATGAAGGCAATAGTGGAGTATAGGCTTGGCTAGCATTGTTTGGTGAAGTTTACATTGTTTTTATGGTGTTTTCTTCTTTAGGATGCCACGGCCTGAAATGGACAAAAGAGAGGCTAATGTTGTAGCGGGAGATGGAGGAGGTGATGGTCGATGGTAATGGTAGAGAGTGGGCCGAGCAAAGCTTTGCAAAGGAGGAAGCAAAATCATAGAAAAAGAAAAGAAAATGAGATAATAACAAAATTGAAAAAAGAATAGAATTCAAAAGTTCAAATATTTAAATTAAAAGTTAAAGTTTGACCATATTGACCAAAATTCATATTTTTGGAAAATATTCTCTTTTTGTGTTTGAAATTCTAATCTACATCAAAATCAAAATTTATATTTAAAATAACAAAATTAATTCATTTTAATAAATAAAATAAAGTTTTAGATTAGAAATTAAAATAAAATAATTAAAAATATACAATTAAACTAATCATAAAAATATAGGGTTGTTACACTCTCCCCCACTCAAAACTTTTCGTCCACAAAAAGGAATGAGGTACGGGAAAGCACAGAAAAGATAGAATGAAATAGAATTAAGAAAAGATGACAAGAAGATTGAAATTGTAACAACCCACATATTTATCGATTTTATCTTTAAATATTTTATCGTTAATCGGATATTGGTCCGAAAAGCTACTTTTTGCAAATGGTCAAATTAGGACTCGAGACCACTTCCATTGAGTTCGAAATGTCGTTTACAACTTTTTTAAGTATAAACATTGATAGGTTTGAAGTTAGTGGAATTTCACTAACTTTTCCCGCTTTGGACTTTGGGTTAGTTTGGCCTATTAAGCCCAAGTTCCAACCCCCTTCTCCTCACTCTTCATAAATTCCTAACTAACTTGAAATTTGCATTAATGGTGAAGGGAATGGGAAATTAAAACTCCAAGCTCAAATTTAATTGCTAATCCAACATTCAACTCCAAATTCAAGTAGAATATATTGGATTCAAGCTTTGAATTGCTTCTCCATTGGCTTCAAGCTTCATCTTCATCCATTTAGTGAAAAGGTGAGATTTTTATCTCACACTCTTGCTTATAACTATCTTGGACTGTTGGGAATGGTTCCCTATCACTTTAACATGCACATTTGCATTTGCTTTGGATTGGATTGGCGAAAAACTCCACTTTCTAGTGTTTTTGGTGAATTTCCAGCCTTAGGTCATTCTGGACCCTTAGGTCGCTCGGGTTCGTGGCTTGCGTGCGTGGAAAAGCCGCCTGGACGTTAGGTCGTAGGTCGCTCGCGAGTTAAGCCTTAAGCCGAAGGCCGTTCGCGAGTTAAGCCTTAGGTCGTTTGGCCTTTATAACGTTAGGTCGCTCGCGTGTTAAAACTTTAGGTCGCGCTGGCCTTAAGTCGTAGGTCGTCTCCAACCTAATATTGCCTCTGCTATTTCACTAGGTCGCGCGGGCCTTAGGTCGTAGGTCGTGAGTCTCCTAGGTCATAGGTCGCTCGGTCCTACTTCTGTCCCTAAGTCGCGTAACCCTATCACCTTTAGGTCGTTAGGCCTTTATGTCGTTAGGTCGTTACACCTATAACCCATTAAGTCGCGAATACCTTTAGGTCGTGAACCCCATTAGGTCGCAAACCTCTTTAGGTCGTGTGTCCCTTAAGCAGTTAGGTCGTTCGACCTGTGATGCCTTAGGTCGTTTGACCCGTTACGTTAGGTCGCGTAACCCCTTAGGTCGCTTGACCTTGTTTCCTGTTAGGTCGCGTTACCTTATTTTCTTAGGTCGTGAACCTTGTTAGGTCGCTCATCCTTAGCTCGTGTACCTTCTTAGGTCGTGCACCCCTTTAGGTCGTTAGACCTCATTTTTGTTTTAGGTCATAGGCCGCTTGTCTTCACTAGGTCGTACCATTTTGGACGGGGCGCTGCACCCTGGACCCCCGCGACCTGACCGGGCAGGTCGAACCCCGTAGTAGGGGCGCTGCCCCCGTACCCCCACCTAGGGGGGTTGCCACCCCCCCGGACCCCCCATCCGTAGGGGATCTTATTTGAAAAACATTCAACAAAACTTGTTGAGCTGATTTCCTTGGATTTTTATCACATCTTCGAATGTGATCTTTGTGATTGATTGTTTCTACAATCGCTACTGTGATTTGTCACTTTAAAATATAAAGGTTTCGATACTAGTAGTAAATATCAAAACTCTTTCAACAAAATGATTTCAACTCTATTTTTTAATAACAAAGCTCTTTTCTTAACCCTTTTTCCAATCTATTAGTATATACAAACCTTTACCTCACTCGGTGAGAAATCTAATTAAACGGCTTAGTAAAACAAGTGGTATGAAACGCTTGCGTTTGCTTCGTCGGTTAATTCTTGGACTTGTTCGATTGAACCTCTAGTGACAATTTTTTTAGCGAAGATTTACAGTATGTTCGAAAATATTTAAGTTAAGCTAGTGGTTATGGGACATGAAACGAAACTTTTATATTTACTAACTTAGTGTAATTGACACTTCTCGTTGATCATGATGATCATTTTATGATTTAGACTAGCAATTGTGCGATGTCTCTTTGATTGCAAGGTTAGACTAGACCTCATTGGTGTGATTCCGACTCACACATATCTCTTTGTCCGCAAGGTTAGTCTAGACACCATTTGTGTGATTCCACTCACACATACCTTTTTGTTGCGAGGTTAGGCTAGACACCATTTGTGTGATTCCACTCACACATACCTTTATACTTTTTGGTTAGCCTAGACCTCATCTGGGTGATTCCGACTCACCCATATGGGGTAGCTCCCCATGGTCTTCAGACCGTCATGTGATAGGCCTCTTCCCCTTTTTCCGTGATTTCTGGATTTCTTGTGTTGATTTCTGGAATTTATGTCATTGACTTGTTATGAGTACAAGTTTAGGGTATGATGCCCTCTTTGGATCTTTGAGAAGATTCTTGTGATATCGATTTATATCTTATTGATTGATCTTCTGTTGATCATCATTTGCATACTTATAGTAGTATGTCAGTATGGATATTTTATGTTTATGCCATATCTTTTATTTTATACCATGTCATCTGATATTTATAGCTAGACTGATCCGTTTATTATTTTCTTAAATAATACTCGGGTCAGACCGAGATGTTACAGGTGCTTCTGCTTGACTTCTTCCAGGGATTTGCTACTCTGACTTTTGGCTAACTATTTAGATTAGCAGTTTTTTGTTGTATACACTTGAGACATAGACTCATAGTTGTATACTTTTGTATAGCACGTGTTGCAATTCTTTTGTATTATTGTGGATCTTTTTGACCACTACTCTGATGTACACTTTCATGTGCTAGTTATATATTCATATCTTCTTCCGCCTCTGTGATATGGATGTCTGTGACTGATTTGTGTTATGCTTATTTCTATGTTTGTTTCCGAAGATTATTTATAGCCACCGTGTCATAAGCAATCACATGGATCGTCGCTCCTCAACAGCCTTATTCTCCGTTCTAGTTGACAGCACTACACCGTAGTGTTCTTGGCTAGCGTGGGTATAGAGGTGGGGCGTCACAGCTTGGTATCAGAGCCAAACTTCAGAATAATGTAGAATAACTTAACAAGGATCATCGTCCTAAGTTTATCTTAGGAGATATACCATAGGATTAATTCGAGTCTTCGTACTGATTCATCCTATTTCCTTTATGATTCCTTGTTTTATCTATCAAGATTGCTTGATATTCATTGGTGAATAACCTTCTTCCTTCTCTTCTTTCTTTCTTAAAGGAAGAGAATGTCTAGACCAGGCCGTCCCAGAACTGGATCATCTAGTGCTACTCCCCAGGATGGAGTTTTTATGACTGCTCAACAGCTTCTTGATTTAGTAACAAATGCTCAAGCAGCTGGAGCTAACCCGGAACCTACTCACCCAAAGTCGGGATTTGCACGCTTGTGCAGCGATTACACCAACTTTGGTGGGAAGCCCTTCAAAGGTTCAGAAACTATCATCGTGGTCCAGGCATGGTTAAAATCATGCGATCGAATCTTTTCTCGCATGAACCTTATCGATCTCCACCTCGTTCAGGTGGCTTCCAGCATGCTCCTGGAGAGAGCATTGGACTAGTACGAACTCCTTATTTCAGAAATTAATGAAGCAGATCTCACCTGGGAGCAATTTCAAGGATGCTTCGAGTTAAAGTTTGTACAAGAAGCGGGGAAAGTAACCTTGGCTCGACGTTTTATAGACCTTGTCCAAGGTCAATCCTCTGTGACTGATTACATCGCAGCCTTCGAGTCGCTTTCCAAATATGGGGTTGAATACATCAACACCCCATTGAAGAAGAAACAGAGGTTCGTTTATGGCTTAAATAAGAATCTTAAGAAGCCACTACTCCTGAAACTAGAAGTCGCATTTGATCAACTCGTCGATATCACTCTTCGTCTTGAAGAGGCTGATTGAGAGAGTGATGTTGAAGTGGAAGGCGCTAAACCAAACTTCAACAACAAGAAGAGGCCAAACAAATTCAAGGGTCCTTATCCCAACAAAAAGGGTAAGCAAGCAACTCCTGCTGCAAAGGCTCCTTCTCCTAGTGGTGCGAGATGCTTCAACTGTGGATCTGGGGATCATTTTGCGAATAAGTGCTCAAAGCCCAAATCTTGTCGCTATTGTAAGAGCCCGGATCATTACATACATTAATGCCTCAAACGTGAAGGTAAGAAGGAAGGAAAGTTGAATGTGGCTCAAGCCCCTGGAAACACATCTCGTGGCCAAGGTATTTCTTACTCCATTCTTGATGGTATTATTTTATTTCATAATCAACCTATTAGAGTTCTCTTTGATACGGGTGATCCCATTCTTTTATATCAAAGGAACTGGTAGACACTTTTTCCTTAAGTGTTACTGCATTAATGACTTCTATAAAAATTGCGAATGCTGTTGGTGGATCCGCAACTCTTAGTTTGCTTTGTAAAGATGTGGAGATTACTTTAAGCGATTTTTCTTTCCTAGCCGATTTGCATGTTATGCATTACTTAGGCTTTGGAATGATATTGGGTATGGACTGGCTTAACCATTATGAAGCTCATATCCTATGTCCTGAGCAGACTATTTATCTCCGACATCCGCAATCTGTAAATCCGATTTCTATTATTCTTAAAGATTCGGATTCTTCTTTGACTGCATCTTTATATTCTTTAAATCCTCGAGACGACGATGATGATGACGAGGAAGACGTCATTTCTCGAATTCACGTTGTCCGTGAATTTTCCGACATATTCGAGCCCGTGTTAGGTTCACCACCTAAGCGAGCAATTGAGTTCAGAATTATTCTTACCTCTGAAGCTCGACCTATTACTCGTCCTCCTTATCGCATGTCCAATAAGGAAAATGAAGAGATGCGCAAACAATTATCTGAATTGGAGACGAAGCAATTTATTCGCTCTAGTTCCTCCCCTTGGGGAGCTTCGGCTATTTTCGTAAAGAAATCCGATGGTACTCTGAGGCTCTCCGTTGATTATCGCAAGCTTAACGATCTTACTATTAAAAATAAATATCCTTTACATCGGATTGATGATCTATTCGACCAGCTTAGTGGTGCTAAGGCCTTTTCACAATTGGACTTGGCTACCGGTTTCCATCAACTTCGTATCGCAGAGGATAGCATTCCTTTGACATCATTCCGTACTCGATATGGATCTTATGAATGACTTGTTATGCCATTTGGGTTAACGAATGCTCCGGCTTATTTCGTTGACCTCATGAATCGAGTTTTCAAAGATTTCCTCGATCGGTTTGTTCTCATTTTCATTGATGATATTCTTGTGTATTCTAAAACCGAGGAGGAACATGAAAAACATCTTCGAGTTGTATTGGAAACTCTTAGGAGTAATCAGTTAAAGGCAAAATTTTCTAAATGCCACTTTTGGCAATCTCGTGTGAAGTTTCTCGGTCATATTATTTCCGAATCCAGAATTTCCGTGGATCCTTCAAAGATTGAAGCGATTCAAGATTAGGAAAGACCTAAGAGTGTGACTGAAATTCGTAGCTTTCTCGGATTGGCGGATTATTACCGTCGTTTTATTAAAGACTTTTCTAAGATTGTCGTGCCTCTTACTGGCTTGACTAAGAAGGGAGTTAAATACATTTGGTCGGACAAATGTGAAACGTCTTTTCAGAAATTGAAAAAACTCCTTTTTGATGCTCTAATTCTTGTTATTCCCGAAGGGAATCAATATTTTGTTGTTTATACTGATGCTAGTCACGTTGGTTTGGGTGTCGTTCTTATGCAAAAAGAACGTGTTATTGCTTATGCTTCTCGGCAATTAAAACCGACCGAGACTAGATATGCCACACATGATTTATGTCAGGACCCGATTCTTCGACTTCCGAAAATTCAACATCGATACTCACTTTATCGACTGCCGAGCAATCGAACGACGGAAAACCGAACACTGAGGGTTTTTAGAAAAAGAAAGAGAAAGAAGAAGAGATAAGAAGATAGAAAATAGAGAGAAAAGAGAAAAGAAAATAGAACGGAACAGAAAACAACAGAACAACATCAGAATCTCACAATTCGCAGCGGAACAACATATAATAATAAATGAATAATCTTTAAACAAAGAACTATATCAGTTATTACATTTTATACATTTCATTTCATTACATCATATCATCAGAGTGTACAACAATAACAACAACAAACAGTGCAACGGAAAAGAAATACTATAAACTAGTAATACGCCATGCCATCCAGCTTGCCTCCTGCAACTCCAGAATATCCTGATAAACCTAACTCTTGACTGCCCGTGTGGAAATTGGTGGGCACCCAGAGTTTAGGAAGGAAAACAATAAACTCCGAGTCAGTCATGTGGCTGGTGTGAGAACTCAAAACAGTTTATTTATCTTTAAAAATCAAAATAGAGAGATATTTTTAAATTCAATTCGCAATGCTTTTAAAAATGAGACTACCATAAGACTTCCCACCACACACACAATGCAAACGCAGAATCGGAGGAGATTTCTCCTTATGATAGTCAAAGATGCTTGATACGCATTAAAAAGAACATTTGATATTATTACTAGTGCATAGTGTAGAAAAAATCATTTCGAAAGTAGAATATAAATCTTAGCCAGCATAGGTACCATTATATTATGCCTACTAATAGCTACCATATTAGATGGCAGGTTCTACAACTAAAACCGTACAAGATCGTATTGTTTCTTTGGATTTCCAACGAATGATCAGGCCAAGGAACTTCCCATTGCCACATGAGAATGCCTCTGGATGGACATCCCCGAGAACCAAACCGGATCTCTACCAACACAAGGCCGGGTTACCCCTAACCGAGTAACAACTGACCGAATATGCCATCCCCCGGCCCTTTGGGACCTTTCAACGAGCGCTCGCAATCAATTCACACAATCATAAAGTGTTTTCAACATGAGTAAGTATCTGGGCTCCATACCATGATACCACCCTTTTCCAGAAGGAAATGCACACATCCTAAAGGGCGCTACCCCTCATAACCTTGCTGCTTCTTTCCTGTTTTGACCATTCACGGGGTGTGAGGCTCGACGAAGTCACGTCCACAAAAACATACTTTATACAAAAGCCATGCTTTGGGTCAACAAATGATCATAGAAATGATCACCAGATAGACGATCAAATAAACGATCCTATCACAAATAATCAACACAATGATCATTTACAGCAACACTCAGCATGTCACATTACCAAATTGGGAATATATCGCTGATAACATTCAACTACATAACCTCTGAGCTCGTACGTCTCAGAGAAGGATGTTAAGCTAAAAGAATAAATTCTCCGCCACCAACAGAAATATATTTGAAAGAAATCGGCTTTATATCTCAATTTGTAATGTCAGACATACAATCCATACAAGTCTGTTCCGGGCTCGAACAAAACCGAAGGCACTTCTCACGAAGCCCTTGCAATCCGGGTATTCACAATCCCGATCGAATTTCCCATCACTTAGGGAATCTCTATACCAGGAGCTACCCAGTGCAGAGACAATCGATAGGTCATCCTATCGCTTTCGCAAATACTCGGTCTTCAACACCGG
Source organism: Allium cepa (assembly GCA_030765085.1). NCBI lineage: Eukaryota > Viridiplantae > Streptophyta > Magnoliopsida > Asparagales > Amaryllidaceae > Allium > Allium cepa. The sequence goes on along the minus strand of CM060945.1, from coordinate 1,007,468,403 downwards.
TCATCAAATGCAATTCATAACGACGTATCACATATTCGGAATGGGTTATACGACCCCATGGTCCTTTCCCGGTTAACCCGAATAGTAAGCGCTTATTCAAAAATAAGTGTGGCATTCAAATTCAAACAAATCACATCAATTACCCATTCAAAGGGAAATATTGATAGTCGTTTATTGAACTATCAATGGATATGCACACATCACCAGTTTCCAAATAATTTTCCCAAAATTCATTTCACAAAATATCTTTACAAGATATATAATTTCACACTTCAAAAATAAATCAATATTTATTTTTAGACAAATTCCCCTTTCCTTTATAAATTCCTTAGTGAATTTATAATCCAAAATATCTATGAATATTCGATTTCAATTATTCATTTCAATTTATCTTCAAAAAGATAAATTCTCTAATATTCACTTTATATTGGAAAAACATTTCCATACTTATTTATTCATAAGTAATTCACAAATTTTATTTATTTTCTACACTTGGAAAATATTCAATATACTCAAATCAAAATTTAGTATATATTTCATTCTATAAGGAAATCATTCTTTTAAACATATTTATTTGGGCCAAAACGAATGTTACGTAAAACATTGTTACGACAACCCAAAATCACTAGTATAGGGATTCGAAATTAAAATAGATATATAAATCCCAATACTATACAAAACATTTCCCTTCGGAAATCATTTACTATAACAACAGTGTTATAGTCCACTATTTCCTTTTCATTTCTCGAAAACGTCTATTTCAACAATAAATGTTGAAATCTATGGTTTCGAATCTCAAAACATTTAAAACATCGTTAGATCGTTTTAATTCAATTTAAAATATCACATTCTAAACATTTTCTTTAACATATTATTCACTATTCAAAACGTGAATATACTTCGTTAACAAGTTTCATTATTTCTATTCTTTTTATTTCAAAGGATTATTCACAGTCTAAAACGTGAATATAACTTCATAAATAAGTTATAAAAATTAACTTATCAAAATAAGTCGTTTGCGAATTTTATAAAACAACGTTTATAAATTCCTTTTCTATTTATTTTATAATAACTCCTTGTATAAATTCCTTTATTAACCTATTCGATTTATAACCCAATTATAAACCAAAGGTTCCTATTATAAATTTACTTATAATTTATTTGTTTGAAAAAAATCGTTCCTTTGAACTTCATAATTATAAATCTTATAACTTATAAGATTCAATTATTTATCCAAAACTATTCTTTCAATAACTTTATAAATTTTATAAACCTACTGCTTATAAAATTCCATTTATAACTTCACCGTTTATAATTCTATAAATTTCATTCATTTCCGAATTTCATTCATAGTTCATTCTAACACTTATAAAAACTCGTTTTATAATTCAAAATATTCTAATTTATAAATATCCATTTTATAAATCTTTTATACAAATCAATTTGTATTATTATTCTAAAATATCTTTAAACTTCTTTATAATTTCATCCTTTTGATTTATAAAATAATCAAATTTTATAAATCCTATATTTAAACTTTTTACAATAAATTCTAAAATCCCAATTTAACTATTTTATAAAACTCATTAGCATCATATTCTCAAAAATCAGTTTTTAACTATATTTCTCAAAAAATCATAATTTTCATAACATTAATATTATAACGTTTATTTATTTAAAATGGATCAATTCCAAAAATAAAGTATATTTTCAAAAATCACTTTAAAAATCATTTTAAAATCCTAAAATCTGGGTCCAATGATGCTACACACCAAATAGTCAATCACGACGAACAACGATATCATATATCGATATGATAATCCATCAAATATCAAAATATCTGAAATCAACAAAAACTGTTGAGGAATCCAGTTGGATCACTCCAACCTGTTTTCCTGCATCCACAAACATTAGCACAATACCAATTTCGCTCTAGTACGAAATTATCGCGGTATATGGGATTTAAAATATTATCCGCTTAATAGACGGCGCAATAGGGTCTCATCCGCTAAAAAAATGCGGGAAATCAATAACTCCAATATATACATATGCCAATATATATATATATTGCTATTATATATAATACCAATTTCACTGTTTATGAAATATTCGCGGTATATGTTTTTAATAAATAACATCCGCTTACTAACGGCGCATAATGTCTATTTTAACAATCAATAGATAACAATCATCATTCGAACATGCATTCAAATATTTTAAATCTAACTATTTAAAATAAAATCGAAACTGATTCGATTGAGTGAGAAGTTCTCACCTTGATTTCAATTTCGTTTTAGCGATTTATTTCGAATAAAATTAAACGGACGTTTAATTTTACCCAAAATTCTCACTAACTCCAAACGACTCCAATCCAATTTCATCGCGTAGTGCTCGTCCATACGATTCCAACGCAACTGGTTTCGCGCGTTTTCGACCTCGTATGAAAAAGTTATGAATATTTGAAGTTACACGATTTTATAAAGCATATAAATTACAACTTTTATTTTATATTTTTATACCTAACCCATCATCACCATCCATTTCAAATCCAACGGCCCCCCACCATCTTCCCAAATGCACGCGTGCCTCCAGTATGATGCCGAACCCATCATCAACAATTAGGGTTAGAAATTCGAGCCTCATCGACGAACTTGAACGCGATCAGGGAACACCACCTCGAAGCTCCTAGCCTCCTCTACTCTCGGCCCCAACCACCATGAGCTCGGCCCCCTATTTCATCACGAAATGCGTGCGCAACGTACGTGCGTCGGCCCCCTTCTGCTCCCTCTACGTTGCTCCAAAACCCATCACAGCCGTTGAACTACAAGATCTCACTCTCCTCTTCAATATTGCAGTTGAGGAATTTGCATAATTGTCTACGGATTGAAAGATAAATGAAGGAGAAGTTGGGACATTTCTGGCCATTGGTGAAGCAACTGGCGGCTAGAAGAATTAGGTTTAGGGTTTAATAAATTTCTTATTTTTTTGTGAAATTATGGTGTATTTATAGGAAAAAATCGAACACTATTCATCCGGAAATTCCGAACTCCGATTCACGCGCCGTAACCAGCGTTTCTAAGGTTTACCCCACGTTCCGGACACAATGGAACAGGTTTCGGAAGCTAATGCAGACATCTGTGCGAGTTATGGCTATAAACGTTCGATTTAAATTAAACCGATTTAAACGATTTTCTAGGCGTTTTAATTTGTACCGGACAAACGGTAAATCCAATTGACACGAAATTTGAAACCTTACGATAATATCACATTACGGATCTGCTGAAACTGGTTTCATCGAAATCCAAGACTTTGTGAAAAATGGCTATTTTAACTCGCCAAATTAATATTAAAAATAATTTGATGCGTTTCGAGCTGCCACGATCAAACGATAGCTCCGATTGACACGAAAATTGAAATCCGGTAATAACTAACTATTACGGATCCAATGAAACTGGTTTCGTCCAATTCTGAGACTGTTCAAAAATTGACTATTTTCACTAGTCGATTTTAATATTAAAATATTCAATTTTCACAAATTAACTTTTAATTCGATTTTAAAAGTTCTAAAATATCATTCTAACTTCAATATGATAAAATAAAATTTTACAAATCATTTTCAATCATATTTAACTCAATTTTTAATTATTTCCATAATTTAACATATTAAATTATCGATTTAATAATCCAATTAAATCCAATAATTCGAAATAAATTTATTCGACTTATAAATTTCACTTATTAATATCTAAAATAAATGAAATATTCAAATTTTAATTAATAAAAATTCTGGGTCGTTACAATCTTCCCCCCTTAAAAGAATTTCGTCCTCGAAATTAACAAGTAAGAAAGTTACAGAATCTATTAACTTTCCCAAAACAAATTTTAAACTTCTTACAATATTTTTACTAAGTTTTCAAATCATACTTAGTTATCTTTTCAAAAACAAACTACTATTGTTTAACTTTCAATTCCAAATCAAAGTTAAAGTTTTCAAAATTTTCCAATTTTCTCAAATTTTTTCTAACGCCTTAAACTTTTGGAAAATTCGCCATAGTCTCCTTTGCGCGGCTCGATCCGAAAAAAAAATGACAGTATATATATCACAAATATACATCTCATCAAGTAATGAGGCATCCCGAAGGGAAAAAGTATAAAAGTACGGTATGTAATCCGAGATATGTACCTTATATTTTATTAGCGAGCATATACGGCTAATATAGCGCGAAAGCGAGCTCTAAATGCGAAGCAACGCGATCCGCACCTACTAATCACTCAACAAACAACATGAGAATCATGTATATAGACAATAGTATCGATATACAACATATAGCAACATAATAACTATATATGTCAACATAGCAATTGAAACAAAAGCAACAAATGCAAACATCAACCAACTATCATCCATAACCAATAAATATTCATTCATATTCTCATTAATATTCAATGAAATGGTTTTCAATTTAATCACATTCGATTCATTAACAGTGGATTTTCTTACTAACATTCATTTTCAATTAGTTTATATTCACTAATTCATATTCAAGTTGGTTCACTTCCAAATCAAATTCATTTCTATTTAAGATCCATTCAACTTCCAATTGAATTCCAATTACTTTAGCTTTCAATTTCACTAATACTTAATGAATTATATACAATCAACTAACAATCATATAACAACCAATGTATATTCACTTTACATTCAATTTCATTGGTTTAATTATTCGACCATCACTTTCAATTGGTTTAAATTAAATTGATTTTCATTCTATTATTCAACTTTTAATAACATTAGATTTTAATGAATTTACACTTATATCCATTATTTCATATCAACTTAAATTTACATTTAATTTGATTAACATTCAATCCATTCATTCAATTCAATTTACAAAAGTTGAATTTCATTTAAATAACTTAAGTTCATATCCATCACTTAACTTTATTATTTTATTTTGATACCAATATCAACTTCATTCAACATCTCTTAAGTTATATTTCCATTTATCTTTAAATTCATTTTTATTTACAACTCATATTCATAAATATATTCATATAGTTTCACTTCTTATATATATAAGTTTATTTCACAATTGTAAATCACTTTAATTATAATTCAATTCTTATAATTCTTTTTGCTTATACAATTATTTTTTATTTAGATTATTCAAACAACTAAACAATCAACTTACATACACTTTAATAATTCTGAAAAATTATTTCTTTATATATAAAATATAATCAAGGAAAAATTATTTCACTTACCCAATTTAAAACAATACTGTGTCGAATTGTTCTATTCAAGTGTTTAGAAACCCCTTCGGCATAGTCTTGCGGACCACGCTGACGAAAGTTCATATGCCACTCAATAAACCAATCATCACAATATAAAACAATTTTATATTCACTAACAAATATGCTCTCATAACTATTATTACACTCAAACTCATTCTAGAGTACTGCTGACTCTATCTCTAATGAGTAATACCCAACAGAACCATGGGTGTCGCTTAACCAACAGCTCTGATACCACATTGTCAGATCTAGGCTTTTCAACCATCGATAGCAGTCACAACCGGTAGGCTTTTCAACCATCCCAGCCCCACCGTGGTAACAACTGGTATCCCAAACTTGCTTTTACGGCCACCCTTTCGAATGTCACGGCTTCGCCTAACCAACCCCGTAAAGAGGACGTGTGGGGGTAAGAGTCTCCCGTTCGCCACCAAACCGCGAAGCGAGAACACCCCATCACATATCACCTAGCATAAGCAAGACTGGTGTGAGAACTCAAAACAGTTTATTTATCTTTAAAAATCAAAATAGAGAGATATTTTTAAATTCAATTCGCAATGCTTTTAAAAATGAGACTATCATAAGACCTCCCGCCACACACACAATGCAAACGCAGTATCGGAGGAGATTTCTCCTTATGATAGTCAAAGATGCTTGATACGCATTAAAAAGAACATTTGATATTATTACTAGTGCATAGTGTAGAAAAAATCATTTCGAAAGTAGAATATAAATCTTAGCCAGCATAGGTACCATTATATTATGCCTACTAATAGCTACCATATTAAATGGCAGGTTCTACAACTAAAACCGTACAAGATCGTATTGTTTCTTTGGATTTCCAACGAATGATCAGGCCAAGGAACTTCCCATTGCCACATGAGAATGCCTCTGGATGGACATCCCTGAGAACCAAACCGGATCTCTATCAACACAAGGCCGGGTTACCCCTAACTGAGTAACAACTGACCGAATATGCCATCCCCCGGTCCTTTGGGACCTTTCAAGGAGCGCTCGCAATCAATTCACACAATCATAAAGTGTTTTCAACATGAGTAAGTATCTGGGCTCCATACCATGATACCACCCTTTTCCAGAAGGAAATGCACACATCCTAAAGGGCGCTACCCCACATAACCTTGCTGCTTCTTTCCTGTTTTGACCATTCACGGGGTGTGAGGCTCGACGAAGTCACGTCCACAAAAACATACTTTATACAAAAGCCATGCTTTGGGTCAACAAATGACCATAGAAATGATCACCAGATAGACGATCAAATAAACGATCCTATCACAAATAATCAACACAATGATCATTTACAGCAACACTCAGCATGTCACATTACCAAATTGGGAATATATCGCTGATAACATTCAACTACATAACCTCTGAGCTCGTACGTCTCAGAAAAGGGTGTTAAGCTAAAAGAATAAATTCTCCGCCACCAACAGAAATATATTTGAAAGAAATCGGCTTTATATCTCAATTTGTAATGTCAGACATACAATCCATACAAGTCTGTTCCGGGCTCGAACAAAACCGAAGGCACTTCTCACGAAGCCCTTGCAATCCGGGTATTCACAATCCCGATCGAATTTCCCATCACTTAGGGAATCTCTATACCAGGAGCTACCCAGTGCAGACACAATCGATAGGTCATCCTATCGCTTTCGCAAATACTCGGTCTTCAACACCGGTCATCAAATGCAATTCATAACGACGTATCACATATTCGGAATGGGTTATACGACCCCATGGTCCTTTCCCGGTTAACCCGAATAGTAAGCGCTTATTCAAAAATAAGTGTGGCATTCAAATTCAAACAAATCACATCAATTACCCATTCAAAGGGAAATATTGATAGTCGTTTATTGAACTATCAATGGATATGCACACATCACCAGTTTCCAAATAATTTTCCCAAAATTCATTTCACAAAATATCTTTACAAGATATATAATTTCACACTTCAAAAATAAATCAATATTTATTTTTAGACAAATTCCCCTTTCCTTTATAAATTCCTTAGTGAATTTATAATCCAAAATATCTATGAATATTCGATTTCAATTATTCATTTCAATTTATCTTCAAAAAGATAAATTCTCTAATATTCACTTTATATTGGAAAAACATTTCCATACTTATTTATTCATAAGTAATTCACAAATTTTATTTATTTTCTACACTTGGAAAATATTCAATATACTCAAATCAAAATTTAGTATATATTTCATTCTATAAGGAAATCATTCTTTTAAACATATTTATTTGGGCCAAAACGAATGTTACGTAAAACATTGTTACAACAACCCAAAATCACTAGTATAGGGATTCGAAATTAAAATAGATATATAAATCCCAATACTATACAAAACATTTCCTTTCGGAAATCATTTACTATAACAACAGTGTTATAGTCCACTATTTCCTTTTCATTTCTCGAAAACGTCTATTTCAACAATAAATGTTGAAATCTATGGTTTCGAATCTCAACACATTTAAAACATCGTTAGATCGTTTTAATTCAATTTAAAATATCACATTCTAAACATTTTCTTTAACATATTATTCACTATTCAAAACGTGAATATACTTCGTTAACAAGTTTCATTATTTCTATTCTTTTTATTTCAAAGGATTATTCATAGTCTAAAACGTGAATATAACTTCATAAATAAGTTATAAAAATTAACTTATCAAAATAGGTCGTTTGCGAATTTTATAAAACAACGTTTATAAATTCCTTTTCTATTTATTTTATAATAACTCCTTGTATAAATTCCTTTATTAACCTATTCGATTTATAACTCAATTATAAACCAAAGGTTCCTATTATAAATTTACTTATAATTTATTTGTTTGAAAAAAATCGTTCCTTTGAACTTCATAATTATAAATCTTATAACTTATAAGATTCAATTATTTATCCAAAACTATTCTTTCAATAACTTTATAAATTTTATAAACCTACTGCTTATAAAATTCCATTTATAACTTCACCGTTTATAATTCTATAAATTTCATTCATTTCCGAATTTCATTCATAGTTCATTCTAACACTTATAAAAACTCGTTTTATAATTCAAAATATTCTAATTTATAAATATCCATTTTATAAATCTTTTATACAAATCAATTTGTATTATTATTCTAAAATATCTTTAAACTTCTTTATAATTTCATCCTTTTGATTTATAAAATAATCAAATTTTATAAATCCTATATTTAAACTTTTTACAATAAATTCTAAAATCCCAATTTAACTATTTTATAAAACTCATTAGCATCATATTCTCAAAAATCAGTTTTTAACTATATTTCTCAAAAAATCATAATTTTCATAACATTATTATTATAACGTTTATTTATTTAAAATGGATCAATTCCAAAAATAAAGTATATTTTAAAAAATCACTTTAAAAATCATTTTAAAATCCTAAAATCTGGGTCCAATGATGCTACACACCAAATAGTCAATCACGACGAACAACGATATCATATATCGATATGATAATCCATCAAATATCAAAATATCTGAAATCAACAAAAACTGTTGAGGAATCCAGTTGGATCACTCCAACCTGTTTTCCTGCATCCACAAACATTAGCACAATACCAATTTCGCTCTAGTACGAAATTATCGCGGTATATGGGATTTAAAATATTATCCGCTTAATAGACGGCGCAATAGGGTCTCATCCGCTAAAAAAATGCAGGAAATCAATAACTCCAATATATACATATGCCAATATATATATATATATATTGCTATTATATATAATACCAATTTCACTGTTTATGAAATATTCGCGGTATATGTTTTTAATAAATAACATCCGCTTACTAACGGCGCATAATGTCTATTTTAACAATCAATAGATAACAATCATCATTCGAACATGCATTCAAATATTTTAAATCTAACTATTTAAAATAAAATCGAAACTGATTCGATTGAGTGAGAAGTTCTCACCTTGATTTCAATTTCGTTTTAGCGATTTATTTCGAATAAAATTAAACGGACGTTTAATTTTACCCAAAATTCTCACTAACTCCAAACGACTCCAATCCAATTTCATCGCGTAGTGCTCGTCCATACGATTCCAACGCAACTGGTTTCGCGCGTTTTCGACCTCGTATGAAAAAGTTATGAATATTTGAAGTTACACGATTTTATAAAGCATATAAATTACAACTTTTATTTTATATTTTTATACCTAACCCATCATCACCATCCATTTCAAATCCAACGGCCCCCCACCATCTTCCCAAATGCACGCGTGCCTCCAGTATGATGCCGAACCCATCATCAACAATTAGGGTTAGAAATTCGAGCCTCATCGACGAACTTGAACGCGATCAGGGAACACCACCTCGAAGCTCCTAGCCTCCTCTACTCTCGGCCCCAACCACCATGAGCTCGGCCCCCTATTTCATCACGAAATGCGTGCGCAACGTACGTGCGTCGGCCCCCTTCTGCTCCCTCTACGTTGCTCCAAAACCCATCACAGCCGTTGAACTACAAGATCTCACTCTCCTCTTCAATATTGCAGTTGAGGAATTTGCATAATTGTCTACGGATTGAAAGATAAATGAAGGAGAAGTTGGGACATTTCTGGCCATTGGTGAAGCAACTGGCGGCTAGAAGAATTAGGTTTAGGGTTTAATAAATTTCTTATTTTTTTGTGAAATTATGGTGTATTTATAGGAAAAAATCGAACACTATTCATCCGGAAATTCCGAACTCCGATTCACGCGCCGTAACCAGCGTTTCTAAGGTTTACCCCACGTTCCGGACACAATGGAACAGGTTTCGGAAGCTAATGCAGACATCTGTGCGAGTTATGGCTATAAACGTTCGATTTAAATTAAACCGATTTAAACGATTTTCTAGGCGTTTTAATTTGTACCGGACAAACGGTAAATCCAATTGACACGAAATTTGAAACCTTACGATAATATCACATTACGAATCTGCTGAAACTGGTTTCATCGAAATCCAAGACTTTGTGAAAAATGGCTATTTTAACTCGCCAAATTAATATTAAAAATAATTTGATGCGTTTCGAGCTGCCACGATCAAACGATAGCTCCGATTGATACGAAAATTGAAATCCGGTAATAACTAACTATTACGGATCCAATGAAACTGGTTTCGTCCAATTCTGAGACTGTTCAAAAATTGACTATTTTCACTAGTCGATTTTAATATTAAAATATTCAATTTTCACAAATTAACTTTTAATTCGATTTTAAAAGTTCTAAAATATCATTCTAACTTCAATATGATAAAATAAAATTTTACAAATCATTTTCAATCATATTTAACTCAATTTTTAATCATTTCCATAATTTAACATATTAAATTATCGATTTAATAATCCAATTAAATCCAATAATTCGAAATAAATTTATTCGACTTATAAATTTCACTTATTAATATCTAAAATAAATGAAATATTCAAATTTTAATTAATAAAAATTCTGGGTCGTTACAATCTTCCCCCCTTAAAAGAATTTCGTCCTCGAAATTAACAAGTAAGAAAGTTACAGAATCTATTAACTTTCCCAAAACAAATTTTAAACTTCTTACAATATTTTTACTAAGTTTTCAAATCATACTTAGTTATCTTTTCAAAAACAAACTACTATTGTTTAACTTTCAATTCCAAATCAAAGTTAAAGTTTTCAAAATTTTCCAATTTTCTCAAATTTTTTCTAACGCCTTAAACTTTTGGAAAATTCGCCATAGTCTCCTTTGCGCGGCTCGATCCGAAAAAAAAATGACAGTATATATATCACAAATATACATCTCATCAAGTAATGAGGCATCCCGAAGGGAAAAAGTATAAAAGTACGGTATGTAATCCGAGATATGTACCTTATATTTTATTAGCGAGCATATACGGCTAATATAGCGCGAAAGCGAGCTCTAAATGCGAAGCAACGCGATCCGCACCTACTAATCACTCAACAAACAACATGAGAATCATGTATATAGACAATAGTATCGATATACAACATATAGCAACATAATAACTATATATGTCAACATAGCAATTGAAACAAAAGCAACAAATGCAAACATCAACCAACTATCATCCATAACCAATAAATATTCATTCATATTCTCATTAATATTCAATGAAATGGTTTTCAATTTAATCACATTCGATTCATTAACAGTGGATTTTCTTACTAACATTCATTTTCAATTAGTTTATATTCACTAATTCATATTCAAGTTGGTTCACTTCCAAATCAAATTCATTTCTATTTAAGATCCATTCAACTTCCAATTGAATTCCAATTACTTTAGCTTTCAATTTCACTAATACTTAATGAATTATATACAATCAACTAACAATCATATAACAACCAATGTATATTCACTTTACATTCAATTTCATTGGTTTAATTATTCGACCATCACTTTCAATTGGTTTAAATTAAATTGATTTTCATTCTATTATTCAACTTTTAATAACATTAGATTTTAATGAATTTACACTTATATCCATTATTTCATATCAACTTAAATTTACATTTAATTTGATTAACATTCAATCCATTCATTCAATTCAATTTACAAAAGTTGAATTTCATTTAAATAACTTAAGTTCATATCCATCACTTAACTTTATTATTTTATTTTGATACCAATATCAACTTCATTCAACATCTCTTAAGTTATATTTCCATTTATCTTTAAATTCATTTTTATTTACAACTCATATTCATAAATATATTCATATAGTTTCACTTCTTATATATATAAGTTTATTTCACAATTGTAAATCACTTTAATTATAATTCAATTCTTATAATTCTTTTTGCTTATACAATTATTTTTTATTTAGATTATTCAAACAACTAAACAATCAACTTACATACACTTTAATAATTCTGAAAAATTATTTCTTTATATATAAAATATAATCAAGGAAAAATTATTTCACTTACCCTGTAGCGACCCGTAGATTTCATGGATTTAATTTGGTTAAATTAAGTTGTAATTAAATTTAGAAGAAAAATAAATTAAAAACCTACTTATAGTAATTCGAAGTTAATTCAAATGATTTTAAGTAGTGAAAAGAATTTTACCAGTATATGAGTTGAATATGAGGAATTTGAGGAAATTATTAAACTAATATAATGTAATAAACATTGTTAACAGTAAATGGAATATGATAATAAGAAAAATTGCAAGTTTGTATTTATGGGCAAAATAATATGGATAGGTAATAATTGTTGTAGAGAATAAATTACAAATGTATAAATTGTATAATGGTAACAACTATTGTTCGTTACCAATGCATTTAATTTATAGCGATTAAATAAGAAATAACTGAAAATTTTGAAGGAAAAATCAATAGAAAGGTTAACTACATGCATAAGATGAAAGTTGAATAGAATTCTAATAAATGATAATAATGGAAAATATATATACAATCAATGTAGGTAATTTGAAATTACAAATGATTAAACGTTTCTTGTGATAATGAATAAATAACGAAAGGAGTAAGCATATTTATTTAGAGTATTAATTACTATTGGGAAGAGATTTAAGTAACAACGTTTAATGCAATGTAAGTAATGCCATTTTAAGTCAATAATAAGGAACTGGGAATCATATCTATGAAATGATAATGAGAATACAAGATGATAAATGCCAATTAAGGGTAATAATTAAGAAACTTAATGAAATCCCAATTTTATACAAAATAATTTAAAAGTCAAGTTTGGTTATAATTTGAACATAAGTAAATTGAATTTGTAGTATGAAAATATATGCAGAAATTGATTTTTGTAATAAAGGATTTTGTATGTGACAAAAAGGTAACGGTAGTGTTTATGGTAGGTTGCCTATTCATTTATTTAGATTGTTAGTTGGAACTGGAAATAAGTTTGTAATAAATGTAAATAAATGATACATTTATGTAACCAATGTAAATTTTACTTATAATATAGCAAAAGGTGGATTTAAGAAGTGAAATTGTAGAATTTGAAGCTAATTAATAATAGACATAGTAAAAATGGCAATCCAATCAAATGCTTAGGAATCAGATTTATTGGAAGGTAACCTAATTTATAAATAAATGGTAAGTATTAAGATATAATTCTATATAAATTAAAACTGATTGTAGATTTAGTGTAGTAACGTTAAGGCTAACTGAATTTGATTTATAGATGGAATTAAAATCAAGATGGATAGGTAACGAACTTAAAAATTTAATAAGTGAATTTATTTCAATCAGTGCAATAAAAGGATACGTAAATAAATGGTAAGATGAAATGGTAAATTTTTGATGTTAATAAAATGATTTTTTTTTTTTTGAATTGAAATAAGTATTATAATGGGCAAATTTAGTTACTTTAAGGTGAAACGGAAATTTTAACGCAATAGTTTGAATGCAACATTAAATTCATCTAATTTATAATAAAGATTCATTAGATTTATTTAATAGAAATTTTGGGACATTTAATAGATAATTGCTGATGTTGAATGGAACAAAGGAATTGAATTTAACATGAATAGCATGAATAGCATGAATAGCATGAATATTAATAAAAGAAATTATGTAATAATTGATTTATTTTAGCATTTATGAATAAAATAGGAATTTAGGTTTAAGCAAGCGATGAATAAGATGTTGTGCAATCCAAATTAATATAGTAATTGTGAGTAATAAGAGCTTATTTGAGATTCTAAATTTTTTATATATGTTTTACAATTTCAATATAAATGGAAATAGTAGCAATACAAAGAAAGGCAGAATTTTTGAATATAGTAGTTAAGAAAAGGCAAACAAATCCTTCCATCTAAATCCAATTTAAAATAAAGCTTAATTATTGCAGTGGTTAGAATTAAATATTATGCTAGTCGAATACTAACTAATTCATTGAAATACCTATTCATGAAAAACAATTGAAAGGTTTTATTTGGTTATAATTGGTAGATTTGAAATAAACGTAAAGTTATATTAATTGACGTAATAATACGCAGTAAACTATAAGGTCATAGTCAAAGTTAAATTTAAGTAAATTCTTGGAATTTACAATATCTGAATTTACCGTAATTGAATTCAAACACTGAAATTTATAAATTTATTTACTTGACATTGATATCTGGGTTTGTTTAATTTGTTGTAACTAAAGTGAAATGATAAAAATGATCAAATTTTCAATTTTAAAGTCAAAAATTTTAAAGATTGAATTTAATTAATTTATTTGCCTATTTATTTAATTAATATAAAAATAGCCATTTTGGGCACGGACTCGGATTTCGACGAAACCAGTTTCATCGGATCCGTAACGGTGAATTATAATAATGTTTCAAGTTTCGTAGCGATCGGACTTGTCGTTTGATCGTACGGACTCGAAACGCCTTGAAATTTACGCATTTTGAAATCAATGTGAAATTTTTGTTTTTTAGCATAACTTCTTCATACGATCGAATTTGGTCGCGAAACTTTTTCCATCGCGTTCAGAATATTTTAAAACACCTACTTGGATATATAGTTTTAACAAATCCGACTCCGGAGGCATAGCGGACTTTTTGGACCATGGTTTGTCACGCACGTTCGCGTATCCAGTCTAGCTACCCTACCTCTAGCCTATCTATAAATATACATCTATAAACCCTAGCTCCTTTCTTTTTTCATTTGCTGTACGTTCATTTCTTCACTCTTTTCTCTTCCCCAAATGTATACATCTCAGATCCAATTCCAGATCCATCCACAGTTCAAAATCAAAAGTCAAAACTCAAAAATTTCAGAAAATTTCAGAAAAAAATATATGTTGAAGTATTCGATACGCGTAAAATACTGGTGAAATTCGTTTTTCAATTGGAGCTGTCGTTCATCCAGAATAAATTCAAACAGCCCAAAACCGTTCATCATCGTCGCGCAAAACTTTGTCGGATCGGAAAAACATTTCTGGGTTTTGGAGAGGGAACCGAGGGGATCGCATCTATGTAATTTGTTTGGCGATTCAACGGTCGGATTGGAGTCAAAAATTTGACTGGGGTTGCTAAATTTGTGGCGGCTATAGGGTTGAGGTCCTTGCGCATGCTTACTGTAGAAGATGAAGAGAGGCCGCATGTTTTCGTGTACAGGGAACGTGGTTGCTGAGGTGGCATGTTGGGGGTTAAGTGTTCTCTTATAATTTTTTTTTATTTGAATTCAATCACCATTTTCCGTCATAACTTTCTCATACGAAGTCGGATTCACACGAAATTTTTTTTGTTAGGATCGTAATTTAATTCCGGACTCGATGACGCTGGTTTGGACGAATTCTGAGACGGGCGAATTTTTGGGTTTAAATCGGGTTTGAATTCGATTTAAATTCAAAAGGTGAGTGTTTTAACCCACTCACAACTACTAGAAGCTTTTATGTTTGTTAAATAAATTTTAGAAATGAATAGAAATTTATTTATGAGCTTTTGGCATGTTATTTCATTTATATCTGTTGAATTGCATTTTATTGAATTTAACTGTTAATTTAATTGATTTATTGCGTGTTAATTGGCTGTTAGAAATTATTGTTTGCATATAAACTGCTAGTTAACAGTTATGTCAATTATCACTGAATATAAATTGTTAGATTAATAGTTGATAAATATAATTTGAAATAAAACTGCCAATTATTACCTGTTGTATATTACCAAACATATATTGTTATTGATTGATATTGGTTGATGGTTGCGATTGGATGATGGATGTGTTGATGAATGGATGTTTATTACATATCATTAAATTGCAAATTATTATGCATATTTCATTTTTCGGGATTGTGGTTTGAAATGATATATAACCGCAATTTTTATTTTTTTAAATTGCGGATTGAAATGATAAATATCCGTATCACTTGACCATAGGATAGAAAACTTTATACAGGCACCTGGTCTATATATAACTATTTTAAATGTGATTTCTATGGTTTGGATGGAATACGGTTTATAAAGATCTTAAATTTTATACTGAATAAATGTTTTCTTCCATATTTATATACATATGAAGTTGAAAATTTGAAATAAAATGGTGTATAAATCTCTTTATTAAAATGGAAGAAAATTTAGAAATGGAGTTTGATAATTTATATCCTATGTTTTAAATGTTAAGTTGGAAATTTTAAGATATTTATAATTGGATTGTTCCCAAATAAATTAAAATGAATATTCTAGTATAACTTGAATTGAAAAATATATATAATTTATTACTAGAAATTGAAGTCTTATTAATTATGGATTCTATGTGAATATTCAAGAATAATTAATAGAACATTTGATTTGAAAGAATAAAATCCAACTTTAGTTGAAATATTTATACTCAAAATGGATATACGTATATATATGAATTTATTGAAATGGTTTTGGAACTTGAAGCGATATTAAATTTTGGTTTTAACTTTAAATAAAGAAATGTATTGTAAAGCCACGAGAAATATTTCTTTTCAAAGTAACATTTAAGTTAAACCACTTATTTTATATACTGTTGAATATCCAAACCATTTAGTTTTGAAAGTAATGGTTTTAAAAACTATGGATTTCGAAGTATTATGTTGAAAGTTAATATTCAAATATTTGGTTACAAGGAATTATAAATTTTAAAAGTGGCATAATTTTTGGAAAGGATTTATATTTGGGAAATGATATCAGTGATTTGGGTTTTATAAAAATAATATCAAAATGAATCTTTTTGGGTTTTAAAGAAGAAATGATATCGTAATATTATGGTTTTGAAATGGATTATATTCTGGTTTTAAAGTATAAACTATTTTTAAATGACCGCGGTGTTATAATAACGATGGGTTGGCAAAGAGACCGGGATCGGATATCTGACATACTCTCTGTCGATACCGAAAACCACTTTGACTAACCATGTACGCGGTGGAGATTCCAGAATGAAGTAGGTGGTGGCGACGTTTCCTGTAAGGTAAATACGTGGACCCGACTCCCGTGAGTTGGCACAAGGTGGCTAAAACAGGAGCGATTCTCAGGCCAATGAGGTCATTCCTCTGATCGGACGCTCCTCTTCGATATTATACTTTGACTTGGATTTGATTCAGTGGCCACTTCTATATTTTGATTTTGGGGAGTTAGTCCGAGGTGGGCGGTAACTGCGGCTACGCGTTTCCACCAGCCTGGATAGCAACTGGTATATCTACCCTGGCATTGCCTCGTTGTGCCGTGTCACCTACCATATCGAGCCTTGTACGAGTTTGGTTTTCTCCCGTAGCCCGTGTGATATCCTCTAGTTGCTTCCCGAGTAGGAGGAGCTATGGTATTGGATGGACTACTGGGACTATTACGTGTTAAGGTGGAAAATGTAAAGCCTTAACGCTATTTAAAAGTAAGTTTATTTTATAAATAGACACTATTATAATAGCGCAATATACTACATAGTAAATAGTTTAACGGATCCTTAGGAGATGTAAATCCCGAACATCTCTTGAGTTACTGTACTCATATTTATTTCTGTTTATTTAACTCACATAAGATATTCTAGTCTGACTCGGGTGTTTTTGTCTATTCAAATTCGCTCGGGTCAGTCCGAGCATTTCAGGATAGCAGATTTTAGCTTTGGAGGACGAAGACGAAGAATAAGTATTATGTTATATATAGTATTACACCACACTCTTTCTATTCCGCTGCATTGCTTGTATTGGTATGTGTAACTCTGAT
This sequence comes from Allium cepa, assembly GCA_030765085.1. NCBI lineage: Eukaryota > Viridiplantae > Streptophyta > Magnoliopsida > Asparagales > Amaryllidaceae > Allium > Allium cepa. Next base: position 1,007,450,423 of record CM060945.1, on the reverse strand, counting down.
ATTTATTGTAAAAGAAGAATCAAGCTTTTGTAAACTGTTTATGAACTTTATATTTGTTATTATATTTTATCCTTCCGCTGTGAGATTCTGTTTTTGTTTTTATTTCTTCTCTGTTTTTCTTATTTACCCCATAACAATCCGCCCTTGCGTATGCTTTGAATTGGCACGTGTGTCGGTTTAAAGTGTGCAAAAAGGCGGGATGTTACAGTTGGTATCAGAGCTTTGGTTTAGCGATAAACCTTGGCTTTGTGGGGTTTGACTCTTTGTTAATAGGGTAGAAATATCCTATGGGAGTCGCTGAGTGTATATATATGAGAGAGCGTATTTGTTAGTATTAATAAAAGATTTTGATATTGTGTTAATCTGTACCGCTTTGTATTTATAAATTCTGGTTGATGCATGGGACGCTATGTCATCAATAGGGATTTCTAAACACTTAATAGGACAGACCGACATAATATCCGTTTTTAATATAGGTGAATGAAATAATTTTGCCTATTATATTTTCTATATATAAAAATAGTTTTATAAAGATATATATATAATTGGATGCTATAGATGGGGTGTTAGAAAATAAAAATATCTATAATAACTGAAGCCAAGTTGAAATTATGATAAATCAAATTGGAGATTTTAAGAACTTAAGTCCGGGATTTTTCCAAACATGTTTTCAAAGAATTTATGAAAAATAATGGTTCGGTTTATAAGTATTTTCTTATATAAATATTTCGTATAAATTGGAAGAATTGTTTTAAAGAAGATTTTGGAAAAGAATTAAATTCTGTACTTTCCCCTCTGTCGCTGGAAAATAAATTCGGTGATGACGGCCGCATCATCGACTTTCATTTTCGAGTTTCAAAGGGAAAAGGCCACTGTAGTAAATTCTACTGCAGATTTATTTTGAATTTTCTAAAAATTTTCTTTTATTGTTCTAAATATAATTAGAGATATAAAGGTTGCAAGAAATTAATTATCTATTATTTTGAAATAAATTGAAATTTAACCCGGTATTTAGTTCTAAATTTTTCCGTTAATTAATTGTTTAAAATTTGTTAGTGGAATAAAAGTTAAGTAATAAATGAATTGAAACCTCTAATTGAAATAAGAGAATAACTGCAAAGCTATAAAGAGGAATTTGCATACATATGAGAAAAAGGGTAATATGAATAAACATTAAATTTAATTAAAAGAATGGAGATTAAACTTGTATAAGTTCAATTGCAATTTCCTAAACATAAATAACTTACCCAATTATAAAAGTTGAAGTGTTAAATGAGAAACTGGAATTGAATATTTTACAAGTAGGAATTTAGGAAAAATGAAGTATTCAATAAATTACTGATATAATAAGAATTTATTGGTTTAAACTTAAGTGATAATTGAAATTTTACCCAAATTAAAGGTGAGTATTATTAATAGGTGATTTTAACTTAAGTAAATAAAATGAAATTCTTTAATAAATAAAGATTGATGTGTAGGGTTATAAACTTAAGTATGTTTTAAGATGCTACTAGTAACATAATAAAAAGTAGGTAATATAAATAAATGTCTGTAAACCCTAGATAATGAATTAATAAGATCCTTTATTTATAAAAATGGAGGTTTTAAGGTTAATAATTTAAGTGTAAGTAGAGGGTTACTGTAATTAAATATAATAAAACGTAAACATTAAATAAAGGAATGAAATTAAGGGTAAGTTGAAATTGTAATTTATAAAACGAATATATATTTATTGAACCATTAATAAATAAAAAGGAATTGAGAAGAAACTTGTAAATTTTCACTTGCATTCTTAAACATACATAACTTACAATATAATAAAAGTTGCAATGTTAGTAAGAAAATGTAAGGGGAAATCTTACAAGTGAAGCTTGAGGTAATTAAGGTATTCAATAAATTTGCTGTTATAAATGAGAATTAATTGTATAAACTTAAGTTAAATTGGAAATTTTACTATATAAGAAAGGGTAAGTAGTATAAATAGATGATATAAACCTTAGTCAATAAAATTGGAATACAAATATAATGAATTTTGTAATAAATGGAAAATAAAACTTGTAAGAACAAAGAAATCCCTCATAAAGGAAGGGAAGAAAATCAAACCACTGAAGTATGAAATAAATGTATAATAAGCTATTTTGGTGTTGATTTGAATTGTTTGGTTGATGTATGGTTGTTGGGTAAGAAATTTTGAAGTTGTGGGATGGAGAAATAATCTATCTTTGTTCCATCTAAGACTGTTGAGTAAAGGATGCACTTGATAGTTATTTTACATTTCGTACAATTTCGGAATTTGAACCTAACAACTAATTGTTTGTTTGATTGAATGATTGTCTGTTGGTGGCATGTGCTGTTTGTTAAAATTTATGGTTGTTGCATTTGATTGGATATAAATGATTGAATCTACCCAAACATTTCACTGTAAAATAAATATTTAACCTCTTAGATTATATAAGTGAATACAGGGGTTGGAAGCAACTGCTACTGCTTTTGGTTCCAAAATAATAAGCGTATGTTGCCCGACAAATAGGTACGTTTCCGGATTACGTTTAAAGCGCTGTTTATATATTTTCCCGTGTTGGGATATTTTATTTTGGATATATATGTAATATATTTGTATATTTGGATATTATATTTTCTCCAGAGTCCCTCCGTACAAAGTAGACTCTGCCAAAATTTTCCGAAATTTTTGGGACTTAGAATTTTGTTAAAGATATTTTTCCAACTTTAATAATTTAAGTATTAAAAGACATAATGATTACAAAACAAGTGTAATTCATTAAAGGAAATTAATTTAGTAAATTATTGTTATAAGTTAATATTTGAAACTAGATATACTGTTTTATTCTTCTTCTCCCTTCCTTTTCCTTTTCGGGGACGAAAAGTTTTGAGTGGGGGAGAGTGTAGCGACCCGTAGATTTCATGGATTTAATTTGGTTAAATTAAGTTGTAATTAAATTTAGAAGAAAAATAAATTAAAAACCTACTTATAGTAATTCGAAGTTAATTCAAATGATTTTAAGTAGTGAAAAGAATTTTACCAGTATATGAGTTGAATATGAGGAATTTGAGGAAATTATTAAACTAATATAATGTAATAAACATTGTTAACAGTAAATGGAATATGATAATAAGAAAAATTGCAAGTTTGTATTTATGGGCAAAATAATATGGATAGGTAATAATTGTTGTAGAGAATAAATTACAAATGTATAAATTGTATAATGGTAACAACTATTGTTCGTTACCAATGCATTTAATTTATAGCGATTAAATAAGAAATAACTGAAAATTTTGAAGGAAAAATCAATAGAAAGGTTAACTACATGCATAAGATGAAAGTTGAATAGAATTCTAATAAATGATAATAATGGAAAATATATATACAATCAATGTAGGTAATTTGAAATTACAAATGATTAAACGTTTCTTGTGATAATGAATAAATAACGAAAGGAGTAAGCATATTTATTTAGAGTATTAATTACTATTGGGAAGAGATTTAAGTAACAACGTTTAATGCAATGTAAGTAATGCCATTTTAAGTCAATAATAAGGAACTGGGAATCATATCTATGAAATGATAATGAGAATACAAGATGATAAATGCCAATTAAGGGTAATAATTAAGAAACTTAATGAAATCCCAATTTTATACAAAATAATTTAAAAGTCAAGTTTGGTTATAATTTGAACATAAGTAAATTGAATTTGTAGTATGAAAATATATGCAGAAATTGATTTTTGTAATAAAGGATTTTGTATGTGACAAAAAGGTAACGGTAGTGTTTATGGTAGGTTGCCTATTCATTTATTTAGATTGTTAGTTGGAACTGGAAATAAGTTTGTAATAAATGTAAATAAATGATACATTTATGTAACCAATGTAAATTTTACTTATAATATAGCAAAAGGTGGATTTAAGAAGTGAAATTGTAGAATTTGAAGCTAATTAATAATAGACATAGTAAAAATGGCAATCCAATCAAATGCTTAGGAATCAGATTTATTGGAAGGTAACCTAATTTATAAATAAATGGTAAGTATTAAGATATAATTCTATATAAATTAAAACTGATTGTAGATTTAGTGTAGTAACGTTAAGGCTAACTGAATTTGATTTATAGATGGAATTAAAATCAAGATGGATAGGTAACGAACTTAAAAATTTAATAAGTGAATTTATTTCAATCAGTGCAATAAAAGGATACGTAAATAAACGGTAAGATGAAATGGTAAATTTTTGATGTTAATAAAATGATTTTTTTTTTTTTTTGAATTGAAATAAGTATTATAATGGGCAAATTTAGTTACTTTAAGGTGAAACGGAAATTTTAACGCAATAGTTTGAATGCAACATTAAATTCATCTAATTTATAATAAAGATTCATTAGATTTATTTAATAGAAATTTTGGGACATTTAATAGATAATTGCTGATGTTGAATGGAACAAAGGAATTGAATTTAACATGAATAGCATGAATAGCATGAATAGCATGAATATTAATAAAAGAAATTATGTAATAATTGATTTATTTTAGCATTTATGAATAAAATAGGAATTTAGGTTTAAGCAAGCGATGAATAAGATGTTGTGCAATCCAAATTAATATAGTAATTGTGAGTAATAAGAGCTTATTTGAGATTCTAAATTTTTTATATATGTTTTACAATTTCAATATAAATGGAAATAGTAGCAATACAAAGAAAGGCAGAATTTTTGAATATAGTAGTTAAGAAAAGGCAAACAAATCCTTCCATCTAAATCCAATTTAAAATAAAGCTTAATTATTGCAGTGGTTAGAATTAAATATTATGCTAGTCGAATACTAACTAATTCATTGAAATACCTATTCATGAAAAACAATTGAAAGGTTTTATTTGGTTATAATTGGTAGATTTGAAATAAACGTAAAGTTATATTAATTGACGTAATAATACGCAGTAAACTATAAGGTCATAGTCAAAGTTAAATTTAAGTAAATTCTTGGAATTTACAATATCTGAATTTACCGTAATTGAATTCAAACACTGAAATTTATAAATTTATTTACTTGACATTGATATCTGGGTTTGTTTATTTTGTTGTAACTAAAGTGAAATGATAAAAATGATCAAATTTTCAATTTTAAAGTCAAAAATTTTAAAGATTGAATTTAATTAATTTATTTGCCTATTTATTTAATTAATATAAAAATAGCCATTTTGGGCACGGACTCGGATTTCGACGAAACCAGTTTCATCGGATCCGTAACGGTGAATTATAATAATGTTTCAAGTTTCGTAGCGATCGGACTTGTCGTTTGATCGTACGGACTCGAAACGCCTTGAAATTTACGCATTTTGAAATCAATGTGAAATTTTTGTTTTTTAGCATAACTTCTTCATACGATCGAATTTGGTCGCGAAACTTTTTCCATCGCGTTCAGAATATTTTAAAACACCTACTTGGATATATAGTTTTAACAAATCCGACTCCGGAGGCATAGCGGACTTTTTGGACCATGGTTTGTCACGCACGTTCGCGTATCCAGTCTAGCTACCCTACCTCTAGCCTATCTATAAATATACATCTATAAACCCTAGCTCCTTTCTTTTTTCATTTGCTGTACGTTCATTTCTTCACTCTTTTCTCTTCCCCAAATGTATACATCTCAGATCCAATTCCAGATCCATCCACAGTTCAAAATCAAAAGTCAAAACTCAAAAATTTCAGAAAATTTCAGAAAAAAATATATGTTGAAGTATTCGATACGCGTAAAATACTAGTGAAATTCGTTTTTCAATTGGAGCTGTCGTTCATCCAGAATAAATTCAAACAGCCCAAAACCGTTCATCATCGTCGCGCAAAACTTTGTCGGATCGGAAAAACATTTCTGGGTTTTGGAGAGGGAACCGAGGGGATCGCATCTATGTAATTTGTTTGGCGATTCAACGGTCGGATTGGAGTCAAAAATTTGACTGGGGTTGCTAAATTTGTGGCGGCTATAGGGTTGAGGTCCTTGCGCATGCTTACTGTAGAAGATGAAGAGAGGCCGCATGTTTTCGTGTACAGGGAACGTGGTTGCTGAGGTGGCATGTTGGGGGTTAAGTGTTCTCTTATAATTTTTTTTTATTTGAATTCAATCACCATTTTCCGTCATAACTTTCTCATACGAAGTCGGATTCACACGAAATTTTTTTTGTTAGGATCGTAATTTAATTCCGGACTCGATGACGCTGGTTTGGACGAATTCTGAGACGGGCGAATTTTTGGGTTTAAATCGGGTTTGAATTCGATTTAAATTCAAAAGGTGAGTGTTTTAACCCACTCACAACTACTAGAAGCTTTTATGTTTGTTAAATAAATTTTAGAAATGAATAGAAATTTATTTATGAGCTTTTGGCATGTTATTTCATTTATATCTGTTGAATTGCATTTTATTGAATTTAACTGTTAATTTAATTGATTTATTGCGTGTTAATTGGCTGTTAGAAATTATTGTTTGCATATAAACTGCTAGTTAACAGTTATGTCAATTATCACTGAATATAAATTGTTAGATTAATAGTTGATAAATATAATTTGAAATAAAACTGCCAATTATTACCTGTTGTATATTACCAAACATATATTGTTATTGATTGATATTGGTTGATGGTTGCGATTGGATGATGGATGTGTTGATGAATGGATGTTTATTACATATCATTAAATTGCAAATTATTATGCATATTTCATTTTTCGGGATTGTGGTTTGAAATGATATATAACCGCAATTTTTATTTTTTTAAATTGCGGATTGAAATGATAAATATCCGTATCACTTGACCATAGGATAGAAAACTTTATACAGGCACCGTGGTCTATATATAACTATTTTAAATGTGATTTCTATGGTTTGGATGGAATACGGTTTATAAAGATCTTAAATTTTATACTGAATAAATGTTTTCTTCCATATTTATATACATATGAAGTTGAAAATTTGAAATAAAATGGTGTATAAATCTCTTTATTAAAATGGAAGAAAATTTAGAAATGGAGTTTGATAATTTATATCCTATGTTTTAAATGTTAAGTTGGAAATTTTAAGATATTTATAATTGGATTGTTCCCAAATAAATTAAAATGAATATTCTAGTATAACTTGAATTGAAAAATATATATAATTTATTACTAGAAATTGAAGTCTTATTAATTATGGATTCTATGTGAATATTCAAGAATAATTAATAGAACATTTGATTTGAAAGAATAAAATCCAACTTTAGTTGAAATATTTATACTCAAAATGGATATACGTATATATATGAATTTATTGAAATGGTTTTGGAACTTGAAGCGATATTAAATTTTGGTTTTAACTTTAAATAAAGAAATGTATTGTAAAGCCACGAGAAATATTTCTTTTCAAAGTAACATTTAAGTTAAACCACTTATTTTATATACTGTTGAATATCCAAACCATTTAGTTTTGAAAGTAATGGTTTTAAAAACTATGGATTTCGAAGTATTATGTTGAAAGTTAATATTCAAATATTTGGTTACAAGGAATTATAAATTTTAAAAGTGGCATAATTTTTGGAAAGGATTTATATTTGGGAAATGATATCAGTGATTTGGGTTTTATAAAAATAATATCAAAATGAATCTTTTTGGGTTTTAAAGAAGAAATGATATCGTAATATTATGGTTTTGAAATGGATTATATTCTGGTTTTAAAGTATAAACTATTTTTAAATGACCGCGGTGTTATAATAACGATGGGTTGGCAAAGAGACCGGGATCGGATATCTGACATACTCTCTGTCGATACCGAAAATCACTTTGACTAACCATGTACGCGGTGGAGATTCCAGAATGAAGTAGGTGGTGGCGACGTTTCCTGTAAGGTAAATACGTGGACCCGACTCCCGTGAGTTGGCACAAGGTGGCTAAAACAGGAGCGATTCTCAGGCCAATGAGGTCATTCCTCTGATCGGACGCTCCTCTTCGATATTATACTTTGACTTGGATTTGATTCAGTGGCCACTTCTATATTTTGATTTTGGGGAGTTAGTCCGAGGTGGGCGGTAACTGCGGCTACGCGTTTCCACCAGCCTGGATAGCAATTGGTATATCTACCCTGGCATTGCCTCGTTGTGCCGTGTCACCTACCATATCGAGCCTTGTACGAGTTTGGTTTTCTCCCGTAGCCCGTGTGATATCCTCTAGTTGCTTCCCGAGTAGGAGGAGCTATGGTATTGGATGGACTACTGGGACTATTACGTGTTAAGGTGGAAAATGTAAAGCCTTAACGCTATTTAAAAGTAAGTTTATTTTATAAATAGACACTATTATAATAGCGCAATATACTACATAGTAAATAGTTTAACGGATCCTTAGGAGATGTAAATCCCGAACATCTCTTGAGTTACTGTACTCATATTTATTTCTGTTTATTTAACTCACATAAGATATTCTAGTCTGACTCGGGTGTTTTTGTCTATTCAAATTCGCTCGGGTCAGTCCGAGCATTTCAGGATAGCAGATTTTAGCTTTGGAGGACGAAGACGAAGAATAAGTATTATGTTATATATAGTATTACACCACACTCTTTCTATTCCGCTGCATTGCTTGTATTGGTATGTGTAACTCTGATATTTATTGTAAAAGAAGAATCAAGCTTTTGTAAACTGTTTATGAACTGTATATTTGTTATTATATTTTATCCTTCCGCTGTGAGATTCTGTTTTTGTTTTTATTTCTTCTCTGTTTTTCTTATTTACCCCATAACAATCCGCACTTGCGTATGCTTTGAATTGGCACGTGTGTCGGTTTAAAGTGTGCAAAAAGGCGGGATGTTACATACCCAATTTAAAACAATACTGTGTCGAATTGTTCTATTCAAGTGTTTAGAAACCCCTTCGGCATAGTCTTGCGGACCACGCTGACGAAAGTTCATATGCCACTCAATAAACCAATCATCACAATATAAAACAATTTTATATTCACTAACAAATATGCTCTCATAACTATTATTACACTCAAACTCATTCTAGAGTACTGCTGACTCTATCTCTAATGAGTAATACCCAACAGAACCATGGGTGTCGCTTAACCAACAGCTCTGATACCACATTGTCAGATCTAGGCTTTTCAACCATCGATAGCAGTCACAACCGGTAGGCTTTTCAACCATCCCAGCCCCACCGTGGCAACAACTGGTATCCCAAACTTGCTTTTACGGCCACCCTTTCGAATGTCACGGCTTCGCCTAACCAACCCCGTAAAGAGGACGTGTGGGGGTAAGAGTCTCCCGTTCGCCACCAAACCGCGAAGCGAGAACACCCCATCACATATCACCTAGCATAAGCAAGACTGGTGTGAGAACTCAAAACAGTTTATTTATCTTTAAAAATCAAAATAGAGAGATATTTTTAAATTCAATTCGCAATGCTTTTAAAAATGAGACTATCATAAGACCTCCCGCCACACACACAATGCAAACGCAGTATCGGAGGAGATTTCTCCTTATGATAGTCAAAGATGCTTGATACGCATTAAAAAGAACATTTGATATTATTACTAGTGCATAGTGTAGAAAAAATCATTTCGAAAGTAGAATATAAATCTTAGCCAGCATAGGTACCATTATATTATGCCTACTAATAGCTACCATATTAAATGGCAGGTTCTACAACTAAAACCGTACAAGATCGTATTGTTTCTTTGGATTTCCAACGAATGATCAGGCCAAGGAACTTCCCATTGCCACATGAGAAGGCCTCTGGATGGACATCCCTGAGAACCAAACCGGATCTCTATCAACACAAGGCCGGGTTACCCCTAACTGAGTAACAACTGACCGAATATGCCATCCCCCGGTCCTTTGGGACCTTTCAAGGAGCGCTCGCAATCAATTCACACAATCATAAAGTGTTTTCAACATGAGTAAGTATCTGGGCTCCATACCATGATACCACCCTTTTCCAGAAGGAAATGCACACATCCTAAAGGGCGCTACCCCACATAACCTTGCTGCTTCTTTCCTGTTTTGACCATTCACGGGGTGTGAGGCTCAACGAAGTCACGTCCACAAAAACATACTTTATACAAAAGCCATGCTTTGGGTCAACAAATGACCATAGAAATGATCACCAGATAGACGATCAAATAAACGATCCTATCACAAATAATCAACACAATGATCATTTACAGCAACACTCAGCATGTCACATTACCAAATTGGGAATATATCGCTGATAACATTCAACTACATAACCTCTGAGATCGTACGTCTCAGAAAAGGGTGTTAAGCTAAAAGAATAAATTCTCCGCCACCAACAGAAATATATTTGAAAGAAATCGGCTTTATATCTCAATTTGTAATGTCAGACATACAATCCATACAAGTCTGTTCCGGGCTCGAACAAAACCGAAGGCACTTCTCACGAAGCCCTTGCAATCCGGGTATTCACAATCCCGATCGAATTTCCCATCACTTGGGGAATCTCTATACCAGGAGCTACCCAGTGTAGAGACAATCGATAGGTCATCCTATCGCTTTCGCAAATACTCGGTCTTCAACACCGGTCATCAAATGCAATTCATAACGACGTATCACATATTCGGAATGGGTTATACGACCCCATGGTCCTTTCCCGGTTAACCCGAATAGTGAGCGCTTATTCAAAAATAAGTGTGGCATTCAAATTCAAACAAATCACATCAATTACCCATTCAAAGGGAAATATTGATAGTCGGTTATTGAACTATCAATGGATATGCACACATCACCAGTTTCCAAATAATTTTCCCAAAATTCATTTCACAAAATATGTTTACAAGATATATAATTTCACACTTCAAAAATAAATCAATATTTATTTTTAGACAAATTCCCCTTTCCTTTATAAATTCCTTAGTGAATTTATAATCCAAAATATCTATGAATATTCGATTTCAATTATTCATTTCAATTTATCTTCAAAAAGATAAATTCTCTAATATTCACTTTATATTGGAAAAACATTTCCATACTTATTTATTCATAAGTAATTCACAAATTTTATTTATTTTCCACACTTGGAAAATATTCAATATACTCAAATCGAAATTTAGTATATATTTCATTCTATAAGGAATCATTCTTTTAAACATATTTATTTGGGCCAAAACGAATGTTACGTAAAACATTGTTATGACAACCCAAAATCACTAGTATAGTGATTCGAAATTAAAATAGATATATAAATCCCAATACTATACAAAACATTTCCTTTCGAAAATCATTTACTATAACAACAGTGTTATAGTCCACTATTTCCTTTTCATTTCTCGAAAACGTCTATTTCAACAATAAATGTTGAAATCTATGGTTTCGAATCTCAACACATTTAAAACATCGTTAGATCATTTTAATTCAATTTAAAATATCACATTATAAACATTTTCTTTAACATATTATTCACTATTCAAAACGTGAATATACTTCGTTAACAAGTTTCATTATTTCTATTCTTTTTATTTCAAAGGATTATTCACAGTCTAAAACGTGAATATAACTTCATAAATAAGTTATAAAAATTAACTTATCAAAATAAGTCGTTTGCGAATTTTATAAAACAACGTTTATAAATTCCTTTTCTATTTATTTTATAATAACTCCTTTTATAAATTCCTTTATTAACCTATTCGATTTATAACTCAATTATAAACCAAAGGTTCCTATTATAAATTTACTTATAATTTATTTGTTTGAAAAAAATCGTTCCTTTGAACTTCATAATTATAAATCTTATAACTTATAAGATTCAATTATTTATCCAAAACTATTCTTTCAATAACTTTATAAATTTTATAAACCTACTGCTTATAAAATTCCATTTATAACTTCACCGTTTATAATTCTATAAATTTCATTCATTTCCGAATTTCATTCATAGTTCATTCTAACACTTATAAAAACTCGTTTTATAATTCAAAATATTCTAATTTATAAATATCAATTTTGTAAATCTTTTATACAAATCAATTTGTATTATTATTCTAAAATATCTTTAAACTTCTTTATAATTTCATCCTTTTGATTTATAAAATAATCAAATTTTATAAATCCTATATTTAAACTTTTTACAATAAATTCTAAAATCCCAATTTAACTATTTTATAAAACTCATTAGCATCATATTCTCAAAAATCAGTTTTTAACTATATTTCTCAAAAAATCATAATTTTCATAAAACTAACGTTTATTTATTTAAAATGGATCAATTCCAAAAATAAAGTATATTTTCAAAAATCACTTTAAAAATCATTTTAAAATCCCAAAATCTGGGTCCAATGATGCTACACACCAAATAGTCAATCACGACGAACAACGATATCATAAATCGATATGATAATCCATCAAATATCAAAATATCTGAAATCAACAAAAACTGTTGAGGAATCCAGTTGGATCCCTCCAACCTGTTTTCCTGCATCCACAAACATTAGCACAATACCAATTTCGCTCCAGTACGAAATTATCGCGGTATATGGGATTTAAAAAATTATCCGCTTAATAGACGGCGCAATAGGGTTTCATCCGCTAAAAAAATGCGGGAAATCAATAACTCCAATATATACATATGCCAATATATATATATATATTGCTATTATATATAATACCAATTTCACTGTTTATGAAATATTCGCGGTATATGTTTTTAATAAATAACATCCGCTTACTAACGGCGCATAATGTCTATTTTAACAATCAATAGATAACAATCATCATTCGAACATGCATTCAAATATTTTAAATCTAACTATTTAAAATAAAATCGAAACTGATTCGATTGAGTGAAGTTCTCACCTTGATTTCAATTTCGTTTTAGTGATTTATTTCGAATAAAATTAAACGGACGTTTAATTTTACCCAAAATTCTCACTAACTCCAAACGACTCCAATCCAATTTCATCGCGTAGTGCTCGTCCATACGATTCCAACGCAACTGGTTTCGCGCGTTTTCGACCTCGTATGAAAAAGTTATGAATATTTGAAGTTACACGATTTTATAAAGCATATAAATTACAAATTTTATTTTATATTTTTATACCTAACCCATCATCACCATCCATTTCAAATCCAACGGCCCCCCACCATCTTCCCAAATGCACGCGTGCCTCCAGTATGATGCCGAACCCATCATCAACAATTAGGGTTAGAAATTCGAGCCTCATCGACGAACTTGAACGCGATCAGGGAACACCACCTCGAAGCTCCTAGCCTCCTCTACTCTCGGCCCCAACCACCATGAGCTCGGCCCCCTATTTCATCACGAAATGCGTGCGCAACGTACGTGCGTCGGCCCCCTCCTGCTCCCTCTACGTTGCTCCAAAACCCATCACAGCCGTTGAACTACAAGATCTCACTCTCCTCTTCAATATTGTAGTTGAAGAATTTGCATAATTGTCTACGGATTGAAAGATAAATGAATGAGAAGTTGGGACATTTCTGGCCATTGGTGAAGCAACTGGCGGCTAGAAGAATTAGGTTTAGGGTTTAATAAATTTCTTATTTTTTTGTGAAATTATGGTGTATTTATAGGAAAAAATCGAACACTATTCATCCGGAAATTCCGAACTCCGATTCACGCGCCGTAACCAGCGTTTCTAAGGTTTACCCCACGTTCCGGACACAATGGAACAGGTTTCGGAAGCTAATTCGGACATCTGTACGAGTTATGGCTATAAACGTTCGATTTAAATTAAACCGATTTAAACGATTTTCTAGGCGTTTTAATTTGTACCGGACAAACGGTAAATCCAATTGACCCGAAATTTGAAACCTTACAATAATATCACATTACGGATCCGATGAAACTAGTTTCGTCGAAATCCGAGGCTTTTTAAAAAATGGCTATTTTAACTCGCCAAATTAATATTAAAAATAATTTGATGCGTTTCGAGCTGCCATGATCAAACGATAGCTCCGATTGACACGAAAATTGAAATCCGGTAATAACTAACTATTATGGATCCAATGAAACTGGTTTCGTCCAATTCTGAGACTGTTCAAAAATTGACTATTTTCACTAGTCGATTTTAATATTAAAATATTCAATTTTCACAAATTAACTTTTAATTCGATTTTAAAAGTTCTAAAATATCATTCTAACTTCAATATGATAAAATAAAATTTTACAAATCATTTTCAATCATATTTAACTCAATTTTTAATTATTTCCATAATTTAACATATTAAATTATCGATTTAATAATCCAATTAAATCCAATAAATCGAAATAAATTTATTCGACTTATAAATTTCACTTATTAATATCTAAAATAAATTAAATATTCAAATTTTAATTAATAAAAATTCTGGGTCGTTACAATTTAGAACTCACGGCTATTGTTTTCGCCCTTCGAATTTGGCGTCATTATCTATTGGGAGAGAAATTTATCCTTTACACGGATCATAAGTCTTTGAAATATTTATTTTCTCAAAAGGAACTTAATTTGCGTCAACAGCGTTGGCTCGAGTTCCTTGTACCTTATGATCTTGATATTCTTTATACCCCCGGTAAGGGTAATCGTGTCGCCGATGCTCTTAGCCGTAAACAACAAGCAGTTGTTTCTATGATGATATCCGAATAGAACGATCTCGAGATTTTATCCACTTGTGAGATTCGAGAGAGCGTATCCGATTTATGCTCATTACTTGTTTTATGTAGCCTTGAGGCTCATCCTTCTCTTTTAGACCGCATTCTTGAAGCTCAAGGGCTAGATCCTGAATTGGCTCTTCTTGGCCAAAATGTTAAGGATAAAATTGATATTGAAGGTTTGAAAGACTTTGATATTGATTCTCGTGGCGGCATTCGAAAATTTGGTAGACTTATCGTACCAAATTTTAGTGATCTTCGTAAAGATATTTTAGAAGATTCCCATCGTTCTAAATTTACCATTCATCCCGGTAGTAGTAAAATGTACGCTGATATGAAGCGACTTTATTATTGGGAGGGAATGAAATCTGATATTGCTAATTTTGTTAAGTGTTGCATGACGTGCCAACTTGTCAAGGCCGAACATCAAAGGCCTGGTGGGTTATTGCAACCTTTAGAAATTCCAATTTGGAAGTGGGATCAAATTTCCATGGACTTTATAAATGGCCTTCCCCGTTCTCGTTCGGGTCATGATAGCTTATGGGTGATTGTTGATAGACTTACTAAATCCGCCCATTTTATTCCCGTTCGGTCTAACCGAACCGTTCCTTTTTTGGCCAAACTTTTTATCAAAGAAATTTTTAAATTGCATGGAGTTCCTACTTCTATTGTTAGCGATCGTGATCCATTGTTTACTAGTGGATTTTGGAAGAGTCTTCAAAAAGCTTTGGGAACGAAGCTTAATTTTAGCACCGCTTATCACCCCCAGTCTGATGGACAAACCAAGCGTGTGAATCAAACCCTTGAAGATCTTCTTCGAGCTTGTGTGATTGATTTTGTTGGAAGTTGGGAAGATCATATTTCACTTGTTGAATTTTCCTATAATAATAGCTTCCAATCTATTATTGGTATGACACCTTTCGAGGCACTCTACGGAAGGCCATGCCGATCTCCTTCTTGTTGGCTTGAGGCAGGTGAGAAGCTGGTTTTAGGTCCAGACTTTATTCGTGATTCCACAGAAAAGATTGAACTTATTCGACATAGGATGAAAGAAGCCCAGAGTAGACAAAAATACTATGCCGATAATCGAAGAAGGAAATTAGAATTTTCTGTTGGAGATCTTGGTTTTATTCGTGTTTCACCTATGAAAGGTGTTGTACGTTTCAGTCGTTCGGGAAAGTTAGCGCCTCGATATATTGGGCCATTTCCCATCACCGAACGTATTGATTCCATGGCTTATCGCCTTGCATTACCGGCTCAGTTTTCTGCCATGCATGACGTGTTTCACGTTTCTCAACTACGGAAATGCCTTCGGGATTTCGATTCTATCCTTGAGCCCGCTGTTGTGGAAGAAATTGAAGTTTCGCCGAATTTAACTTATGAGCAGCATCCTATTCGAATTATTGCTTCGGAGGTTAAACGCCTTCGAAATAAAGATGTTCCGCTAGTGAAGGTTCAATGGTCCTCAAATCCTAAGGATTGCTCTTTGGAATACAGATAATTCATCGAGCGTACACATCCGGACTTGCTTACTCCTGCTCTTTGAGGTGAACCTTTTATTTCAAATTTCTTTTGTGTTAATATGCTTTTATGGTTGTTACTTTTTATTTCCATCTTATATATATTGTGAGGACGCAATTTCTTTAAGGAGGGGAGTCTGTAACAACCCGCACACTTATCGATTATATATTTAAATATTTTATCGTTAATCGGATATTGGTCCGAAAAGCTACTTTTTGCAAACGGTCAAATTAGGACTCGAGACCACTTCCATTGAGTTCGAAATGCCGTTTACAACTTTTTTAAGTATAAACATTGATAGGTTTGGAGTTAGTGGAATTTCACTAACTTTTCCCGCTTTGGACTTTGGGTTAGTTTAGCCTATTAAGCCCACGTTCCAACCCCCTTCTCCTCACTCTTCATAAATTCCTAACTAACTTGAAATTTGCATTAATGGTGAAGGGAATGGGAAATTAAAACTCCAAGCTCAAACTTAACTGCTAATCCAACATTCAACTCAAAATTCAAGTAGAATATATTGGATTCAAGCTTTGAATTGCTTCTCCATTGGCTTCAAGCTTCATCTTCATCCACTTTAGTGAAAAGGTGAGATTTTTATCTCACACTCTTGCTTATAACTATCTTGGACTGTTGGGAATGGTTCCTATCACTTTAACATGCACATTTGCATTTGGTTTGGATTGGATTGGCGAAAAACTCCACTTTTTTGTGTTTTTGGTGAATTTCCAGCCTTAGGTCATTCTGGACCCTTAGGTCGCTCGGGATCGTTGCTTCCGCGCGTTGAAAAGTCGCCTGGACGTTAGGTCGTAGGTCGCTCGCTAGTTAAGCCTTAAGCCGAAGGTCGTTCGCGAGTTAAGCCTTAGGTCGTTTGGCCTTTATAACGTTAGGTCGTTCGCGTGTTAAAACTTTAGATCGCGCTGGCTTTAAGTCGTAGGTCGTCTCCGACCTAATATTGCCTCTGCTATTTCACTAGGTCGCGCGGGCCTTAGGTCGTAAGTCGTAGGTCTTGAGTCTCCTAGGTCGTAGGTCGCTCGGTCCTACTTCTGTCCCTAAGTCACGTAACCCTATCACCTTTAGGTCGTTAGGCCTTTATGTCGTTAGATCGGTACACCTATAACCCGTTAAGTCGCGAATACCTTTAGGTCGTGAACCCCATTAGGTCGCAAACCTCTTTAGGTCGTCTGTCCCTTAAGCAGTTAGGTCGTTTGACCAGTGATGCCTTAGGTCGTTTGACCCGTGTTACGTTAGGTCGCGTAACCCCTTAGGTCGCTTGACCTTGTTTCCTGTTAGGCCGCGTTACCTTGTTTTTCTTAGGTCGTGAACCTTGTTAGGTCGCTCATCCTTAGCTCACGTACCTTCTTAGGTCGCGCACCTCTTTAGGTCGTTAGACCTCATTTTTGTTTTAGGTCGTAGGCCGCTTGTCTTCACTAGGTCGTACCATTTTGGACGGGGCGCTGCCCCCTGGACCCACGCGACCTGACCCGACAGGTCGAACCCCGTAGCAGGGGCATCGCCCCCGCACCCCCACCTTGGGGGGTTGCCACCCCCCCGGACCCCCCTCCGTAGGGGATCTTTACTGATAAACATTCAATAGAACTTGTTGAGCTGATTTCCTTAGATTTTTATCACATCTTCAAATGTGATCTTTGTGATTGATTGTTTCTACAATCACTTCTGTGATTTGTCACTTTAAAATATGAAGGTTTCAATACTATTAGTAAATATCAAAACTCTTTCAACAAAATGATTTCAACTCTATTTTTAATAATAAAGCTCTTTTCTTAACCCGTTTTCCAATCTATTAGTATATACAAACCTTTACCTCACTCGGATGAGAAATCTAATTAAATGGCTAAGTAAAACAAGTGGTATGAAACGCTTGCGTTTGCTTCGTCAGTTAATTCTTGGACTTGTTCGATTGAACCTCTAGTGACAATTTTATTATTGAAGATTTACAGTATGTTCGTTAATATTAAAGTTAAGCTAGTGGTTATAGGACATGAAACTAAATTTTTATATTTACTAAATTAGTGTAATTGACACTTCTCGTTGATCATGATGATCATTTTATGATTTAGACTAGCAATTGTGCGATGTCTCTTTGATTGCAAGGTTAGACTAGACCTCATTGGTGTGATTCCGACTCACACATATCTCTTTGTCCGCAAGGTTAGTCTAGATACCATTTGTGTGATTTCACTCACACATACCTTTTTGTTGCGAGGTTAGGCTAGACACCATTTGTGTGATTCCACTCACACATACCTTTATGCTTTTTGGTTAGCCTAGACCTCATCTGGGTGATTCCGACTCACCCATATGGGGTAGCTCCCCATGGTCTTCGGACCGTCATGTGATAGGCCTCTTCCCCTTTTTCCGTGATTTCTGGATTTCTTGTGTTGATTTCTGGAATTTAGGTCATTGACTTGTTATGAGCACAAGTTTAGGGTATGATGCCCTCTTTGGATCTTTGAGAAGATTCTTGTGATATCGATTTATCTCTTATTGATTGATCTTCTGTTGATCATCATTTGCATACTTATAGTAGTATGTCAGTATGGATATTTTATGTTTATGCCATATCTTTTATTTTATACCATGTTATCTGATATTTATAGCTAGACTGATCTGTTTATTATTTCCTTAAATAATACTCGGGTCAGACCGAGATGTTATAGGTGCTTCTGCTTGACTTCTTCCCGGGATTTGCTACTCTGACTTTTGGCTAACTATTTAGATTAGCAGTTTTTTGTTGTATACACTTGAGACATAGACTCATAGTTGTATTCTTTTGTATAGCACGTGTTGCAATTCTTTTGTATTAATGTGGATCTTTTTGACCACTACTCTGATGTACACTTTCATGTGCTAGTTATATATTCATATCTTCTTCCACCTCTGTGATATGGATGTCTGTGACTGATTTGTGTTATGCTTATTTCTATGTTTGTTTCCGAAGATTATTTATAGCCACCGTGTGATAAGCAATCACATGGATGGTCGCTCCTCAACAGCCTTATTCTCCGTGCTAGTTGACAGCACTACACCGTAGTGTTCTTGGCTAGTGTGGGTATAGAGGTGGGGCGTCACAGCAATTATACTTGATAACCGTTGGTATAGGTAAGTTTAACAAGGTGGAGATGATCTTAAACACAAAGAAGATCTTCCAGAATCAAGAACACAAGCACGAAAATGATCTTCCAGATTATGATTCACCCTTTCCGTTTGACCGACGGTCTGTGGATGGCAAGTAGTGCTCAGATTCAAAATGGGTACCAAAGATTATCAAAGATTATAGAAAGATTTCTAAACAGACTGTTATAAGCAATAGCTTCCCCATTCCGTAGCAAGATAAAGGAAATAAGGACAACCAGAAGATAGATTGAAAACAAAATAAGATAATAAATTTGAAACCATGAAAATTTCAACTTAAATTGAAAATTAATTCTACATAAATTAAATAAATTTTGATCATCTCAAATTTTATTATCTTATCATCCAATTATCTTAGATTAACAATTTCAAAAATCATGGATATGAAAAATCTTTTATTATACTCAAAATGTACTCAATAAAATTAATTCCTCTTTATTCCTGATTAAAATTAAATTTATTCTTCTCAATATATTTTATCACCCACGTTAAACATATTTACACTGATTATAATTGCTTTAAATTTATTCTTAGTTCCTTTAACATCATTTTATATTGTAAATTATTCCATTACTCTTTTCTATATTTACCTTTATTAATCTTTTTATAACTAAAATTTAAGTGTATAACATTTATTATAAACACCCAAATTTTATTTATAAAAATCCTTTTTATATTTATATTATCCAATTACATATTCAACTTCTGTATAATCTAGGTAAGTTATATTGGAATGAAATTGTGTATTATGCAAATAAAACTTTCCAATTTAATCATTTCAAGCTTGAATATTTATCCAAATCTTGAAATTATCTTTCAAGATAAAATTTAAGAATTAAATTTTTCGATAAATTACAGACTATTTAGAGATAAATAAATGCACATATACTGAATATATATGTCCATTCAAATCATATATCAGCATATGATAATAATCCAGTCTTATTTAAGAAATTTAAATCAATTAAATTCCTAAAACAAAACTGTAGCAAGACTACAGAAGGTCTATTCACTTCGAAACTCGAAAATGAACGTCGATGATGCTACAGTCATCGGCAAAATTATTTTCCAGCGATAAAGAGAAAAGCACTAATTTTAAACTAAAATATTCTTTAGAAACAAATTTCTATTCAAAAATACTTTAAATAATACATCCTTTAAAACTTTAAGCACAAGGTTTGAAACCATCATGTTAACTCTGATAGGCTCGCGACCTAGCGACCTAAGGAGTTCTACGGCCGAGGGACCCAAGGTTTCAACAAGAAAACAGCCCGAGGGTGTACGCGACTTAACGGGATAAAGGTGGAGCGACTCAACCATATATGCGACCTAAAGAAGAAACGGCACGACCTAATTATACCACGACCTAGGGGATGGAGCGATCTAACCTCTTACCAACCCAACGGCTTATAGAACAAAGCGACCTAACTGCTCAACGACCTAATTACTTAAAAGGGGGTTTGCGACCTAATGAGTTCAGCGACCCAAGGGGTCCGCGACTTAGCGACCTAAGGAATGGGGCTATCCACGACCTAACGAGTTAAGTCGCATTATGGTTTAACAACTTAGCTTAAGTCGCTAGATTGGTTGTCTCGGCATTGTAAAGTTACTAGCCACTCCCTTAGATCGCCGCCGACCTACGACTTGCATTAGGTCATTCACGATCTAGCACTTGGTGAATAAGTGATGCTGCTTCCTCCTAAGTCGCGAAGGCCTGTTAGCTAGCTCAGGTGACCACGGAAGGACCATCTAAGTCGTAGCTCGCTTCCCTCTAACTCGCCAGCGACCTATGACCTATCTTAGGTCGCGCACGACCTATACTTCACCCCGAAAATCTCCTATAAATACACCCTAAGCTCCAACATGAAAGGGACTTTTTTTTTAGGATCATATTCTTCAAAGCATCGAGACTCTGCCATCTTCAAGCCGAGCCTTACTCCAACACTTGAAACTCACAACAAGCTTCAGTTAACTTCAAACAGGGATTCAACATATTCAACTATGAATTCGGAGAATTCTCTTGCGTCGAAGTTTTTCTAGCTACTTGTCTTTTGAAGTAAACTGTAATTGAAGAAAATTGTAAAGGATTGTAATCGAATCAGCAATAAAAAGGATTGAAGTGGACGTAGGCTTGATTATAAGCCGAACCACTATAAACTATGTGTCTCTTACTGCTTTTTCAGTGAATTACTGCTTTTTTTTATTCCCGTGTTAACGGGTGGTGCTTTCATTCAATCTCTATTTGCATCGGGGTGTTAGCGTCTGACTTTTTACGTTAACATTTTTTGTGCTTTCACTGAGAACCCAACTCAGGTTACTGTCATCATAGCTTCGTAGAAGTTTGTAGAAAGGATTTCTCTAAAAACCAAAAGTTTATCAGAAATAATGGCTCCAAGAAGGAAGCGCAAGTCTGTTAGATCTGACGATTATCACGAGACTACTGCAACCTCTCCTTCTTTAAGTCAAACAACTCCAACTGTCGGAGTTAAACGAGCAGAGCTAGATGCCGTTGTATCCGGGCTACATCGGCAAATGGAAGCTCAGAATAACCTAATGATGGAAAGGTTGAATGCTTTATTTGAGGCAAACCGTCAACCGGTGTCTAAAGAGGGAAATCTTGCTGATGAAGTGCAGAATGTGGAAGGAAGAAATATCCCTCAAAGGGCAACTGATCCAGTGGAAAGGACACCTCCCCAAGCCGGAGGATCGGGGCCGCAACCGACTTTCCGTGAGCGATTGTCAAGGCAAAATTCGGAGAGAATGGCTGATGTTTGTCCCGCTGAGCCTCAGAATGATGAAGAGTATTTCTCAGGCATGGTTCGTCAGATTATGAAGGAAAGTATGCAGAGAAATGAAGATGAGAAAGAATGGGGTTTCGCTCCGAGCAAAACTCCATTCATTGAAAAGATCCTGAATGCAGAATTCCCAAGGAAGTTTGTCCCTCCAACTATTCCAGCTTACAAGGGAACGAGCGATCCTAATGAGTTTCTGTATAAGTATGATTGGCACATGACGGGTGCCAGAGCCTCTGATGAAATCAAATGCCGGTATTTTTCGGTATACCTGGAAGGAGTTGCTTTACTTTGGTTCACAAAGCTGCCGGTCCGATCGATAGACCAATTTTCTGATTTGACTCGGAAATTCAAGAAACAGTTTCGATTGTATGCGTCAAAGGCAAAGGATATAATGTCGTTATCCAGCTTGGAGCAGAATCCTGGAGAATCCATTAAAGCTTTCTTGAATCGCTTCAATATAGCTCTGGCTGAAGTGGACAGCGCAGAGCCGAGAATGATTTTGACATACCTGATGAAGGCTATTGATAAGACGAGTGAGTTCGGGAGGTGGTTGAAAATGAAAGAACCGAATTCTCTTGACAAGTTCTATAAGAAAGCCGATGAATTCATGCGCCTGGAAAGCCTCCAAGCACCGGCTAAGGTGGTGTCGACAGGGGCTGAAATAGTAATGCTGCTCCGAATAAGAAGGAATCTGGCAATCAGAAGAGGGGGAACGATGCCCAAAAGAAGCAAGGAGATGTAAAGAAAGGACGTCCCTTCAACTTTTCCCCTCTGACTGATACCCCGGAAAACATCTACTTTGCAAACAAAGACACGGTCGAATTTCCCGCACCAGCTAAGCAAAGAGTTAATGGGAAAGCTGAGAAGAATGGAAGGTTTTGCCGGTTCCATAACCAACCCGGGCATGATACTAACGAGTGTCGTCACTTGAAAGAGGTAATTGAGGAACTATTGAAGGAAAACAAGCTCCAGCAATATGTAAAAAGGAACAAGAATGGCCCAACTTCGTCAACTCAAGGACAACAGGTTCCTGTTCATCGTCCTGGCTCAAGTGAAAAGGTGACAGCTCAAGAATCAGAGAGGCCTGTTATAAATGTGGTTACAGGGGGCCCTCACCCAGCTGGCAGGAGTTGGGGTGAGATGGAAAGATATGCCCATGCTTTGAAGTATGCACCGGCAGATGAAAGTGTTTTTGTGTTAGAAGATGCTGCACCCCTGAAGCAGCAGAAAACTTTTAATGATGACATTATATTCAGTGCTAGGGATTCGATGGGTGTTGAAGCTCCTACCATAGATCCTTTGGTCATCTCCGCTGGCATTGGGCCAGCTACTGTGAAAAGATTTCTGGTTGACTGTGGAGCTTCGTGCAACATTCTCTTCAAGAAGACTTTTAATCAGATGAAGATTCCAATGGCTGACGTTCAAGCTTCATCATAAAGATTGCTGGTTTTACTGGGGAGCCGAAACAGCCAATTGGGACTATTAATTTGTTCGTAGAGCTTGGAGAGGGGCAGAGAAAAGTGGCTCGAAAACAGACCTTTGTTATTGTTGAAGAACTTTCTGCCTACAATGCCTTCCTAGGCCGACTAACTCTTGCAGCATTTAAAGCTATTCTTGCCCCATGATGTCTGACTATAAAATTCCCTACAGATAATGGAGTCTGTGTGGTGAAAGGGGATCAGAATGCTGGACGAGAATGTTATCTTACAGAGTTGCGTGAAACGAGAAAGAGAGAAATGGAAAAAGATGCGGCGGCCCTGGTCCGCATCAAAGAATCAACCTTGTAGAAATTATAGGGTGGACCCTGCACAAGCGAACATAGCGGTGCACGAAGAGAGATGGATCCCAGAAAAGCCAGTGCAGGGGATAATAGAGTGGTACCAGTTGAAGTGACAGTGCCGATACCTGTTGACTCGAAAGACCCGAACAAAGTGTTGAATGTGGGTTCACAGCTTAATGCAACGGTTCAAAATGTTTTTATATCATTTTTGAAAGCAAATCTAGATGTATTCGCTTGGATTCATGCCGATATGTGTGGAATATCTCCAGAAATTGCAGTACATGCCTTGAATATTGATCCAAATTTTACACCTGTGAAGCAGAAAAGAAGACCCCAGGGTCCCGAAAGGTCAGCAGCATTAAAGGAAGAGGTGGATCGGCTCATGGAGAATGACTTTATCAGAGAATCTACTTGTCGAATTGTGTTTCAAATCCAGTACTGGTTAAGAAAGCTAACGGAAAATGGAGAGTATGCATCGACTTTTCAGATTTAAACAAGGCTTGCCCCAAAGACTGCTTTCCGCTTCCCAGGATTGACCAGTTAGTTGATGGAACTACGGGACATGAATGTTTATCTTTTATGGATGCTTACTCCGGATATAACCAGATCATGATGCATGAGCCAGATCAGGAGGACACGAGTTTTATAACCGATGTTGGTCTGTACTGTTACAAAGTCATGCCTTTCGGACTGAAGAATGCAGGGGCAGCTTACCAGAGACTTGTTAATGCAATGTTCAAGCCACAGATTGGCAAGACTATGGAAGTTTATGTCGATGATATGCTGGTAAAGTCAAAGAAAGCAGTGGACCATATAGATCACTTGGCAGAGATGTTCTCAATCCTCTGAAAGTACGGTATGTAGCTGAATCCTTTGAAGTGTTCATTGGAGGCAGAATCTGGAAAGTTTTTGGGTTTCATTGTGAGTGCAAGGGGCATTGAAGCTAATCCTGCTCAGATAACTGCCTTAAGAGAAGTCAAAGCTCCTAGAACGAAGAAGGAATTGCAAAGTCTCAATGGAAAAGTTGCTGCTTTGAGACGGTTCATTTCCAAAGCTACTGATAAATGCATTCCATTCTTCGATGCTCTAAAGAAAGGAAGAAAAAACTTTGACTGGACTCCAGAATGCCAGAAAGCTTTCGATGAGCTGATTCGTCATATGGAAACGCCTCATATACTTTCTAAGCATGACAATGGTGAAGATCTTTTTGTGTATTTGGCAATCTCGTCTCATGCCCTCAGCGCAGCTTTGGTACGGGAGGATGCGAAAATTCAGCGTCCGGTCTACTACATCAGCAAGAGATTCACTGGGGCAGAATTGAACTATTCGAAGTTGGAAAAGCTCGCCTATTGTCTACTGATTGCATCAAGGAAATTGAGGCCATACTTCCAAGCTCATCCCATCAAAGTCCTCACCGATCAGCCCTTGAAGCAAGTCCTGTTTCGTCCTGAGACTTCGGGTCGTCTTTTGAAGTGGAATATTGAGCTCAGTCAATATGACATCACTTATCATCCCCAGAGAGTAATCAATGGACAAGCTTTGGCAGACTTCACAGCGGAATGTATAGACAAAGGTGATAGTGAGGAAGTAGTGACCGATGATCCTTCAATCCGATGGAAACTGTATGTTGATGGCGCAAGAAATGATTACTGTTCTGGGGCCGGGGTTGTGCTTGAAACCCCTGAAGGACAGTCACTGTGTTATGCTTTAAGACTAGAATTTCCTTCGACAAACAATGAAGCAGAGCATGAAGCTCTCATTGCTGGCCTAAAGATTGCTAAAGAACTGAACATCAAGGCATTGCAGATCTTCAGTGATTCACAGCTTATTGTGTGCCAAGTCAGGAAAGAGTTTCAAACCAAAGGAGGAAATCTGCCCGCTTATCTGTCAAGAGCCTGGGAGCTTCTCGAGGACCTGGACCATTCTACGATAAACCATATATCTCGGGAAGAAAACATGAAGGCAGATTCCCTCGCAAAGTATGCAAACACTGGTGAAGCACAATTATTGGGATTAGTTCCTGTGGAAGTCCTGTCAACTCCAAGCATTGATGAAATGGATATTGACTGGATCATGACTGTATCACAGGAGCGGCAATCATGGATGACTCCGATATTGGAATATCTGCGCGACGGTTCTCTACCAGAAAACTCAAAAGAACGGCAGAAGTTGTTAAGAAAAGCATCCAGATTTGTAATTCAAGATGGCCGATTGTATAGGCGGGGATTCTCAATGCCATTACTCCGATGTGTGACCGAAGAATAAGCTGAAACAATTCTAACTGAGATACACGGAGGAGAGTGTGGAGACTATTCAGGAGGTCAAACTTTAGCAAAGAAAATTCTCCGTTATGGATATTTTTGGCCAGATATTGACCGAGATGCCGCGAGTTACGCCCGAAAATGTGACCGATGCCAGCGATTCGCAAAAATCACAAGAGCACCTTCCATAGAGATAACACACATGGTCAGTCCGTGGCCATTTGCTACTTGGAGAATGGATTTTATCGGGCCTTTGCCAACCGCCAAATCCGGAATCAGATACGCTATAGTTGCCGTTGATTATTTTACTAAATGGGCTGAATCTGAACCCTTAGCTACTATTACCTCTAAGAAAATGATAAACTTTGTAACTAAGAATATCATTTGCAGGTATGGAGTACCTCAAAAGATAATCACAGAAAATGGAACCCAATTTGGAAGTGTAGAGTTCCAAGATTTTTGCAAAAAATTCAAGATCCAGAAAAATTTCTCAGCAGTGGCTCATCCGTAGGCAAACGGGCAAGTGGAAGCAGTAAACAAAATTATCAAATCAACCATCAAAAAACAGCTGGAAAAAGCAAAAGGTGGTTGGGTCGATAAACTTCCGCTAGCACTATGGGCATATAGAACTACACATAAAACTGCGACGGGGCACACTCCATTTTCATTGGCATATGGATCAGAGGCAATGATTCCGGTAGAAATAGAGGTCCCTTCACATAGAAGAATCCATTTCAATCAAGCCGAAAATGAGAAGCTGCAACTCGAAGCCCTTGAATTCCTTGATGAAAAAAGGGAAGAAACTGAGCTCAGAATTGCGGCATATCAGCAAAGAATAGCCAGGCACTTCAATTCCAAAGTTCGCCGGCGCAGCTTTGAAGTGGGGGATCTAATCTTAAAAAGAATTATGACACCTACAGGCGTGCTTGGACCAAACTGGGAAGGGCCGTATGTTATAGGCCAAAAACTTCTTGATGGCACATTCAAACTTGTAACTATCGAAGGAAACCAAATTCCAAGAGCTTGGAATAGCAATCATTTGCCCCCATATTTTACTTAAAGGCCTTAATGAAATATTGTAAAATAATGATGAATGTATGATTCTTGTATTGAAAGTCGTTGTAAAGCCAGTGCAAGTGAATAATAAGAACTATAAAGTGGACGTAGGCCCAGTTCTTGGCCGAACCACTATAAATCTTGTGTTCTTTACTATTATAGACTGCTTTGCTTTATTTTGATATATAAAATACGTCAATTGTATTAATAAAATGTCGATTTAATAATGCAGGCCATAAAAAAAAAGCTTACCCATCACAAGACCAAGCAATCCTCGACATCACCCAACAAGCAAACGCTAAGCCATTCAAAATTTCCATACTCAAATCCTACGAAAGAAGTGCTTCGAAAAAAAGTTAGCGATTCCGCTGGAAGTGGGCCATTGCTAACTAACAATGAATGTTTGTACAAACGAGCATCCAGTTAAATAGCCTGTGAACCACCAACTCGCTTAACTACGAAGTATATATCTTTGGATAAGGGAAATTGTTGGCAACTAAAAGGGAAGGGTATTTGGAAAAGATAACGGGGATCGCCGATATGAATAGATGGCAAAGAGACATGGGCAAGCAAGCATCAAACAGCAAAAGACCTCTTCGGAGGAACAAGCCCTCTTCGGAGGCACAACTCTTCAGAGGATAAAGACCTCAAACGAGGCATGCCAAAAGACTTTCTCAACAAAAAAGATTGGTATGGAATGACCGGGAGCACCTTCCCGACTGGAAGGCAAGGAGCTTGTTTACTAGCTGAGACAGTTTGCGCAGACAAGCGTCCAAGTAACTTGCGTCCGCCCCGTGAATCCATACGATGATCGGAGGCACCTTCCCAAGTGGAAGGCAAGGCGCTTGTTCACTAATTGAGACAATCTGTGCAAATAAGTGTCCAAGTAACTTGCGTCCGCCCCGTGAATCCATCCAACCATGAGGAAGAAACTTCCAGGTAGACTCGGAGGCACGCATTCCACCGAGATTTGAAATAAAACTTCACAAGTGCTGGAATGTGAAAAGCCCTCTTCGGAGGCCCATTTCACCATAGTTGAAATGCCAAAAGATCTCGAGCGGGCCTCGCCAGAAAAAGAGAGTTCTTTCTCGACATAAAGTTGCGGACTGATCGGTGGCACAGAACACTTGTGTTCGCCCCGTGAATCCATCCAACTAAGAGAAAGAAGCTCCAAACTTCCTGGCAAAAGCCCTACTCAGAGGCACACATTTCACCATGATCTGAAATAAAACTTCACATGAGTCGAAATGTGAAAAGCCCTCTTCGGAGGCCCGCTTACCAACGAACAGAGAAAAGATAAAAGCCTCTCCCAAGGGGCAGAAACAAAAAGCCCTCTTCCCAGAGGCACAATCAAATAAAAAGCCCTCTTCCCAGAGGCACAATCAAACAAAAAGCCTTCTCCCCAGAGACACAATCAAACAAAAAAGCCCTCTTACCAGAGACACAAGCAAGTCGAAGCCCACTCTACCACGAAAGAAAATTCACTCGCCAAAACAAAAGTGATTTTCTCCAAAAAAAAAGTGAAGTGTAAAGACTTCGCAACAAAAAAGAAAAGAGAAAAAACTCCTCCAAAATGAGGTGCATCCTACTAAATGCGAAAAATATTTCCTTGAAATGGAAATATTATCCTATAAAGTACAGATGCAAACCTCCTTCAAACGGAAAAGTTGTTCTCTAAAGAAAGAGTACAAATCTTCTCGAAATAGAGGAATTGTTCTCTAAAAACTTTGCCAATGTGAAAGAGACTGCAATAAACCATGGTATGGGGGCAGCACATTATAGGTACAAGAATGGAAACAATGCTTAAACAACATACCATAGGCTCATTGCAATATCACACAAAGGAAACATGGAACCTGTATAAAGATGAAGAATAAATGTATTCTCAAATACAGACAGAAGTTTGTATAGGTAAAAGGAACATTTTATTCAATACTATGAAAATTTTATACAGGTACAGGTTTCAAGATAAAGAAAAGCGGGGGCCGGTACCCGCAAAATCTCCGGCCAGTACATGCAAAAAGCAAAAAGTAAAGCAAACAAGGGAAAGTGGGACTCATCACTTCTTTCTCCCACCACCTTTAGAGCCTTCACCTGGCTTAATAGGCAATTTTTCAGGCCGTCTTGGGAGAGTTGTGGGAGAAGGAGAGAAAGCTAGTGCTGGATTCCGTTTCCTTTTCAGTAACAGAAATGCTTCTCCCTTTCTTCTTTGGAGTTGTACGCTTCCTCCTCCTCTTTGAAGAAGACTCACTCCCTGGAGTGACAAGAGTAGACAATTTTATGTCATCAGAAAGGGTTCGCTTCGGAGATACTTCGCCTCCTTCAAGTCCTTCGGCCTTCTGCTCCTGCGAAGCGGTTGCATTGTCCAAGTCTTGAAGGGCTCCTATTAATTCTTCCCGCGATCCCGGCTGGGAAGTAGGAGTAATTTGAAAGGGTGGAGGAGGAACAGCTGGAGGAGGAGAAGTTTCTATGACACTAGGCTTTCCCGCTACAGAAGAAAAGCAAAAAATATTAGTATCTCCCACGAAGAGGGGAAATAACGGCTCATCGAGTCTTAATTAATAAGCAACAAGTTCATCAAGCTCGGCCTAAGCAAATGAGTAATCCGCTTGACCTGGTTCGACGTTAATATTACCTGGAAAAGTGGGCTTCCTAATGTCAACTTCATAAGCTTGTGCTTCAGTGCTTTCTTTGCATTTATCTCCACCCTGTGCACTTGTAATCCCAGTTATGACTTTAGCAGGAGACGGAGAATGGGAACTGGAGCCTGTGATATCAATGTCGGCCGAAATTGGAGGAGGGACAGGGGCAATTAATGGTGCTTCTTTCTCTGGATGCTCCTCTCTCATCGTCCCAGCACGCTGTCTAGCAAGCTGCTCTTTTCCTTTGGCAAGGGCTGCGCGAGCTCCATCATCCAGATAATGTGCCTCGAGTTCTTCTTCGGCATACCCAGCATCTTTGAGCATATCAAGCGCATCTTCCCATACTTCAGCCAAAGTGATTTCATATTTGGGGCCCAAAAATGCGAGACTTCCACGCCCTAGGACACTTTGCAAGTAGAAGTCAAATAATGTCGAACTGACATCGACTTTAGTGGCTTGATGAGCTTCTTCAGCTGCAATTTTACCGGCAACAGCCTCATCGTGCTCTTTCTCAACTGTAGCAAGTCGAGTTTTTAATGTCTCAATTTCGAGGTCCTGGAAGCTGGTCTGTTGTCGCAACTGTGCAACTTCAGCGCGATAATCTTCAACAACCTTTTCCTGCCACTTGAGTTTATCTTCGGCCTCTCGTTGGCTAGCATGAGCATCCCGCACTTGTTGCTGAAGCACACTTTCCCTCTGAGAGTAGGAAGTGGAGGAAGTAGCAAGCTCCTCTTTAAGTTTTCCAACTTCCGCTTCAAGCTTTTCATTTTAAGCGGCGATGCTCCTCATCTCTGCATCATGTTGATCAAGAGTCTTTTTCCATTCGGATTTATCGTTCTCCATGGTCAACATAGCCTCAAGGTTCGCGCGATTCACTCTCTGGAGTTCGTCAACAAGTTTCTGCCAATTCGACATTGTCTCAATATCAAGCTTGAAAGCATCAAGATTTCGCAACATGGCTGGTTTGTCGATTGGAACCAGATCAAGATCAAAGCAAACTCCCTTCAAGCAACAGTTTGGAAATCGGCTTTGAAGGGTAGCTGGGCCTGGTCCAACCTGATATGAGGGCCTGCCAATGATCGTCTAAATGTTGGTACGAGCGAGAGCGGGAGATTGAGGAGGCACCGAAGTAATGGGCTCTTTAAGATTGTCAGATGATGACTTTTCACTATGCTTGGTCCGTTTGCTCGAATCTTCGGCAGCGTGGCTCTTTCCTTTGTCATCATGGGATTTTCGTTTAAGGGAATCATCCTCTCTGTGGGAAGAGTCACGACGTTCATCCCCTCTCCCGTACCGTTCTTCGTATTCTCTTCTCTCCTGAGCTTTTCGAGCAGCCCTCTCCTCATCAGTTTCCCTATGAGGGGGAAGATAGCGCATGTAATCATATTGACCGCGCCTTCCATACTGCTTAAAGTCATCATAATACGAGCCACTTCGCCCCATTGAAGAACCTGAAATTGAAAAAGAAGCATAACTTGAGAATCTTCAAATTGCAAGGAGTTAAGTGCATATTAGTGCCAATAAATCCTAAGTGTGTGTGGTGTGTGCAAACTACACGCGCCGAACTACGAACCGCTCCTCAGTTGGGGGGTGGTAATAGATTTTACAGCCAATTTCGATTCTTGAGCTGGAGGAGTCTGTTGAAGAACAGATGTCGCTTCAACCACTAGAGATACAATTTTAGCAGCGGAAAGATCATCTTTAAAGAGTTCTAGAGATGTAACTATAAAGTCGCTCAACCCTTCGAAAGTGTCATTACCACTGTGTTCAACAGGGCTCTTCACCTCAACTCCTTCATCAGTAGTCTTCCCGGTTTGTTGAAGATCTTCTTCTTCTTCTTCGATAACCGGGGAAAGATCAAGATTACAAGATGGTCCCGCAATGTCAGTTGGAGTAGAACATTTAACCAACGAAGCCTCAGTTGTAAGTTCCTTCGGTACGGGTTCGTCAATAGAAACTAGGGCATCTAATGCCTTAGCTGGGGAATCAGGGACTTCGTGAGGTTGTGTAGAGCGGGAAGAATGTAGAAGTCCAAACTGATGTAGAAACTCATCCTTCAACAGAAATTTTATACTCCTCTCCTCAGCAGCCACGACATTTAGTCTTTCAAAAATCTGTTTGTGGCTTGAATCACTAGAGGGGAGAGGAAGTGCTGAAAAAGGAAAGAATAAAATTAGCAACTGACAATTCAGATCTCGAAAAAACTCGGAAATGGAAAAAATAGAAACAGGTAATCTTACTTCCTACTCTCCAGATGGCATAAAACCCTGGGGGGCAGCGAACGAAGAAAAACTGGTTCAAAAAGCCATGATCACTTTCGGAAAGATCGGTAATAAGCTTGCGATTCCTAGCGCTTCTCACATGAATTAGGGAAGGGTGGTCTTTATTCTTAGCAAATGAGCATAAGTAACAAATTTCTTCGAAACTCGGCAGACGATCAAGAGTTCTCCTAAATAAAACACATAACCCCATCAGGATAGCATAGCCACTAGGATGTAGTTGGAACGGAGAGATGGTCAACCGAAGGAGAAGTGTTCGAAGAAAATCGTTAAAAGGAGGAATTGCTCCACTTAGGCACATCTGGCGATTGACTGCGACAAAACCACGAGGTGGATTATCGGCAGTATCAATCGGCCCGGGAAGTAGAGCATCACTCTCAGAAAGGCCAAATTGAATGCGTAACTGGTTAAATGCTCTCTGGGATAAGGTAGTCGGAGTTCTTTCTGGAGGATTCACTACGGGAATAACTGTCTGAAAGATCTCTCCAGCTTGAGCTACCACTTCTTGTTGATGTGAAGCCATTCTACATAAACAAATGGATATTCAAACATGAAGGTGCACGTTTCCTAAATGTGTGAAGTGCCGTGTAAAGCTAACAAAGCAACAAGCAAATATAATTGAAATTAAACATGTGTCAATTGCAATATTTCAAGACTTGTCGCTTTAAGTCCAAATACAAGTGCAATATTAGCGCAAACAAATCGACTTTAGTTGGTTAACATTGTTTTAATAATTCACTTGAGTTTGTTGATTCACAGCATTTCATACAATTTCTTTAAGTTAATTATCCTTTATTGACTAATCTGTCATTTGATGTGGGCAATCAGTGGCAGTATATTCACCCTAGTTTTCTGCAAATGTTGTATTTAACAGGTTATTATCATCAAATTTGGTATAATCTATTAAGAAAGCATAGAAAAGTCATGCAAGTTATTTCGGCAGTTCAAAGTTTTAGTTGGAGGTGCAATCAAGTCCTATCAAAATTTTTAGGTTCCCAACTTGTTCAAGTCCTAGGCCGTATGGTTTGAGTTAAAAGTACAAGGCATGGCAATGCGCATCAAAGTCCTAAGTCGTTCACAATCTAAAGGTTAAATCACAAAGCTTCAAGTCAAGGCGGTGAAAATTCGCTCAAGTCCAAGGTCGCTCGCGAACTAACGAGTAGGATGGGATGGGTATAAGTCGCAAGAAGGAATTCGACAGTGGAAAATTGTCCAAGTGCTAAGTCGCTTGTGCGACCTAAAGGCTAAGTTGCTTGCACGACCTAAAGCCTAAATCGTCCACGACCCAAAAGGTTTCTTGCGAATTAAGTTGAGTCGTTGGTCCTTTAAGTCGTGAGGCATGGTATGAATAAAAGGCTTCAGTTGAAAGTAACGTGAATTTCTCTAAGTCCTAGCTTGGCCACGACTCAAGGCTTATGTCGCATTTAGTTAAATAGGTCAAAAGTTTGAGTCGCGAAAGTTGTCAGGTCGGCCAAATCAGTTATGTTGCGGGGACTTTTAGGTCGCCCAGATCCTTTAAGTCGTTTCTGGAATGATGCAGCGACCCAAGGCTATTTCCCGTTGGAACCGATAGGCCCTACTACTCACCAATTACACTTTGCCACGTGTTTATCAACCATTGTGTCATTTGAAGCATTCTGTCTAAACCTAAAACCCATTAACCCGATTAGCCACGAATCCTATCCTCTGCTCAAACCTCTAAAAGCATCATCTTCCCCTTCGAATCTTCAAGAACCATTACCAAACTTCTCGGATTCAAAGCTCTTACTAGCTTCGAAGCTAATCGCTAGCAATTCGACAGGAATCAAGGGGCCAGTTCGAATATCGAATTGCAACATAACAACAAAATCGTGTGGAAACGGTTATGGTGGAATTGGCGATGAGTGCAGTAAGTAAATGCTCGAGTTTACCTAAAAATTCGTTGATGGACTTAACGGTTGAAGGAGGAGAAAGTCTAAAGCTAAATTTTTAACCTCGAAGGATCGTTAATGGCGGTTTAGAGAGTTGGAACAGATGAAATGAGGAAGTGGCGAGCTAAGCAATTTATACGGGGTGAAAGAAATGCATAATGTCACGCGACCTAGCAAGACCAATAAGTCGGCAACGACCCAAAAGCTGGATCGGAGCACACGACCTAAGGAATAGGCGTGTACTCCGAGGGGCAAATGTTAACTCCGATAGGCTCGCGACCTAGCGACCTAAGGAGTTCTACGGCCAAGCGACCCAAGGTTTCAGCAAGAAAACAGCCCGAGGGTGTACGCGACTTAATGGGATAAAGGTGGAGCGACTCAACCATATATGCGACCTAAAGAAGAAACGACACGACCTAATTATAGCACGACCTAGGAGATGGAGCGATCTAACCTCTTACCAAACCAATGACTTAAAGAACAAAGAGACCTAACTGCTCAACGACCCAATTACTTAAAAGGGGGGTATGCGACCTAATGAGTTCAGCGACCCAAGGGGTTCGTGACTTAGCGACCTAAGGAATGGGGCTATCCATGACCTAACGAGTTAAGTCGCATTACGGTTTAACAACTTAGCTTAAGTCGCTAGATTGGTTGTCTCGGCATTGTAAAGTTATTAGCCACTCCCTTAGATTGCCGCCGACCTACGACTTGCATTAGGTCGTTCACGATCTAGCACTTGGTGAATAAGTGATGCTGCTTCCTCCTAAGTCATGACGGCCTGTTAGCTAGCTCAGGTGACCACGGAAGGACCAGTTAAGTCGTAGCTCGCTTCCCTCTAACTCGCCAGCGACCTATGACCTATCTTAGGTCGCGCGCAACCTATACTTCACCCCGAAAATCTCCTATAAATACACCCTAAGCTCCAAAATGAAAGGGACTTTTTTTTGGGATCATTTTCTTCAAAGCATCAAGACTCTGCCATCTTCAAGCCGAGCCTTACTCCAACATTTGAAACTCACAACAAGCTTCAGTTAACTTCAAACAGGGATTCAACATATTCAACTATGAATTTGGAGAATTCTCTTGCATCGAAGTTTTTCTAGCTACTTGTCTTTTGATGTAAACTGTAATTAAAGGAAATTGTAAAGGATTGTAATCGAATCAGCAATAAAAAGGATTGAAGTGGATGTAGGCTTGATTATAAGCCGAACCACTATAAACTCTGTATCTCTTACTGCTTTTTCAGTGAATTACTGCTTTTTTTTATTCTCGTGTTAACGGGTGGTGCTTTCATTCAATCTCTATTTGCATCAGGGTGTTAGCGTCTGACTTTTTACGTTAGCACATCATAAATTAAATCTCAAATTCTTGTTTTAAATTCATTTTAAATTTCCAAATAAATTTATAACCATGTTTATATTTCAATTATTTATATATGAAACAAGAGATAATGATATATAAAATCAAATATTATTTCTTAACAACCAATTAAATAAAATTTCATAAAAATTACAATATAGTTACAAAATTTATTTCAATACTAAATTTGAAAAACATAGTTGAAAAACATATTGTGTGTCAGTTTGCTCTGTTCAAGTGTTTTGGATATCTTATCGATAGCGTTGATCAGACGAATCGATCAGAAGCCCAAATCAACATCAACAACTCAAACAACACAATATATAAAACATTTTAAATATTAGTTTACAAATACATTTCAAAAGTGATTTGAAGACAAATTGGAAACAAAGATGAGATGGTTAAATAACATAATATGAAGATTGATAAGCTTATATATATCACGGGCTACCTTAATCGGGTCAACCGTGATTAAAGAATAAGATCAATGTGGATTTCTGAGGTAAACCAACATTCGGTCTCAAGAGATAGAGTCTGGAATTATAAGAGATACTAGCATCTAAACCGAGGATATAAAAATCTCTGGTGAATCGATGTTATTGTTAAGGAGTTTCACCCATTTACAAATCAATTTGAGATTGGCGAGACCGTCGACTCATTATAAAGATCATTCGAAGTGGAGTTATGGGATACTCCAGAATCAAATGAAGATGAATAGTGAGGGACACAAATGGATTTTGAACCACATGGAACGTTCCAAAATTCAAAGGAATCGAGTCAAGAAGGAAGTGATTCAAACTCGAATGTAAGTGATTCTGTAAATACATTTACCAAA
This sequence comes from Allium cepa, assembly GCA_030765085.1. Classification (NCBI taxonomy): domain Eukaryota; kingdom Viridiplantae; phylum Streptophyta; class Magnoliopsida; order Asparagales; family Amaryllidaceae; genus Allium; species Allium cepa. The sequence continues at coordinate 1,007,414,212 of CM060945.1, read as the reverse complement.
TATACTAAGTTTTGCCTAGAGCTACCAAAGCTCCAATACCAAATATAACGACCCGAAATTTTCAACCATTCGCATCCGTATATGTCGGACTTGAATTGCTCAAAATACTGCATTGTAAATAAAATTTGGCAAATCTCATAATATACAGTAAATAAATAATCACAGATCACAGACTTTGAGTATTTAATAATGCAACAGAAGTAAAAGAGATAGTAGTTCATGACGCTACTATGTATATATAAGATACATCAGAGTTATCAAAATACAACAAAGTGTAACAAGATACATCAGGTACAAATCAGAATACATCATTGGATATTGAAAGAAAAATAAATGGCTGGATCTTCAAGAAAAGCTCCAACTTCGAAGGTGAGTCCTGAATGCTGAATCTCTTAGTCTGACTCGAGTGTAAAGCAAAACACAAAACACTTGAGTCAGGACATAAATAATTATGAACTGTAGATCAACTCAAGTTCACAGCAACAAAAATGCATCGGTAACATAAAAGGATACTTGGGATCGCCCATCCTTTAAGGATCCGTTAAACTATTTACTATGTAGTAATATTGCGCTATTATAATAATGTCTACAGTAAAATAAACTTACCTTTAAATAGCGTTGAAGGGTAACCCATATAGCACCAATAGGTAATAGTCCCAGTAGTCAATCCAGTATCAGCATATCTCCAGATCGGGAGACTACCCCAAATACTCCATGGGCTACGGAAGAAAAACAAACTCGTAGTAAAGGCTCGGTATGGTAGGTGAGACAGCACAACTAGGAAACGCCAGGACAGATATATCAATTACGCTTCCGGGATGATGGTAACGTAGCAGCCATTACGCCCACATCGAAACACGCACCCAATTAAAATCAGATGTTGGACATCTAATCAATCACAAGTAAGAGTATAGTATCGAAGGAATGTATCCGATTGGAGGAATGACCTCACTTGGCCCGTCGATCGCTCTTGTTTTAGCCATCTTATGCCAACTCACGGGAGTAGGGTCCACGTAATATACCTCAAGAACGTCGCCACCATCCTACTTCGTTCTGGAATCTCCATCACGTACACAGTTGTTAAAGTGGTTTTCGGAGTTGGCAAAGAGTATGACAACTTCCGATCCTGGTCTCGTTAACAACCAATCGTTATTATAGCGCCGTGGTCATTTCAAAATAGTTTATACCTCAAAAATCAAATCATTTCATTTCATAACTATATTCCTTTCAAAATAATTTATACTCGAAACCAATTATTTCAAAACCATATCCAAATCAGTACGATATCATTTCCTTTTCAAACATATATTCTTCTTTCGAAAATCATAATACTTTCAAAGTTATAACTCTTTCGAAACCAAAATACTTGAAATCATTACACTTTTAAAATCATAACATTTTGAAATCATACATTCATTTATTTCCAAATTTATTCAATCAAATCCAAATTCTCAAATTTCAATTTAATTCAATTCAAACCATTAGTTAAATTCAACTTAGTTTCCAACAAGCCATTTCAAATCTTATAAATTTCAAATATAGATTTTATCCATAAAATAAACTATTAAATTTTTGTATATTTCAAAGTTTTAATATCCCATATTTCAGAACAAATTTATAATTTCATATATCTCAAATTTAACTTCATTAATACTTAGTTTTGAAATATTCATTTCATAAATCCAATACTTTCATACAAATTTAACTTCAAATGTTCATTTACCAAAATCAAATATCATTCTAAATTCATATTCTTTATCAAATAAAGATCAAATCATTCAAAACCATTTCAAAATCATTAAAATATCGTATCCTTCAAAACCTCAATAATCAATCATTATTTGAATTCAAATTCAAATATTCAATTTTAAATATCATTTTAAAATCAAATATGTCAATCATTTATTATTCCAAATATCATTACAAAACACATTTCAAAATTTAATTCAAAATTTCATTTATATTATTACATTTCATTCCATTTAACACATGACAAAGTATCCATTATTTAAATTCAAATTAAATTCAAATTCCTTAAAATCAAATTTAAATATTAAAATATATATTCAAACTTCTTAAATTTCACAAATAATCAATTCCAAAAGTTAAATAATTTAACACTTTAAAATATAACTCAAACAGTGTTAAAATATATAACATTTCAAACCATTGTCAAATTATAGCAATGACATCATTTATAAAGTGCTATCATAGCTTATAGTTTCCAAAATAGTTTAGTTCAGGAATAGCGGCATTTATAAAATGCCGTAGTAGATATTTAATTCAAACTAGTTAAATTCAAAAACAACAGCATTTAAAAATGATGTCATAAGACTACAACATTTTGAAAATGTTATTAATAAAATTCCAGATTTTAATATAACTTCAAAAACATTAACACTCTAAATTCTTGTCATTTAAATTTATAAATCATATTTCTAGACTTCAAAATTTTACATTTAAATAACTTTAACATATGATTTATCGCAACAAAAATTTTAAAATCAAATATTAAATTTAAAAACTCAATTCATTTATTAAGTCAAAATTTCACTATTTATTAACTTATAAATTTAATAAAACTTAACATTTTATTTCAAATATCATTTCAAAACATAAAATTTAATTTACATTATTTACTTACATTTTTAAAAAAAATATAAATTTAAAGTCAAAATCGCAATCACTTAAAATTATATACATAAATTCACAATTTCAAGACTTAATATTTAACTTTCACAAAACTTTAAAATATGTTTTTTTAAATCAAAATTTCATACATTAAAAATACATATCAATACAAAATTCATTAAAAAATATACGATGGGTCTGTATATAATTTTCTAACCTAGGTCAAGTGATACGGATTTATATCATTTCAATCCGCAATTTAAAAAGAAAACCCGGGTTCTATCATTTCAAACCCGCAATCCCAATTAAATAAAAGTACGTAAAAATCGCTCACTCCTATCATTTCAGCCGTTAATTACTTTACCCTATTCTAAAGTCCGTTTGGGTATGTATCATTTCAAACCATATTGATTCTATTCTATCAGGGAACTTGCAGTGTGAACATATACATATACATTATAAACAATGTCAATGTCGCAGTATAATGTCATATATCAGATGTCAGGTGATAATTAATAGAGTCAATATGGTAATAACATGGCATAGCATATTATATAATCATCATTAACATGCATAAACATTTTTAACTACTAAACACTTGTCATCGATTCACCATTTCATAAGTAGAAATGTCAGAGTGAGAAAGACACACCTTTTCAAGCTGAAGTTAACTAATCAGACTACACTAATAGATTTCAGAAGGCTCGATATGGCACAACACAGCAAGACTTGATTCAAATGAGAGAGAGCCAAGATATGATCTTGTAGACAACAAACCAAACAAGACAATGTACACATAAATATTCAACGCAAAACAATGTTGAAACAATGTGAAATAAAAGCAACAAGGAACAAGATAGTTATACCTTGCTTCAACCACTCCAATGCTTGGCCTTAGGGGACTTTATGCTCGACCATGATCATGTTTAGCTCGGGTTTGGGTCAGGAATGGAAACAATATAGCAAGGTTACACAAGGAGATGAAGATGGGTAGGCGATGCAACATGAAGAATATCAAAGACAAGGCAAAAGAGGCAAGTTGTTCAACATTTTGGCTCGGCCTATGTGTCAAGTGGCTCGGCCAGGTTAGGGTTCAGGCCTGGACATGTTTGGAGCTCCATCTAGAAGGGTTGAACATGCTGGTGGCGGTGGCTAAGGGGGTGGCCAAAGTGAACTATGAAGGCAATAGTGGAGTACAGGCTTGACTAACATTGTTTTGGTGGAGTATACATTATTTTTGTGGTGCTTTCATTTTTGGGATGCCATAGCCTAACATGCAAAGAGGAGAGGCTGATGTTGCAGCTGGAGATGGAGGTGATGGTCGGTGGTGATGGTGGAGAGTTGGCCGAGCAAAGCTTTGCAAAGGAGGAAGCAAAATCATAGAAAAAGAATAGAAAATGAGATAATGGAAGCCATGAACATTTTGTTTTTCTTTTTGTCCTCTTAGCCGTGAGTTTGAAAATGAGAAGAAAAAAATTCACGTGAATGTGAATGAGGAAGTCACGGCAATACAAAAGAAATGACGGCTAAACCCAATGAAAAGCCAAAAGAAAAGTGAAAGGACAAGAGGCAAATTAAAAGTCATGGCATATGAAAGGGCTTTGACTCTTTATATTTCTTTTTCTTTTAAATTGAAATAAACTAAATACAATTTAGAAAATAAAATAAAACACTGAGAAAAATAAAATGAAAAAGAAAATAAATAAATAATTTAAGGAAAAAAATATAAAATAAATAAGAAAATAGCTAATATATTGAAAGTATCATTTAAAAATATAAACAATGTAAAATAAACAATAGAAAATTATAGCTACACTTTCAAAACTATTTTAAATATATATATATATATATATATAAAACATGTCATATTACACATATATTCAAATTTAGAACAAGATATGATAAACAAAAATATTATTTATATAAATTAAAATAAACAATTTTGTTAAATAAAACAATTTACATTCAATATTGTAAAAAGCATAACTTTCACAATATCAAAATCACTATTGGAAAATATTCTACCTTTTTGTGTCTAAAATTCTAGTTTACATCAAAATCAAAATTTATATTTAAAATAACAAAATATAAAATTCTATTCATTTTAATAAATAAAATAAGCCATTATCTAAAACATTGCCAAAACTCCACATAACATCCTAGCCAAGCTCATGTTTTGACCCTACCCTTCCATATTCACTTCGGCCACCACCTTAGCCACAAGCAGCAGCAGCTACTTCACCTCCCCTGATCACCACTTCAGACATGACTTGACCTGTTCCTGACCTGGGCCGAGCCCACTTGCCTTTGGCTGAGCCAAAAATGTGACCAAACCACTCTATTTTGGCCTTGACCTTTTGTATGCTTCATGTTATATTCCTACCCTCCGCATCACCTTCTAGCCGTGTTATATTGATGCCATACCCAAGCCTATGCCCAGCCATGGCTGGACATATGATCCCTTAGGCCAAGCATTTGAGTGGTAAAGGCAAGGTCATGTTCCGTGTTGCTTTGTATTTCAATTTATTTCATATGTTTTGTGCTAAATATATTCATGTGTTACGTTGTCTTGTTTTGGTTGTCTACAAGATTAATATCTTGGCTCTACACTCACTTGAATCAAAGTCGTGCTATGTCATGCCGTATCCTTCTTTTTGGAATCTATTTTGTGTGTTTTGATTTGCTAACTCCAGCGTAAATTGGCGAGTATTCACTCATGACATGTATACTTTTATAATTTGTGAATTGATAGCAAGTGAATGTGTAGAAATATTTTATCAAGTTATACCTGCCTGTGATATGAATCATATGATGTTAACCCTGTTTATAAAGCTGACATATCATCTGTTACTGCTATATGTTGCCAGACTATTTATTTATTTCTGTTTATCACACTCCAAGTTCCCTATAGAATAGAATCACTATGGGTTGAAATGACACATACCCGAACAGACTTTAGAATAGGGAAAATTCGTTATGGGCTGAAATGATAGGCCTGAAAGATTTTTAATTATTTTAATTGACTTGGGATCGCAGTTTTGAAATGACAGAATCCGGATTTTTCTTTGTAAATTACGGATTGAAATGATATATTATCCGTGTCACTTGACCTAGGTTGGAAAATATTATACAGACCTATGGTTATTTAAGATAAAGTTTTTCAAGAAATTTTAAAGTATTTTTAAAAATGTTTATGATATTTTTTTATTTAAATTGAATTAAAAATGATTTTTATAAAGTGGTAGTGAGTTCCTACAAGTTAAATATGTTAAATAAATGAACGGTTAAGTTGAAATTTGAAATATAAATTAATTTTTAAATTTGTGATTTTGTTTAAAAATGGAGTTCAAGTTAAGTAAATAAAATATGATAATTTGATTTAAATTTGAATTTAAAATGACTTAATAAAGTGTTATTGATTTTTCTAGGAATTAAAATGGTTAAGTAAATGAATGCTAAAAAGTATAATTTGAAATATAACTTGACTTGGAAATATGAAATTTGGTTTTAAAATAAAAGTTAAGTTAAAGAAAATAAAATGGAAGTTTATATTTATGAAATATTAAATTAAATTAAGTATAAAGTAAATGCAAAAAATTGGGAAATTAGTACATTGACTTGAACAAGTGAATTATTAATAAATTTGATTTTTTATGTATAAAATTTACTTCATAAAAATCATAAGTTAAAGGGTATTTAAATGACCATTTTAAAGTGGAAAATATGAAATTTTATAAGTTAAAAGGGTTAAAATCAAAGTTGAATTGTTTCTGAAATTGTATTGAAAATGTGGAAATTGAAATAATAGCACTTCAGAAATGCTATCATTCCTGAAGTTAACTTAAATCCGTTGTAAAGGATATTACAGCACTTTGTAAGTGCTATGGCTGATACAAGTGAACTAAAGGCTAAAAATTAACTAAGTGCTGTAGTTGCAGAAAATTAAATCTAAAACTAATGAAAGGGCTACTGTAGCACTTGTTAAATGCTGTAGTTGGCTGAATTTAATTAAATCTTTTAATTTGAACCGTGAGTTGTTACATCAGTTTTGTAAATGCAATTTTGTTAAATTTAATTATTTTTAAACTAAAACTGAACTATTACAGCAGTTTTTAAAGCTGTCTTTTGCTGAAATGAATTGTTTTCAATTATAACTTGCAGCGGCATTTTCTAAATGCCGTGGAAAGCTGAAATTTAAATGTTTTGTAGTTTTAACAGAATAAATAAACTCAGAAAATGCTAAATTTTTTTGTAAATTGAATATTTGATTTATAAGTGTAATATCTTCACTTTTAAATAGTTTAAATGGAGAATTTTTATTTGAAATATAAACCATTTTGAAATGTGATTTGGAATGGTATTTTAAAAGTATAAAAATGAATGACGTTTTGAAAAGATATAATATTTTGATATTTTGGAAGAATATGATATTTTGATATTTTGAAAGGATATGATATTGGAATTTTGAAATGGCTTGTTAGGAAACTGAATTGAATTGGAACTGATGGTGTGAATTGAATTAAATTGAAAATTTGAAAATTTGGGTTTAATTGGACAAATTTATAAAATGTAGAAGAATTAAAGGAAGGTATCAAATATATAATATCGAAATGTTATGATTTTCAAAATGTAAAGATTTCAAGTGTTTTGGTTTCGAAAAGTCATAGATTTGAAAGTATTATGATTTTTGAAAGGTGAATATATATTTGAAATGGAAATGATAAACTATTTGATTTGAATATAGTTTGGAAATAAAAATGGTTTTGGTTTGAAATATAAACTATTTTGAGATGTATACTGCAGTTTATAATAACGATTGATGGTTAAAGAGACCGGGATCGGATATGGACGTACTCTTTGTCGATACCGAAAACCACTTTAACAATGTGCAAGCGGTGGAGATTCTAGAATGAAGTAGGATGGTGGCAACGATCCTATTGAGGTATGAACGTGGACCCAACACCCGTGAGTTGGCTTAAGGTGGCTAAAACAAGAGCCATCGACGGGCCAAGTGAGGCCTCTCCTCCTATCGGACGCACTTCGTCGATACTATACTCTTGTTGTAACGACCCGCATATTTATCGATTTTATATTTAAATATTTTATCATTAGTCGGGTTTTAGTCCGGAAAGCTACTTTTTGCATACGGTCGAATTAGGACTCGGGACCACTCCCATTGAGTTTAAAATGCCGTTTGCGACCTTTTTGAGTATAAGCTTCGATATGTTTGGAGAAAGTTGATTTTTGCTACTTTTTACTTTGGGTATGGTTTTTGGGCTCAGCCCAATGTTAACTTATACTCCAAAACTGAACCACTCTCCCCATTCTCCCTCACTTCTTTCTCTTTTCAGTTTTCTTAGCTTTAATGGTGGGAGAGATTGGAAATTAAAACTCCAAAACCCTAGTTTCACTTGCAAATCAAATTCCTAACTCCAAACTCAAGAAGAACCCATTGGTAAGCTTCTCTTCTTCTTCTCCAACTTGTTCTCTTACCAATTTCAGAAATTCCTAAACCTAATTTTGGGAATGTTCTTGTTTTTGAGCTTAGATTCAAGCTCAATTGGGTTGTGTTGAAGAGAGGTTGATTCTCCATTTGCTTTCAAGCTTTTTCTTGTTCGATTTTGTGAAAAGGTGAGATTTTTATCTCACATCTATGACTATAATTATCTTTGGTTGTTGGTTATGAATTCCTAACACTTCTTCATGCGCATTTGCTCTTGATTTGGATTGGTTTTGTGAATATTCCAATTTTTGGGTTTTTAAGTCAAATTTGTGTGAAATCCTTTTATGGATGTTTGATCATGCTTTTGGTGATGCATCGAGGAGCATATAGGGCCGGGTTGCCGATTGGCATAAACCCTTAGAGCCAATGTTCGTCCGGTTGCATTTTGGAAGAGTTTGCTCTTCATTTGAATAAGGCTGAAAAACAGCCCAGGCATGATTCAATCGACTAAAAACTCTGTTCAGTCGACTGAACCTGAAACCCGAGAGTTTCCAGGCATGATTCAGTCGACTGAAAAACTCTGCACAGTCGACTGAAACTGGAAACAGAAAGTTTCCTGAACCTGGAAAATTTCCAGGCACAAGGTCAGTCGACTGAAAACTCTGTTCAGTCGACTGAACCTGCTGTTTGAGTCCAATTTGCCTTTTTGGATTGAAATTCCAATTTAAATCGATTCGGGATAATCCTATTTGTTGTTATCATCTATTATGACTTTGATGACTCCTTTTAGGGATTTTTGAATATCCATTTCGATGGATCCTTTATCGATTTCTTTGGATTTTATTCACGTCTTCGTATGTGAATTTTTTTGATTGATTGTTCTTACAATCTTCTTCGTGATTTGTCACTTTAAAAATATAAAGGTTTTCTATACTAGTAGTAAATATCAAAACTCTTTCCTCAAACGATTTCAATACTATTCTAATACCAAATTCGTTTATAAAACCGTTTTCCAATCTATTAGTATATACAAACCTTTACCTCACTCGTATGAGAAATCTAATTAAACGGCTTAGTAAAACAAGTGGTATGAAACGCTTGCGTTTACTTTGTCGGTTAATTCTTGGACTTGTTCGATTGAACCTCTTGTGACAATTTTCTAGTGGAGATTTACAGTTTGTTCGTAAATATTTAAGTTAAGCAAGTGGTTATGGGACATGAAGCTAAACTCATATATTTACTAGCTTAGTGTAATTGACACTTCTCGTTGATCATGACGATCATCTTTGTGATTTAGACTAGCAATGTGCGATGTCTCTTTGTCTGCGAGGGAGACTAAACCCCGTTTTGTGGAGTTTCGACTCAATTTGTGATGGGGTAGCAACCCATGGTCTTCGGGCCGTTTGTGGAGCTTCGGCTCAATTTGTGATGATTAGCGACCATGGAATTAGCGTTCCGTTTGTGATACACGTGTTGGTGGGCTTTATGCTCCCGTTTGTGATAGGCCTCCCCCCCTTTGTGATTTCTGGATTTCTTGTGTAGATTCTTAGAATTTGTGTTTCACCAATTTTCGTGATTTTCATTGATAAGTTTTATCAATATTTGTGCATTGGTGAATTTGTGTGTCATTGACTTTAGTGATTTCTGGATTTCTTGGGTAGTCTTCTGGAATTTGTGTGTCATTGACTTTTGTGATTGATATTGATATTAGCGTCAATATTTATGGTATGGTGATCGAAAAAAGGAGTATAACGTTTCTTTGATTCTTGTGTAGATTTGGTGACATTGATTAATCTCTTGATGATTATCAACTAAGTATATATATATATATATATATATCACAGCTTGGCATTGTGATTATTATGTGTTTAGTCATATCTCTTATTCTATATCGTTTCATCTGATATTTATAGTTAGACTGATCCGTTTATTATTTTCTTATTAAATAATACTCGGGTCAGACCGAGATGTTACACGTGCTTCTGCTTGACTTCTCTCTTGGGATTGATTTCTCTTGCTTTTGGTTAACTACTTAGATCAGTAGTTTTTTGTTGTATACATTTGAGATATAGACTCCATAATGTATACTTATTCTTTTGTGTAGTTCATGTAACTATTCTTTTGTGATATTGTGGATCTTTTTAGACCACTACTCTGAGGTACACTTTCTAGTGTAATATTCATATCTTATTCCGCCTTTGTGATATGAATTGTCTGTGACTGGTTTGTGTTATGCTTATTTCTATATTTGTTTCCGAAGATATTATATCCACTGTGTAGTAGCTTTGAGTTTGTGTCGGTATGTCGGATTTCCTCTTGAGATGAAAAGTTATATTTTTATCCGGTATATCGGTACTCGCACAAAGCAATTATACAGATGGTCGCTCCTCAACAGCCTTATTCTCCGTGCTAGTCGACAGCATTCACAGTAATGTTCTTGGCTAGCGTGGGTATAGAGGTGGGGCGTCACAGCTTGGTATCAGAGCCAAACTTCGGAACAATATGGGATATTATAACAAGGATCATCGTCCTAAGTTCATCTTAGGAGTCGTGCTTTAGGATTTTATTCGGGTCTACGTACCGTTCAATCCTATTTTCTTTTATGATTCCTTGTTTTGTCTATCAAGATTGCTTGATATTCAATTTGGTGAATAACCTTATTCTTCCCCTTCTTTCTTTCTAAAGGAAGAGAAATGTCTAGACCTGGCCGCCCCAGAGCCGTGCCATCTAGTACTCCGCCCCAGGATGGAGTTTTTATGACTGCTCAACAGCTTCTTGATTTAGTGACAAATGCTCAAGCAGCTGGAGCTAACCTGGAACCTACTCACCCAAAGTCGGGATTTGCACGCTTGTGTAGCGATTACACTAATTTGGGTGGGGAGCCATTCAGAGGTTCCGAAACTGTTATTGAAGTACAGGCTTGGCTTAGGTCATGCGATCGAATCTTTTCTCACATGAATCTTATTGACCTTCACCGAGTTCAGGTGGCCTCTAATATGCTCCGAGAAAGAGCATTGGACTGGTACGAGCTTCTTATTTCTGAGATTAATGAAGCGGATCTCACTTGGGAGAAATTCCGAGATCGCTTCGAGTTAAAATTCGTACCAGAAGCAGAAAAAGTGACATTGGCTCGATGATTTATAGACCTTGTTCAAGGTGAGTCCTCCGTGACTGATTACGTCGCCTCCTTCGAGTCGCTTTCCAAATATGGGGTTGAATACATCAACACCCCTCTTAAGAAGAATCAGAGATTCGTCTGTGGCTTAAACAAAAGTCTCAAGAAGCCATTACTTCTAAAGTTAGAAGTTTCTTTCGACCAACTCGTTGATATTGCTCTTCGTCTTGAAGAGGCGGATAAGGAGAATGATGTTGAAGTGGTGGGTTCCAAACCAAACTTCAACAACAAAAAGAGGCCAAATAAATTTAAAGGCCCTTATCCCAATAAGAAAGGGAAGCAAGCAACCTCCGTGGCAAAGACTTCTTCCTTTGGTCGTGGGGAATGCTATAATTGTGGTTCGAAGGACCATTATGCGAACAAGTGCCCAAAGTCTCTTTCTTGTCGCTACTGCAAAGTTCCCGGTCATGTTATATCTTCATTCCCCAAGCTTCAGGGCAAGAAGGAGGGAAAGTTAAATGTTGCTCAAGCCCCTGGCAACACATCTCGTGGCAAGGTATTTCTCATTCTATTCTAGATGGAATTATTTTATTTCGTGATCATCCTATTCGAGTTCTTTTTGATACGGGTGTGTCCCATTCATTTATATCAAAAGAACTTGTTGATACTTTTTCTTTGGATGTTTTGTGTTTAATGACTTCTTTGAGAATTGCGAATCCGGTTGGTGGATCCGCAACAATCAGTTTATTGTGTAAAGATGTCGAGATTATTTTGTGTGATTTTTCTTTCCGAGCCGATTTGCATGTTATGCGTTATTTAGGCTTTGGAATGATTTTGGGAATGGATTGGCTTAACCGTTATGAAGCTCTTATCCTATGTCCTGAGCGGACTATTCATCTTCGACATCCTCAATCTGTTAATCAGGTTTCTGTTATTCTTAAAGATTCAGATTCTGCTTTGGTTGCATCTTTATATTCTTTAAATCCTCGTGATGACGATGATGATGATGAGGGTGATATTATTTCTCTTATTCACGTCGTTTGTGAATTTTCCGACATACTCGAGCCCGTTTTAGGATTACCACCTAAGCGAGCAATTGAGTTCAGAATTAATCTTATTCCTGGAGCTCAACCTATCACTCGTCCTCCTTATCGTATGTCCAATAAAGAAAACGAGGAGATGCGTAAACAATTATCTGAATTGGAAACGAAGCAATTTATTCGCTCTAGTTCCTCGCCTTAGGGAGCTTCAGCTATTTTTTTGAAGAAATCCGATGGTACACTTAGGCTTTGCGTTGACTTCCGCAAGCTTAATGATCTTACTATCAAAAATAAACATCATTTACCTCGGATTGATGATCTATTCGACCAACTTAGTGGTGCTAGAGTCTTTTCACAATTGGACTTGGCTACCGGTTTTCATCAGCTTCGTATTGCAGAGGATAGCATTCCTTTGACATCATTCTGTACTCGGTATGGATCTTATGAATGGCTTGTTATGCCATTTGGGTTAACGAATGCCCCGGCCTATTTCGTTGACCTCATGAATAGAGTTTTCAAAGACTTTCTCGACCGGTTTGTTCTCATCTTTATCGATGATATTCTTGTGTATTCTAAAACCGAGGAGGAGCATGAAAAACATCTTCGGATTGTGTTGGAAACTCTTAGGAGAAATCAATTAAAGGCAAAATTTTCTAAATGCCACTTTTGGCAATCTCGTGTGAAGTTTCTCGGTCACATTATTTCCGAATCCGGAATTTCCATGGATCCTTCAATGATTGAAGCGATTCAAGATTGGAAGAGACCGGAGAGTGTGACAGAGATTCGTAGTTTTCTTGGATTGGCGGGCTATTACCGTCGTTTTATTAAAGACTTTTCTAAAATTGCCGTGCCTCTCACTAGCTTGACGAAGAAAGGTGTTAAATACATTTGGTCGGACAAATGTGAAGCTTCTTTTCAGAAATTAAAAGAACTTCTTTCTGATGCTCCTATTCTCGTTATTCCCGAGGGGAATCAAGATTTCGTTGTTTATACCGATGCTAGTCGCGTTGGTTTGGGTGCCGTTCTTATGCAAAGAGAACGTGTTATTGCTTATGCTTCTAGGCAATTGAAGCCTGCTGAGACTAGATATGCCACTCATGATTTAGAACTCGCGGCTATTGTTTTTGCTCTTCGGATTTCGCGTCATTATCTATTAGGAGAGAAATTTGTTCTTTATACTGATCATAAGTCCTTGAAGTATTTATTCTCTCAAAAGGAACTTAATTTGCGTCAACAGCGTTGGCTCGAATTTCTTGCGCCTTACGATCTTGATATTCTTTATACTCCCGGTAAGGGTAATCGTGTCGCCGATGCTCTTAGCCATAAACAACAAGCTGTTGTTTTTATGATGATATCCGAATGGAACGATCTCGAGATCTTATCCACTTGTGAGGTTCGAGAGCGTGTTCCCGATTTATGTTCATCTCTTGTGTTATGTAGCCTTGAGGCTCATCCTTCTCTTTTAGACCGCATTCTTGAAGCTCAAGGGTTAGATCCTGAATTGGCTCTTCTTGGCCAAAATATTAGGGATAAAATTGATATTGAAGGATTGAAAGACTTTGATATCGATTCTCGTGGCGGCATTCGGAAATTTGGTAGACTTGTCGTGCCAAATATTGGTGATCTTCGTAAAGATATTTTAGAAGATTCTCATCACTCTAAATTTACCATTCATCCCGGTAGTAGTAAAATGTACGCGAATATGAAGCGACTTTATTATTGGGAGGGAATGAAACTCGATATTGCTAACTTTGTTAAGTGTTGGATGACTTGCCAACTCGTTAAGGCCGAACATCAAAGGCCCGGGGGGTTATTGCAACCTTTAGAAATTCCAGTTTGGAAGTGGGATCAAATTTCCATGGATTTTATAGATGGCCTTCCCCGTTCTCGCTCGGGTCATGATAGCTTATGGGTGATTGTAGATAGGCTTACTAAATCTGCCCATTTTATTCCCGTTTGTTCTAACCGAACTGTTCCTCTTTTGGCCAAACTCTTTATCAAAGAGATTGTTAACTTGCATGGAGTCCCTACTTCTATTGTTAGTGATCGTGATCCATTGTTTACTAATGGATTTTGAAAGAGTCTTCAAAAAGCTTTGGGAACGAAGCTCAATTTTAGCACCGCTTATCATCCTCAGTCCGATGGACAAACCGAGCGTGTGAATCAAACTCTTGAAGATCTTCTTCGTGCTTGTGTTCTTGATTTTGGTGGAAGTTGGGAAGATCATATTTCACTTGTTGAATTTTCCTATAATAATAGCTTCCAATCTAGTATTGGTATGGCACCTTTCGAGGCACTCTATGGAAGGCCATGCCGATCTTCTTCTTGTTGGCTTGAGGACGGTGAGAAGCTGGTTTTAGGTCCAGGTCTTATTCGTGATTCCACAGAAAAGATTAATCTTATTCGTCATAGGATGAAAGAAGCCCAGAGTAGACAAAAATCCTATGCCGATAACCGGAGAAGGAAGTTAGAATTTTCTGTGGGAGATCTTGTGTTCATTCGTGTGTCACCTATGAAAGGTGTTGTACGTTTCAGTCGATCGGAAAAACTAGCGCCTCGATATATTGGGCCATTTCCTATCACCGAACGTATTGGTTCCATGGCTTATCGCCTTTTATTACCGGCTCAGTTTTCTGCTATGCATGACGTGTTTCACGTTTATCAACTTCGGAAATGTCTTCGAGATTCCGATTCTATTCTTGAGCCTGCTGTTGTGGAAGAGATTGAAGTTTCACCTAATTTAACTTATGAGCAACATCCTATTCGTATCATTGCTTCGGAAGTCAAACGACTTCGAAATAAAGACGTTCCACTTGTTAAAGTTCAATGGTCTTCAAATCCTAAGGATTGTTCTTGGGAATCTAGAGAGTGCATCGAGCGTACACATCCGGACTTATTTTCTCGTGCTCTTTGAGATGAACTTCTTATTTCAAACTTCTTTTGTGTTGAATATGCTTTTATGGTTGTTACTATATATCTTCTTCTTGTAATACTGCGAGGACGCAATTTCTTTAAGGAGGGGAGTCTGTAACAACCCGCATATTTATCGATTTTATATTTAAATATTTTATTTAAATATTTTATCGTTAGTCAGATTTTAGTCCGGAAAGCTACTTTTTGCATACGGTCGAATTAGGACTCGGGACCACTCCCATTGAGTTTAAAATGTCGTTTGCGACCTTTTTTAGTATAAGCTTCGATATGTTTGGAGAAAGTTGATTTTTGCTACTTTTTACTTTGGGTTTGGTTTTTGGGCTCAGCCCTATGTTAAATTATACTCCAAAACTGAACCACTCTCCCCATTCTCCCTCACTTCTTTTTCTTTTCGGTTTTCTTAGCTTTAATGGTGGGAGAGATTGGAAATTAAAACTCCAAAACCCTAGTTTCTCTTGCAAATCAAATTCCTAGCTCCAAACTCAAGAAGAACCCATTGGTAAGCTTCTCTTCTTCTTCTCCAACTTGTTCTCTTACCAATTTCAGAAATTCCTAAACCTAATTTTGGGAATGTTCTTGTTTTTGAGCTTAGATTCAAGCTCAATTGGGTTGTGTTGAAGAGAGGTTGATTCTCCATTTGCTTTCAAGCTTCTCCTTGTTCGATTTTGTGAAAAGGTGAGATTTTTATCTCACATCTATGACTATAATTATCTTTGGTGGTTGGGTATGAATTCTTAACACTTCTTCATGTGCATTTGCTCTTGATTTGTATTGGTTTTGTGAATACTCCAATTTTTGGGTTTTTAAGTCAAATTTGTGTGAAATCCTTTTATGGATGTTTGATCATGCTTTTGGTGATGCATCGAGGAGCATATAGGGCCGGGTTGCCGATTGGCATAAACCCTTAGAGCTAATGTTCGTCCGGTTGCATTTTGGAAGAGTTTGCTCTTCATTTGAATAAGGCTGAAAAACAGCCCAGGCATGATTCAATCGACTAAAAACTCTGTTCAGTCGACTGAACCTGAAACCCGAGAGATTCCAGGCATGATTCAGTCGACTGAAAAACTCTGCACAGTCAACTGAAACTGGAAACAGAAAGTTTCCTAAACCTGGAAAATTTCCAGGCACAGGGTCAGTCGACTGAAAACTCTGTTCAGTCGACTGAACCTGCTGTTTGAGTCCAATTTGCCTTTTTGGATTGAAATTCCAATTTAAATCGATTCGTGATAATCCTATTTTTTGTTATCATCTATTATGACTTTGATGACTCTTTTTAGGGATTTTTGAATATCCATTTCGATGGATCCTTTATCGATTTCTTTGGATTTTATTCACGTCTTCGTATGTGAATTTTTGTGATTGATTGTTCTTACAATCTTCTTCGTGATTTGTCACTTTAAAAATATAAAGGTTTTCTATACTAGTAGTAAATATCAAAACTCTTTCCTCAAACGATTTCAATACTATTTTAATACCAAATTTGTTTATAAAACCGTTTTCCAATCTATTAGTATATACAAACCTTTACCTCACTCGTATGAGAAATCTAATTAAACGGCTTAGTAAAACAAGTGGTATGAAACGCTTGCGTTTACTTTGTCGGTTAATTCTTGGACTTGTTCGATTGAACCTCTTGTGACAATTTTCTAGTGGAGATTTACAGTTTGTTCGTAAATATTTAAGTTAAGTAAGTGGTTATGGGACTTGAAGCTAAACTCATATATTTACTAGCTTAGTGTAATTGACACTTCTCGTTGATCATGACGATCATCTTTGTGATTTAGACTAGCAATATGCGATGTCTCTTTGTCTGCGAGGGAGACTAAACCTCGTTTTGTGGAGTTTCGACTCAATTTGTGATGGGGTAGCAACCCATGGTCTTCGGACCGTTTGTGGAGCTTCGGCTCAATTTGTGATGGCTAGCGACCATGGAATTAGCGTTCCGTTTGTGATACACGTGTAGGTGGGCTTTATGCTCCCGTTTGTGATAGGCCTCCCCCCCTTTGTGATTTCTGGATTTCTTATGTAGATTCCTAGAATTTGTGTTTCACCAATTTTCATGATTTCCACTGATAAGTTTTATCAATATTTGTGCATTGGTGAATTTGTGTGTCATTGACTTTAGTGATTTCTGGATTTCTTGGGTAGTCTTCTGGAATTTGTGTGTCATTGACTTTTGTGATTGATATTGATATTAGCGTCAATATTTATGGTATGGTGATCGAAAAAAGGAGAATGACGTTTCTTTGATTCTTGTGTAGATTTGGTGACATTGATTAATCTCTTGATGATTATCAACTAAGTATATATATATATCATAGCTTGGCATTGTGATTATTATGTGTTTAGTCATATCTCTTATTCTATATCGTTTCATCTGATATTTATAGTTAGACTGATCCGTTTATTATTTTCTTATTAAATAATACTCGGGTCAGACCGAGATGTTACAGGTGCTTCTGCTTGACTTCTCTCTTGGGATTGATTTCTCTTGCTTTTGGTTAACTACTTAGATTAGTAGTTTTTTGTTGTATACATTTGAGATATAGACTCCATAATATATACTTATTCTTTTGTGTAGTTCATGTAACTATTCTTTTGTGATATTGTGGATCTTTTTAGACCACTACTCTGAGGTACACTTTCTAGTGTAATATTCATATCTTATTCCTCCTTTGTGATATGAATTGCCTGTGACTGATTTGTGTTATGCTTATTTCTATATTTGTTTTCGAAGATATTATAGCCACTGTGTAGTAGTTTTGAGTTTGTGTCGGTATGTCGGATTTCCTCTTGAGATGAAAAGTTATATTTTTATCCGGTATATCGGTACTCGCACAAAGCAATTACACAGATGGTCGCTCCTCAACAGCCTTATTCTCCGTGCAAGTTGACAGCATTCGCGGTAATGTTCTTGGCTAGCGTGGGTATAGAGGTGGGGCGTCACAGCTTGGTATCAGAGCCAAACTTCGGAACAATATGGGATATTATAACAAGGATCATCGTCCTAAGTTCATCTTAGGAGTCGTGCTTTAGGATTTTATTCGGGTCTACGTACCATTCAATCCTATTTTCTTTTATGATTCCTTGTTTTGTCTATCAAGATTGCTTGATATTCAATTTGGTGAATAACCTTTTTCTTCCTCTTCTTTCTTTCTAAAGGAAGAGAAATGTCTAGATCTGGCCGCCCCAGAGCCGTGCCATCTAGTACTCCGCCCCAGGATGGAGTTTTTATGACTGCTCAACAGCTTCTTGATTTAGTGACAAATGCTCAAGCAGCAGGAGCTAACCCGGAACCTACTCACCCAAAGTCGGGATTTGCACGCTTGTGTAGTGATTACACTAATTTGGGTGGGGAGCCATTTAGAGGTTCCGAAACTGTTATTGAAGAAAGGCTTGGCTAAGGTCATGCGATCGAGTCTTTTCTCGCATGAATCTTATTGACCTTCACCGAGTTCAGGTGGCCTCTAATATGCTCCGAGAAAGAGCATTGGACTGGTACGAGCTTCTTATTTCTGAGATTAATGAAGCGGATCTCACTTGGGAGAAATTCCGAGAGCGCTTCGAGTTAAAATTCATACCCGAAGCAGAAAAAGTGACATTGGCTCGACGATTTATAGACCTTGTTCAAGGTGAGTCCTCCGTGACTGATTACGTCGCCTCCTTCGAGTCGCTTTCCAAATATGGGGTTGAATACATCAACACCCCTCTTAAGAAGAATCAGAGATTCGTCTGTGGCTTAAACAAAAGTCTCAAGAAGCCATTACTTCTAAAGTTAGAAGTTTCTTTCGACCAACTCGTTGATATTGCTCTTCGTCTTGAAGAGGCGGATAAGGAGAATGATGTTGAAGTGGTGGGTTCCAAACCAAACTTCAACAACAAGAAGAGGCCAAACAAATTTAAAGGCCCTTATCCCAATAAGAAAGGGAAGCAAGCAACCTCTGTGGCAAAGACTTCTTCCTTTGGTCGTGGGGAATGCTATAATTGTGGTTCGAAGGACCATTATGCGAACAAGTGCCCAAAGTCTCTTTCTTGTCGCTACTGCAAAGTTCCCGGTCATGTTATATCTTCATGCCCCAAGCTTCAGGGCAAGAAGGAGGGAAAGTTAAATGTTGCTCAAGCCCATGGCAACACATCTCGTGGCAAGGTATTTCTCATTCTATTCTAGATGCAATTATTTTATTTCGTGATCATCCTATTCGAGTTCTTTTTGATACGGGTGCGTCCCATTCTTTTATATCAAAAGAACTTGTTGATACTTTTTCTTTGGATGTTTTGTGTTTAATGACTTCTTTGAGAATTGCGAATCCGGTTGGTGGATTCGCAACAATCAGTTTATTGTGTAAAGATGTCGAGATTATTTTGTGTGATTTTTCTTTCCAAGCCGATTTGCATGTCATGCGTTATTTAGGCTTTGGAATGATTTTGGGAATGGATTGGCTTAACCGTTATGAAGCTCATATCCTATGTCCTGAGCGGACTATTCATCTTCGACATCCTCAATCTGTTAATCAGGTTTCTGTTATTCTTAAAGATTCAGATTCTACTTTGGTTGCATCTTTATATTCTTTAAATCCTCGTGATGATGATGATGATGATGAGGGTGATATTATTTCCCTTATTCACGTCGTTTGTGAATTTTCCGACATATTCGAGCCCGTTTTAGGATTACCACCTAAGCGAGCAATTGAGTTCAGAATTAATCTTATTCCTGGAGCTCAGCCTATCACTCGTCCTCCTTATCGTATGTCCAATAAAGAAAACGAGGAGATGCGTAAACAATTATCTGAATTGGAAACGAAGCAATTTATTCGCTTTAGTTCCTCGCCTTGGGGAGCTTCAGCTATTTTTGTGAAGAAATCCGATGGTACACTTAGGCTTTGCGTTGACTACCGCAAGCTTAATGATCTTACTATCAAAAATAAATATCCTTTACCTCGGATTGATGATCTATTCGACCAACTTAGTGGTGCTAGAGTCTTTTCACAATTGGACTTGGCTACCGGTTTTCATCAGCTTCGTATTGCAGAGGATATCATTCCTTTGACATCGTTCCGTACTCGGTATGGATCTTATGAATGGCTTGTTATGCCATTTGGGTTAACGAATGCCCCGGCCTATTTCGTTGACCTCATGAATAGAGTTTTCAAAGACTTTCTCGATCGGTTTGTTCTCGTCTTTATCGATGATATTCTTGTGTATTCTAAAACCGAGGAGGAGCATGAAAAACATCTTCGGATTGTGTTGGAAACTCTTAGGAGAAATCAATTAAAGGCAAAATTTTCTAAATGCCACTTTTGGCAATCTCGTGTGAAGTTTCTCGGTCACATTATTTCCGAATCCGGAATTTCCGTGGATCCTTCAAAGATTGAAGCGATTCAAGATTGGAAGAGACCGGAGAGTGTGACAGAGATTCGTAGTTTTCTTGGATTGGCGGGCTATTACCATTGTTTTATTAAAGACTTTTCTAAAATTGCTGTGCCTCTCACTAGCTTGACGAAGAAAGGTGTTAAATACATTTGGTCGGACAAATGTGAAGCTTCTTTTCAGAAATTAAAAGAACTTCTTTCTGATGCTCCTATTCTCGTTATTCCCGAGGGGAATCAAGATTTCGTTGTTTATACCGATGCTAGTCGCGTTGGTTTGGTTGCCGTTCTTATGCAAAGAGAACGTGTTATTGCTTATGCTTCTAGGCATTTGAAGCCTGCTGAGACTAGATATGCCACTCATGATTTAGAACTCGCGGCTATTGTTTTTGCTCTTCGGATTTGGTGTCATTATCTATTAGGAGAGAAATTTGTTCTTTATACCGATCATAAGTCCTTGAAGTATTTATTCTCTCAAAAGGGACTTAATTTGCATCAACAGCGTTGGCTCGAATTTCTTGCGCCTTACGGTCTTGATATTCTTTATACTCTCGGTAAGGGTAATCGTGTCGCCGATGCTCTTAGCCGTAAACAACAAGCTGTTGTTTCTATGATGATATCCGAATGGAACGATCTCGAGATCTTATCCACTTGTGAGGTTCGAGAGCGTGTTCCCGATTTATGTTCATCTCTTGTGTTATGTAGCCTTGAGGCTCATCCTTCTCTTTTAGACTGCATTCTTGAAGCTCAAGGGTTAGATCCTGAATTGGCTCTTCTTGGCCAAAATATTAGGGATAAAATTGATATTGAAGGATTGAAAGACTTTGATATCTATTCTCGTGGCGGCATTCGGAAATTTGGTAGACTTGTCGTGCCAAATATTGGTGATCTTCGTAAAGATATTTTAGAAGATTCTCATCACTCTAAATTTACCATTCATCCCGGTAGTAGTAAAATGTACGCGGATATGAAGCGACTTTATTATTGGGAGGGAATGAAACTCGATATTGCTAACTTTGTTAAGTGTTGGATGACTTGCCAACTCGTTAAGGCCGAACATCAAAGGCCTGGGGGGTTATTGCAACCTTTAGAAATTCCAGTTTGGAAGTGGGATCAAATTTCCATGGATTTTATAGATGGCCTTCCCCGTTCTCGTTCGGGTCATGATAGCTTATGGGTGATTGTAGATAGGCTTACTAAATCTGCCCATTTTATTCCCGTTCGGTCTAACCGAACCGTTCCTCTTTTGGCCAAACTCTTTATCAAAGAGATTGTTAAATTGCATGGAGTCCCTACTTCAATTGTTAGTGATCGTGATCCATTGTTTACTAGTGGATTTTGGAAGAGTCTTCAAAAATCTTTGGGAACGAAGCTCAATTTTAGCACCGCTTATCATCCACAGTCCGATGGACAATCCGAGCGTGTGAATCAAACTCTTGAAGATCTTCTTCGTGCTTGTGTTCTTGATTTTGGTGGAAGTTGGGAAGATCATATTTCACTTATTGAATTTTCCTATAATAATAGCTTCCAATCTAGTATTGGTATGGCACCTTTCGAGGCACTCTATGGAAGGCCATGTCGATCTCCTTCTTGTTGGCTTGAGGCCGGTGAGAAGCTGGTTTTAGGTCCAGATCTTATTCGTGATTCCACAGAAAAGCTTAATCTTATTCGTCATAGGATGAAAGAAGCCCAGAGTAGACAAAAATCCTATGCCGATAACCGGAGAAGGAAGTTAGAATTTCTGTGGGAGATCTTGTGTTCATTCGTGTGTCACCTATGAAAGGTGTTGTACGTTTCAGTCGATCGGGAAAACTAGCGCCTCGATATATTGGGCCATTTCCTATCATCGAACGTATTGGTTCCATGGCTTATCGCCTTTTATTACCGGCTCAGTTTTCTGCTATGCATGACGTGTTTCACGTTTCTCAACTTCGGAAATGTCTTCGAGATTCCGATTCTATTCTTGAGCCCGGTGTTGTGGAAGAGATTGAAGTTTCACCTAATTTAACTTATGAGCAACATCCTATTCGTATCATTGCTTCGGAAGTCAAACGACTTCGAAATAAAGATGTTCCGCTTGTTAAAGTTCAATGGTCTTCAAATCCTAAGGATTGATCTTGGGAATCTAGAGAGTACATCGAGCGTACACATCCGGACTTATTTTCTCGTGCTCTTTGAGGTGAACTTCTTATTTCAAACTTCTTTTGTGTTGAATATGCTTTTATGGTTGTTACTATATATCTTCTTCTTGTAATATTGCGAGGACGCAATTTCTTTAAGGAGGGGAGTCTGTAACAACCCGCATATTTATCGATTTTATATTTAAATATTTTATTTAAATATTTTATCGTTAGTCGGATTTTAGTCCGGAAAGCTACTTTTTGCATACGGTCGAATTAGGACTCGGGACCACTCCCATTGAGTTTAAAATGCCGTGTGCGACCTTTTTTAGTATAAGCTTCGATATGTTTGGAGAAAGTTGATTTTTGCTACTTTTTACTTTGGATTTGGTTTTTGGGCTCAGCCCTATGTTAACTTATACTCCATAACTGAACCACTCTCCCCATTCTCCCTCACTTCTTTATCTTTTCAGTTTTCTTAGCTTTAATGGTGGGAGAGATTGGAAATTAAAACTCCAAAACCCTAGTTTCTCTTGCAAATCAAATTCCTAGCTCCAAACTCAAGAAGAACCCATTGGTAAGCTTCTCTTCTTCTTCTCCAACTTGTTCTCTTACCAATTTCAGAAATTCCTAAACCTAATTTTGGGAATGTTCTTGTTTTTGAGCTTAGATTCAAGCTCAATTGGGTTGTGTTGAAGAGAGGTTGATTCTCCATTTGCTTTCAAGCTTCTTCTTGTTCGATTTTGTGAAAAGGTGAGATTTTTATCTCACATCTATGACTATAATTATCTTTGGCGGTTGGGTATGAATTCCTAACACTTCTTCATGTGCATTTGCTCTTGATTTGGATTGGTTTTGTGAATACTCCAATTTTTGGGTTTTTAAGTCAAATTTGTGTGAAATTCTTTTATGGATGTTTGATCATGCTTTTGGTGATGCATCGAGGAGCATATAGGGCCGGGTTGCCAATTGGCATAAACCCTTAGAGCCAATGTTCGTCCGGTTGCATTTTGGAAAAGTTTGCTCTTCATTTGAATAAGGCTGAAAAACAGCCCAGGCATGATTCAGTCGACTGAAAACTCTGTTCAGTCGACTGAACCTGAAACCCGAGAGATTCCAGGCATGATTCAGTCGACTGAAAAACTCTGCACAGTCGACTGAAACTGGAAACAGAAAGTTTCCTGAACCTGGAAAATTTCCAGGCACAGGGTCAGTCGACTGAAAACTCTGTTCAGTCGACTGAACCTGCTGTTTGAGTCCAATTTGCCTTTTTGGATTGAAATTCCAATTTAAATCGATTCGTGATAATCCTATTTTTTGTTATCATCTATTATGACTTTGATGACTCTTTTTAGGGATTTTTGAATATCCATTTCGATGGATCCTTTATCGATTTCTTTGGATTTTATTCACGTCTTCGTATGTGAATTTTTGTGATTGATTGTTCTTACAATCTTCTTCGTGATTTGTCACTTTAAAAATATAAAGGTTTTCTATACTAGTAGTAAATATCAAAACTCTTTCCTCAAATGATTTCAATACTATTTTAATACCAAATTCGTTTATAAAACCGTTTTCCAATCTATTAGTATATACAAACCTTTACCTCACTCGTATGAGAAATCTAATTAAACGGCTTAGTAAAACAAGTGGTATGAAACGCTTGCGTTTACTTTGTCGGTTAATTCTTGGACTTGTTCGATTTAACCTCTTGTGACAATTTTCTAGTGGAGATTTACAGTTTGTTCGTAAATACTTAAGTTAAGCAAGTGGTTATGGGACATGAAGCTAAACTCATATATTTACTAGCTTAGTGTAATTGGCACTTCTCGTTGATCATGACGATCATCTTTGTGATTTAGACTAGCAATGTGCGATGTCTCTTTGTCTGCGAGGGAGACTAAACCCCGTTTTGTGGAGTTTCGACTCAATTTGTGATGGGGTAGCAACCCATGGTCTTCGGGCCGTTTGTGGAGCTTCGGCTCAATTTGTGATGGTTAGCGACCATGGAATTAGCGTTCCTTTTGTGATACACGTGTTGGTGGGCTTTATGCCTCCTATCAATGATTTGTTTGATCAGCTTTTTGGTGCCACTATTTTCTCTCAGCTTGATTTTTCCACGGATTTCCACTAGCTCTGTGTTGCTGAGGAAGTATTCCTAAGACTATTTTCCGTACCTAGATGGGTTCTATGAATGGCTAGTCATGCCTTTTGGTTTGAATAATTCTCCTACTTTCTTTATTGATTTGATGAATCGTGTTTTTTGTGCTGTGCTTAATAAATTCGTTCTAGTCTTTGTTGATGATATCCTTGTCTTTTCTAAGACCAAGAAAGAACATGAGTCGCATTTGAAATCTATTCTGGACTCCTAGAAATCATCAATTGAAGGCTAAATTTTCTAAATTCCATTTCTAGAAGGATGAAGTCTGTTTCCTTAGACATATTATTTCTAGTAATGGAGTTTCTGTTGATCTAGTCAAGATCGTTGTGATCAATGTAAGCCTTTCTTTCTCTTTTTCCTTTGTTATTTAATTATTCTATCTTTTCTATTGTTCTTATTTCTCCTTATTCTGTTATAAGATTAGGAAACTCCTAAGACACCTTCTAAGATTCGTAGTTTTCTAAGCCTTGTCGGTTATTACCGGAAATTCATTGAGAATTTTGCTCAGATTGCTGCACCTCTCAATGCTTTAACTTGTAAGAGTGCTTAGTATCTGAGTTGTTGTGGATAGACTGACCAAGTCCGCTCATTTCATTTCGGTCAAGTCTATCCTTTTTGCTTCTAGCTTGTCTGAGATCTACACGAGAGAGATTGTTCGTCTCCATGGTGTTTCTCTCGGTAATGTTTACGATCCTGATCCTATTAGTTTGGAAGCTTTTCAGGAATCTTTGGATACTCATCTAAATCTATGCACTGCTTACCATCCACAGACCAACGGTCAAACGGGAAGAGTGAATCAGATTCTTGAGGATCTTCTTCATGTTTGTGATCTTCTCCACCTTGTTAAACTTACCTATAACAACAGTTATCAGGTATAATTTCAATCTTCTTATCATCCTGTCTTAATCCTATTTCATTCTATCTTTTTCTGTGTTTTTCCGTACCTCATTCCTTTTCGAGGACGAAAAGTTTTGAGTGGGGGAGAGCGTAACAACCCTGTATTTTGTGATTATTTTAATTTTATATTTTGATTATATTAATTGAAATTCTTGATTTCAAAAAACTTTATTTTATTTATTAAAATGAATAATTTTTGTTATTTTAAATATAAGTTTTGATTTTTATGTGAATTATAATTCCAAACATGAATAAATAGAATATTTTCCAGAAACATGAATTTTGGTCAATATAGTCAAACTTTGACTTTTAAATTTAAAAATTTGAATTTTTGAATTTTATCTTTTATTATGAAAATAATTTAAATTCCATGTATACTGTTTTTCGTTTCGTTGAAATCTGATTAATATTGTGAAAGTTATGCTTTTAACACTATTGCGTGTAAATTGATTTATTTAACAAAATTGTTTATTTTAATTTATATAAATAATATTTTTGTTTGACATATCATGTTCTAACTTGTGTATATATATGTAACATAACATGTTATGTATATATTTTATTTTCAAAGTGTAGTTATAATTTTCAAATGTTTATTGTATATTGGTTACAATTTTTAATTCTAGTTTCAATTTAATAAGCAATTTTATTATTTATTTTCTATTTTTCCTTAAAATATTTATTTATTTTCCTTTCTACTTTATTTTGTTTTATTTTTATATTTATTTTATTTACTTAAGTTTTGATTAGTTTATTTTGATTAATAGAAATGGAAATTCTAAGAGACAAAACCCTTTCATTTTCCTTGTGACTTTTCATTTTACCTTTGCCTTTTCATTTCTTTCCTTTGGCTTTTCATGCTTTGGCCGTACATTTTCTTATTGTTAGCCATGCTTTCTCATTCTCATTCACATGAGAAAATTTTCTTCATTTCATTACTCACGGTCATATCTAAATTCTAAAAAAAAATTGTAAATCTAATGGCTTCTTCCTTTATCTTACTTTCCTTCTTCTTTTCCTTGTTTTTGCCTTTGCTCCCCTTCAGGCTATCTCGGCCTAGCCTCTACAACCATCACCACCGACCACACCACCATCGTACATGGAAGCACCTCCTCCTCCTCCTCTGACCAAGACAAGCCGTGGTCTTCCACTTGAAGCCATCACCTAAAACATTGCCAAAACTCCACAAACATCCTAGCGGAGCTCATGTTTTCACCCTACCCTTCCATATTTACTTCGGCCACCACCTTAGCCACCCCCACCAACAGCTACTTCACTTCCCCTGGCCACCACTTCATACATGAGCTGACCTGTTCCAGACCTGGGTCGAGCCCACTTGCCTTTGGCCAAGCCAAAAATGTGACCAAACCACTCTATTTTGGCCTTGAACTTTTGTATGCTTCATGTTATAACTCCTACCCTCCACATCTCCTTCTAGCCATGCTATATTGATGCCATACCCAAGCCCATGTCCAGCCATGGCCGAGCATTTGATCCCTTAGGCCAAGCACTTGAATGGTAAAGGCAAGGTCTTGTTACTTGTTGCTTTGTATTTCAATTTGTTTCATGTGTTTTGTGTTAAATATATTCATGTGTTATATCGTCTTGTTTTGGTTGTTAACAAGATTAATAACTTGGCTCTCCACTCACTTGAATCAAAGTCGTGCTGTGTCGTGCCGTATCATGCTTTTTGAAATCTATTATATGTGTTTTGGTTTGCTAACTCCAACGTAAAGAGGTGAGTATTCGCTCATGACATGTATACTTATATAATCTGTGAATTGATAGAAAGTGAACGTATAGAAATATTTTATCGTGTTATACCTGCCTATGATATGAATCATATGTTAACCCTGTTTATAAATCTGACATATCATCTGTTACTGCTCTATGTTGCCATACTATTTATTTATTTCTGTTTATCACACTACAAGTTCCATGTAGAATAGAATCACTATGGGTTGAAATGATACATACCCCAACGGACTTTAGAATAGGGAAAGATCGTTATGGGCTGAAATGATGAGGCTGAATGATTTTTAATTATTTTAATTGACTTGGGATTGCGGGTTTGAAATGATAGAACCAGGATTTTTCATTGTAAATTACGGGTTGAAATGATATATTATCTGTATCACTTGACCTAGGTTAGAAAATATTATACAGGCGTGTGTTATTTTATATCAAAAATTTCTATAAATTTTGAAGTATTTTTAAAAATGTAAATTTATGATATTTTTGATTTAAATTGATTAAAACTGATTTTTATAAAGTGTTAATGATTTTTCCTACAAGTTAAATATGTTAAAATAATGTTAGGTTAAGCTGAAATTTAAAATACAAATTAATTTTTAAATTTGTGATTTTGTTTAAAAATGGAGTTTAAATTAAGTAAATAAAATATGATAATTGGATTTAAATTTGAATTTAAAATGACTTAATAAAGTGTAATTGATTTTTCTATTAATAAAAATGGTTAAATAAATGAATGCTTAAAAGTGTAATTTTAAATATAATTTGACTTGGAAATATGAAATTTGGTTCAAAAATAAAAGTTAACTTAAAGAAAATAAAATGGAAATTAAGTTTATATTTATGAAATGGTAAATTAAATTAAGTATAAAGTAAACGCAAAAAATTTGGGAAATTAATAAGTGAATTATTAATAAATTTTATTTTTTATGTATAAAATTTACGTTATAAAAATCATATGTTAAAGGGTATTTAAATGACCATTTTAAAGTAGAAAGTATGAAATTTTATAAGTTAAACGGGTTAAAATCAAGGTTGAATTGTTTCTGAAATTGTATTGAAAACATGGAAATTGAATTCATAGCACTTCAGAAATGCTATCATTTTTGAAGTTAACTTAAATCTGTTGTAAAAGGATATTAAAGCACTTTGTAAGTGTTGTGGTTGATACGAGTGAACTAAAGGCTAAAAATTAACTAAGGTCATTGCATCACTTAGTAAGTGCTGTAGTTGTAGAAACTAGAATCTGAAACTAATAAAATAGCTGGAGTTGGCTGAATTGATTTAAATATTATAATTTGAATGGTGAATTATTACAGTAGTTTTTGTAAATGCTGTCTTTGCTGAATATAACTATTTTTCAACAAAAACTGAACTATTACAGCAGTTTTTAAATGCTCTCTTTGCTTAAATGAACTGTTTTCAATTATAACTTACCGCAGCATTTTCTAAATACTGTGGAAAGCTGAAATTTAAATGTTTTGTAGTTTTAACTGAATAAATGAACTCAGAAAAGGCTAATTTTTTTTGGAAATTGAATACTTGATTTATAAGTGTAATATCTTCACTTTTAAATAGTTTAAACGGAGTATTTTGATTTGAAACATAAACCATTTTGAAATGTTATTTGGAGTGGTATTTTAAAATATAAAATGAATGAGGTTTTGAAAAGATATGATATTTTGATATTTTGAAAGAATATGATATTTTGAAAGGATATGATATTGGAATATAGAAATGGTTTGTTAGGAAACTGAATTGAATTAAAACTGATGGTTTGGATTGAATGAAATTGAAAATTTGAAAATTTAGGTTTAATTGAATAAATTTGTAAAATGTAAAAGAATTAAAGTAAGGTATCAAATATATGATTTTGAAATGTTATGATTTTCAAAGTGTAATGATTTCAAGTGTTTTGGTTTCAAAAATTTATAGCTTTGAAAGTATTATGATTTTTGGAAGGTGAGTATATATTTGAAATGGAAATGATAAACTATTTGATTTGAATATAATTTTGAAATAAAAATGGTTTTGGTTTGAAATATAAACTATTTTGAAATGTATACCACGGGTTATAATAACGATACCGAGATCGGATGTGGACATACTCTCTGTCGATACCGAAAACCACTTTAACAACTGTGTTGGCGATGGAAATTTCAGAATGAAGTAGGATGTTGGCGACGATCCCATTGAGGTATGAACGTGGATCCGACTCCCATGAGTTGGCTTAAGGTGGCTAAAACAGGAGCGATCGACGGGCCAAGTGAGGTCATTCCTCATATCGGACGCACTTCTTCGATACTATACTCTTACTTGTGGTTGATTTGATGGCCATCCTCCGATTTTGATTTGGGAGTGTGTTACGAGGTGGCCGGTAGTGGCTGCTATGCGTTACCACCAGCCCCGGAAGCGTAATTGGTATGTCTACCCTAGCATTGCATAGTTGTGCCGTGTCACCTACCATAGGAAGCCTTACTATGAGTTTGTTTTTCTCTTGTAGCCCGTGGAGTGTTTAGGGTAGCCTCCCTGTAACACCCCACCTTTTCGCACGGTTTAAATCGTCGATAAACCACACACGTCAGACTTAAACCAAACAGAAGGGCGGATTGTTATGGGGTAAGTAAGAAAAGCAGAGAAAGAAAGAAAAAAATAGAATCTTACAGCGGAACGATAAAATATAATAATAAAATATACAGTTCATTAAGCTGTTTTACAAAATATTCGATTATACTTATACAATACATATCATAGTTACACTTACCAGAGAATATTAATAATATAGAGGAATAAAATGGTGTAGTGCAATAATATAACAAATGATAGTAATACAAATCTTCGTCTTCTTCCTCCAGAATAAAATCTTCGAATCCTGAAATGCTCAAACTGACCCGAGCGACGTGAAAAGACAAAACACTCCAGTCAGAACTAAAAAGATCTTATGTAAGTTAAATCAACGGTAAAATATGACTGGAACGGCGTCAGAGATGTTTACGGGATTTGACATCTCCTATCCAGTGTCTAACGTGGGTGCAGTAACTTAAAAGATGCTCGGGATTCACATATCCTAAGGATCTTTTAAACTATTTACTATGTAGTAATATTTTATAATAATGTCTATTAATAAAAAAAACTTATTTTTTCATACCATTAATAGGTTACCCATATATCCCTTAACATGTAATAGTCCTAGTAGTCCATCCAATATCATGGTCCCTCCTGATCGGAAAGTCACCAAAGAATAACACGCGGGCTACGGGAGAAAACCAAACTCGTACAAGGAGCGATAGGGTAGGTGACACGACACACAAGGCAATGCCAGGTTAGATATACCAATTACGCACACGGGCTGGTGGTAATGCGTAGCAGCTACTACCTCCCACCTCGAGCCACACCCCCAAATCAAAAATTCAAAAGTGGCCACTGGATCAATCCAAAAGTCAGAGTATGATATCGAAGGGATGTGTCCGATCAGAGAAATGACCTCATTGGCCCGAGATCGCTCCTGTTTTAGCCATCTTATGCCAACTCACTGGAGTTGGGTCCACGTATATACCTCAAAGGAAACTCCATCGCC
Source organism: Allium cepa (assembly GCA_030765085.1). Taxonomy (NCBI): domain Eukaryota; kingdom Viridiplantae; phylum Streptophyta; class Magnoliopsida; order Asparagales; family Amaryllidaceae; genus Allium; species Allium cepa. Next base: position 1,007,383,176 of record CM060945.1, on the reverse strand, counting down.
ATCCTATTTCATTTTGGAATCTCCATCGCGTACACGGTTCTTAAAGTGATTTTCGGAGTTGGCAGAGAGCATGAAAACTTCCGATCCCAGTCTCTTCAACTACCAAACGTTATTATAACACCGCAGCCATTTTAAAATAAATATACTTCAAAATCAGGATATAACATTCATTTCAAAATCATAAAAATACGATATCGTTTCCATTTTTAAAACCAAATCAATATGATATCATTTTCATTTCAAATCAATATAATATCATTTTTTCAATTATATGCCTTTTCAAAATCAACGAACTTCCAAATTATACACTTAGAAACCAAACATTGAAATTTTAATACCCTTAAATCATAATGCTTTGAAATTCATAACTTCGAAGCACTTCAATTTCGATAAAACATTTCATATTCAATATTTTTCAAACTTTGAGAATTAAACAATTTCAAAACTAAGGTTGATAATTACGATTCAACAATTCAATGTTCTATTATTTAGTTTTGAGATATTTTACATAATAAAGCCATTATCATTTTAATAAACTCAAATTACGAATAACTAAATCTTGCCTTTAATTCATTTATACTTGAAATAGTCATTTAATTCACCTAGACCCTAAAATCAAGTTATAATAATTATACCCTTTAAAATTCCAAATTTAATAAATTACACATCAACCCTTTTTGAGTTTAATTCCCAAATAAATTCAATTTCATAAAATCTCACATTTATCTCGATTTCAAATCAAATTTATTTGAGTAAAATTCGTAAATAATTTGATTCAAATCAATTTTATATTTATCTACCAACCTTAATTGTATTTAAGTCAATATAAACTCTATATACGATATAATTTAAATAAATACTTTAACCATATTATATCTTAATAAAAATCAAACTTTATTATTAAACTTCTTTTATACTTAAAACAATTCTATACATAGCTTAAAACAAAGAATTTAACTATATATAAAATTACATTTATAAAATATGCGAATCAATATCTCATAAAACCATATATTTCTTCGCAAAACCATAGAAATCCTTTTAAAATATTTTTACATATAGACCACAGTCTCTGTATATAATTTTATACCCTTTGGTCAAGTGATATGGATATTTATCATTTCAATCCGTAATTTAAAATAAAATACGGTTATATATCATTTCAAACCGTAATCTCAAAAAATAATGACAAATCAATAGGGAACTTGCAGATTATGATGATATAAATAAACATCCATTCATACATCATAAAATCATACATCCATCACAATCATCATCCAAAACAAGCAATCAATATCAATATATAACTGATGATATATAATAGGTAATTAATAGGAAATTATATTCAGTAATAAATTAAATAATGATTTAATTTAAACAAATGCAACAAACTGAGAGGATGATTTAAAATTATACAAACAGTCGTAAACAAATTCAAAATCGCACATAAATTAAATTTAACAAACATAAGAATTTTTAGAAGTTGCGAGTTGGTTAAAACACTCACCTTTTGAATTTAAATCCAATTTAAACCCAAAATTTGAACAGTCTCCAAATCCATCCAAACCCGCGCCAAATTTCCCGAATCTCAATACGAACCTAGCGGAGAAAACCGCGCATGAAATGGATATCGTACGTAAAAGATACGATGATTAGAACACTTGACGATAAATATTAAAGTAAAATAAAATAAATAAAAAGAAAAAAATTTACCGTCCCCTCAATCCTTATAGGTCCACGTCATCACTGAGCCGTACGCGTACGAGAAATCCAAACTGCTTGCACGCCATAGATCGCAATACCCTAAGATGGCCGCCACCTCAATCCCAAATATCGCCGACCACACGATGCTTATCACCCCGATCTGCCTTCGCCATTCAACCCTCCACCATCGACCGACCCATGTGGTACATCGCGCATGCGTGAACAGGACAACTGCCACAGAGCATTTCTTGACCTAATCAAATTACTGCCGCCTATCTAGCCGTCAATATCGCCCATGAATAACTCCGATCGAATCCCCTCCACGATCTCTACCCAACGGTAAAAGCAATTTGACAATCCGCTAAAGTTCACCGACGATCAACGAACGGCTGAGATTGGTTCTTTGATTTTCGGACAAATGGTGATTCAAAACGAAAAACGAATTGCAGATCTGAGATACGTACTCGAGAGCTTCGATATATAATTTTTCTGAATTTTTTTGAGGAGTTTGAAATTTCACTTTGATTTTTGAATTGCAATTGGATTTGGAATTGTCTACCATAGAAATGAGGAGGTGAAGAAGAATTGTACGCACAGACAAATGAGAAATAGATGTAGGCTAGGGTTTATACCAGGGTATATACAGGCAAGGTTGAAATAGAATAGATGGACCCGATTTATAAATGCGTAGAACGATGAATGGCCCGAAAAGTCCGTTCTGACTCCGGAACGAAACTGGACCAACCCATGTGTCAAAATAGATGTTTGTAAATATTTTAAATGCAATGGAAAAGGTTTCAAGTCCAAATTCCATCGTATGAAGAAGTTATGCTAAAATCAATATTTTTCAAATTGATTTCAATTGATTTCAATTAAATTTATTTCAAGGCGTTTCGAGTCTGTACGATCAAACAACAAGTCCGACCGTTATGAAACTTGAAATCCTACAGTAATTCACCATTACGGATCCGATGAAACAAGTTTCGTTGAAATCCGAGTCAATGGACAAAATGGCTATTTTTACATTAATTAAATAAATTAATAATTGATTAATAAAATCTAATTTCCAATTTCAATTCTAAAATTGACAATTCTTATCATTTTTATATCTCCAAATCATTCACACTCATTTAAAAAATTAGATGTCAAATTAATGTTAATTAATATATCAAATTTCAGTGTCAAGCTCAATTATTGAAATCAGAATTTATAAATAAAATTCCCAAAAATTCCATTTAATTAAATCAATCAGTAATTTTTCCATTCGTTATTATCAAATAGATGGATTTACTATTGGATTCAAAACTATTACATTAATTTTTCATATTATCTTTATTTCAAATTGCATAACCTTTAATTTCAGTTACAACAATAATTACACTTATTATAATTTGGATTCCAATGGATTGATTTGTTTCAATCCAAATCTTTTATTAATTTCTTTACTATTCTATAAACTTAGTTACCTTGTTTTCTTTCCATTAATTACCTTAACATACCAAATTTAACAACTCCTAACCACTGTATTATATTTCACATTAATGTAACATTTATTAAAATTTATTTCCAATTAACGTACTATTTAATTTCCTTTAACTTCCATTTGATTTCCAAATTTTATTTAACATACTAACTAAATAAAACATATATTAATTGTCACCTATTTACCTTTACTTACATTTATAAGTTTATTACTTGCCAACACAGGTTAAAATTCCATATATAACACAAATTCTAATTAACTATCATTAACACTATATTATTTCGTTAATTAATTCAATACTTACATTTGTTTTTCTTATATTTCATTTATTACCAAATATTCCTATTTACAATCAATTATAACCCAAATAGTTGTTTCAGTCAATTTGGTTTGCATTGAATTAATTATTTATTAGCTTACATTGACATTCCCACAATTCATTCCCGTTATAAATTTATTAACGGATTACAAATTTTTATTCCTTCAAATATTAAAAAACAAAATTGATTACATAACACTGTTCTTATCCAATTATCATTAATTTTTTACTAATTCATCAATTTTTTCAATATATACTCCTATTTCCTTATAAATAAATTTATGTTTCTATTAAAGTTCCATTCACACGTCTGTTACTATATAATAATCATTAAAGTAATGTTTATTATCAACAACAAACATTATAATTACTTATCTAACATTTGATTGTATAAACTTTCAATTTGTTACGTATTACTTCATCAGTAAATATAACCTTGGATTCGTTTCCCAATTTACTAATCTCAATCAATTATAACTTTACAATCTGTTTCAATTAGTTGAAATTCATTTTTTAACATTTTCTATATATGTAAAATAAAATTTTTATTTCTTTCTAAATTTAATTACAATTTTTTATTAAATAACCAAATTTGATTATTGAAAATTTACGAGTCGTTACACTCTCCCCCACGCAAAACTTTTTGTCCCCGAAAAGGAAAAGAAGGGAAAAGAAGAATCAGGAAATCAATATATCTTACTTAAAAAATTAAATTTATAAACAAATAAATTTTACAAAATTAATTAATTTAAAAAAAATATACCAATTTATAACCATTAAATCTTTTTTATACTTAAATTAATACAAACATCAATATCTTGCAATAAGGCACACAACCATCATATAGAATCAACAAAAATCAATCATTCATTCATATCAACAAAACAAATAGTTGTTCGGGTTCAAAACTTCAAATTGTACAAGATGAAAAATAGACTACTAAGCGCACCATTTACTCAACAGTCTCTGATGAAGCTAAATAGATTATTCATACATCCCAACAATTTTAAAATATCCTTACCCAAACAACCATAGACCAAAACAAACAACAACAATTTCAAACAACAGATTTAGTTTATCCTTATTAGTTCCATTCATGCATTTGTTGTTTGATTTCTCTTTTCATTCATATAATGGTTTATCTTTTTATTTACATTTATTTCTTACAATTTTATTTAGAAATAACTTCAACTTATTTACTTACATTTAAAATTTCTTACTTACAATACCTGCCTTCTATTATATTTAATTAGTAGTGTTTCAATTATACTTAAGTTTATAACAACTCCATCACCAAATTCTTATTTATTAAAGAATTTCATTAATTACTTTCATTACCTCAAGTTTATTACTTGTATAATATCAATAACATTTTCTTGTTAACATTTCAACTTTTTATATCTTTAAGTTATATATATGCCTTTAAGAATGTAATTGAAAGTTATACAAGTTTTTCTCAGTTCTTTTAATTAATTAAATGTTCGATAATAATATCATTTTTTTTATATGTTACAGATTTAAATTTTCTTTTTATTTAATTTATAACTTAGCATTAAATCTCGTAATTTCTTTAGAGGTTTCAATTATTAATTACCTACGTTCTAATTCACTATAATAATTAAAACTTTTAATTAATGAAAACTTAAGAATTAAATGCCAGGTTTTATTCAAATCATTTTAAAATAATAGATAAATGTATATACTAGCAACATATACATCCAATTATATTTAAAACAATTTAAAATTTATATTTGTTTATCAAAACAACTCTGTAGTAAAACTAATACAGCGGCCTTCCCACTTCGAAACTCGAAAATGAATGTCGATGATGCGTGCACTCATCACCGAAATTATTTTCCAGCGACAGAGAGGGGAGTACAAAACTTATTTCTTTCCAAAGTTCTTTGAAAACAGTTCTTTCAAATTATATTGAAATATTTATATCAGAAAATACTTCCAATAATTTATTATTATATTTCAAAATCATTCAAAAGAAATTTTTAGAAATCCCGAAACTTAAGTTCTAAATTTCTCATTTTCATTATTTGATCTTCAATCTTATTTCAACTATTATTTATAAATTTCATTACCTAACAAACAATATATTACAACCAAATATATATATATATCATTTATAAAATTTTATTTTATATATATAGAAAATATAATAGGCAAAATTATTTCATTCACCTCTGTCCTATTAAGTGTTTAGAAATCCCAATTGTTGTTATAACGTCCTATGCACCAACCAGAATTTATAAATACAAAACGAAAAAAATTAACATAATATTAAAACATTTTATAACACTAACAAATACACTCTCTTATATATATACACTCATTGACTCATCATAGCGTATTACTACCCTATTAGCAAAGAGTCAAACCCCACAAATCTAAGGTTTATCGCTAAACCAAAGCTCTGATACCAGATGTAAAGTCTCGCCTTTTCGCACAGTTTAAATCATCGATAAACCATACATGTCAGACATAAACCATACCGAAGGTCAGATTGTTATGGGGTAAATAAGAAAAGCAGAGAAAGAAAGAAAAAATCAAACAGAATCTTGTAGCGGAACGATAAAGTATAATAATCAAATATACAGTTCATGAAGCTGTTTTACAAAATATTCGATTATACTTATGCAATACATATCAGAGTTACACTTACCAGAGAATATTAATAATGCAGCGGAATAAAATGGTGTAGTGAAATAATATAATAGATAATAGTAATACAAATCTTCATCTTCTTCCTCCAGAATGAAATCTTCAAATTCTGAAATGCTCAGGCTGACCCGAGCGAACTGAAAAGACAAAACACTCGAGTCAGAACTAAAAGGATCTTATGTAAGTTAAATCAATGGTAAAATATGAGTGAAACGGCATCAGAGATGTTTACGGTATTTGACATCTCCTATCCAGTGTCTAACGTGAGTGCAGTAAATTAAAAGATGCTAGGGATTCACATCTCCCAGGGATCCGTTAAACTATTTACTATGTAGTAATAATTTGCTATTATAATAATGTCTATTAATAAAATAAACTTACTTTTTTCATAGCATTAAGGGGTTACCCATATAGCCCTTAACACGTAATAGTCCTAGTAGTCCATCCAATATCATGGTCCCACCTGATCGGGAAGCGACCAGAGGATACCACATGGGCTACGGGAGAAAAACAAACTCGTACAAGGCGCGATAGGGTAGGTGACATGGTACACAAGGCAATGCCAGGGTAGATATACCAATTACACACACGGGCTAGTGGTAACGTGTAGCAGCTATTACCGCCCACCTCGTGCCACACCCCCAAATCAAAAAATCAAAAGTGGTCATCGAATCAATCCAAAGGTCAGAGTATAATATCGAAGGGATGTGTCCGATCATAGGAATGACCTCATTGGCCCGAGACTGCTCCTGTTTTAGCCACCTTATGCCAACTCACAGGAGTTGGGTCCACGTACATACCTTAAAGGAAACGCCGCCACCATCCTAATTCATTCTGGAATCGCCACCGCGTACACAGTTGTTAAAGTGGTTTTTGAAGTTGGCAGAGAGTATGACAACTTCCGATCCCGGATCTTCAACAGCCAAACGTTATTATAACACCGCGGTCATTTTAGAATAAATATACTTCAAAAATAGGATATAATATCCATTTCAAAATCATAAAAATACGATATCGTTTCCGTTTTTAAAACCAAATCAATATGATATCATTTTTATTTCAAATCAATATAATATCATTTTTTTCAATTATATCCCTTTTCAAAATCAAAGCACTTCCAAATTATACACTTAGAAACCAGACATTGAAATTTTAATACCTTTAAATCATAATGCTTTGAAATTCATAACTTCGATGCACTTCAATTTCGATAAAACATTTCAAGTTCAATATTTTTCAAACTTTGAGTATTAAGCAATTTCAAAACTAAGGTTCATAATTACGATTCAACAATTCAATGTTCTATTATTTAGTTTTGAGATATTTTACATAATAAAGCCATTATCATTTTAATAAACTCAAATTATGAATAACTAGATCTTGCCTTCAATTCATTTATACTTGAAATAGTCATTTAATTAACCTAGACCCCAAAATCAAGTTATAATAATTATACCCTTTAAAATTCCAAATTTAATAAATTTCACATAAGCCCTTTTTGATTTTAATTCTCAAATAAATTCAATTTCATAAAATCTCACATTTATCTCGATTTTAAATGAAATTCATTTGAATGAAATCCTTAAATAATTTGATTCAAATTATATTTAAGTCAATATAAATAATTTGACTTAATTGTATTTAAGTCAATATAAACTCTATATACAATATAATTTAAATAAACACTTTAACCATATTATATCTTAATAAAAATCAAACTTTATTATTAAACTTCTTTTATACTTAAAACAATTCTATACATAGCTTAAAACAAAGAATTTAACTATATATAAAATAACATTTATACAATATCCGAATCAATATCTCATAAATCCATATATTTCTTTGCAAAACCATAGAAATCATTTTAAAATATTTTTACATATAGATCGCGGTGTTTGTATATAATTTTCTACCCTATGGTCAAGTGACACGGATGTTTATCATTTCAATCCGTAATTTAAAATAAAATACGGTTATGTATCATTTCAAACCGCAATCCCATAAAAAATGAAAAATCAATAAAGAACATGTAGAATATGACATCCATTCTTCCATCATAGAATCATACATCCATCACAATCTTCATCCAAAACAACCAATCAATATTAATATATAACTGATAATATATAACAGGTAATTAATAGGCCGTTATATACAATAATAAATTAAATAAGGATTTAATTTAAATAAATGCAACTAACTGAGAGGACGATTTAAAAATATACAAACATCATAAATAAATTCAAAATCACACATAATTTAAATTTAGAAAACATAAGAATTTTTAGAAGTTGTGAGTGGGCGAAAACACTCACCTTTTGAATTTAAATTGAATTTAAATCCAATTTAAACAGAAAATTTGGACAGTCTCCAAATCCGTCCAAGCCAGCGTCAAAATGTTCGTAATCCCAATACAATCCTAGCGGAGAAAATTGCGGGTGAAACGGATGTCGTACGTAAAAGATATGACGATTAGAACACTTGACTATAAATATTAAAGTAAAATAAAATAAATGAAAAGAAAATTTTTTTTACCTCCCTTCAATCCTCATAGGTCCACGTCATCACTGAGACGTGCGCGTATGAGAAACCCAAACTGCCTGCACGCCGTAGATCGCGATACCCTAAGATGGCCGCCACCTCAATCCTAAATATCGCCGACCACACGATGCTTCTCACCCCGATCTGCCTTCGCCATTCAACCCTCCACCATCGGCTGACCCACGTGGTACATCGCGCACGCATGAATAGGGAAGCCGCCGTCGGGCATTTCTTGACCTAATCGAATTGCCGTCGCCTATCTAACCATCAATATAGCCCACGAACAACTCTGATCGAATCCCCTCGACGATCTCTACCTTACAGGACAAGCAATTTGACGATCCTCTAAAGTTCACCGACGATCAACGAACGGCCGAGAATGGTTCTTCGATTTCTAGAAAAACGGTTATTCAAAATCAAAAATTAACTGCAGATCCGAGATGCATACATCAAGAGCTTCGATATATAATTTTTATGAATTTTTAGAGGAGTTTGAAATTTCACTTTGATTTTTGAATTGCGATTGGATTTGGAATTATCTACCATTGAAATGAGGAGGTGAAGAGGAATTGCATGCACAGACAAATGAGAAATAGAGGTAAGCTAGGGTCTATAACAGGGTATATATAGGCAAGGTTGAAATAGAATAGATTGACCCAACTTATAAATGCGCTGAACGATGAATGGCCCGAAAAGCCCGTTCTGACTCCGGAACGAAAATGGATCAACCCATGTTTCAAAATAGATGTTTATAAATATTTTAAACGCAAAGCAATGGAAAAGGTTTCAAGTCCAAATTCCATCATATGAAGAAGTTATGCAAAAATCAATATTTTTCAAATTGATTTCAATTGATTTCAATTAAATTTATTTCAAGGCATTTCGAGTCCGTACGATCAAACGGAAAGTCCGATCATTATGAAACTTGAAATCCTACAATAATTCACCATTACGGAACCAATGAAACTGGTTTCGTCGAAATCCGAGTCAGTGGCCAAAATGGCTATTTTTACATTAATTAAATAAATTAATAATTCATTAATTAAATCAAATTTCCAATTTCAATTCTAAAATTGACGATTCTTATCATTTTTATATCTCCAAATCATTCACACTAATTTAACAAATTTAGATGTCAAATTAAAGTTAATTAATTTATCAAATTTCAGTGTCAACCTCAATTATTGAATTTAGAATTTATAAATTGAATTCCCAAAAATTCCATTTAATTAAATCAATCAGTAATTATTCCATTCGCCATTGTCAAATAGATGGATTTAATATTGGATTCAAAACTATTACATTAATTTTCTCATATTATCTTTATTTCAAATTGCATAACCTTTAATTTCAATTGCTACAATAATTACACTAATTATAATTTGGATTCCAATGGATTGATTTGTTTCAATCCAAATCTTTTATTAAGTTCGTTACTATTCTATAAACTTAGTTACCTTGTTTTCTTCCATTCATTACCTTAATATACCAAATTTAACAACTCCTAACCATTGTATTAGATTTCACATTAATGTAATATTTATTAAAATTTATTTCCAATTAACGTACTACTTAATTTCCTTTGATTTCCATTTGATTTCCAAATTTTATTTAACATACTAACTAAATTAAACATATATTAATTGTCACCTATTTACCTTTACTTACATTTATAAGTTTATTACTCACCAACACAAGTTAAAATTCCAAATATAACACAAATTATATTAATTGTCATTAATACTGTATTGTTTCATTAATTAATTCAATACTTACATTTTTTTCTTCTTATATTTCATTTATTACCAAATATTCCTATTTACAATCAATTATAACCCAAATAGTTGTTTCAATCAATTTGGTTTGCATTGAATTAATTATTTATTAGCTTACATTAACATTCTTACAATTCATTCCTGTTATAAATTTATCAATGGATTACAAATTTTTATTCCTTCAAATATTAAATAACAAAATTGATTACATAACACTGTTCTATCCAATTATCATTAATTTTGTACTAATTCATCAATTTGTCCAACATATAGACTTGTTTCCTTATAAATAAATTTATGTTTCTATTAATGTTCCATTCACACTTCCGTTACTATATTAATAATCATTAAAGTAACGATTATTATCAACAACAAATATTATAATTACTTATCTAACATTTGATTGTATAAACTTTCAATTTATTACGTATTACTTCATTAGTAAATATAACCTTGAATTCGTTTCCCAGTTTACTAATCTCAATCAATTATAACTTTACAATCTGTTTTAATTAATTGAAATTTCATTTTTTAACATTTTCTATAAATGTAAAATAAAATTTTCATTTCTTTCTAATTACAATTTTTTTTATTAAATAAACAAATTTGATTATTGAAAATTTACGGGTCGTTACACTCCCGATCTAGAGGTATGCTGATACTGGATGGACTACTGGGACTATTACGTGTTGGGGGCTATATGGGTAACCCTTCAACGCTATTTTAAAGTAAGTTTATTTTCTATAGACATTATTATAATAGCGCAATATTACTACATAGTATATAGTTTAACGGATCCTTAGAGGATGGGCGGTTCCAAGCATCCTTAAGTTACTTGTACTTTTACTGCAGTTCACTTGAGTTGGTTTACATTGTATAAGTATGTATGTCCTGAATCGAGTGTTTTGTGTTTTGCTTTACGCTCGGGTCAGCCGGAGTATTCACAGCTTTTGATTTCTCTTTCTGGAGCTAGGAATCGTTGGAGATTCTGCTTATCTTGTTATCTATCTATTTTAGTTGCAGTTGTTCTATTTCCGCTCTTGTATTAGTTGGCTTATATGTATTTGGGATTTCTACTGTATTTGTTTTCTGTCTGATATTATGTATTTTGTCTTGAGACTTTGTAATAGTAGCTTCATTAACTATTATGATATTTTAATTTTCGCTGATAGTTATTCTGATATTTCTGTGTCTGTGATTCCGTGTGATGGTTTTATTTGCTCTAAATTTTATTACAATCTGTTATTTTGGATTATTCAAGTCCGACATGTATGCATTATTGTCGATTTGAATGGTCCAAAATAGGGGTTGTTACACATTCCCAATTTGGTAATGTGGCATATGAAGTGTTGCTGATCATTAGTTGATCGAAGCATGGCTTTTGTGAAAAGCGTAGCTTTGTGGACGAGACTTCGTCGAGGCTCACAACCTGGAAATGGTTGAAAAAGGAATGTCGCGGCAAGGTTTTTAGGGGTCCCGCCTCTAGGATATGTCCATTTCCTTCTGGATAAAAGTGGTATCATGGTATGGAGCACAGATATTTAGCTGTGTGGTTGTTTCTATTTGTTGGTGAATCCCGGGATATAGGTCGGTAACGACTGGGGATGGCTGACTTGTAGGTGTTACCTAGTCACAGACGTTACCAGGCCTTGTGTTGGTAGGGAACAGATTTGGTTCTTGAGGACGTCTCTCTAGAGGCGTTCCATTTGATGAGGAGTTCCTTAGCCTAACCATTGTTGGAAATCCAATCATCCATTACGTGCCTTGTACGGTTTTAGTTGTAGAACCTGCCATCTAATATGGTAGCTATAGTAGGCATACTATAATGGTATGTATGCTGGCTAAGATTAATATTATACTTGCAAATGTTTTCCACTATGCACTAAAAATAATATCAAAAGTATTTTGCGTAGTAAGCATGTTTGATTATCATAAGGAGAAATCTCCTCCAAGTGTGCGACTGCATTGTGTGTGTGCCGATTGGACTTATAGCAGTTTCATTTGCCAAAAAGCATTGCGGATTCCTTTTAAATCCTTTTGTTTGTTTAAAAAATAAACTGTTTTTGTTTGCTCATACGAGTCGCATGACTGACCTGGAGTTTATTATTCCTTATCTAAACTCTGTGTGCCTAAAATTTTCCACATAGGCTGTCTAGAGCTGGATTTTTCAGATAATCGAACAGTATGTGTAGATTCCATGGCATCCAGTCTTTGGATTTGGTAATAGAATTTGTTCACTTGGACTGACCTTGCGTTAGTCCTACTTGATAGGGGTTCAAGCTAGCTTTGGATTGGTGATGGAGTTGCAGATATTGGAGTTCTCGCTTGGTGGTTCAAGTTCAAGTTATTTATTCCACTTTAGCATTGTATTTGTACTCTGATATATGTTGGGTAGTGTTATATCATATGATATTGTATTTATTGGAGATATATGATATATTAATTTTTCTTTTGCTATGTTGTTGTACTTAATGTGTTTTAAGCTCCGACGAATCAGATTTTTACGGTTGAATCTGCGGCATTCGAATACAAGTGAAGTATGGATGTCAATTTTCGAATGCGAAAATTTGGGTCATCACATTAACAGTGCATTGGCCACCACAAATTCCATGGCAAATCCATAGTTTGAAAAATTCGAACTCAAATCCGAGTCCAGGAATGAACCCGTCCTCTTCCTCCACCTCGTTTGGCCACCTCCGAGCACCTTCCATCGCCAAAATCCATCGCCAGCTAGGTCATACCTCCATATACATTTTCCCCCATACCTCATGCCTGAAAATTATCCATGTTGCCATAATTCATCAAAAACTGAACATGACCCAAAACCCCCTTCTCTAACCCTACTTCGCCTTCGACCGACCACCACACCAAACAAATAAAAACCATATCATTTTTCGTGAGCTCCCCATCCTTCCAGCATCCTTCTGACCCCAAGCCCGACCCTCTAAATCGAGTAGTTCACCGGCAATCGACGAAAAACCCTAAAATGTTCAACTCCAAATTCCTCACCATATGCCCCACTAAAAATTACCTAATCACTTTAAAAAATCAGCATTTTCGATGACAAACACAATCATATAAACAAAGGATTAAATTACGATATTTGGGATTTTGTCATTTTTAAGTTGCTTACTGTAAAGTGTTCCTTACTTCCTCCATGCTTCATAATATCAAACCAAAATAATTTCAAAATAAACTACATTCATAAACACATGACTTTGGTTTTGGTATCATCATCCAAAACTGATTGGATTGTGAGAAATGAATTTTTAAGTTGTAGAATCAATAACTTATTCAAAGAACAGAGGCCGTACATGCTTTTTTTAGTTTTACAGGGTATTCTTCCATAATTAACACATGTATAAAAGCATAGGCACTGATTTAAAACATAAATACTTGACAAATAAAGAATATATGCAAGTTCTATAAACATCTAATTGTATATAAGATTTACTGTAAAAGTTTTAAGAGGGTTTTACTCAATCTTTTCTTTGAAAAATGAAAGCCTTATTTTTTGTTTTTGTTTGATACTTACTGTAGCTTGAGCTCCTAGTTTCTTTAAGTTTTTAATGGAAACTTTTTTATTCTTTTTATTTTTATTTGAATTGTCTGAATGTAATACCTGAAACAACAAGGCAGTGGCTATTTATAGATAGAGGAGGATAGGCTGAGGTTTTATCATGTATAGCAAGTTTCATTTCTTTTTTTCATTTTATTTTCTTTGATTTTCTTTAGATAATGACCCAACTGAAAGTTAGTGATTTGATTTCTTATTGATTTAAATATTGAGAGGGGGATTTGATTGATGATAGGTGGATTTGATTTATTGTATGCTTGAATTGATATGTATTTATTGCTATGTTCCCTTATGTATATACATATACATACATCGTAGAAATATACATATATTCTTCATATATATGAACATAGCTTTGTCTTGTATAAATTTTGTACATATACCCTATAACTAATGTACAAATAAAATTTTGTCACTTATTTGTATTTATCCCTGTATATATATGTTATCTTAAATTTTTATATCAAAGTTCTGTATATACCCACTCACACCCACATACAAATGCGCGCACACACACACACACACAGATATATATATATATATATATATATATATATATATATATATGTATATGTATATATATAATCATACCCTATAATAGAAAGGTAGAATTTTGATTCAAATGTTTTGAGAGATTAAGATTTTAGATTTTTAAGTAATAGCTTCCCAAATATATATATATATATTTACACATAGATATCTATAAAAATCAGAATTTATTATTTGACCGAAAAAATAATATTTCAACATTTAAAATTAGTAAATTATTCAAATAACAAGGGTCAAAAATCCGGGTCGTTACACTTTCAATTGATTAACATTCATTTCATTAATCATTTAAAGGATTCATATTGAATTCATTCGATTTTGATTTTATATTCAACTAATTTGGTTTCAATCAATTTTTATTCAATCAACCAATATTCATTGTATTCACATGATTGATTACAACTTAATATATTTACATTCAATCGATTTACTTTCAATTGATTAATATTTATTTTAAATTGATTCACATTTACTTATTTACATTCATTGAAATCAATTTCTCTTATATTTCAATGATTAAAGTTATCACATTCAATTGATTTTTTTTCAATTTATTAACATTCGTTGCAAATTTATTATATTCAATTTATTCAATCCAATTTATGAAATTCCAATTGTTTCATTTTTTTCATTTTAACATATTCCCTATAAATTCATTTATGAATCACTTATAAAATTATTCCATTTGACCATGCTTAATTTAATTTTTTTTGTTTCATCTTAGTATATTCCTTTTTTTCTTTCACTACTAACATCAATTATAAATCATCTAAGTTTATTATAAATATTTTATATAACACAACCTATTTTTATAATTATTCTATAAATTAAGTTCATACTAATCCATTGATTCGCCTAATTTGTTTATTCATCGATTCAAACTCATATAATAAATTTACTTAAGTAAATTTTATTTTTTAACTTCAATTTATATTAATAAATTTTCTTTTCTCACAATCTGTTTCAGTCAACTTATTAAGTTAACTTCATCTTTTAATTTATTTCATTAACCTATTTCACATTCAATTAGTTGGCATTCACTTTTATTGAAACTCATTCTCTTTGCATTTAATTTATTTACATCCAGTTATAATTAAATTCAATTTATTATATTAATTGTAACAACCTGGTATTTCGAACCGTTCAAATCGACGATCATCCACTCATGTCAGACTTGAATTACTCAAAACAATAGATTGTTAATTTATATTTGGAAAAATTCAGCATACACAGTAAATAAATCAATCACAGAATCACATACATAGAGTAATATAACAATAAGCAATGGAAATGATACATAGTAGTTCATGAAGCTGCTATAAAACATCATAGTATGAAACAATAAAGTAGAATCTCTAATACATAAGCAACAAACTGGGAATGAATAGAAATAACTTAATGTTGGATAGAAAGACAGATCTTCAAGAAAGGCTCCAAGCTCCAAAGTTGTCTCAGTTGCTGTGACACTCAGTCTGACCCGAGCATAAAGCGAAGCACAAAACACTCGAGTAATAATCAACATCCTTATATGTAACGACCCAGAATTTTTAATAATTTAAATTTGTATATTTAATTAATTTTAAATATTTATAAGTGAATTTATAAGTCAAATAAATTTTTATTTGAATTATTGGATTTAATTGAATTATTAAATCGATAATTTAATACGTTAAATTATGAAAATAATTAAAAATTGAGTTAAAAATGATTTAAAATAATTTGGAAAATTTTATTTAATCATACTGGAGTTATAGAAATATTTTAGAACTTTTAAAATCGAATTAAAAGTTAATTTGTGAAAATTGAATATTTTAATATTTAATAATCGACTGTAAAATAGCCAATTTTTGAACAGTCTCAGAATTGAACGAAACCAGTTTCATTAGATCCGTAATAGTTAGTTATTACCGGATTTCAATTTTCGTGTCAATCGGAGCTATCGTTTGATCGTGGCAGCTCGAAACGCATCGATTTATTTTTAATTTAAATTTGACGAGTCAAAATAGCCATTTTTCAAAAAGTCTCGGAATTCGACGAAACCAGTTTCATCGGATCCGTAATGTGATATTATTGTAAGGTTTCAAATTTCAAGTCAATTGGATTTACCGTTTGTCCGGTACAAATTAAAACGCCTAGAAATCGGTTTAAATCGGTTTAATTCAAATTGAACGTTTTCAGCCATAACTCGCACATACTTCCGAATTAGCTTCCGAAACCTGTTCCATTGTGTCCGGAACGCGGGATAAACCCTAGGTACGCTGGTTACGGCGTCTAAATCGGAGTTCGGAATTCCCGGGATGAATAGTGTTTACGCTAGCTTTCTTTATAAATAGCTCTCACTCTAAAATTAAAAAAAAAAAAAAAGATAAAAACCCTAATAATTTGTAGCCGCCACCCCCCTGTGTATGGCCAGAAATCACTCTCCTCTCCCCCTCGATTTCTTCCAATCCGTCGACAATTAGCCTTAGGTTTCAACTACAAAGATGAAGAGCACGACGAGAGCTACGAGATCAACGGTGGAGATCGCGAATGGCTTCACGGATTGATGGGAAATCGAGTGGGAAGGCAGCAAGTTGCGCACGCATCCCTAGGAGGAGGGTGAGGCCGAGCTTGCTGGGGTTAAGGCCGAACCTAGCTTGTCTCGTGGGCTTCGTCATGGCGTTGGAGTGATCGGATTTCGTCAAGTGATCGTGGAGAAAAGTGGAACCCTAGTGGAGCTTGATGGGTTCAAAGAGGTCGGCTATTACCTGTAGCCAAAAACGTGAAAGAGGAAGATGGGGGGGACGGCCTGATGTGGGGGTGCAAGGATCCAATGGCTCTGGTGTGATGAGGGTTTAAATTTATTAAGTTATGTTGTAAATTTGTTTATATAAATCACGTTCAATCTTGTAAAATCAATAACTTTTTCATACGAGGTCGAAAAAATGCAAACTCAGTTGCGTTGGAATCGTATGGACGAGCACTACGCGATGTAGTTGGTTTGGAGTCGTTTGGAGTTAGTGAGAATTTCGGGTAAAATTAAACGCGCGTTTAATTTTATTCGAAATAAAAGCTTAAACGGAATTTAAAACCAAGGTGAGAACTTCTCACTCAATCGAATAGATTTCGATTTTATTTTAAATAGTTAGATTTAAAATATTTGAATGCATGTTTGAATGATGACTGTAAATTATTGATTGTTAAAATAGACATTATGCGCCGTTAGTAAGCGGATGTTATTTAATATAAACATATACCGCGAATATTTCATAAACAGTGAAATTGGTATTATATATAATATCAATATATATATATTGGCATATGTATATATTGCAGTTGTTGATTTCCCGCATTTTTTGTTTAGCGGATGAGACCCTATTACGCCGTTATTAAGCGGATAATATTTATTAAGAACATATACCGCGAAAATTTCGTACTGGAGCGAAATTGGTATTGTGCTAATGTTTTTGGATGCAGGAAACAGGTTGGAGGGATCCAACTGGATTCCTCAACAGTATTTATTTAATTTCAGATATTTTGATATTTGATAGATTATCATATCGATATATGATATCGTTGTTAGTCGTGATTGACTATTTGGTGTGTAGCATCATTGGACCCAGATTTTTGGGATTTTAAAATGATTTTAAAAGTGATTTTGAAAATATACTATATTTTTGGAATTGATCCATTATAAATAAATAAACGTTATAATTTTTAAAGTTATAAAAATTATGGTTTTTGTGAGATATAGTTAAAAAGCTGATTTTTAGAAATACGATTAAAAGTCGATTTTTGAGAAATATGAACTAATGATTTTATAAAATAATTTAGATTGGATTTTTGAATATATGATAAAAGTTTAAATATAGGATTTATAAAATTTGATTATTTTATAAATCGAAATGATGAAATTATAAAGGAAATTAAAGACGTTTTAGAATAATAATATAAACTGATTTATATTAAGAGATTTATAAATGGATATTTATAAATTGAAATATAGACATTATAAAACGAGTTTTTATAAGTGTTTGAATGTAGTGAAAATGAATTTCATAATAGAATGAAATTTATAGAATTATATAACGGTGAAGTTATAAATGGAATTTTATAAACAATAGGTTTATAAAATTTGTAAAGTTCAAAGGAACGATTTTTGCAAATAAATAAATTATAAGTGTTGACTTATAATTTGGACTTTTGGTTTATAATTAAGATTATAAATCGAATAGGTAAATAAAGAAGATTTATAAAGGAAGTTGTTATGAAATAAATGGAAATGGAATTTATAAACGTTGTTTTATAAATTCACAAACGACTTATTTTGATAAGTTAATTGTTATAACTTATAAATGGAGTTATATTCACGTTTTTAAACAGTGAATAATCCTTTAAAATAAAATGAATAGAAAGGATGAAATTTGTTAATGAAGTATATTCACGTTTTTGAATAGTGAATAATACGTTAAAGAAAATGTATTGAATGTGAATGTTTTAAACAGAATTAAAACGATCTAACGATGTTTTAAAGGTGTTGAGATTCGAAACCATAGATTTCAACATTTATTGTTGAAATAGACGTTTTCGAGAAATAAAAGGAAAAGGTGGACTATAACACTGTTGTTATAGTAAATAATTTCCGAAAGAAAATGTTTAGTATAGTATTGGGATTTATATATCTATTTAATTTCGAATCCCTATACTAGTGATTTTGGGTTGTTGTAACGATGTTTTACGCAACATTCGTTTTGGCCCAAATAAAAATGTTTAAGAGAATGATTTCCCTTAAAGAATGAAATATATACTTAATTCGATTTAAGTATATTGAATATTTTCAAAGGTTGAAATAAAAGAGATTTGTGAATTACTTATGGATAAATAAGTATGGAAATGTTTTCCAATGTGAAGTGAATATTTAGAATTTATCTTTTTGAAGATAAATTGAAAATGAATAATTGAAATCGTATATGCACGAATATTTTGAAATATAAATTCATTATGGAATTTATATGTGAAAAGTGAAATTGGTTAAAAATAAATATTGATTTATTTTTGAAGTGTTGGAATTTTATATCTTGTAAAGATATTTTGGAAAGGTAAGTAATTTGGAAAATTATTTGGAATCTGGTGATGTATGCATATCCATTGATAGTTCAATAACCGACTATCAGTATTTCCCTTTGAATGGGTATTTGATGTGAATTGATTGAATTTGAATGCATACTTATTTTTGAATAAGCGCTCACTATTCGGGTTAACCGGGAAAGGACCATGGGGTCGTATAACCCACTCCGAATATGTGATACGTCGTTGTGAATCGCATTTGAAGATCGGTGTTGAAGACCGGTATTTGCAAGAGTGATAGGATGAACTATCGATTGACTCTGCACCGAGTTGCTCCGGTATTGAGTTCTCCATATGTGATGGTGAATCCGATCAGGATTGTGAATATCCGGATTACAAGGACTTCTTTGTAAGTGCCTTCGGTTCTGTTCGATCCCGGAACAGACTTGTATGGATTGTATGTCTGACATTACAAGTTGAGATATAAAGCCGATTTCTTTCAAATATATTTCTGTTGGTGGCGGAGAATTTATTCTTTGCTTAACACCCTTCTTTGAGACGTACGAGCTCAAAGGTTATATAGTTGAAGTTATCAGCGATATATCCCATTTTGGTAATGTGACATGCTGAGTGATGCTGAAATGATCATTGTGTTGATTATTGTGATAGGATCATTTATTTGATCGTCTATCTTAGTGATCATTGTGTTGATCATTTATTGACCCAAAGCATGGCTTTTGTATAAAGTATGTTTTTGTGGACGTGACTTCGTCGAGCCTCACATCCCGGAAATGGTCAAAACAGGAAAGATGCGGCAAGGTTATTAGGGGTTGCTGTAGCTCCCCTTAGGGTATGTGCATTTCCTTCTGGAAAGGGGTGGTATCATGGTATGGAGCCCAGATACTTACTCATGTTGAAAACACTCTATTTATTATGGTGTGATGTTGGATATCGAGCGCTCGGTTGAAAAGGTCCTAAAGGACCGGGGAATGGCGTGCTCGTGTCAGTAGTTACCCAGTTAAGGGGTAACCCGGCCTTGTGTTGGCAGAGTTCCGGTTTGGTTCTCGGGGATGTCTTTCCAGAGGCATTCTCAGTGGCAATGGGAAGTTCCTTGGCCTGACCATTTGTTGGAAATCCAAAGAAACAATACGTGACTTGTACGGTTTTAGTTGTAGAACCTGCTTCCTCAGGAGGTAGCTATAGTAGGCATAATATAATGGTACCTATGCTGGCTAAGATTTATATTCTACTTTCGAAATGAATTTCTTCTACACTATGCACTAATAATAATATCAAAATTGATTTGATTTTAATGCGTATCAAGCATCTTTGACTATCATAAGGAGAAATCTTCTCCAAGTCTGCGTTTGCATTGTGTGTGTGGCAGGAGGCCTTATGGTAGTCTCATTTTTAAAAGCATTGCGAATTGAATTAAAAATATTGCTCTATTTTGATTTTTAAAGATAAATAAACTGTTTTGAGTTCTCACACCAGTCACATGACTGACTTGGAGTTTATTGTTTTCCTTCCTAAACTCTGGGTGCCCACCAATTTCCACACGGGCAGTTAAGAGTTAGGTTTATCAGGATATTCTGGATATTCTGGAGTTGCTGGAGGCAAGCTGGATGGCATGGCGTATTACTAGTTTATATAGTATTTCTTTTTCCGCTGCACTGGTTGTTGTTGTATGATGTTGTACACTCTGATGATATGATGTAATAAAATGTGATGTAATGTAATAACTGATATAGTTCTTTGTTTAAAGATTATTCATTTATTATTATATGTTGTTCCGCTGCGAATTGTGAGATTCTGTTGTTGTTCTGTTGTTTTCTGTCCCGTCCTATTTTCTTCTGTTTTTTTCCTTTTTCCTCTATTCTCTTTTTCTTCTATTTTAAAATTCTTCTATCTCCTATTTTTCAAATTCTCTGTTTTCTAAAAATTGTCTATCTTCTTTTCCCTCTATCTTCTACCTTTTTCTCTCTTCTTCTCTTCCTTCTGTTTCTTTTCTTTTTAAAACCCATAACATCTCGGTTTTCGGCCTTTGATTTCTCGGCAGTCGATAAAGTGAGTGTCGATGTCGAATTTTCGAAGAACGAAAATCCTGTTTGTTACATTTGGTATCAGAGCTTATGGTTAAGCGACAACCATGGTTCTGTTGGGTATAATTCATTAGAGATAGAGTCCGCAGTACTCTAGAATGAGTTTGAGTGTAATAATAGCTATGAGAGCGTATTTGTTAGTGTATATAAAAATTGTTTTATATTGTGATGATTGGTTTATTGAGTGGTATATGAACTTTCGTCAGCGTGGTCCGCAAGACTATGCCGAAGGGGTTTCTAAACACTTGAATAGAACAATTCGACACAATATTGATTTTTAAATTGGGTAAATGAAATAATTTTGCCTTGATTATATTTTATATATAAAGGAATAATTTTAAAAAAATTTATTAAAGTGTATATAAGTTGATTGTTTGGTTGTTTGAATAATCTAAGTAAAAGAATAATTGTATAAGCAAAAGAATTATAAGGATTGAATTATAATTAAAATGATTTACAATTGTGAAATAAACTTATATATATAAGAAATGAAACTATATGAATATTTAAAGTTAAATGGAATATAACTTAAGTGTTGTTGAATGGAATTGATATTGATATCAAACTAAATTAATGAAGTTAAGTAATAAATGTGAACTTAAGTTATGTGAATGAAATTCAACTTTAGAATTGAATTGAATTAATGAATCGATTGAATGTTAAAACAATTAAATGTAAATTTAAGTTGATATAAAATAATGAACATAAGTGTTAATTCATTAAAATTCAAATGTTATTAGAAGTTGAATAAAAAAATTGAATGAAAATCAATTAAAATTTAAACCGAATTGAATGTATGAATATAAGCAAAGGAATTTGGTTGAAATTAATATATTTCGGTTGTTATTTGATTGTTGATTGATTGTATATAATTCATTAAGTGTTAATGAAATTAGAAGCTATGAAATTGAATTCAAATTTGAAGTAAATAAATTTGAATAGAATTGAATGTGAATTGGATTTAATTAGAAAATGCAAACTAATTGAGAATGAATGTTAGTGATAAAAATCCAATGTTAATAAATCAAATATGATTTAGAGTGAAAATCAATTCATTGTATATAAATGAGAATATGAATGAACATTTATTGGTTATGAATGTTAGTTGATTGATGGTTGAATATACATTGCTATTGTTGCATTTGCTATGTGACATATATAGTTATTATGTAGCTATATGTTGTATATTGATACTATTTACATATGTGCATGTTCTCATATTGTTTGTTGAGTTTAGTAGGTGCGGATCGCGTTTGCTTCGCATTTGGAGTTCGTTTTTGCGCTATATTAGCCGTATATGCTTGCTAATAAAATATAAGGTACATATCTCGGATTAAATATCGTACTTTTACACTTTTTCCCTGCGGGATGCCTCATTACTTGATGAGATGTATATTTGTGATATATATACTGTCATTTTTTTTTTCGGATCGAGCCGCGCAAAGGAGACATGGCGAATTTTTCCGAAAATTTAAGGCGTTAGAAAAAATTTTTGAGAAAATGGGAAAATTTTGAAAACTTTAACTTTGTTTTAAAGTTGAAAGTTAAATGATATAATTGTTTTTGAAAAGATAACTAAGTATGATTTGAAAACTTAGTAAAGTTATTGTAAGAAGTTTAATTATGAATTTTGGAAAGTTAATAAATTCTGTAACCTTTCTTAATTGTAATTTCGAGGACGAAATTCTTTTAAGGGGGAAAGATTGTAACGACCCAGAATTTTTAATAATTTAAATTTGAATATTTAATTAATTTTAAATATTTATAAGTGAATTTATAAGTCAAATAAATTTTTATTTGAATTATTGGATTTAATTGAATTATTAAATCGATAATTTAATACGTTAAATTATGAAAATAATTAAAAATTGAGTTAAAAATGATTTAAAATAATTTGGAAAATTTTATTTAATCATACTGGAGTTATAGAAATATTTTAGAACTTTTAAAATCGAATTAAAAGTTAATTTGTGAAAATTGAATATTTTAATATTTAATAATCGACTGTAAAATAGCCAATTTTTGAACAGTCTCAGAATTGAACGAAACCAGTTTCATTAGATCCGTAATAGTTAGTTATTACCGGATTTCAATTTTCGTGTCAATCGGAGCTATCGTTTGATCGTGGCAGCTCGAAACGCATCGATTTATTTTTAATTTAAATTTGACGAGTCAAAATAGCCATTTTTCAAAAAGTCTCGGAATTCGACGAAACCAGTTTCATCGGATCCGTAATGTGATATTATTGTAAGGTTTCAAATTTCAAGTCAATTGGATTTACCGTTTGTCCGGTACAAATTAAAACGCCTAGAAATCGGTTTAAATCGGTTTAATTCAAATTGAACGTTTTCAGCCATAACTCGCACATACTTCCGAATTAGCTTCCGAAACCTGTTCCATTGTGTCCGGAACGCGGGATAAACCCTAGGTACGCTGGTTACGGCGTCTAAATCGGAGTTCGGAATTCCCGGGATGAATAGTGTTTACGCTAGCTTTCTTTATAAATAGCTCTCACTCTAAAATTAAAAAAAAAAAAAAGATAAAAACCCTAATAATTTGTAGCCGCCACCCCCCTGTGTATGGCCAGAAATCACTCTCCTCTCCCCCTCGATTTCTTCCAATCCGTCGACAATTAGCCTTAGGTTTCAACTACAAAGATGAAGAGCACGACGAGAGCTACGAGATCAACGGTGGAGATCGCGAATGGCTTCACGGATTGATGGGAAATCGAGTGGGAAGGCAGCAAGTTGCGCACGCATCCCTAGGAGGAGGGTGAGGCCGAGCTTGCTGGGGTTAAGGCCGAACCTAGCTTGTCTCGTGGGCTTCGTCATGGCGTTGGAGTGATCGGATTTCGTCAAGTGATCGTGGAGAAAAGTGGAACCCTAGTGGAGCTTGATGGGTTCAAAGAGGTCGGCTATTACCTGTAGCCAAAAACGTGAAAGAGGAAGATGGGGGGGACGGCCTGATGTGGGGGTGCAAGGATCCAATGGCTCTGGTGTGATGAGGGTTTAAATTTATTAAGTTATGTTGTAAATTTGTTTATATAAATCACGTTCAATCTTGTAAAATCAATAACTTTTTCATACGAGGTCGAAAAAATGCAAACTCAGTTGCGTTGGAATCGTATGGACGAGCACTACGCGATGGAGTTGGTTTGGAGTCGTTTGGAGTTAGTGAGAATTTCGGGTAAAATTAAACGCGCGTTTAATTTTATTCGAAATAAAAGCTTAAACGGAATTTAAAACCAAGGTGAGAACTTCTCACTCAATCGAATAGATTTCGATTTTATTTTAAATAGTTAGATTTAAAATATTTGAATGCATGTTTGAATGATGACTGTAAATTATTGATTGTTAAAATAGACATTATGCGCCGTTAGTAAGCGGATGTTATTTAATATAAACATATACCGCGAATATTTCATAAACAGTGAAATTGGTATTATATATAATATCAATATATATATATTGGCATATGTATATATTGCAGTTGTTGATTTCCCGCATTTTTTGTTTAGCGGATGAGACCCTATTACGCCGTTATTAAGCGGATAATATTTATTAAGAACATATACCGCGAAAATTTCGTACTGGAGCGAAATTGGTATTGTGCTAATGTTTTTGGATGCAGGAAACAGGTTGGAGGGATCCAACTGGATTCCTCAACAGTATTTATTTAATTTCAGATATTTTGATATTTGATAGATTATCATATCGATATATGATATCGTTGTTAGTCGTGATTGACTATTTGGTGTGTAGCATCATTGGACCCAGATTTTTGGGATTTTAAAATGATTTTAAAAGTGATTTTGAAAATATACTATATTTTTGGAATTGATCCATTATAAATAAATAAACGTTATAATTTTTAAAGTTATAAAAATTATGGTTTTTGTGAGATATAGTTAAAAAGCTGATTTTTAGAAATACGATTAAAAGTCGATTTTTGAGAAATATGAACTAATGATTTTATAAAATAATTTAGATTGGATTTTTGAATATATGATAAAAGTTTAAATATAGGATTTATAAAATTTGATTATTTTATAAATCGAAATGATGAAATTATAAAGGAAATTAAAGACGTTTTAGAATAATAATATAAACTGATTTATATTAAGAGATTTATAAATGGATATTTATAAATTGAAATATAGACATTATAAAACGAGTTTTTATAAGTGTTTGAATGTAGTGAAAATGAATTTCATAATAGAATGAAATTTATAGAATTATATAACGGTGAAGTTATAAATGGAATTTTATAAACAATAGGTTTATAAAATTTGTAAAGTTCAATGGAACGATTTTTGCAAATAAATAAATTATAAGTGTTGACTTATAATTTGGACTTTTGGTTTATAATTAAGATTATAAATCGAATAGGTAAATAAAGAAGATTTATAAAGGAAGTTGTTATGAAATAAATGGAAATGGAATTTATAAACGTTGTTTTATAAATTCGCAAACGACTTATTTTGATAAGTTAATTGTTATAACTTATAAATGGAGTTATATTCACGTTTTTAAACAGTGAATAATCCTTTAAAATAAAATGAATAGAAAGGATGAAATTTGTTAATGAAGTATATTCACGTTTTTGAATAGTGAATAATACGTTAAAGAAAATGTATTGAATGTGAATGTTTTAAACAGAATTAAAACGATCTAACGATGTTTTAAAGGTGTTGAGATTCGAAACCATAGATTTCAACATTTATTGTTGAAATAGACGTTTTCGAGAAATAAAAGGAAAAGGTGGACTATAACACTGTTGTTATAGTAAATAATTTCCGAAAGAAAATGTTTAGTAT
Organism: Allium cepa; assembly: GCA_030765085.1. Taxonomy (NCBI): domain Eukaryota; kingdom Viridiplantae; phylum Streptophyta; class Magnoliopsida; order Asparagales; family Amaryllidaceae; genus Allium; species Allium cepa. Next base: position 1,007,356,591 of record CM060945.1, on the reverse strand, counting down.
AGTATTGGGATTTATATATCTATTTAATTTCGAATCCCTATACTAGTGATTTTGGGTTGTTGTAACGATGTTTTACGCAACATTCGTTTTGGCCCAAATAAAAATGTTTAAGAGAATGATTTCCCTTAAAGAATGAAATATATACTTAATTCGATTTAAGTATATTGAATATTTTCAAAGGTTGAAATAAAAGAGATTTGTGAATTACTTATGGATAAATAAGTATGGAAATGTTTTCCAATGTGAAGTGAATATTTAGAATTTATCTTTTTGAAGATAAATTGAAAATGAATAATTGAAATCGTATATGCACGAATATTTTGAAATATAAATTCATTATGGAATTTATATGTGAAAAGTGAAATTGGTTAAAAATAAATATTGATTTATTTTTGAAGTGTTGGAATTTTATATCTTGTAAAGATATTTTGGAAAGGTAAGTAATTTGGAAAATTATTTGGAATCTGGTGATGTATGCATATCCATTGATAGTTCAATAACCGACTATCAGTATTTCCCTTTGAATGGGTATTTGATGTGAATTGATTGAATTTGAATGCATACTTATTTTTGAATAAGCGCTCACTATTCGGGTTAACCGGGAAAGGACCATGGGGTCGTATAACCCACTCCGAATATGTGATACGTCGTTGTGAATCGCATTTGAAGATCGGTGTTGAAGACCGGTATTTGCAAGAGTGATAGGATGAACTATCGATTGACTCTGCACCGAGTTGCTCCGGTATTGAGTTCTCCATATGTGATGGTGAATCCGATCAGGATTGTGAATATCCGGATTACAAGGACTTCTTTGTAAGTGCCTTCGGTTCTGTTCGATCCCGGAACAGACTTGTATGGATTGTATGTCTGACATTACAAGTTGAGATATAAAGCCGATTTCTTTCAAATATATTTCTGTTGGTGGCGGAGAATTTATTCTTTGCTTAACACCCTTCTTTGAGACGTACGAGCTCAAAGGTTATATAGTTGAAGTTATCAGCGATATATCCCATTTTGGTAATGTGACATGCTGAGTGATGCTGAAATGATCATTGTGTTGATTATTGTGATAGGATCATTTATTTGATCGTCTATCTTAGTGATCATTGTGTTGATCATTTATTGACCCAAAGCATGGCTTTTGTATAAAGTATGTTTTTGTGGACGTGACTTCGTCGAGCCTCACATCCCGGAAATGGTCAAAACAGGAAAGATGCGGCAAGGTTATTAGGGGTTGCTGTAGCTCCCCTTAGGGTATGTGCATTTCCTTCTGGAAAGGGGTGGTATCATGGTATGGAGCCCAGATACTTACTCATGTTGAAAACACTCTATTTATTATGGTGTGATGTTGGATATCGAGCGCTCGGTTGAAAAGGTCCTAAAGGACCGGGGAATGGCGTGCTCGTGTCAGTAGTTACCCAGTTAAGGGGTAACCCGGCCTTGTGTTGGCAGAGTTCCGGTTTGGTTCTCGGGGATGTCTTTCCAGAGGCATTCTCAGTGGCAATGGGAAGTTCCTTGGCCTGACCATTTGTTGGAAATCCAAAGAAACAATACGTGACTTGTACGGTTTTAGTTGTAGAACCTGCTTCCTCAGGAGGTAGCTATAGTAGGCATAATATAATGGTACCTATGCTGGCTAAGATTTATATTCTACTTTCGAAATGAATTTCTTCTACACTATGCACTAATAATAATATCAAAATTGATTTGATTTTAATGCGTATCAAGCATCTTTGACTATCATAAGGAGAAATCTTCTCCAAGTCTGCGTTTGCATTGTGTGTGTGGCAGGAGGCCTTATGGTAGTCTCATTTTTAAAAGCATTGCGAATTGAATTAAAAATATTGCTCTATTTTGATTTTAAAGATAAATAAACTGTTTTGAGTTCTCACACCAGTCACATGACTGACTTGGAGTTTATTGTTTTCCTTCCTAAACTCTGGGTGCCCACCAATTTCCACACGGGCAGTTAAGAGTTAGGTTTATCAGGATATTCTGGATATTCTGGAGTTGCTGGAGGCAAGCTGGATGGCATGGCGTATTACTAGTTTATATAGTATTTCTTTTTCCGCTGCACTGGTTGTTGTTGTATGATGTTGTACACTCTGATGATATGATGTAATAAAATGTGATGTAATGTAATAACTGATATAGTTCTTTGTTTAAAGATTATTCATTTATTATTATATGTTGTTCCGCTGCGAATTGTGAGATTCTGTTGTTGTTCTGTTGTTTTCTGTCCCGTCCTATTTTCTTCTGTTTTTTTCCTTTTTCCTCTATTCTCTTTTTCTTCTATTTTAAAATTCTTCTATCTCCTATTTTTCAAATTCTCTGTTTTCTAAAAATTGTCTATCTTCTTTTCCCTCTATCTTCTACCTTTTTCTCTCTTCTTCTCTTCCTTCTGTTTCTTTTCTTTTTAAAACCCATAACATCTCGGTTTTCGGCCTTTGATTTCTCGGCAGTCGATAAAGTGAGTGTCGATGTCGAATTTTCGAAGAACGAAAATCCTGTTTGTTACATTATATTAGTAACTTCAAATCAAACGAAATGTCAATTGAAATAAAAATAACTTAAATGATGTTTTGGATTCACATCCTTTGAGGATCCATGGAACTATCTACTATGTAGTAATATATGCTATTATAATATGTCTATCATTAAAGTATTAAAATAGCATTAAGGCTTTACCCGTATCCCCCTTAACATATTTTATATATTCCTATAGTTTATATAGTACCGTAAGATCCACCAAACCGGTGGTTTACTCAGAGGGCACTCCATAGATACGGTATAAAACAAACTCATAAAAGGCGTGATAGGGCATGTGAACATGGCATGTGAGGCAATGCCAGGCTATAAATACCGTTTAGGGATCCAGACTGGTGGTAACACATAGTAGCTACTACCGTCCACCTCGAGACAAACTCCTAAATCAAAGGTGCACCCAATCAAATCACAAAGTAATAAAATGGAATCGAAGAAATGTGTCTGATAGGAGGAATGACTTTACTTGGCCCTTCATGGCTCCTGTTTTAGTCACATCTAAGCTGACTCACGGGAGTCAGGGCTACGTAAACACCTCATAAAAATCGTACACCAAACCATCCTACTTCATTCTAGTCTCCACCACATACACAGTCGTTAAGGTGGTTTACGGTATGGACAGAGAGTATGACAATATCCGATCTCGATCCCTTTAACAACCAAATACTTATTTCAAACCATGGTTATTTTATTTTAAAACAGTTCACTGTATGTACAAATCATATTCCTTACCAGTTCATATCACTTTTGAAATCATATATACTTTCGAAATCGTATCACTTTCAAATCTATAACAACCCGTGGTTTTGTGATTACTTGCTAGTAAACTAAAATGTGATTTTAATTAAATTAGGGTCAATAACAATAATTTGGAGTGACAAATCGATTTATAAATTTTTTATTTAAATAAACAATGAATTTGAGCAAAAATCTATTTTTGGTGTTTATGGAATTTTTTTTTGAAACAAATAATAAAATGTTTTTCATAAAATTTTTGTAGTTTAAAATGTAGAAAATATTCTAATTTATAGTGTAGCATAATTTATTTTATGATATGTTCATTTTACAAAATTTTATGTACAAATTTGGTAGGGCAAAGCATTTTAAAACAAAGAAAAATGGTTGAGAAAACTAGAAAATTTGGCAGTGTTTAACATTGCTTATTGGGTTGGATATTGGGTCCAAACCCTTTATCTCACATCTGAAACTGGCCTTGCTCATTCATTCTATCCTCCTCATTCTCCTCTTCTAACCTAGAAAGCTCTAAAACCCAAATAATGGTTTCTTCCCCAAATCCAAGACCAAAGCTCCTTACTTTACTTACTAAATCTACTTGTTTGATGCCGATAAATCCTAAGGTGAGTGATAAACTCAAAATTTCTAGCCGAAGCAAAGCTTCTAAAATCGAAATTTGAGCTTTTGTAATCATTTTTTTGCTGTTAGTTTTCTTTCTGCAAATCTAGTTTGGGTTGCTCTTTGCATATTTATATCTTTTGATTCCGACAGCGAAATGCTGCAGGATGTCTTGCATATTTGGTAGTTTGCATACTGAACTTTGTTTTTCAAAAATTTGGTTGGAAAATATTGTCATTGGAGTGTTTAAAACTTTGCTACAAAATCAACTCAAGCATAGATTTTTGCCCATAGTTGTTTTCTGCGTTGCTACAAACATGGCCTGAGTCCATGTTCGAGAGAGCATAACTCATTCACTTCTTACTGGAATTTAACGATTCTTTTTCGCTTGAAAGATGAAGTTTTCTAGTATATGCATACAAATTCTAAGCCCGATCCAAGGAAATTTGGTTCTTTGTTTCATGCCTGGAAGTTGAATCCAAGATGGTTTCAGGCCTGTACATTTTTTGTTTTTGAACTGTTGCAAACATGGCCTGAGTTCATGTTTGAGACAACATAACTCACTCGCTTCGAATCGGATTTGAGCGATTCATTTTACAGATTGAAGTAAGAGTGCAGAATTACATTCCTACTAATTTTCATACAATCTGGGTTCGTTTACTATTTCGAAACCAATGTCGAACTTGAACCCGCAGCCTGCTGGAATTCAGCGATTTAACCTTGTTTTAGTCCAACTTTGAGACGATGCAAATTCTTCTTTTCAAAACAGAATTGAGTGATTCTTTTTGCAGATTAAAGTAGGAGTGTTGAGTTACATTTCTACATAATTTCATGACAATCTGGGATCGTTTTCTATTTCAAAACTGCTGTCAAATATGAATCCGCAGCCTGTTGGAATTCAGTGATTTAACCTTGTTTTTAGTCCAACTTTGAAATGACGTAGATTCTTCGTTTCAAATCGGATTCAAATGATTCTTTTTGAAGTTTGAAGTAGGAATGTTGAAATATATTTTTGCGGAATTTCAACTCATTTTGACACTCTTAACTAATTCAAACCTGCTATTGAATATTGAGTCGCAGCTTATTTTAAACGGATAATACTTGGTGTAATTTCCGTTTTTTCGATGTTCCTTGATATTTCTTACTGGATTTCATACATGGGTTTTTATAATGTGTTTAAAAATATTTTTCAAATAAATGGGATTTTGAAATTATTATTATATATTGTTATTATTTTAAGTACAAAATTATGTGCTCTATAATAAGAGAATTTCAAAAGGAAAATTCTAAAGCGATTTCGAAGCGTTCCTAAAACTCATTTTCTTGAACTTAATTTCTATATAAAACATAATTTTTCACTTCAAACGAAGAGGGAGGAGAATTAAATGATTGGATAAAACGCGTGCTACGAACACATGCATTTATCTTTCCAGTTAATTCCTAATCTATTCGTTTTATCATTTTGGCCTAAGGGTCTAGTGTACCGATGATATAAGGTGAACCTTTTATTGCTTCGAATATGAAATTTACTAGAACCGTTTAGTGCGAACGGGGTTATGGGACACACATTGACACTTTTTGAGTTCCTTTCCAACAGTTTGTGTCACATTTTGCAAGTTAGTGGTGTCCATTACTGGGACTACAGACCTTCGCCACTACAGTTTGTCACCTTCGGGTTTGTACCTTCGTGTTTGTTTCCTTCGGGTTTGTGCTTTCAGGTTTGTTGCCTTCGGGTTTGTTTCCCTATAGTATCGCTTTTGGAGTTGGTACTTTGTCACCGCTCGAGAGATACTTGGGTTTGTCGCCTTCGGGCTTGTGGATCCTTGTTTATACAGTACTGAGCATGTGCATCTTTTGTTTCATTGATATTTATATTTCCCTAGAGTATCGCATTTTGGAGTCAGTCCTTTGAACCACCCGATACATAGCGATTACCTTGTGGAAACTTGTGATGCCTTCATTGGCATATTTGTTTGCCTTTTTGTCTTGATTTGGGATATTTATATCATTTGTATATTTTGAGTTGCCGATGATATGAGGCATGCTACATTTTAGCAATTCATGAGATTTTTCGTCTCCTTTGTATTTTATGCTTATTGAAGCAATAGTGTTCTATCACCTAGTGTAAACATATATGCCATACATGATGTTTATCCTCCATATGTCTATGCTTAGCTTTCTTATTATTTCTTCTTGATTAAGAAGAACATCACTGTGCTCTTATGCTCTATTATTTTGCTATCACCTTTTACTAATATGTTTAGCTAGACTGGCCTGTGTATTTTATACTCGGTTCAGACCGAGGTGTTTCAGGTTAGATACATTTGGACTTAGCCTATTCTTCTTCTGCATGGACTATTCTGCTAGCTCTTTTTGTTATAGCTTTTTCGTTAGTCCTTTTTGTTGGCACTCTAATGTATATTCTTTTGACTCATGTTTGGGTTGTGGTCGTTATACCACTTTGATGTATCATTTTGGATTGTACTAGTGATTGTATCTGTACTTATGCATATGTATGCATTTCTGTTGTTCTGTGATGATTATTTACATTTGAGTTATTATCTTTTGTTCTGATAGATTTGTTAGCCATTAGAGTTTTGTATTAAATATTTATTGGATTTGTCGATCAACTTGAGAAAAAATAAATAGCACTTACTGACGTATTTAGTAGATACTTAAGACAAGGCTATATATGGTCGCTTCTATCCAGTACTATTCTCCTCATTAGCATACAGTATTACCTCGTAATACTCTTTGTTAATATGGGTCTCAGAGTGGGGCATCACCGCTTAGTATCAGAGCTGAGCTCAGGAAAAAATATGATAAATACAGAACAGAAACACATATTACAGTACATATATGTATAATACAAGTGATAACATAGTTTCCCACTACGTATTCCTCAATAGTGCCTTTAGTCTTTTCATTTCCTTAGAATGGATAACAAGTTGGAAAAAATTATAAGGGTTTTAAATATCACTATTTTTTAAAATAGTTGAAATTAGACCTTAGATGGCTTAGATTTAAATTATATTTTTCGATCCTTAGTGATTTGAGTTGCATAACGAAAATGGTGTGACCTTTTCGCTGGGCACATTTAATGCTTTGTTTTTAGTAAATGTTTTTTGGTTAATAATTGCTTGAATGTGTGTTAGCATAGTAATTATTGAAATAATATTGAGTAGGTAATTGTTAATAATTACGGTGTCTTCAAGTTACAGCTGCCGCAAGAATTATTAGAAAGTTGAAATTTAGAAAATGAAATTTAATTCATAGGTGGTATTTAATCAAAGATTGAAATGAAATAAAAATTTAGTGTTTAATAATTTAATGGATGCATTTTAAAGAAGTAAAATTACTAAAAGAATTTTTCGAAAAGAAAGCATCCATGTGAATGGAAAATCTTTCTAATAAGAGATATACTTACATATATAACTTGATTGTTTTATTAATTGATTGTATGGTTGTATAATTAGAAAATGTTTTATGTTTCGAAAATAAACATTGTTTTAACCAAGTTTAAGATTCCTTAAGAAATCAAAATAGGTTTTATAATTTCTTGTGTCAATTGGCTAATAAGTATTTTAAGAATTCTGGTCGATGAGTCTGATCAGCGCTATCGATAGGAATTTCTAAACGCTTACGGGGTGATGTGATACATGCTTTTGAACTGGCAATAAATAATATTTACTAGTATGGATGTTGAATGCAAAATTATATAGATATTGTAAAGATTTTGAAAATTCTAAATTGCCATTTGAAATAAGTATTTTATATATACTTAACGACTTATGAAAATAGTGTGACATAAAGGGCAATGGAGAGGCAATGTTTATCTTGGTCAACTTTGCAATCCTTGATAATGTCATTCACTATAAATTTATTAGTTATATGTTATCATTTTATAAATTGATAATGGGAAAATATCGTTTCATTTAAATAAATTGTATTCATTATTGGTTATATTGCATGTTTATGAAAGTTTACATACATGAAAAATTTAAAATGCTTAAGTAAGCTTCTGTGTAAAGTATTTTGGAAAATATTACCTTATGGTAATTAATTCATATGGAAAATAATTTTAATTAAGGAAATACCTTAATTGGACAAAACTACCATGTGATAGTGATTAATAAAACAAAGTATTCAAATTAAGAAAATGAATTGTTTAGAAAATCAAAATATTGATCGGAATGAGATTTAGTAAAAAGTAAAAGGATAGTTATGAAGATTAGTTTAAACATCAAATCATTTGATTAATAACAAGCAAAAAAAAAGTACGCCTTTGGGAAAATTTAATAAAATGCTAATTTGGTGCTTTTGAATTAGCATGAAATTTAATAAGGCGAAAAACAATTAGAGTAAGTTTTGTAATGAATTTAATTAGTGTTAAAAACTTGTTAATTATGTACTTGTGAAGTTAAATTGAAAATAAGTTTGAATTAAGCATCAACCTTGGCCAATTCTAAGTGATAATAAAATAAATGTTTAGCTTTGTGGATTAAGAGAAAATTGAATAAAAAAGATTCATTTATTATAAAATGCAAATTTTTGTGAAAAGCTACAAATAATAATAAATATAGCAACAAGATAAGATTTTTAATTGTGAAAGCAATTTTAAAAAAATCAATATGTAATTCCAAAGTCTAGTTTGGATAGATAATTGTTTCTTACTAATGTAAGAAAATAATTTCTTAATTAAAATATTAGTCTTCTTTTAAAAGACTTGTTTGTTAATTGGGAAACAATTTTCTTTGTAAACCATTTTGAAAGTTTGTTGTACCTATTGTAGTGTAATTCTAGATGTCTTGGCTTTTCGGAGAAAAGGATAATGTAATAAATGTTTTGGAGAAAACATTTTTGATCTAAAATTATGTAGTTTGGATTTAATAATGGTTTGAAAATTTTGACAATAAAAGGTCTTGTGTCGGCAAATTTTGGTTGAAATGTGCTATTTAAAACAACGATAACAAATGATTTACAAATCCAAATGAGTCCATTCTTTTTGCAAAAGAGAGTGCTTTTAGTAAGCTAGAAACATCTTTTATTATTTTCGAAAATTTTGCAGTTTGGTTATTCAAAAATGAGTTTGAAAACTGATGGACATCTCTGTCCTCTTTTATAATTTTAGAGTTTAAAGCTGAAAGTAAATTGGGCATAACTTTCAAAACATGGACTGAGTAGGATAACTTTTATTTTAAGAGTATTTACAGATTATGGGTTTTACTATGTCAAAAGCCTGAGTCTTTGTAGCAGCCTGAATTTAAAAATTTGAAGTTTTGAGTTGTTGTCTTATTTAAACTGTGATTTTAATGCTTCATATGTTTATAAGTGTGTGCTAATATGTTTCAATAAGTTAAGTGCAGGTGCAAGAGGATATTTGAATGATTAATTAGCAAAATAGTAAGTATAAAAGTAAGCATGCTCGCATTTTAAATGCTAAAAATGAAAGGTATCAATTGCGAAGTGTTTATTTGTTAGGAATTATATATATATATATATATATACATATATATATATATATTATGTTCTGACCTTTTGGTCGATATATATCGTTAACTCATATTTATGAAATTGTAAAGGGCTCTCCATGCAAATGAGACTTTGCTGAATTTTTAAAAAAATTAAACACTTAGAAAAATTTTGAGAAAATTTAATTAGTGAATATTTAGAGCCAACGATGTAGGGTCTAATAAGCGTCCTTTTGAATCATAAAGTAAAATGGTTTAAAATTTGATAAATTTAGTGGAAAAATTTATTACTTATTGTAGCATATTTTTTTTGGGAATTAGAGTATGGAACAACTCTAATTTAATTTACTTTAAATTAAAAGTAAAGATGATTGAATTGAAAATTTAAGTAAGAGACTTTAAAAATTTTTAAGTATTGAAGTTTGGGCTTTGTGTATAAAAGAAAATGGATTTGAGTGAAAACTCTTATAACAAATTTTTGAGAAAATTACTTGTAGTTCATTCTTGTGTGTCTTGCCTTAGCGGGATTTTTGTGATGACTTGCATTCATGCGGTCATGTGTTATGGTGGTAGCTTGAAGTACCACCTATCTTTTGTTGAATCTTCTTTTGATGATTGTGCTTGTTTGTTTTACTCCTTTAAAGGAGTTAAGTGCGTTTCAGTATATTCGAAAAGTTGGCTCCTCGTTATATAAGGCAATCTATTATTACTGAAAACCTTGGTTCGATTGCCTTCATGCATCGTTTTCTGTTCAGTTTTGGGTACTCATGATATGTTCTTGGTAACCCAATTTTTACATCTTCGATATTTAATCTCGATTGTTAAATTCTCTTGTATTGCATGATCACGAGTCTCACCGACTTGTGTATTGTGCCAAATTCAATTCATGTAGTTGTTTCAAAGATTAAACACCTTCGAAATAAGAATGTTCCGCATATGAAATTCTATGGTCCGCTAACCCTAAGTATTGTACTTGGAAAACCTTAGGGTTTGCTGAGCAAACTTGTCATGATCCTTTCATCCTCTATTAAGGGTGAATATTTATGATCATATCTTTTTATTTGAATCTTGTTGTGATGAAATAGATGTTATAGATAACTTCCATTATAGAAATTGCGGGGACGCAATTTTCTTAAGGGGAGTCTATAACATCTCGCGGTTTTGCGATTACCTGTTAGTAAATTAAAATGTGATTTTAATTAAATTAGGCTTAATAGTAATAATTTTGAGTGACAAATTGATTGATAAATTGTTTATTTGAATAAACAACGAATTTGAGCAAAAATCTATTTTCGGTGTTTACGGAAATTTTGTTTTAATTAAGTAATAAAATGTTGTTCATAAAATTTGAATAGTTTAAAATGTATAAAATATTCTAATTTATAGTGTAACATAATTTATTTTATGATATGTTCATTTTACAAAATTGTATGTGCAAATTTGGTAGGGTAAAGCATTTTAAAACATAGAAAAATGGTTGAGAAAGCTAGAAAATTTGGCTAAGTGTTTAACATTGCTCAATGGGTCGGATATTGGGTCCAAACCCATTATCTCACTTCTGAAATTAGCCTTGCTCATTCTTTCTATCCTTCTCATTCTCCTCTTCGAACCTAGAAAGCTCTAAAACCCAAATAATGCTTTCTTTCCCAATCCAAGACCAAAGCCCCTTACTTTGCTTGTTGATTCTACTTGTTTGGTGCCAATACATCCTAAGGTAAGTGATAAACTCACAATTTCTAGCTGAAGAAAAACTTCAAAAATCGAAATTTGAGCTTTTGCAATCATTTTTATTGTTAGTTTTCTTTCTGCGAATCTAGTTTGGGTTGCACTTTGCATGTTTATATCTTTTGATTCCAGGAACGAAATGCTGTCGGATTTCTTGCATTTGATAGTTTGCATGTTGAACTTTGTTTCTAAAAAATTTGGTTGGAAAATATTGTAATTTGAGTGTTCAAAACTTTGCTGCAAAATCAATTCAAGCACAGATTTTTGCTTGTAGTTGTTTTCCGAATTGTTGCAAACATGGCCTGAGTATATGTTTGAGACAGCAAAACTCATAAATTTCTTACTGGAACTTAATAATTATTTTTTTATTTGAAATAAGAAGTATTTTAGTACATGAATACAAATTTTTAGCTCTACCCAAGGTAATTTGGTCCTCTGTTTCATGCCTGAAATTTAAACGCAAGATGGTTTCAGGCCTATACATTTTGGTTTTTGAGCTGTTGCAAACATGGTCCGAGTCCATTTTGAGACATCATAACTCATTCGTTTCGGATCAGATTTGAGCAAAGCTATTTTCAAATTGAAGTAAGAGTGTTGATTTACATTCGTACAATATTACATGAGTCTCTGGCTTCGTTTGTTATTTCGAAACTGCTGTCAAACTAGAACCTGCACCTTGTTGGAATTCAGCGATTTAACCTTATTTTAGTCCAACTTTGAAATGACGCGGATTCTTCGTTTCAAATCAAATTCGAATGATTCTTTTTGCAGTTTGAAGTAGGAATGTTGAACTACATTTATGCAGAATTTATAATCACTTTTACACCGTTAACTTATTCAAACCTGCTGTCGAATATTGAGTCGCAGCTTGTTTTAAACGGATAATACTTGGTGTAATTTCGGATATTTCGACATTCTCTTGATATTTCTTTCTGGATTTCATATATGGGTTTTTGTAATGCGTTTAATTTTTTTCAAGTAAATGGGCTTTTAAAATTATTATTATAAATTATTATTATTTTAGTACAAAAATTATATACTCTATAATAAGAGAATTTCAAAGACAATTTCTAAAGCGATGTAACAACCCTAGATTTTTTAAATATAATTTAAATTTGACTTTAATTTGTTTGAAATTTTTTTAAAATTTGTTTTATTTGTAAGATATCATCTCTAAATAATTTTAAAATGATAATAGAATTTTTCCAAAATTTATTGTATTTATTTTCGATTTTTAAAGGATATTTTCTATTTTCCTGCTATTTTCTTCATTTAAATTATATTTAATTAAATTATATTTATTTATTTTTGTGGATGAATTTTTATTTTATATTCTTATCTTTAATATTTTTCCATATCCATATAATTTTTCCAAAGTTTATTCTGTTTTTTTCAAATTTTCTAGACAAGTTTTCATTTTCTGTGCTATTTTCTTATTTTAACCATATATAATTAATATTTATTTATTTATATTTTATATTTTTTTTTACATTTTCGAATTTAAACTGAATTTATAATTATTTTCAGTTATTTAAGTTTATATAAAGAAAATTGAGAAATTTGAAAAGGTTTATGACTTTTTGTTTCTTATGGCCTTTTATATTCCACCTTTTCACATTTTCAACCTAAACTTTCATTCAATTGGACATTACTCCTCACATCTTCAGCTACATTCTTCTTTTATGATTCACATAAATTCATTTACTCATTTCTGAAACAAAAAAATTCGGCCATTGCTTTAGAGAAGAAATTGGTAAACTTTAATATTTTCTATCGGTTTTCATGCTTGAATTCATGGTTTTTGCATTTGTCTCTCCTCTCTTTAGGCTCGGCCACCTCCACCACAAGCCCTGCCACTTTCACCGCCACCTGAGCACATCACCATCACCACCTCCTCTCTGGCCAACCCCAGAAGAGTCGCCAAAGTTTGATTATCCTTCACCAAAATCCACAAAACTCCACTTGTATACCACTAGCCGAGCACATCCTCTCAATACATCACTTCATCACTCCATTGCCGCCACAATCTCCACCTCCACCACCTCCAGCTCCACCTGGACCCTCTGCCACGTCATCTCTTGAACCCCATATTGAAGGTCGTGCCCATAGCGGCCTTGACCGAGCCTTGTAGTGTCTTGAAAACCATGTGAAGCTTGATTGTTGTGTTCTTTTCCCGTCACCACTTTTGCACCACCTTCAAACTATGTTAGGCCGACTATATCCAACCCAAACCTGATCCAAAAACTTGCTTTAACCTTGTACTTCACTTATGGATGGACCTAATGTATGCTGGAAGCAAGTGCAAAGCAATTCTGCTTTGATTTGTGCAGTTATTTCTAGCTAAATTTATCGTATTTTTGGTTTGAAAGCTTATAGTTATTATATTGTTTTTGTTTGACTTGTATTCAAGGGAATTGAACATTGGCTCTCCCACTCATCTCTGTGTCATGCTATCATGCCTGTGTGGATTCTTTTTTAACATCCGTTGTTATGTCTCCAGCTCAAACCTGTGAGTTATTCTTACCTGACAATGTATACATATATAACTAGTGAATTGACCACTTGTGAATATATAAAATGCATAACCATATCACATCTGCTATATTATGATTATATGATGTTCACCCATGCTTAGACATCTATCATATCATATGTTACTATTATATTATGCTGTTCTGTTATTTTTATCAATTTATCACACTACAATTTCCCTTTAGATTAGAATCACTATGGGTTGAAATGATACATATCCAAACGGGCTTTAGAATAAAAGAAAATAATTATGGGCTGAAATGATAGGTCTAAGCGATTTTCAAATTATTTTATTTACTTGGGACTGCGGGTTTAAAATGATAAAACCTGAGTTTTCTTTGTGAATTACGGGTTTAAATAATATATTACCCGTATCACTTTACCTAACGTAGAAAATTATATACAGACTCGTAGTTAAAATATGTTTTTCTAAAAAATTTAAAATATTTTAGAAATGTAAATATAATAATATTTTGATTTAAACTTAATTAAAATGATTTTTGTAAAGTATTGTTGATTTTCTGAAAATTTATAGGTGAAATAAATTAATGAAAAGCTAGAGAATTTGAATGTAAGTTGTTTTGGAAATTTTGATTTAATTATAATTGGAATTTAAATTAAATATGAAACTATGATAAATTTATGATAATTTGGATTTAAATGAATTTAAAATTATTTTATAATATATTAATGATTTTTGAACAAAGTTAAAATGTGAAATGAATGAATAATTAAGCGGAAATTTCGAAATATAGCGAAAATGGGAAATTTGTGAATTTGGCTTGAAAGTGTATTTGAGTTAAGTAAGTAAAAATGAAATTAAGTTATATTTGAAAATTTAAACTTAAGTGCTAAGTTGAAATTTAATTTAATGAAATTAAAATTGAATGTTGGAATTTAATAAGTGAATTATCATTAAATATGGATTTGTGAATGGAAATTTAACTTTATAAAGTCTTGAATTTAAAGAAAATTAAATGATGATTATAAAAATGAAATATTATGATTTTATAAGTTGAAAATGATTTAAATAAAAATATAATTGTTTGTGAGATTATATTGAATATTTGAAATTTAATTAACAGCATTTCTGAAATGTTATTAATTCTAATGTAAATGATAATACAACATTTGTAAATCCTGTAGTTGATAATAATGAACTAAAATGGCTAAATTTAACAAAAGGTTATTATAGCATTTTGTAAATGTTATAATTGTTGAATTTAACTATATTTTCTTTAGAACTAATGTAACTATATTACAGCATTTTTAAAATGCTGTCTTTTGTTAAATTGAACTGTTTTGAATGTAACTTTCCGTAGCGTTTACTAAATGCTGCGAAAAATGACTTTTCACTGTTTTGATAAAATTAAGTGAATGAATGAACTTTGAAAATTTTAAATTTTGGAAATTTAATAATTTAATTATTAAATGTAATAACTTCATTTTACGATTTAAATGAAGTAATTCGATTTGAAATATAAACTGTTTTGAAATGTAAATTGAAATGGTATTTTAAATTGAATAAAATAAATATGGTTTTGAAATGAAATAATAAGTTTGACATTTTGAAATGATTTTAAAGGATAATAAATTGTTAAATAATATTTGATTTTCTTTAAATAAATACCATTTTTAAATTATAACGACGGGTTATAATAACTATTGGTTGTTAAAGAGACTGGGATCGGATATGGACATACTCTCTGTCGATACCGGAAACCACTGTAACCACTGTGTACGCGGTGGAGATTCAGAATGAAGTAGGATGCTGACGACGTTCCTAAGGTACTTTACGTGGACCTAACTCCTGTGGGTTCGCTTAAGGTGGCTAAAACAGGGGCGATCTCGGGCCAAAGGAGGTACTGGCTGGACACACTTCTTCGATGCCATTCTATTACTATTGTGATTGATTGGGTGCACCCCTTGATTTTGGAGTGTTGTTCGGGGTGGGCGTATGTGGCTACTGCGTTACCTCCAGCCCGTGTGCGTAATTGGTATATCTACCTTGGCATTGCCTTGTGTGCCGTGTCACCTACCATACCGAGCGTTTACTACGAGTTTGTTTTTCTCCCGTAGCCTATGGAGTATTTAGGGTAGTCTACGGATCTGGAGATGTGCTGATAATGGATGGACTACTGGGACTATTATGCGTGAAGGGTGATATGGGTAGCCCGGAACACTATTTAAAAGTATGTTAATTTTACTGTAGACACTATTGTAATAGCGCAATATTACTATATAGTAAATAGTTTGACGGATCCTAAGAGGATGGGCGGTCCTAGGCATCCTTTAAGTTACTTGTTCTTATTTACAGTTCACTTGAGTTTAGTTTACATTGTATAAGTATATATTGTCCTGACTCGAGTGTTTAGTGTTTTGCTTTACGCTCGGGTCAGCTTGAGTATTTACAGCTTTGGATTCTCTTTCTGGAGCTTGTCTTTGCAGGAGTTTCTGCTTATCTACATTTATATCTACTTTCTGTTTCAGCTGTTCTAGTTTATCTCATGTATTAGTGAACTTCTATGTATTTAGGATTTCTATTATGTTGTTTCCAGAATGTATTATGTATTTAGTTTGAGACTCTGCCGTAGTAGCTTCATGAACTACTATGTATTTCTATATTCCGTTGCGAGTTATTCTGTTTGTTCCGTGTCTGTGATTCTATGTATTTTATTTCATATGCGCCAAATTTATTTAAAATCTGTTATTTCCCATCATTCAAGTCTGACATGTGTGGATTATTGTCGATTTGAATGGTATGAAATGGCAGGTCGTTACAATTGGTATCAAAGCTTTGGTTTTTGGAAACCATTGCCTTTGTGGAGCAAAAACTAATTAGGGATAGGGTATTTCTACCCTAGAATGAGTGAAATCAATCTCGGAATCATATCTTTGTGAGAGATGCATTTTAAAAGTATAGAATGATTTTCAAAATGTTTTCAAAGATTTTCAAAGATTATTTTGATATATAAATTCTTTTCTTATTTTAAAGGATATTCAAATGTTTTCTAACTTCCTTTCTTTCGTATGTACCTTGTTATATTTTTTTCTTTCTTTAGGATATTCATCCAAGCGAATTATCTTGTCTTATCTTAATTCATCTTTGGCTTGTCTTTATCTTGTCCTAAATTCATTCTTGATATTTTTTCAGGATGAATCGAGGAAATGCCAGAGGTAGGGGTCGTGATATTGCCCTAGCTCCTCAACCTGTTGCTCCAGTCAGGTTTGCAAGGAATTCTCTCAACTTGGTGGTATCCCATTCACAGTTCAGAGAGTATCATAGAGGCTCAGCAGTTGTTGCGGAGTCTTGAGAGGATATTTACTGGTATTGATATTACTGATGCCAAAAGCGTCAGTTAGCAGCTTGGTAGTTGCGTGATTCTGCTCTTGATTGGTGGGAGTCCGTTACGGCTAACATCGTCAAAGCTGACATCTCTTAGAGCAGTTTAGGTATCATTTGTGTTATCCTGAATTTTGTTCCTATTTTCCTTTCCTTTTGAATCTATCTTAAGCTTGTTTCTTTGTCTCTTTTCCAGGGAGGCTTTTGTGGCAAAATGGATGCCAAAAGCTGGGAAATCTCAACTTTATCGTGAGTTTATGGATCTTAAGCAAGGTAGCATGTCTTTTGCTGAGTATGAAAGGAAGTTCAACGAACTTTCCAAGTTCGGTCCTAGCTTGATTGATACTCCTCTCAAGAAGAATGAGAAATTTATTGTTGGTGCTCATCCAGAGTATTATAGTCACCTCATTTCTCATGTTCATGGTTCTTTCACTCATTTTATGGATATGGCGATTCGCTATGGCAACCCCACATCCAAAGGTCCTGCTATTTCTGGTGCTCAGTCTTCATCGGCTAATTCCAAGAAGCATAAGCCTAACTTCCAACAACAGAAGAAGAATTGGCAGAAGCGTTCTGGTTTGGGATCTTCATCATCTGCACCTTCTCAGAGGCAACCAGTTGATCTCTCCTCCATCACTTGCTTTAGGTGTGATCAGAAGGGGCACTATGCCAATAGCTACCCTACTCTATCTACTGCTGCTATTTCTCCACCTGCTCAGTTGGTTAGGCGTGATCTTTGCCATATCTGTCTCCAGCCTCGTCATTTTAAGAAGGACTGCCCTACCCAGTAGAGGGTTACTCCTTCTGGTATATTTTCTATCACTTCTACATCATCTCCTGTTCCTCCACCTGCTCCTGCTCCTAGTGATGACCAAGGTACTCTCCAGGGTTCATTTACTTTATTCCATCATCATGTTCGTGTGTTGTTTGACACTGGTGCTTCACACAATTTTATTTCTGTTGCTTTGTGTGATAAGTTTGTTCGTCTCCTATCTCATGAGTATGCTTTTGTTCCATTATGTGTTTCAAATCCTATTGGGGGTCCTACTAAGCTTAGTCGGATTTGTCGAGAAGTGAAACTTCTCCATTCTGATCATCGCTTTAGGGTTAATTTTTATGTTTTGCTCTTCAATGCTTTTGATTTATTGCTTGGTCAGGACTGGTTAGTGCATCATGACGCATATATCTCTTGTAAAGCCCGAACTGTTCATCTTGTTGATGGTCAAGGGAATTCTTTGACAATTCAGTGCCGCTTGCCTCAGGATTTTGTTGGAAACTTTATTTATTCTCTGGATTCCTCTCCCAGTGATCTTGATTCTACTCCTGGGGTTAGATTATATCCCGATGTATTAGGTGAAGTCACTTCTTTACTTTCGAAGCAGGAAATTGATTTTCGAATTGATCTTATTCCTGATGCTCGACCTGTTGTTCTTCCTCCTAGAAGAATGGCACCCCGCGAGAAGGTTGAGTTGGGAAAGCAAATTGAAGACTTGTCTTCCAAAGGTCTAATTAGGCCTAGTTTTTTGAATGGGGAGCTACGGTGGTTTTTGTCACCAAGTCTGATGGTTCTCTTCGGATGTGTGTAGATTATAGGGAGTTGAACAAGCTCACTATGAAAAACAGATATCCAATGCCTTGTATCAATGACATATTTGATCAGCTTTATGGTGCCATAGTTTTCTCTCAGCATGATCTTGCCGCTGGTTTTCATCAGCTCAGGGTTGTCGAGGATAGCATTCCCAAGACTACTTTACGCACTGAGAATGGTTTTTATGAATGGTTACTCATGCCGTTCGGTTTGACTAATGCTCTTGCTTTCTTTGTTGATTTGATGAATCGTGTTTTTTCGTGTCGTGCTTAATAAATTTGTGCTAGTCTTTGTTGATGATATCCTTGTCTTCTCTAAGACTAAGAAAGAGCATGATTCGCATTTGAAATATGTTCTTGAGACTGTCAAAAATCATCAGTTGAAGGCTAAATTTTCTAAATTCCATTTCTGGAAGTATGAAGTCCGATATCTCGGGCATATTGTTTCTAGTAATGGAGTTTCAGTTGATCCAGTCAAGATCGCTGCGATCAATGTAAGTTTTTATTCTCTTTTCTTTATCATTTTAATAATTCTATCTTTCTCTGTTGTCCTTATTTTTTTCCTATTCTGTTTCAGGATTGGGAAACTCCAAAGACTCCATCTGATATTCGTAGTTTTCAGGGCCTTGCCGGTTACTACTAGAGATTCATTGAGAATTTTGCTCGGATCGCTGCACCTCTCACGACTTTGACTCGTAAGAATGCAAAGTTTGTCTGAAGTGATCAGTGTAAGGCTTCATTCAATGAGTTGAAGAGAAAGCTAACTTCCGCACCAGTTCTTACTGTTTCGAACGGAAGTGAGGGATTTACGGTATATACTGATGCTAGTCGTGAGGGTTTGGGTTCTGTTCTCATGCAGGATGGTAGGGTCATTGCCTATGCCAGCCGTCAGTTGAAAACCAACGAGGAAAATTATGCTTCTCATGATTTAGAGGTGCTTTCTATTGTCTTTGCTTTGAAGCTTTGGAGGCATCATCTTCATGGAACCAAGTTTGAGCTTTTCACTTATCATCAGTCTCTGAGATATATCTTTTCAAAGAAGGATTTGAATCAGAGGCAAGTTCGTTGGCTTGAGTTTCTGGCTTCTTACGACCTTGATATTAGCTATACTCCCGGTAAAGCAAATGTTGTGGCCGATGCTCTAAGTTAGAAGAAGGCTTTGTTGTATTAGCTTGTTGTTTCTTCTTCTCCTCTTCTGGATCGTATTATGGCTAAACAGGATGAGGATGAGATGCTTAGATTGATGAAGGAAAGTGTTCGTAGCAGAGTTGGTGGTAGTAGTGGTAGTAGTGGAGCTCAGATTGATGATAAGGGATTTTGAGGATTAATGGTAGGATTTATGTCCCGAATGTTGATGGTTTGAGGCAGGAGTTGCTTTAGGAGAATCAGCGATCCAGGCTTTCTATTCATTCTGGTGTGTCGAAGATATATCAGTATATGAAGAATCTTTATTGGTGGAAGGGGATGAAGAGGGATATTTTTATCTTTGTTAGTTGGTGTGCGTCTTTTCAGCAAGCCAAAGCCGATCACCAGAAGACCCCTGGTTTGCTGCAGCCCCTTGAGATTCCCAATTGGAAGTGGGAATAGGTTTCCATGGATTTCATCGATGGCTTACCGAGGACTTGAAGGGGTAATGAGAGTATCTAGGTTATTGTTGATAGACTGACCAAGTCCGCTCATTTTATTCCGGTCAAATCTACTCGTTCTGCATCTAGCTTATCTGAGATCTACAAGAGAGAGATTGCTCGTCTCCATGGTGTACCTCTCAGTATTGTTAGTGATCGTGACCCTATCTTCACCAGTCAATTCTGGAAGGCTTTTTAGGAATCTCTGGGTACTCGTTTGAATCCGAGCACTTCTTATCATCCACAGACCAACGGTCAAACGGAAAGAGTGAATCAGGTTCTCGAGGATCTTCTTCGTGCTTGTGTGCTTGATTATGGAGGATCTTGGGAAGATTATCTCTATCTTGCCAAATTTACCTACAATAATAGCTATCAGGTATAATCTTATCTTTTATTTTTCAGTATATTCTTGATCTTTTATCTATCTCATTCCATATTTGCATTCAGGGCAGTCACAAAATGTCTCTGTTTGCTTCCCTATACGGACGACCTTGTAGATCCCCATCTTGCTGGATTAAATCCGGCAATCGTTTGTATCTTGGTCCTGGTGTGATTTTGGAAGCTTCTGAGAAAGTTGAGGAGATTAAGAAGAGGTTGAGCCGCTCAGGATAGGCAGAAGAAGTATGCTGATAGGCGTAGGTGGAATTTGGAATTTTCTGTTGGTGATCAAGTGTTCCTTAAGGTTTCTCCCTTGAGGAATGTCATTCGTTTTGGTCGTAGAGGGAAGGTTTCTCCTAGGTTCATTAGTCCTTTCCGCATTGTGGAAAGAGTTGGTTCTTTGGCTTATCGTCTGGATTTGCCCGAGAAGCTTTCTGGAGTGCATGATGTACTCCATGTCTCGCATCTTCGCTGTCATCTTAACGATCCATCTCTTATTGTCCAGCCTTCTGTTCTTAATAGGTTGGATATTGGGCCAAATCTGACTGTTGAGAGGAATCCACTTCGCATTGTCGACAGAGGTACGAAGCAACTCAGAAGGAAATCTGTGAATCTGGTCAAAGTACAGTGGAGTACTGACGATCGAGATTGTACCTGTGAAATGGAGGAGAGCATTCGTGCTTCGATTCCGAAATTGCTCGTTTCAGGTACTATTTTGTTTTTCTATCTTGGTTCTCTTTATTTTTCCTTTCCATTCTTTTCGAGGACGAAAAGATTTGAGTGGGGCAGAGTGTAACAACCTTAGATTTTTGAATATAATTTAAATTTGACTTTATATTGTTTGAAATTTTTTAAAAATTTGTTTTATTTGTAAGATGTCATTTCTAAATATTTTTAAAATGATAATAGAATTTTTCCAAAATTTACTGTATTTATTTCCTATTTTTAAAGGCTATTTTCTATTTTCCTGCTATTTTCTTCATTTAAATTATATTTAATTATATTATATTTATTTATTTTTGTGGATGAATTTTTATTTTATGTTCTTATCTTTATTTATAAATATTTTTCCAAGTCCATATATTTTTTCCAAAGTTTATTCTGTTTATTTTCAAATTTTCTAGACTAGTTTTCATTTTCTGTCCTATTTTCTTATTTTAACCATATATAATTAATATTTATTTATTTATTTATATTTTTGTTATATTTTCGAATTTAAACTGAAATTATAATTATTTTCAGTTATTTAAGTTTATATAAAGAAAAATGAGAAATTTGAAAAGGTTTATGACTTTTTGTTTCTTGTGGCCTTTTATATTCCACTTTTTCACCTTTTCAACCTAACTTTTCATTCAATTGGGCATTACTACTCACATCTTCAGCTGCATACTTCTTTTATCATTCACGTAAATTCATTTTCTCATTTCTGAAACAAAAAAATTCGGCCATTGCTTTAGAGAAGAAATGGGTAAACTTTAATTTTCTTTCTATTGCTTTTCATGCTTAAATTCATGGTTTTTTGCATTTGTCTCTTCTCTCTTTAGGTTCGGCCACCTCCACCACCACCTGAGCACATCACCATCACCACCTCCTCTCTAGCCAACCCCAGCCGAGCCACCGAAGTTTGATTATCCTTCACCAAAATCCACAAAACTCCACTTGTATACCACTAGCCGAGCACATCCTCTCAATACACCACTTCATCACCCCATAGCCTCCACCATCTCCACCTCCATCACCTCCAGATCCACCTGGACCCTCTGCCACGTCATCACTAGGACCCTATAGTGAAGGTCGTGCCCATAGTGGCCTTGACCGAGCATTGGTTCCTTGAAAACCATGTGAAGCTTGATTGTTGTGTTGTTTGCCCATCACCACTTTTGCACCACCTTCAAACTATGTTACGCCGACCATATCCAACCCAAACCTGATCCAAAAACCTTGCTTTAGCCTTGTACTTCACTTATGGCTGAACATAATGTATGCTGGAAGCAAGTGCAAAGCAATTCTGCTTTGGTTTGTGTAGGTATTTCTAGCTAAATTTATCGTATTTTTGGTTTGAAAGCTTATAGTTATTATATTGTTTTTGCTTGACTTGTATTCAAGGGAATTGAACATTGGCTCTCCCACTCATCTTTATGTCATGCTATCGTGCCCGTGTGGATTCTTTTTTTGCATTTGTTGTTGTGTCTCCAGCTCAAACTTGTGAGTTATTCTCACTTGACAATGTATACATATATAACTAGTAAATTGACCACTTATGAATTTTTAAAATGCATAACCATATCACATATGCTATATTACGATTATATGATGTTCACCTATGCTTAAAAACCTATTATACATAAGTTACTGTTATATTATGTTGTTCTGTTATTTTTATCAGTTATCACACTGCAAATTCTCTTTAGATTAGAATCATTATGGGTTGAAATGATACATACATCGCTATGGGCTGAAATGATAGGCCTGAGAGATTTTCAAATTATTTCATTTACTTGGGAATGCGGGTTTGAAATGATAAAACCCGGGTTTTCTCTGTAAATTACGGGTTGAAATGACATATTACCCGTATCACTTTACCTAGGTAGAAAATTATATACAGACCCGTAGTTAAAATATGTTTTTCTAAAAAATTTAAAATATTTTAGAAATGTAAATATTATAATATGTTGATTTAAACATAATTAAAATTATTTTTACAAAGTATTACTGGTTTTCTGAAAATTTATAAGTTAAATAAATTAATGAAAAGCTATAGAATTTGAATGTAAGCTGTTTTGGAAATTTTGATTTAATTATAATTGAAATTTAAATTAAATATGAAATTATGATAAATTTACGATAATTTGGATTTACATGAATTTAAAATTATTTTGTAATATATTAATGATTTTTGAATAAAGTTAAAATGTGAAATGAATGAATAATTAAGTTGAAATTTTGAAATATAACCAACATAGGAAATTTATGAATTTGGCTTAAAAGTGAATTTGAAGTTAAGTAAATGGAAATAAAATTAAGTTATATTTGAAAATTTAGACTTAAATGTTAAGTTGAAATTTAATTTAATGAATTTAAAATTGAATGTTGGAATTTAATAAGTGAATTATCATTAAATATGGATTTTTGAATGGAAATTTAACTTTATAAAATCTGGAATTTAAAGAAAATTAAATGATGATTATAAAAGTGAAATATTATGATTTTATAAGTTAAAAATGATTGAAATAAAAATATAATTGTTAGCGAAATTATATTAAGTATTTGAAATTTAATTAACAACATTTCTGAAATGTTATAAATTCTGATGCAAATGATAATACAGCATTTGTAAATGTTGTAGTTGATAATCATGAACTAAAATGGCTAAATTTAACTGAAGGTTATTATAGCATTTTGTAAATGCTATAACTGCTGAATTTGACTAAGTTTTCTTTAAAACTAATGTAACTATATTAAGCATTTTAAAATGATGTCTTTTGTTAAATTGAACTGTTTTGAATGTAACTTTCCGTAGCGTTTTCTAAATGCTGCAAAAAGTGAATTTTCACTGTTTTGATAAAATTAAGTGAATGAATGAACTTTGAAAATTTTAAATTTTTGAAATTTAATAATTTAATAATTTAATAATTAAATGTAATAACTTCATTTTATGATTTAAACGAAGTAATTCGATTTGAAATATAAACTGTTTTGAAACGTAAATTGAAATGGTATTTTAAATTGAATAAATAATATGGTTTTGAAGTGAAATAATAAGTTTGGTATTTTGAAATGATTTGTAAGGATAATAAATTGTTAAATGATATTTGATTTTTTTTAAATTTCCATTTTTAAATTATGACTACGGGTTATAATAACGATTGGTTGTTAAAGAGACCGGGATCAGATATGGACATACTCTCTGTCGATACCAAAAACCACTTTAACAACTTTGTACGCGGTGGAGATTCCAAAATGAAGTAGGATGGCGATGACGTTCCTATGGTACTTTACGTGGACCTAACTCCCGTAAGTTAGCTTAAGGGGGCTAAAACAGGAGCGATCTCGGGCCAAAGGAGGTAGCACCTCTGGCTGGACACACTTCTTTGATATCATTCTATTATTGTTGTGATCAATTAGGTGCATCCCTTGATTTTGGAGTGTTGTTCGGGGTGGGCGTATGTGACTGCTGCATTACCACCAGCCCGTGTGCGTAATTGGTATATCTATCCTGGCATTGCCTTGTATGCCATGTTATCTACCATACCGAGTGTATACCTCGAGTTTATTTTTCTCCTGTAACCCATGGAGTATTTAGGGTAGTCTCCCGATCCGGAGATATGCTGATACTAGATGGACTACTGGAACTATTATGTGTGAAGGCTGATATGGGTAGCCCGGAACGCTATTTAAAAGTATGTTTATTTTACCGTAGACATTATTATAATAGCGCAATATTACTATATAGTAAATAGTTTGACGGATCCTTAGAGGATGGGAGGTCCCAGGCATCCTTTAAGTTACTTATTCTTATTTACAGTTCACTTGAGTTAGTTCACATTATATAAGTATATATTGTCCTGACTCGAGTGTTTTGTGTTTTGCTTTACGCTCGGGTCAGCCTGAGTATTCACAGCTTTGGATCCTCTTTCTGGAGCTGGTCTTTGCTGGAGTTTCTGCTTATCTACATTTATATCTACTTTCTGTTTCAGTTGTTCTAGTTTATCTCATTTATTAGTGAACTTCTATGTATTTGGGATTTCTATTATGTTGTTTTCAGACTATATTATGTATTTAGTTTAAGACTCTACCATAGTAGCTTCATGAACTACTATGTATTTTATATTCCGCTGCGAGTTATTCTGTTTGTACTGTGTCTGTGATTCTATGTATTTGATTTCATATGCTCCAAATTTATTTACAATCTATTATTTCACATCATTCAAGTCTTACATGTGTGGATTATTGTCGATTTGAATGGTATGAAATGGCGGGTCATGACAAGCGATTTTGAAGCGTTCCTAAAAATCGTTTTCTTCAACTTAATTTCTATATACAACACAATTTTGCACTTTGAGCGAAGAGGGAGGAGAATTAAACGATTGGATAAAACGCGTGGTATGAACACATGCGTTTATCTTCCTAGTTAATTCCTAATCTATTTGTTTGATCGTTTTGGTCTACGAGTCTAGTTTACCACTGATATGACGTGAAACTTTTGCTGCGTTGAGTACGAAATTTACTAGTGGTTAGTGAACCGTTTAGTGAGAATATGTGGTATGGGACACACGCTAACACTTTTCAGGCTCCTTTCCGAGAGTTTGTGATACATATTGCCAGTTAATGGTGTCCAGTACTACGCCTACGGACCTTCTCCACTACGTTTTGTTGCCTTCAGGTTTGTGTCTTCGGGTTTGTTGCCTTTGGTTTTGATAGTATCGTTTTTGAAGTTGGTCCTTCGTCACCGCTTGAGAGATACTTGGGTTTTTCGCCTTCGGGCTTGTGGATCCTTGTTTATACAGTACTGCACACATGCATCTTTTGTTTCATTGATATATATATTTCTCTAGAGTATCGCATTTTGGAGTCGGTCCTTTGAACCACTCGATACATATTGATTACCTTGTGGAAACTTGTGATGCCTTCATTGGAATTTGTGTTTTTCTTTTTGGCTTGATTTGGGATATTTATATCCTTTGTATATTCTGAGTTGCCGATGATATGAGGCATGCTACATTTTAGCGATTCATGAGATTTTTCATCTCCTTTGTGTTTTATGCTTATTGATACAACAATGTTCTATCACTTAGTGTAATCACATATGCTAAACAGATGCGTATCCTCCATATGTCTATGGTTAGCTTTCTTATTATTTCTTCTTGTTTAAGAACATCACTTTGCTCTTATGCCCTATTATTCTGCTATTACCTTTTACTGATTTGTTTTAGCTAGACTGACCCGTGTATTTTATACTCGGGTCTGACCGAGGTGTTTCAGGTTAGGTACATTTGGACTTAGCCTATTCTGCTTCTTCATGGACTATTCTGCTAGCTTTTTTTGTTATAGATTTTTGTGTAGTCCTTTCTGTTGGCACTCTGATGTATATTCTTTTGACTCATGTTTGGGTTCTGGTCGTCATACCACTTTGATGTATCATTTTGGATTGTACTAATGATTGTATCTGTACTTATGCATATGTATGCATTTCAGCTGTTCTGTGATGATTATTTACATCTGAGTTGTTATGTTTTGTTCTGATAGATCTGTTAGCCATTATAGTTTTGTATTAAATATTTATTGGACATGTCGATCCACTTGAGAAAAAATAAAATAGATAGCACTTACCAACGTATTCAGTGGACAGTTAAGACAAGGCTATAGATGGTCGCTCCTATCCAGCTCTATTCTCCGCATTAGTAGATGGTATTACCTCGTTATACTCTTTGTTAATATGGGTCTCAGAGTGGGGCGTCACAAAATCAGTATTCACTTTAAAATCATATTTATTTCCAAAATCTTGACTACAAAAATAGGTTAAACCATCATATCAAATATTTGCAATTAAACCCGTTAAATATAAATCATAACAATTCCAACTTAAAAAGTTTAAAAATTGAAAATAGTTTGAAATATTTATAAATTAAAAATATTATAAATATACATTTAAGAATAAGTTATAAATTAAAAACAGTTCATATATTAAAAAGAGTTTATATAATAAAATAGTTTATATCCAAATAGTTCAAATTAGGATTGTTTCCTCTAATTTCACAATCAATTCAAATCAACTTTGGTTTGAAAAATTCAAATTAAATCAACCTCAAATCAATGATTTTAGTTAAAAAGGTTAAATATTAAATTCAAATTTAATTACGCCATATAATTTATGTAAATTTCAGATCTAGGTTTGAACTACCATTTCAAATTCAATAGGCTTCAAAGTTCAAATCTTCAAACATTTAAAATAACTCAATTTGATAAATTTCATTTATATTTCAAAAGTAAACATTAATTTTATTTAAATTTGAAATATTCACTTAATCACTTATAATAACATTTAAATTAAATCTCCAATTACACATTTAAATCAAACTGAATATTCAATCTGAATTTATTTAAATTTGAAAATATTCATTTAATTACCTTTAATCCAAATCAAGTTATAAAATCGTAACTTTAAAATCTCCAAATTAATAAGTTTCCAATCAATCATTTTTTATTTAAATACAATTCTTAAACAAAAACAATTTTCAAATCAATTTCAATTTATCTTCCCAACCATAAATTATTAAAGTTATTACAAAATCTATTTTTAAAATATAGTTCTAAATAAATAAATAGAAAATATATATACAAATAAAATTTTTAAAATTAAATCTTATTTTGTATACTTTTAGAGTAATAAAGTTATAATAAAATCTTTAAAATTATATTTTCAAAACTAACTTATAAATTTAAAATTTCCAAAACATATAAATAAATAAAAAATCTAAATTTATACATATATAAAAAATAACATTTATATATAGCATTTTAAAAATTAATATTTATTAAAATCCATATATTTCCTTCCAAAACTTTGGAAATGATTTTCAAAATATAGACCAACGGTGTCCATGTATAATTTTCTATCTTATGGTCAAGTAATACGGATATTTATTATTTTAATCCATAATTTAACTATCTATGGGTATATATCATTTCAACCAACAAATCCCAAAATTCAAAATAAATGAAAATCGCTTGGGTTTACCATTTCAAGCCATAACAATTTTCTCCTAATCTACAAGATCGTTTGGGTATGTATCATTTCAACCCATAGGGATTTTTAAACTACCAGGGAACTTGTAGAGTGAGAAAAAATATGATAATAATATAACATATAAACAACATGCGTATATCAGCGATATCGTATTTAATTATGATATAAATAACAGGTTATACTGTCATATATTATAGGTGAACAGTTACTGATATGGGCATATCATATATAGTAATTAAATAATTAACATTTCAAATTTAAAGGCATAATTAAATTGTTATTTCAATGTGAATTAAATAAATTGAATATAAGAATGTTAATCGTGAGTGATTGCTCACCTTTTAAGGCTGAAGACCAAAGATGGCAAAGGTGATGACACGGACATGCATATTGATATGGACAAAAGCAACACACGATGAACTAGATTTGATAAAGGTCAATTATATAAGAGAACTTATGTATTTACACTATATATATTAAATCATATTTTGATTTTAAAAACATATTAAAATAAGTATATACTTCAAAAACCATTATTTCCTAAAACATAAATTTCTTTTTCACCCTTTTCAAAAATCAAAAATATATATACACACACATTATATTTTAAATATCAATACATAAAACCAAATATACATAACAAAAATTGAATACTCATAGATATATAAAACTAGAAATAAAATAAACTAAAGAAATAAACATAAAACTTTGTAATATTCTTCTGTATGATATCCAATCTATATACTAACATAAATAAACTAACTTACTATACAGCTTACGTAAACTCACACATATAATTAACATATATATATATATACATACATACATACATATACATATACATATACATATACATATATACATACACACAACAACTATTTATAGCTTGCATAAACTTGTGTTTTATACAAATAACACATACAACTTTTATAACTTATATATATATACCACATATAATATAGTTTGAAAAACTGTTATATATGTAACAGCAGATAGCATAGCTTATAAAACTTATATATATAACAAAATATAATGCGGTTTGCTAAACTTATATATATATATATATATATATATAACAACAGACCAATATACACGCATGTATATATACAAACTAAACTAAAAAAATGAATTGAAAGTTTGACCTTAGGAGGTGGCTAGAAGGAACAGAAGAAGGTGGATTTATTGCATGCTTGATGGAGGTCGGAGGTGATGGTGGGGTGGGGTGATTGGCATCACGTCAGTGGACGAGGCGGTGCACGGCAGTGTAATGGCTTCAGCGAGGTGTGGCTGAAGCGCGGGGAGTGTGGGCTGGTTGTTTGTGCTCGGTTGTGGCTGTAATGCAGCGCGGCAGTTGAGCTTAGGGGTTGGCAAGGGACGGATATGGTGTAAGTGAGATTGGTGAAGGGAAAATAGGGAAGGCGGTTAGGGAATGGGAAGTCGGCTGCCCTACTGTGTGTGGGGCGATGGTAGTAGGCAGATGACCAGATTGCGGATCTGGTGTGGTGAAAGGGTGATACAAATCGATGTGGGATAGGCTACATGATGGGTTTGGCGTTGTAGACAAAGGGGGCAGCGGTGATTCTGCATGGAGGAAAAGACATGAACATGGGTCGACTATCGAACGGGAGGAAGGCAAAAAGTGATATGGGTGCAGTGGCTACAAGCGGCTGTTGTGTTGCATGGGCTGTACACGTGGGAGGAAGCGGCTGAGCTATAGGGCATGTTGGAGGCTTAGATGAGGTCATGTGACGTGAGATGGAGGATGGGCGTGAGAGAGAGAGGGGGTCAGGGGATTGCAAAAATGAAAGAAAAAAGACGAGCATGTTACAGAGAAGAAGGAGGCGGAGCATGCTACAGCAATTACAAGGCTTTCATTCGTTTTTTTCTTTTATTATATTTTTCTCTATATAATGCAAAGAGATAGAATGAGGAATGAACCGATTATAAATTAACATAGGGAACATCCAAAAGCCATGAGCAGATTTCTGAAAATAATAAAGATAATGGCCATTTATTTCAGCCATTTGACAACGAATGGACATGGAATGTCAAAAGCTCCAAAATGGATACCAATACTGCTAACTGCTTTCACGAATTTCGCCCAGTACCCGACACCGAACACACAAATGAATATACTGTGGGGATTAGCACTATTAGACGAACAGAATTGTACATATATACTAAAGATATGACCATCCTATCCAAAGTCGATATTCGTTGCCAAAATGCTGCTAAAATGCCGAAAATAAGATAAATGGGGCTATAACAGCCCAATTTTGGCGAAACGAAATAAAGACATCTCACTCAGAAAACAATTTATAATTTTTGTTACATAAAAATATTCAGCTTCTGATAATATTATATTTTCATCAAATTAGCTGATATTTAAATTTAAAATTTCACAATAGAACTAACTTCTATATTTAATGACGAAAATTTTCCATTTGCTTTGTTTAAATAGACGCATACCAAATATCAAATTTTCATTGCAAAAATTAACTGTTACATTCTCATGAAAAATTCAGATATTTACGTTATTAAAACCATTAAATTTTTTGGGTTGTTACACTCTCCCCCACTCAGAATTTTTCTCCCTTGAAAAGGAACGAGGTAGGAGAATAGGAACAACGTCAAAGAAAAGATAGATTGAAATAAAAAATACAAAAATTAACTTGGAACCATATAAATTCATTAGTTTTTAATTTGATTAATAGCTAACAAATTTGGTATTAATCCATTTTATTGAAAAAATATTCATTGTATTCATATTTAGTTGATTTCAATACAAGGTATTCGCCTGATTTGCTTTCAATTTTTAAAAAAATTCTTTCAAACAATTTCTTTAAACTCATTTATTTAAGCCGTTTACCTTCAGTTAAGTTAATTCCGCTTAAGAATTCAATTTCAACTATTCTTAAGTTCATATTTATTTACTCAATTCTCTTTCATTAATCAATTTATTTCGCTTAACAAATCTTATAACATAGACTAAGTGTATATCATGCATTATAACCATTAAATTTTATTTACAAATTCCTTTAACAAAATTCTTTTTTGACATCTTATTACTTACTTTTAGAAACATTAATAAAACGCACCTAGAAAAATAATGTCAATGAAAATATATAACTGAACATTATGTAAATATATTTTTAAGTTACAATATTCTCTATTAAGCAAAATTTGGATAAAACATTTTTTTATTACTTAACTTTTCTCTTGTATAACCGTTAATCACATATTTACATAACATTCTAACTTTTTGAATATTCAAGTAAATTATATATGGTGCAGAATGCAATTGAGTATTATAAAAATAAATTTCATCCTAGTTCAATTATTTCAATTTTTAAATTTTCATTTCCATTTAATATACACTCCAATTATTCAAAAATTCCACTTTATTTTGATAATCGAAACCATTTCATGATATAAAATTTAAGAGTTAAATTTTAGGATTCACTTCAAAATATTTTGAAATAAATATATACATATATGTTTTATAAATCAAAATATACACAAGAAATTCAAATTAAATACATTATAACGACCCGTAAATTTTCATTGATTATATTGTTAATTTAATGAGATTTTTGAAATTTTATATTGAAGAAACTAAAAATTATTGAATTTTTAATAAAGGTTGTAGTAATGTGATAATGAAAATTAACTAAGAGGAAACATAACAAGGTCAATTGGAGTTAATAATTAAGGGACTTGAATGGAATTCTAATTAAATAAAATAATTTAAATGTTAAGACTTAGTTATAAGTGGAATAAGAGAAAGAAAATGTAGTTATTAAATTAATGTGTGAAATAATATAATAGATGGTAATTGGTTGGGAAGAATGAACGTACATGTATTATAAAGGGTATAATGGTGACAAATGGTTGTTACCTGTTAATTCACCAATAATAAATAAAGATAATTAAATGTAATTTAATGATAATTAATATAACAACGAAAGTCTGAACGTAAATTAAAAAAGAAACGTAAATTTATTATAAGGTAGTAATTGGTGTAGTAGAAAGCATGAGTCCAAGTAAGCAAATTTATTGAGAATATTAATTGTAATTGGATGTATATTAATGTAATAACGTTAATGCAAGTTGATAAATAACTAACTTAGCGCAATTCCAATTAATTGAAACCAATTGCAATAAATGAAGTTAAATATTACATTAGTGTGGATTTAAGGTAATATTTGGTAATAATGTATTGTTAGTGGTTTATGAATGAATTGATAATTAAAATTAAAGGTAGTGATGTTAATATAAGTTGACTATAAACAAGTTGAATGAAATCCCAATATAGGAGGTAATGAAAATGTTAATATTTGGCAAAGATTTCAATACTGGTGGAAATTATAGTTAATACACAATAAAGAAAGTAAGTTGAGTATATTTATGTAATGTAATGTAAAAACCAGCGTTAACTATGTTAGTTGAAATTTGTGGACGGGATATAAAGATTGAAATCAAATAAAACCAATTTATTGGAGTAAACATTCAATAATTGGATTAATTGCAAATGAATGAAACTAAATATTAAATTATTTCTTTAATTAAAAATTAAGTTGAAATTGAAGAATATTAATGTTATAGATCTTGAGTCCAATGTTAGTTTCATCCATTTGACATCAATGAATTGAATAATAGAATGAAAAGTAAATTTAATAGAATTATTGGAAATTTAATTTAAAATTATGAATATAATGAAATTGAAAGTTAATTCTGAAATTGATAAATTAATCAACTCTAAATTGACATTTAAATTTTTTCATTGTAAATGATTGAGAAATTAAAAATGAGGAAATTTGTCAATTAAAGAATTGAAATTGAAAATTTGGTTTAATTAGTTATTTATTAATTTATTTAATTAATGTAAAAACAGCCATTTTGGCTACTAACTCGGATTTCGATGAAACTAGTTTCATCGAATCCATAACGGTGAAGTTTTATAGGATTTTAAGTTTCGTAGCGATCGGACTTGTTGTTTGATCGTACGGACTCGAAACACCGTGAAATCAATGAAATTGAAATCAATTTGAAATAAATTGATTTTAGCACAACTTCTTCATACGATGGAATTTGAACTTGAAACCTATTCCATCGCATTTAAAATATTTTAAAACATCTATTTTGATATATGGGTTGACCCAATTTCGTTCCGGAGTCAAAACGGGCTTTTCGGGCCATTTTGTCATTCAACTCGTATGTAAATCTTATTCATCTATTCTATTCCAAATTTGTCTCTATGTACCCTGTTATAGACCATAAATCATTTCTTATTCCTCATTTCTGTACGTTCTATTAGCTCCTCTTTCTAATGGCTGCAAACCCTAATTCCCAAATACAATTCCAAATCAAATCAAAAGCCAAAAATTCAAACTCTCCAAACAATATAAAATTTTATATGGATTGAAGCTCTCGACGAGCGCATCTTAGATATGTGATTCGTTTTACGATTGGAGTCACTGATTTTCCAAAAATTGAATGTTTATTTTCAGCTGTTCTTTTGCGTCGCGATCAACTACAGCTGATCGACAAATCGTTGTTATGGTGTGGAAGAGAGCGATGAGGGGTTTACATCTAGGTGGTTTGTAGGGCGAATTGATGGGTAGATGATCGGCGAAAATTGGATTAGGTCAACATATTTGGGGCAGCGGTTGTGCGTTCTACAGCAGGGTCGTGTTATGGGGATGCTCGCGGTGGTTACGTAGGTGAGGGGGAAGTCTCTGGCGTGGTCGACACGGCGTAGGTTGGAGGTCCGGTTGGTCGTGGCATGCCCTAGGCGGTGGCGTTTCGCTCGTTTGAACGCATGAATGCCTGTTCCTGTAGCCGCGTGAGGCAAAGGGATGATGACGTTTAATATTGTTTTGCCTTGTTTATTTTAATTTAATTTAATTTTCATATGTTCTAACTCACATAACTATCGCTTACGAGGTCCGTTTCATGCGCGGTTTTCTCCGCTAGGTTCGTATTGGGATTCTGGACATTTTGGCGCTAGTTTGGAGGGATTCTTAGACTTTTCAAATTTTGAGTTTAAATTGGATTTAAATTCAATTTAAATTCGAAAGGTGAGTGTTTTAACCAACTCACAACTTCTAAATTTTCTTATTTGTGTTAAATTAATTTCTGATGTGATTAGAAATTTATTTATTGCTGTTTGGTAAATTTTTATCATCATTCCAGTTAAATTTAATTTATTGAATTAAATTGTTATTCAATTTATTATTGCATATAAACTGCCAGTTAAATTAATTTATTATTGAATATAAACTTCCAGCAATTACTTGTTATTTATTTTTATTCTATTTTGATGTTATTGTTTGAATTGGATGATAATTGTGATAAATGGTTGATGATTGATATTGAGTGAATGGAAGCTGTATTTTATGTTGTTAGAGGCTGCAAGTTGTTATGCATTTTATTTCATTCGAGATTGTGGTTTGAAATGATATATAACCGTATATTTTTTTTAAATTGTAGATTAAAATGATAAATATCCATATCACTTGACCATAGGTGTGATGACCCAGAATTTTAAGCAATATCAATTTAATAATCTGAATTAAAAATTAAATTGATTTGATAATTTTTGTGATAAGATTTGAATTAATTTAATAATCCAATTAAAATAAATATTTAATTGATAGATTTTAAAAGTTAATAAATTTTTATCTATTTATAATGTATATATAATTGTATATATTGTAAATAAATAGGCCTTGTTTTAAATTTAATAAAAAAAATCTTGTTTTCTAAATAATATTCATATTTAGTAAAATCGGGTATAATTTTGAAGTTAAACTTTTAAAAGCTATTGAATAAATAAAATATGATTTTTTAAATTGATGAGATAAAAATTTAATTTGTTTAAATTGGTTTATTTAATATTAAGTTTTTAAAGGTATATAATAAACAACTATATGATTTTAAATACATAAGGTAAATTATTTAAATGGTTTAAAATATGTTTAGCTTAAGTTTAAATTTAAATAAAAATAACAATAAGAGTTATTTTGATATAGTGTAATAAAATAAATAATTTATTAATAAAGAAACAATTTCTTTTATAAATTATTTATAGTTATCAATTTTGTTATTTTTAAAATATAATAATACATTGTCTTTAACAAATAGACTTTTAATAAAAATAATTGTTTTTCAAAATTGAATTGTATAATTATATATATTAATTTCAAAATTTAATTTTAGAATTTGATTTGGATTTGAATTTAAAGCTTTGAAAAACTTAAAGTATAAATAGTTTTATTTGTTTTGGATTCTTAAATATTTGTATAAACTTTTATTTTATAAATTGGATTTATTCATTTCAAAATTTTCTACATGTAAATAAGTATATATTAACTAATTAATTAAATACAAGCTTGCATTTACCTTATATTAAAATCTAACTAAATATTAATTAACATTTAAATATAACTAATTAACTTAAAGGAAACATGTGTTAAATTGTTAAGCAACTAATATAACATGTGTTGAGTGATTAACAACTAATATGACAAATGTTATATTTTAGGACAAGTGTCAAAATTGAATTTAGCTTTTTCTTTTATTTTTATTTTCAAATAATTTCAGCTTATATAAAATCTTCTTTCCCTCATTCTTCTTTTCATTTTCTAAAATCTAAAGCCAAACAAATCTGAAAAAACAAACCTTCTGAAACCAGTAATCACTTTCCAAATCAAAGAAAACCAAATCAGTAATTCTCTTCAACCAAAAATGCAAATCATTTTCCCATAATCATCTTTTAATGCCCTGTTCAAACATGCAAACCAGATCAATTTCCCTGTAAAACTTTTCAAATCTATTCCTTGCACATCTTCAAAACAAACAAAACCTGTAAAACCTGCATTTCCTTCTTTCAGAAATCTGGAAAGCAAGAAATCCTGCATTTCATTTTCAAGCAAACCTGCACATTTTCAAGTATGAAAGCAAAACTGTTTTAAGCCCGCATTTCTTAGAATCTGGAGTTCCAAAGCATGCATGCAATTGCAAAATCAGGGAGCAAATGCAAACAGAATTTAAAGTTTACAAAAAAATAAAATAAAGAAGCAGATCAAAATTTAAGGCTAAAGCAGTTTCAACAATCTGATTAGAAAGAAGGAAAGTTTTCAAAGGCTATGTCTTCCAATTTAATCTGTGAGTAACATTTCTTTAACAAGTTTCAGTATATAATTTAGTTGCAGCTTGATTGTCTGAAAATATGTATGTTTATGTATGTATATGGCTGTATTCTCTGGTTGAATGATGTATATAAGTTGTTTTTTTACAGAACCTACTCTGTTAAAAATTTCTAGTTCTTGATTTGTTTAAGTTCAAATCTTTTAATTTAATTTCTTTTGAACTTGAGTTTTAAAAACAAACCTGTTTGTTTCAGTTCAAAACTTTAGTTTAAAATTATACTTAAGATAAAATAATTATGAAATGACTTTGAAAATTTATAAAAATTGATCAAGTTTTGAAATAGTGTAATTCAAAACCTTGTAATATATTGTTTTAGGCCTAGGATCTGAAACATCACCCTAAAATTGATTTTTAAAAATTAAAATTATAATTTTTAGTTTTGAAATTAACATGCAGTTCTGTGTTGAACTAAAAAGTGGGATATTGGGATTTAGGGGTGATCTCTGCGATCTGGAGTGTTGGGTTTCTTCCAGTGGGTAGAGGAGTAATCAGAGAAGCTTGGGAAAATAATTGATGTTGATGCAAATCACCATGGAAGCAGCGGTGATGGTTTCTTATCTAACGCCCTAGTTTTGAATAGGCAACTTGTCTGGGTCGGTACGGCCTGTATGGATGATCGAGTTTAACTTGGCTTAAGGTGTTGAAAGTTTGGTCGTAGGCGAGGATGTGGCCGGTGGTGGAAGCTCTCTGGTGGACAGAGCGCCGTGGGGAAAGTGCTGACACGTTTTGGTGGGGGTTTGGTCTTTCTATTCCAGGTTTTGAAATTGAACTCGAATCCAAATTCGAGTAGTTTGAAAGCTAGAGGATGACCGGGGTAGAATGAGGAGTTGATCGCTAATGTGTGGAGGCCACCGGGGGTAGCTGGAGTTGGCCGGAGGCACGGTGCATGTGCACCATGCACGTTTGGTCTATGATGTATTCTGGGTGGAAGTAGAGAGGACTGTCTCGAGTTTTCCTCGAGTAGTTGCTGTGTTTTGCTCGAAGTTTTTAACCTGATGACTCGAAGCAAAGTTTGGTTGGCTCAGGTTAATGAAGCTGTTATAGTTTTTCTATAACCTGCCTGTAATTTTTAATTTAAAACAAATTTGAATGAATTCAAAAGTTGTAATGATAAGATTTAAACAAGTTTAAATCTAGTATGTAGTATAGATTCAAATGGTTTTGAATCTTAAAGGTTTTTAAATTTTTAAAGTGGGTTTTTCAGTTTTTTTTTAAAAAAGAAGAGAAACCCGACAGTTTTCTAATTTTGAATTTTTTGTTAAAATTTGAACATAATTTAAAACAATGGTTTAAATTCAAAGGCTAAGTTCAGTTCTAAATAGCTTTTGAATTTTAAATTTTAAAATGAAATTTTGATTTTAAATATAGAGTTTTAAAATCAAGGTTTAAAACAAAGTTTAATTCAAGTTTTAAATCAAATGTTTTAAATAAATAATGAATTCAAGTTTCTTGAATTCAAATCTGGGCATTTGAATAAGTTTTAAAAAATTCTGAATGTTTTCAAAACAAGTTTAAATTAAAATAGCTTGTTAAACGTAAGTTTGTTTTAAAAACAAATATTTAAACTTGATTCTTTTTGAATAAGTTCTTTATAAAAGGTTTATAAATGGAAGTTAAATGATTTGTTAACTTGAATTTGCAAGTTAATAGTAATGTGCTTAAAAACTTAATTTTTAATAAAATTAAGTAAATTAGTTTCAAGGCTTATCTTATATAAGTTTCAAACGTAAGTAATAAAGGTTATTTACATTTATTTAAAGAATTATAAATTGAATTTAAATTTGATTCATTTTGAATTTAAGATGTAATGTTCTAAATACACTTTAATAATTAATGAGGTCTTTAATAAAGAAAAGATTTACCTTAGAGATTAATGAAAGAATGAATTATTTATTTAAATTATAAATTAATAAATTAGATTAATTTATAATTAGAGATTAAATAAGAAGTAAATTAAGACAAGTAATTAAAGAATGATGAATAGTTAATGAAGGTCATTAACTAAGAATTATTTAACAATTAATTAATGTGATTAATTTTTAATAATTAATTAGATTAATTAATTTAATAATAATCAATTATGAAAATTATTTAAGTTTAATTACTTAATGGAAGTAATTATGGATTAATTACTTAATGTAATTAATGGAGTTTATTGTGATTGGTTTAAATTAACTAATTAAGTTTAATTAATTTTAAACCCTGATTTGATAATAATTACTTGATGTAATTAATGAAGTACAATTACTCGGTGAAATAATTAATGATAATTACTAGATGTAATTAGTGGAAGATGTTTTAATTGTAAACGTAGTTTGGATTAAATTACTTTATATAATTAATCAAGGGATTGATTAAAGAAATTAATTAAGGAGTAATTAATTTGACAAGTAATTAAGGGTAGTTAATTACTGAATGATGAATCAAAGGTGATTAGTAATTATGGTTTAACTGCGACTAATTACTAAATGTAATTAATTAAAATAAGATAATTAATTAAATATATTAGGGATCATTAATTAATATTATTAATGATGTAATTAATATGGATTAATTAAGATTAATTAATCAATAATAAGTGATTAAGGGTAAATTAATTAATTGTAATTAATTGAGGTTAAATGTAATTAATTTTAGTTAATTAATTGATGAATTAATTAAGGGTTAATTACTATATTTTGTTTAGAGTAATTACTTTGTGCAATTAATTAAAGTATAATTACTAGAATGTAATTAAAGTATAACTAATCAAGGGTGATTAATTAAGATGATAAATTAGAGGATAATTAATTAAGTAAATTGTAATTAATTAATGGTGATGTAAGCAAGATTTATATTGAGGTAAGTAATTAATTTAATTCACTTTAAATTAATTAGAGACGATGTAATTAATTTAATTCACTTTAAATTAATTATAGATGTTGTGATTATAGATCATTGCTTATATATGAATGGATGATATTGGTTGCCTTGAATGGTTTGAAATCTCAAATATGAGATTAGTAATGTTGAGTGATATGGATGCATTGGTTGCATTGTGATGATGATATGGATTATCTTTGATAGTGATAGATTATATGTTATATGATAATGATGATTATCCGTTGCGAATCTGTGAATTATCTATCGTTGTGTATATAGATAATGTAATTGAATTGTTTTAAACTCTAAAACAACTTAGACCTAAAAGAAACGCTTTGGATTTCGATGAGACCGGGATCAGGTTTCCATATTTGGATATCGAAAAACCACATTGATCCAAATTAACAATAGGTCGTGAATCTCAAGTGAAGAGTGAAGACTCGAGGTGTAAGGACTATTCGTCAGTATAACTCTGAGGGTGATTCCGAGATGAGTTTGACGGAGATAGTACTTTCAAATTCGAGATGAAGATTCAGAGTGCAAGGGTTATCGTCATTTACTCTGAGGGTGATTCCAAAATGAGTGTAACGAGATAATGCCTTCGGTTTCGTTCGAACCCGGAACGAACTTGTATGGATTGAATGCATTCAGAACATCGTTAGGTGGATGATAAGCATTCTAAGTAATGTTTCCTATAAAGGTAATCGTAGCCTCAAGCCTCATCAACCGGGAATGGCTAAAAGAGGGAAGGTGCAGCAAGGCTAAGTGGGTCATGCCCAAGTAGGACGGGATTTTCCTCTGTCTAGAGGTCCCTTTTTATTCGGCTTAGTGGACGGTTGGAATCACGCGCCAACTGCGGGGTTGTCTTGTTCGGAACTGTTCAATAAGGAATGGTTCCGGCCTTGTGTTGCAGGGGATTGGGAGTGATCCTTGGTACGTTGATCTAGGCCATGTACTGTGACAGGCGGTGCCCCGATAGCCCTGCCATTGTATGGAATCCAAAATCTAATAA
The DNA here is from genome assembly GCA_030765085.1 of Allium cepa. Lineage (NCBI taxonomy): Eukaryota > Viridiplantae > Streptophyta > Magnoliopsida > Asparagales > Amaryllidaceae > Allium > Allium cepa. Next base: position 1,007,316,198 of record CM060945.1, on the reverse strand, counting down.
GTGCCAACAGTTTTGATTGTATTACCCACTTTTATAGCTAGTAGCTGGAATTTAATAAATGTAACAATTTCGGTTATTTCATATTTACTTGAAAACCCTAGACCTATTATAATATCACCGGATTTCCTATCAAATGTTTTGGTTAGCGTAAGGTAAAAACTTTTCCATGTTTATGTGTGGGAAGTCTTACGTGATACCTTTTCTTTTCAAAAGATTTTCAAAGTTAAGAAACTTTAACCTGTTACTCACACCAGACCCATGTCTGACTCGGAGTTTATCTTCTGTTTTCTTAAACTCTTGGGTACTCAAATTTTTACGAGTAGCCAAGGGATTCAGGTTAGCTTTGACGAATTGTGCAAGAGCAATGGAGTAGGAGGCTTCTGCGTTTGATATATGGCATTCCGCTGTGTTTGGTATCTTTGTGTTGTCTCTGAGTTGTATTGAGTTGTAATATCTAGACAGGTGTTTATAACTGTCTAGTATGTATTGTATAAGCTGTGTATTTATGATAATTGTTGTATACTATGTAATAATTATGTTATTAATATAATTTATTCGTTCCGCTGCTTAGATTCGGATGTGTTGTTTCTTCTTTCTTCTCTTGTCTTCCTCTCTTCTATCCCTTTCTTTCATATTAATGATGCGTCATTCTGTGGAGATGAACGACGGGTCATTACAGTGGTATCAGAGCGAGGTTGAGAGAATACCTAGGATCTGGAGTGATTTCTTTCTTGAGAGAGCGTATTTGTAATTTTAAATATATTTATATATATTTATATATTTCTGCCTATCTGTTGGGTTACCTGTTCGGGTTTTTCCAATATAGGTTACAAAGGTAGATGTGGTAGTGGTGTGTGTAACACGACAACTACCATTTGTTGGAGTTTATGTTGAGGTTGAAAGTGTGTCTGTCGAGACTGTAGACCTAATACCATCTCGAGTAAGCTTTGTTGTGATGAAGTATTTCATAGATCTCTGAAGGAAACCTGTGAAGGTTCGGAGTCCATCTTTGATGTTGGATGAGTCGAATATTGGATCTGTCGGTTGGGCAGAAGCAAGTGATGGTATCTTGATACCTCAGGAAGTTGTAACTGCGTGATGAGATGCAGTGATCATGGATGTTTCCAAAGATGTTTCTTTGGAACAAGTTTTGGGAAGTGTGTCTGCTTCGGTGTTGTGACTGGATTCAGCAGGATGTTGTGGTTAGCTTTGAAGTCCGAGTTTCTCGAAGAGCTTTGGATTGGGAAGTTTTTGGCATCGGTGTCAGTAGTGCAGCTCGTAGTGTTCTATGTTGGCAGGAAGTTTTCTGGCTGAGTAGTATTTTCTGAAGGTGGAGTTCTGAAGCAGTTTGGAAGTGTTTCTGTTTTATCTTTTTCGGATAAGGAGAAGTTTGTTTTGTATTCTGTTATTGAGGAGTAGAGATTTGTGTTCTTGGTTTTGGATTGATCTTGAGAAGATCATGATGTTGGGTTGTTTTGATCCAGTCTGTTTCTAGAGGCATCAGCTAGGGTTGAGTTGATCACGAAGGATGATGGTGGTCCAGAATCGTCCGAAGAGTTTTTATGCAAAAGAAATGGAGGAATTTGGATTCCGGGGTCGGATATTTGGTTTTGGTTAAGTTTTTCTCTGGTCCAAGGAGCTATAAGTTTTGGGAAGTCTGGGAAGCTAGTTCCGAAGTGTTTTGGGTTTCTTCTGTGTTCTGGTAAGATAAGTGTTTGGTTTTCAAAGAGTTGAATTGCTAGCTTGGATAAATGGGATTTGATGAGTTTCACGTATCTCTGAGGGAGTACGTGTATGATCTATCTCTGGTTTTGGAACCAGCAGTTCAGGAAGTTTGGTTGTTAAGTCAGACTCGTGTGTAGTCTGATATGCTGTCTAGTTCTGTAGATCTAGATGCGTAGGAGCTCTGTAGCTTAGTAGTATTGATTGTTTAAATTCTGTAGGGCGAGTATCCCTATATATATATATATATATATATATATATATATAGAGAGAGAGAGAGAGAGAGAGAGAGAGACACACACACTTGGGAGACTCAAGGAAACTCTATCCAGACTTTTGTTTGGATAGTTAGATTGTTTGATTGGATGAATTGATTGCTATAGTTGTTAGAAAATCATTGGTATATGCTTGTGTTTTAAAATTAAATCTTTAAATAGATTATTAAATTACCTTTGTTTTAAATTTCATGGACGAAATTCTTTTAAAGGGGAAGGAATGTGATGACCCGGAATTTTAGGCAATATCAATTTAATAATCTGAATTAAAAATTAAATTGATTTGATAATCTTTGTGATAAGATTTGAATTAATTTAATAATCCAATTAAATTAAATATTTAATTGATAGATTTTAAAAGCTAAATAAATTGTTATCTATTTATAATGTATATATATTTGTATATATTGTAAATAAATAGGCCTTGTTTTAAAAATAATAAATAAATCTTGTTTTCTAAATAATATATATATATATATATATATATTTGGTAAAATTGGATACAATTTTAAATTTAAACTTTTAAAAGCTATTGAATAAATAAAATATGGTTTTTTAAATTGATAAGGTAAAAAATTTAATTTGTTTAAATTGGTTTATTTGATATTAAGTTTTTAAAGGTATATAATAAACAACTATATGATTTTAAATACATAAGGTAAATTTTTTAAATGGTTTAAAATATGTTTAACTTAAGTTTAAATTTAAATAAAAATAACAGTAAGGGTTATTTTGATATAGTGTGATAAAATAAATAACTTATTAATAAAGAAACAATTTCGTTTATAAATTATTTATAGTTATAAATTTTGTTATTTATAAAATATAATAATACATTCTCTTTAACAAATAGATTTTTAATAAAAATAATTGTTTTTCAAAGTTGAATTGTGTAGTTATATATGTAAATATATAACTTAATTTCAGATTTTAATTTTAGAATTTGATTTGGATTTGAATTTAAAGCTTTGAAAAACTTAAAGTATAAATATTTTTATTTGTTTTGAATTCTTAAATATTTGTATAAACTTTTATTTTATAAATTGGATTTATTCTTTTAAAAAATTTCTACATGTAAATAAGTATATATTAACTAATTAACTAAGTACAAGCTTACATTTCTCTTATATTAGCATCTAACTAAATATTAATTAACATTTAAATATAACTAATTAACCTAAAGGAAACATGTGTTAAATTGTTAAACAACTAAAATAACATGTGTTAAGTGATTAACAACTAATATGACAAATGCTATATTTTAAGACAAGTGTCAAAATTGAATTTAGCCTTTTCTTTTTTTTTATTTTCAAATAATTTCAGCTTATATAAAATCTTCATTCCCTCATTTTTCTTTTCTTTTTCTAAAATCTAAAGCCAAATAAATCTGAAAAAACAAACCTTCTGAAATCAGTAATCACTTTCCAAATAAAAAAAACCAAATCAGTAATTCTCTTCCATCAAAAATGCAAATCATTTTCCTTGTAATCATTTTCAAATGCCTTGTTCAAACATGCAAACCAGATCAATTTCCCTGTAAAACCTTTTCAAATCTATTGCCTGCACAACTTCAAAACAAACAAAACCTGTAAAACCTGCATTTCCTTCTTTCAAAAATCTGGAAAGCAAGAAATCCTGCATTTCATTTTCAAGCAAACCTGCACATTTTCAAGTATGAAAGCAAAAGTGTTTTAAGCCTGCATTTCTTAGAAAGTGGAGTTTCAAAGCATGCATGCAATTGTAAAATCAGGGAGCAAATGCAAACAGAATTTAAAGTTTACAAAATAAAATAAAATAAAGAAGCAGATCAAAATTTAAGCCTAAAGCAGTATCAACAATCTGACTAGAAAGAAGGAAAGTTTTCAAAGGCTCTGTCTTCCAATTTAATCTGTGAGTAACATTTCTTTAACAAGTTTAAGTATATAATTTAGTTGCATGCTTGATTGTCTGAAAATATGTATGTTTATGTATGTATATGGCTGTATTCTCTGGTTGAATGATGTATATAAGTTGTTTTTTTTACAGAACCTACTCTATTAAAAATTTCCACCTCTTGATTTGTTTAAGTTCAAATCTTTAATTTAATTTCTTTTAAACTTGAGTTTTAAAAACAAACCTGTTTGTTTCAGTTCAAAACTTTAGTTTAAAATTATACTTAAGATAAAATAATTATGAAATGACTTTGAAAATTTATAAAAATTGATCAAATTTTGAAATAGTGTAATTCAAAACCTTGTAATATATTGTTTCAGGCCTAGGATCTGAAACATCACCCTAAAACTTGATTTTAAAAAATTAAAATTATAATTTTTAGTTTAGAAATTAACATGCAGTTCTGTGTTGAACTAAAAAGGGGGATATAGTGATTTAGAGGTGATCTCTGCGATCTGGAGTGTTGGGTTTCATCCAGTGGGTAGAGGAGTAATCAGTGAAGCTTGGGAAAATAATTGATGTTGATGCAAATCACCATGGAAGCAGCGATGATGGCTTATTATCGATAGTCCTAGTTTTGACTAGGCAACTTGTTTGGGTCGGTACGGCCTGTAGGGATGATCGGGTTCAACTTGGCTTTAGGTGTTGAAAGTTTGATTGTAGGCGAGGCTGTGGCCGGTGGTGAAAGCTCTTTGGTGAACGGAGCGCCGTGGGGGAAGTGCTGACACGTTTTGGTGGGGGTTTTGTCTTTCTGTTCCAGGTTTTGAAATTGAACTCGAACCCAAATTCGAGTAGTGTGAAAGCTAGAGGATGACCGGGGTAGAATGAGGAGTTGGTCGCCGATGTGTGGAGGCCACCGGAGGTGGCTGGAGTTGGCTGGAGGCACGGTGCATGTGCACCGTGCATTTTTGGTCTATATTGTATTCTAGGTGGAAATAGAGAGGATTGTCTCGAGTTTTGCTCGAGTAGTTGCTATGTTTTGCTCGAAGTTTTTAACCTGATGACTCGAAGCAAAGTTTGGTTGGCTCGAGTTAATGAAGCTGTTACAGTTTTTCTATAACCTGCCTGTAATTTTTAATTTAAAACAAATTTGAATGAATTCAAAAGTTGTAATAATAAGATTTAAAGGAAGTTTAAATCTAGTATGTAGTATATATTCAAATGGTTTTGAATCCTAAGGGTTTTAAATTTTTAAAGTGTGTTTTTCGTTTTTTTTTAAAAAAAAGAAGAGAAACATGACAGTTTCCTAATTTTGAATTTTATGTTAAAATCTGAACATAATTTAAAACAGTTGTTTAAATTCAAAGACTAAGTTCAGTTCCTAATAGCTTTTGAATTCTAAAGTTTAAAATGAAATTTGGATTTTAAATAAAGAGTTTTAAAATCAAGGTTTAAAGCAAAGTTTAATTCAAGTATTAAATCAAATGTTTTAAATAAATAATGAATTCAAGTTTCTTGAATTCAAAACTGGGTATTTGAATAAGTTTTAAAAAATTCTGAATGTTTTCAAAACAAGTTTAAATTAATATAGCTTGTTAAACGTAAGTTTGTTTTAAAAACAAATATTTAAACTTGATTCTTTTTGAATAAGTTCTTTATAAAAGGTTTATAAATGGAAGTTAAATGATTTGTTAACTTGAATTTGCAAGTTAATAGAAATGTACTTAAAAATTTAATTTTTAATAAAATTAAGTAAATTAGTTTCAAGGCTTATCTTATATAAGTTTCAAACGTAAGTAATAAAGGTTATTTACATTTATTTAAAGAATTATAAATTGAATTTAAATTTGATTCATTTTGAATTTAAGATGTAATGTTCTAAATGTAATTTAATAATTAATAAGGTCTTTAATAAAGAAAAGATTTATCTTAGAGATTAATGAAAGAATGAATTATTTATTTAAATTATAAATTAATAAATTAGATTAATTTATAATTAGAGATTAAATAAGAAGTAAATTAAGACAAGTAATTAAAGAATGATTAATAGTTAATGAAGGTCATTAACTAAGAATTATTTAACAATTAATTAATATGATTAGTTTTTAATAATTAATTAGATTAATTAATTTAATAATAATAAATTGTGAAAATTATTTAAGTTTAATTACTTAATGGAAGTAATTAAGGATTAATTACTTAATGTAATTAATGGAGTTTATTGTGATTGGTTTAAATTAATGAATTAAGTTTAATTAATTTTAAACCCTAGATTTGATAATAATTACTTGACGTAATTAATGAAGTATAATTACTCGGTGAAATAATTAATGATAATTACTAGATGTAATTAGTGGAAGATGTTTTTATTGTGAAAGTAGTTTGGATTAAATTACTTTGTATAATTAATCAAGGGATTAATTAAAGAAATTAATTAAGGAGTAATTAATTTGATAAGTAATTAAGGGTAGTTAATTACTGAATGTGATTAATCAAAGGTGATTAACAATTATTGTTTAATTAAGATTAATTACTAAACGTAATTAATTTAAATAAGATAATTAATTAAATATAATTAAGGATCATTCATTAATATAATCAATGATGTAATTAATATTGATTAATTAAGATTAATTAATCAATAATAAGCGATTAAAGGTAAATTAATTAATTATAATTAATTAAGGTTTAATGTAATTAATTATAGTTAATTAATTAATGAAGTAATTAAGGGTTAATTACTATATTTGGTTTAAAGTAATTAACTTGTGCAATTAATTAAAGGATAATTACTAAAATGTAATTAAAGTATAATTAATCAGGGGTGATTAATTAAGATGATAAATTAGAGGATAATTAATTAATTAAATTGTAATTAATTAATGGTGATGTAAGAAAGATTTATATTGAGGTAAGTAATTAATTTAATTCACTTTAAAGTAATTAGAGACGATGTAATTAATTTATTTCATTTTAAGTTAATTATAGATGTTGTGATTATAGATCATTGCTTATATATGAATGGATGATATTGGTTGCCTTGAATGGTTTGAAATCTCAACTATGAGATTAGTAATGTTGAGTGATATGGATGCATTGGTTGCATTGTGATGATGATATGGATTATCTTTGATAGTGATAGATTATATGTTATATGATAATGATGATTATCCGTTGCGAATCTGTGAATTATCTATCGTTGTGTATATAGATAATGCAATTGAATTGTTTTAAACTCTAAAACAACTTGGACCTAAAAGAAACGCTTTGGATTTCGATGAGACCGGGATCAGGTTTCCATATTTGGATATCGGAAAACCACACTGATCCAAATTAACAATAGGTCGTGAATCTCAAGTGAAGAGTGAAGACTCGAGGTGTAAGGACTATTCGTCAGTATAACTCTGAGGGTGATTCCGAGATGAGTTTGACGGAGATAGTACTTTCAGATTCGAGATGAAGATTCAGAGTGCAAGGGTTATCGTCGTTTACTCTGAGGGTGATTCCAAAATGAGTGTAACGAGATAATGCCTTCGGTTTCGTTCGAACCCGGAACGAACTTGTATGGATTGAATGCTTTCAGAACATCGTAAGGTGCACGATGAGCATTCTAAGTAATGTGTCCTATAAAGGTAATCATAGCCTCAAGCCTCATCAACCGGGAATGGCTAAAACAGGGGAGGTGCAGCAAGGATAAGTGGATCATGCCCAAGTAGGACGAGATTTTCACCTGTCTAGATGTCCCTTTTTATTCGGCTTAGTGGGCGGTTGGAATCGCGCGCCAACTGTGGGGTTGTCTTGTTCGGAACTGTTCAGTAAGGAATGGTTCCGGTCTTGTGTTGCAGGGGATTGGGAGTGATCCTCGGTACATTGATCTAGGCCACGTACTGTAACGTGCGGTACCCCGGTAGCCCTGCCATTGTGTGGAATCCAAAATCCAATAAGTGCCAACGGTTTTGATTGTATTACCCACTTTTGTGGCTAGTAGCTGGAATTTAATTAATGTAACAATTTTGGCTATTTCATATTTACTTGAAAACCCTAGACCTATTATAATATCACTGGATTTCGTATCAAATGTTTTGGTTAGCGTAAGGTAAAAACCTTTCCTTGTTTATGTGTGGGAAGTCTTACATGATACCCTTTCTTTGCAAAAGATTTTCAAAATTACGCAACTTTAACCTGTTACTCACACCAGACCCATGTCTGACCCGGAATTTATCTTCTTCTTTCTTAAACTCTTGGGTACTCAAATTTTTACGAGTACCCAAGGGATTCAGGTTAGCTTTAACGAATTGTGGAGAAGCAATGGAGCATGAGGCTTCTGCGTTTGATATATAGTATTCCCCTTCGTTTGGTATCTCTTTGTTGTCCCTGAGTTGTATTGAGTTGTAATATCTAGACAGGTGTTTATAACTGTCTACTATGTGTTGTATAAGCTGTGTATCTTTGATAATTGTTGTATAATATGTAATACTTATGTTATTAATATAATTTATTCATTCCGCTATTTAGATTCTGATGCGTTGTTTCTTTTTTCTTCTCTTTTCTTTCTCTTTTCTATCCCTTTCTTTCTTATTAATGATGTGTCGTTCTGTGGAGATGAATGGCGGATCGTCACAATAGGATAGAAATTTAATACAGACACCGTGGTCTATATATAAAATATTTTTAAATGATTTTCTATGGTTTTGTAAAGAAATATATGGGTTATATAAATATTGATTTTAGATGTTATGTAAATGTTATTTTATAATTGATTTAAGCTATGTATAATTTTGCTTTGAAATATTACAAAATAAGTTGAATAACAATTTTTGATTGGTTTTATATAATATGTTTAAGTAGCTGTTTGTATTATATTGTATATATATAGTTATAATGGCTTAAATAAAACTAGATGGAAGAATGACTCTGGTACAATGTTGCTTCTAGTCCTCAAAAAATTCATACGAGTTATTTGGAGGGAAAGAAATGAGAGAGTATTCAATAGCAAGAGCAAAACTGAAATTGAATTGTGGAATCAGCTGATTGGCTCCATCAAAGATGGTGTTAGAAACTGCACGTTTCAGTTTACCACCGATGTTAATAGCTTTTGGATCTGACTGTGGGCTTGTTGTGACAGTTTGCCTTGGCTATTTTTTCTTTTTGGTTTCTTTTTTTAGTTGTTCTTTTTCTGTTGCTCCATAGAATTGTTATGGTGCAATTTTCCTTATTGTTTACGCAATAAACTGGTTAGGGCCAGCCAAACCCGCTTAGCTTTGCTAAAAATAAAACTGAGGTTGGAAGATAAATAGGAATTGATGTGAACTAAATTATTTAAGGATTATACTCGAATAAAGTTGATTTGATATTTTAAATAAAATTGAGATTTTAATGGGTATGATTTTATAACTTGATTTTGGTTTATAGCGATTTAAATGAATATCAAGTTGATTTGAATGGATAAATCAAGTTAAATAAGTTGAAATAACATCCAATTAGTTGAAGTTTTAAAAGTTTTTCTTAAATTATATTGGATTTATTTAGTTAACATTTCAAATCTAAATAATAGTAATTAAATTTGATATATATATACATATATATATATATATATATATATATGGAATTATCAAAGAATTAGTTTTGAAATATATGGAAATTGAAATGGTTTATTGGGTGTTTACATCTGTATTTGGAATTGATTTGTGAAATTTAAGAAGCTATTTTATTTTATATAAAGTAATTTAATATTTGAACCATTAAAGTATTGGAAGTTATGTTTCAAAGTTATAAATTTCAAAGTATTACGTTTTGGATGTGTTATAATTTAAGTCTTTGGTTTCGAACTTTTATAACTTTGAATACTATGATTTTAAAAAGGATATCATATTGATTTAGTTTTAAAACGAAAATGATATCATATTTAAATGGCTTTGAAATAAATATTATATCCTGGTTTGAAGTATGAATTATTTTGTAATGGCCACGGTGTTAAAATAACGTTTGGTTATTATAAAGACCGTGATCGGAAGTTGTCATACTCTCTGCCGACTCCGAAAACCACTTGAACAACCGTGTACACGGTGGATATTCCAGAATGATGTAGGATGGCAGCGGCATTTCCTTTGAGGTGAATACGTGGATCCGACTCCCATGAGTTGGAATAAGGTGGCTAAAACAGAAGCAATCGACGGGCTAATGAGGTCATTCCTCTGATCGGACACACTCCTTCGATATTATATTTTGACTTTGAGATTTATTTAGTGTCCACTTTCGGTTCTTTTGATTTGGGGGTGTCGCTCGAGGGGGTGGTAGTAGCTGCTACGCGTTACCACCGGCCCAGAAGTGTAATATTTATATCTAACCTGTCATTGCCTAGTTGTGCCGTGTCACTACCCTATCGCGCCTTGTACGAGTTTGGTTTTCTCCCATAGCACGTGTGGTATCCTTTGGTAGCTTACCGATCAGGAGGGACCATGATATTGGATGGACTACTGGGACTATTACGTGGCTATATGTGTAACCCCTTAATGCTATTAAAAAGTAAGTTTATTTTGCTATTAGACATTATTATAATAGACAAATATTACTACATAGAAAATAGTTTAACGGATCCTTAGTAGATGTGGATCTGGAGCATCTCCTGAGATGTGAATTCGCATCATCTCTTAAGTTACTGCACTCACATTAGACACTAGATAAGAGATGTCAAACCCCGTAAACATCTCTGACGCTGTTCCACTCATATTATTTACCGTTAATTTAACTAACATAAGATCTTTTAGTTTTGACTCGAATGTTTTGTCTTTTCAATTCGCTCGGGTCAGCCTGAGCATTTCAGGTTTGAAGACTTTATTTCTGGAGGACGAAGACAAAGATTATATTACTATTATTTATTATAGTATTCCACTACATTCATACTATTCCGCTGCAGTATTTATTGTTTTTCTGGTATGTGTAACACTGATATGTATTGTATAAGTAAAATCGAATAATTTGTAAAACAGCTTTATGAACTATATATACGATTATTATATTTTATCGTTCCGTTGCAAGATTCTATTTTATTGTTTCTTTCTCTGCTTTTTCTTATTTACCACATAACAATCCGCCCTTTTGTATGGTTTAAGTCAGACATGTGTGGTTTATCGTCGATTTAAAGCGTACGAAAAGGCAAGACGTTACATCTGGTACCAGAGCTTTGGTTTAGTGAAAACCCTAGCTTTGTGGGGTCTGACTCTTTGCTAATAGGGTAGTAATACCCTATGATGAGTCGTTGAGTGTATATATATGAAAGAGCATATTTGTCAGTGTTATAAAAGCTTTTATATTGTTTTAGTTTGTTCCGTTTTGTATTCATAAATTCTGGTTTGTGCATAGGGCGCTATGACATCAATGGGGATTTCTAAACAATTAATAGGACAGACCGACACAATATTAGTTTTGAATATAGGTGAATGAAATAATTTTGCCTATTATATTTTCTATATATAAAATAATTTTTTTATAAAGGTAATATTTTGTTGTAATATATTGGTTGTTAGGTAGTGTAATCTATAAATATTAGTAATGTAGGATTTGAAAATAAAATAAATGAAATCGAAAATTTAGGACCTAAGTTTCGGGATTTTTGAAAACCTCTTACAAATGATTTTGGAATATAATAATAATATTATTAGAAGTATTTTATGATATAAATATTTCAATATTATTTGAAAGAAATGTTTAGAAAGATTTGGAAAGAAATAAGTCCTGTACTCCCCTCTCCGTCGCTGGAAAATAATTTCGGTGATGAGTGCACGCATCATCGATATTCATTTTCGGGTTTCGAAGTGGGAAGGCTATTGTGGTATTTTTACTGCAGACTTATTTTTATAAACAAATATAAATTTTAAGTTTTTTTAAATATAATTAGATATATATGTTTCCAGTATATACATTTGTCTATTATTTTAAAATGATTTTTTAACAAAAACCCGGTATTTAATTCTTAAGTTTTCGATAATTAATTGTTTAATTATTGTAGTGAAACGGAATGAAACTAATAAATAATTGAAACCTCTAAAGGAAATAAGATATTTAATCCTAAGTTATAAAAAAATAAAAAAAAGGAAGTTGAAATATGTAACCTAAAACCAAAGATATGATTATTGAACGTTTAATTTAATGGAAATGAGAAAATTTTGTATAGTTTTCTATTGTATTCTTATAAGCATATATATAACTTACCAAATAATAAAAGTTACAATGTTTAATAAGAAAATGCAATACGATATTATATAAGCAAAAACTTGAAGTTATGAAAGTATTTAATAAAATTCTTTAAATAAAATTTGATGTTGTAGTTGTTAGAAACTTAAGTATGATTGAAAACGTTACTATAAGTAAATATATTATAAGGTAAGTATTATACAAAAATGATCATAAACTTAAGCCAATGAATTGAAGTGCTAAGAAATATAATGAACAAAATACTATGGATAAATGAATAAAAATAAATGAAATTAAGTCATAAATGAAATTGAATGTAATATAGTAAAAAGGAAAATTTCATGATATGAATAAATGAAAATGAGATTTTGCGAGAAATGAATAAAAGTAAATGAAATAGTAAGAAATAAAATGTAAATTAAAAAGACAAATTATCATATGAATGAAATTTAAAAATAAATTACTTGATTTATTGTTTGGAATTTGTTGTTTGTTTGGTTTATGGTTGTTTGGGTAAGGATACTTTAATATTGTTTGGATGTATGAATAATCTATTTAGCTTCATCTAAGACTGTTGAGTAAATGGTGCACTAAGTACTTTATTTTCCATTTTAAGCAATTTAAATTTTGAACCCAAACAACTCTTTGTTTTGTTGATATGAATGAACGATTGATTTGTGTTGATTTTATGTGATTGTTATTTGCTTTGTTGCTATTGATGGTTGTTTGTATTGAATTCTTTATTAGTGGGTGAAACAACTTAAATATTTCATTTTTATATAATTAGTATTAATTCTTTTTGGATTATATAAGTGAAATACATGGTATAGAAGCAGTTGCTACTGCTTTTGGTTTCATAACTTAAGCGTTGTTCGCCCGACAAATAGGTACGTTTTCGGATTTCGGTTTGATAGCGCTATTATATTGATTTCCCATGTTGGGATATATTATTTTGCAAATTATGTGTTGTATATTGTTATATTTAATGTTATATTTTCTCCCGAGCCTCTCTGTACAAAGGAGACTATGCCAATATTTTCCGTAAATTTTGGACTTAGAAAATTTTGAAAAGGTTTGCCAAACTTTATTCATATGAGTAAAAAAAGATTTAATAGTTAAAATCAGTACATTTTATTTAAATTAACTAATTTGTAAATTTATTTGTTTATAAATTTAATATTTTAAGTAAGATATATTGATTTCTTAATTCTTCTTTTCCCTTCTCTTCCTTTTCGGGGACGAAAAGTTTTGAGTGGGGGAGAGTGTAACGACCCGTAAATTTTCATTAATTATAATTGTTAATTAATGAGATTTTTGAAATTTAATATTAAAGAAACAAAAAATTAGTGAATTATTAATAAAGGTTGTAGTAATGTAATAATGAAAATTAACTAAGAGAAAACGTAACAAGGTTAATTTAAGTTAATAATTATGGAACTTGAATGGAATTCTAATTAAATAAAATAATTTAAATGTTATGACTTGGTTATAAGTGGATATGAGAAAGCAAATGTAATTATTGAATTAATGTGTGAAATAATATAATAGATGGTAATTGGTTGGGAAGAATGAACATACAAGTATTATAAAGGGTATAATGGTGGCAAATGGTTGTTACCTGTTAATTCAACAATTGCAAATAAAGATAATTAAGTGTACTTTAATTTTAATTAATATAATAATAGAAAGTGTGAATGTAAATAAAAATAGAAACGTAAATTATTATAAGGTAGTAATTGGTGTAATAGAAAGCATGAGACCAAGTAAGTAAATTTATTGAGAATATTAATTGTAATTGGATGTAGATTAATGTAATAACATTAATGCAAGTTGATAAATAACTAATTTTGCGCAATTCCAATTAATTGAAACCAATTGCAATAAATGAAGTTAAATACTACATTAGTGTGGATTCAAGGTAATATTTGGTAATAATGTATTGTTAGTGGTTTATGAATGAATTGGTAATTAAAATTAAAGGTAGTGATGTTAATATAAGTTGACTACAAACAAGTTGAATGAAATCCCAATAAAGGAGTTAATGCAAATGTTATATCTGACAAAGATTTCAATATTGATGGAAATTACAGTTAATACATGTAACGATCTCGAATTTTGAATCAAATTTAAATTAATAATTAATGTAAATTTTGGAATAAATTTTGAAGTTATTTAAAATTTACCATAAAAATTTGAATTTGAAGATTGTATTTGTATTTAATAAATAAATGACTTACAAAATGTTGATATATAAAAACTTTAAAACAAAATATGCAAAGTAAAACAAGAAAGCATCTATTTAAAAAAAAACAACACTTACATATAAAATAAAGTGAACAGCATAAGCTGTAAACAAGCATGAACACGACATGCTATAAATACAAAGCAACATGCTTTCATTAAATGCTTACTCTTCAGCCACCCTTGAAGGAAGGTGGAAAGCATGGGTTGTACAAGCCTGTATAAAAATAATTATACAATATAATGATACTCTGTACTTTACTTGAGCCTGCATGTCCTCTCTATATACATGAGATTTGTCTTAGTTTATACGTTCAACAATCATAACAAAGATCAGAAAACAAAGAGAAAAGCAAACTACATCAATTCAAACAACAAGATCAACAACAAATAGGATTTAAAAGGGAATCATCTGCATTTTTCAAACAATAAGTGTTATCTGTTCTTCTCCACTTCACATTCCAAGTGAGTAACTTTGCATTTTAAAACATAAATGTTAAGTATCAGTTGCATGTGGATAACTAGAAGTAAGTATGCTTTAAATGCTTAGTTTGTGATGATTCCTCTGTGTGTATATGTAAATACATAAGGGCTGCTATGAATCTGTTTTGCCTGTGTTTGTCTTAAACTAAGATTTTGATAAGAAGTCTTTACCATTTGATTTGATCTCAGTTAGGATTTGAGTTATAAAAAAAAGTTGATTGTTTGATTATGAACTTAATTTTAAAAATCAATTTAAATTAAAATAACTTGCACATATCTCTGTAAACCAAAACAACTGTGCAAGTGTACATTTATAAGTGAAAATTCAAACTTAGTAATTCATTTATTCAGTGATATAGATCAAATCAGTAAACTAAAATATGATTTTTAACGCCAAAAACCGGATTTTTAGAATCAAAATGAAGGTGTGGTTTGGGTTTGAATGGAAATGGGAATATTTTGGGTTTCTGGTGATCAAGTAGATCGGACATATCGGGGTTGTTTGAGGAGATAGAGGAGGCTACAGGAATGCCTGGAAAAATAGTTGGAGGTGGCGAAAATAACGGCGATGACGGCGGTGTGGGATTTTATTTTGTAAACCTAGTTTTAACCACATAAGAAACTTATGCACCGCTGTCTCGTGAAAGCACCGAGTGTCTCGGGGTTCCGTGGATGGTAGGGGGTCGAGTTGACGTGTCGATGGCCGGAGTTGTAGGCTGGCCAGTGGTCGGGGGTCGGAGAACCAAGCGTTGACAGGTTCGAAGGGGTATTTGCATGTGCATTTCCAGGTTCTGTTCCTGGTACCTGTATCGAGCTTGAATGCTCGATTTTGGTTAGATAATTTGATCATCGATCTGATGATCGAAATGGGTCTGAGGAAAGATAGCCGATGTGGGAGGATGGTCAACGTTGGCCGAAGGTGGCTCGGGTGGAGGTGCAAGTGCACATGTGCACTTGTATATCAGGGAATGCAAGTTGTTTTGGGAAGAAGTCGTGTGTTGTAGGGGAGTTTCTCGTGGAAGTGTCGTATAGGACTCGAAGTAAACTACAGGGAAAACTCGGGTCGAATTCTTGTTCCAGTTTTAACCTGGAAACATGTTTTGTTTTCAAAAAGTTTAAGTCCTGAATTCATTTTCTTTAAAGCAAGTTTAAACTAAGATTAAATTGTGAGTTAGATTTTAAACGAAGTTCAAATCTAGTATGAAGTATAATTTCAAAATAACTTTGAATCTTAAAGTTTTAAAATGGAATTTGGATTTTAAATTAAATGTTTCAAATCAAGGTTTTAAAACAAATATTTAACTTGATTTGGATAAAATTCTTTTATAAAGGTTTTCTTAATTCTAAATGGGAAGTTAAAGGATTTGTTTTTAACTTGAATTTTCAAGTTAAAAATATTAAATGTATTTTGGAAGCTTAATTTCTAAATAAAAGACTAAGTAGTTTAGTTTAAAAGTTTCTCTTATATAGGTAATAAATGTTATTTACATTTTTTTTTGGATTATAAATTGAACTTTAAATCGGATTAAGGTTTAAAAGAATAATCATTTTGAATCTTAAATTAAAAATGTAATTTAAATTTGAATTCAAAGGTGAAATGTTTTACACTTTAATATAAATGAAGTCACTAACAAAGAAATGAATTACCTTAAGTATTAATTAAGGATAATTTATTAAATTTATTAAATTAATGATTTAGATTTATTTATAATTAGTGATTAATTTAAAAAGAAATTAAGAAAGTTATTAGTTAGTAAAGATACTTAACTAAGGATTATTAAGTATTAATTAAGGTGATTAATTTTAAATAATTAATTTAGATAATCAATTATAAATTGTTTTAAATGAATTACTTAATAAGAGTAATTAAGGATTAATAACTTATTGTAATTAATTTTGGATATTTTGATTTATTAAAGTTAATTAATTACGTAATTGGGTTAAAAGGTTGATTTAATTAATATGATTAATTAAGAGTAATTTAATTTATTAAAGTGTTTGATAAATAAATTTACATCAAATGATTTGTAATTAATAAATCATTATTAGATAATTAATTCATAAGTAATAAATTTACTTGGAAATAAATTGAATTGATTAGGATTAAACGCTTAATTAATCCTACTTATAAATGACTATTGAATACTTGACCTTACTTATGAATGATTGTATTGTATGAGATGCCTTGAATTGATGGTCCTATCTGATCTGTGATATTTTATTCTGTAAATTGTGGTATGTATAATTTATTCATTTATTGATGATACATTTGTATATTATCTGTGAATCTATGAATGAAGATAAGCATTATAGTTTACATCGCTTATCAACTATATTTCTATGTTTTAATCTGTGATGATTGAAATGATGTTGCACTAGTGTGTTAAACCCCTGGACCACACTTATACACACACCAATATGGATTTCACGAGGAAATCGATTAAGTCACAGATTTTTGAAATAGTTTTAAATTTGAATATTTGAATTCAAATGTTTTGGAAATGGATTGGGTTTAAAGTGAAAAGCTTTTGAAATGGAATTTCAGAGATGAAATTTATTTTGAATAACTCGATAAAATATGAAGTTGAATAATTTGATTTGAACTTAAATTCAAGATTTGAAATTGAATTCTATGATTTAAAACTAGGGATTAAAAATGTTATACCAGTTATATATGGGTTAAACTATTTTAAAAGTATTGATTTGGGATGTGAATAGAATTCAAGGGCTTTAACTCGTGTAAATATAATTGGATTTTTCTGAAACGAAAACTGTTTGTTTTCAAATAATAAAAGCTTTCACATGAGAAATGAACGTTCAATTTGTGTTAAAAATAATTTAAGTTTGAAAATGAAGAAAATTTCCAAGTTATGAAAACGATTTAAAAGCTATAAGTTGAATCTTTGATTTAAAGATTCAACAAGTTAATCGAATTTTGAAAGCTATGAGTTAAATCTTTGATTTAAATAATGAGTTAATCCAATTGGAATGGAAATTGTTTTAAAGTCTATAAATTGATCTTTGTGAAATAAATCTTTTTTGTAATATAAAGATTTGAAATGGTAATTGGTTTAAACCATTTGAAGAAAAGTTTTGGGTTTTAAGTTATGACTTAATTGAAATCCCAATATCCATATGTTTTTGAAATACTGGGCTCACTGTTCGGTTTAGTCGGGAGGGGACCTTTGTGTCATATATCCCATTCCGAATATGTGATATGTCGTTATGGATAGCATTCGAAGACCGGTGTTGAAGACCGGATATTTTTGAAAGCGAAAGGACAACTCGTCGAATGTCTTTGCATCGACTGGTCCCCGGTATGGAGACTCCATATGTGATGGGAAGTCTGAACGTGATTAGTGAATATCCGGATTGCAAGGACTTCTTTGTAAGTGCCTTCGGTTCTGTTCGTGCCCGGAACAGACATGTATGGATTGTATGTCTGACATTACAATTGAGATATAAAGCTGATTTCTTCCAAATATATTTCTGTTGGTGGCGGAGAATTTATTCTCTTAGCTTAACACCCTTCTCTGAGACGTACGAGCTCAGAGGTTATGTAGTTGAAGGTTATTAGCGATATATTCCCAATTTGGTAATGTGACATGCTGAGTGTTGCTGTGAAATGATCATTGTGTTGATCATTTGTGATAGGATCATTTGTTTGATCGTTTATCTTTGTGACCATTTCTATGATCATTTGTTGACCCAAAGCATGGCTTTTGTATATAGCGTGGCTTTGTGGACGAGACTTCGTCGAGCCTCATACCCCGGAATGGTCAAAACAGGAAAGATGCGGCAAGGTTATGAGGGGTAGCTCCCTTTAGGGTATGTGCATTTCCTTCTAGGAAAGGGTGGTATCATGGTATGGAGCCCAGATACTTACTCATGTTGAAACACTTTATTTATCATTGTGTGATGTTGATTAGAGAGCTCTCGGATAAAGGTCCCAAAGGACCGGGGGATGGCATACTCGTGTCAGTAGTTACCCAGTTAGGGGTAACCCGGCCTTGTGTTGGCAGAGATCCGGTTTGGTTCTCGAGGACGTCCTTCCAGAGGCGTTCTCATGTGGCAATGGGAAGTTCCTTGGCCTGACCATTTGTTGGAAATCCAAAGAAACACTACGATCTTGTACGGTTTTAGTTGTAGAACCTGCTTCCTTAGGAGGTAGCTATAGTAGGCATAATATAATGGTACCTATGCTGGCTAAGATTTATATTCTACTTTCGAAATGTTTTCTGCACTTTGCACTTATAGTAATAATATCAAAGAAATTGGGTACGAAGCATCTTTGACTATCATAAGAAGAAATCTCCTCCAAGTCAGCGTTTGCATTGTGTGTGTGGCGGGAGGTCTTATGGTAGTTACATTTTCAAAAAGCATTGCAAATTGATTTTTGAATACTCCTTGTTTTGTTTTTAAAGATAAACTATTTTTGTTGCTCACACCTGTCCCACGACTGATCTGGAGTTTACTGTTTCTTTCCTAAACTCTGGGTGCTCATTATTTTCTACACGAGCAGTCTAGAGTTTGGGTTTTTCAGATAGTTAGGTTTAGTAGATTATCTAGAGTTAGTTCAGTATTTGGACCATACCAGTCTTGCTTAGCTTGGTGCATGCTTATTGGGAGTTCGAGCTATTACTGGATTGGTTCTTGGAGATGGAGTTGCAGTTCTCGGAGTTCTCTTTTGAAGACTATCTTAGAGTTATATTGTTCCGCTGCTAGATGTCATCTATTTTCATTTCCGCTGCTATTTATTGTATCATATCTCTGATGTATATTAATATCTATTGGATCATCTGTTGTATCAGATATTGTATCAAAGCTGTATATCAATGTATTATTCTTTTATTCCGTTGTGTTGTCTACTTAATGTTGTTATAAGCTCCGGCGAATCGGATTTGAACGGTCGAATCTACGGCATTCGAGTACGATGTAAAGTATTGATGTCGATTTTCGAGCGGGCAAAATCCGCGTCGTTACATTTGGTATCAGAGCTAAGGTTGAACTTTAGCTCAGGAGTATAACACGTTAAGTAGCTCATTAAAGATAGGGTGAAATATACCCTAGAATGAGTATATCCCTAAGATATCTGTTCGAATGTCTCAGTAAATTCTCTTGATATTCACCGATAGTAAGTATGAGTGCAAGAAGAGAACGAGATAAAGGACAGGGGAATACCACTATAAATGGTCAATGCTCTGCAATAGTGGAAACAACTTCCTCTATCAATTTTCTTTGATTCGTTTTTAAATTCTTTTGATTGCTTTGTGACAGCTCCAGAAGAAGTTTTGGTGTGATGATGGCCCTACGTATCATTGTAGGAAATTTTTATTTCGTATCTTCATCAATTTCTTATCAGTTTTTCATTTTAAACTATAATGAATTTGAAATTTTGAATTGAAATTTTGAATAAATTGGAAATTCTGTATAAATGGGAAATTTGAAATTGAAAATTTAAATAAATTGGAAATTTTAATTTGAGTTAAAATTGATTAATAGAATATAAAGGATAATTTGAATAGTATCGATAAAATGATTTCGTTTAAAACTAAATTTGAAATTCTATTATAATTTCTTGTATCTAATGTTGATATTCTGATTTGGTGAGCCAAATGCAGAATTGATATCCAGTTTGATCTGAAAAGATATTTTTCTATCTTTCATCTATCCTTGTTGTTTTCGTACCTGCAAATTTCGAGGACGAAATTCTTTTAAGGGGGGAAGTCTGTAACGATCTTGAATTTTGAAACAAATTTAAATTAATAATTAATGTAAATTTTGAAATAAATTTTGAAGTTATTTAAAATTTACCTTAAAAATTTGAATTTGAAGATTGTATTTGTATTTAATAAATAAATGACTTACAAAATGTTGATATATAAAAACTTTAAAACAAAATATGCAAAGTAAAACAAGAAAGTATATTTAAAAAAAAAACACTTACATATAAAATAAAGTGAACAGCATAAGCTGTAAACAAGCATGAACACGACATGCTATAAATAAAAAGCAACATGCTTTCATTAAATGCTTACTCTTCAGCCACCCTTGAAGGAAGGAGGAAAGCATGGGTTGTACAAGCCTTTATAAAAATAATTATACAATATAATGATACTCTGTACTTTACTTGAGCCTGCATGTCCTCTCTATATACATGAGATTTGTCTTAGTTTATACGTTTAACAATCATAACAAAGATCAGAAAACAAAGAGAAAAGCAACTACATCAATTCAAACAACAAGATCAACAACAAATAGGATTTAAAAGGGAATCATCTGAATTTTTCAAACAATAAGTGTTATCTGTTCTTCTCCACTTCACATTCCAAGTGAGTAACTTTGCATTTTAAAACATAAATGTTAACTATCAGTTGCATGTGGATAACTAGAAGTAAGTATGCTTTAAATGCTTAGTTTGTGATGATTCCTCTGTGTGTATATGTAAATACATAAGGGCTGCTATGAATCTGTTTTGCCTGTGTTTGTCTTAAACTAAGATTTTGATAAGAAGTCTTTACCATTTGATTTGATCTCAGTTAGGATTTGAGTTATAAACAAAAGTTGATTGTTTGATTATGAACCTAATTTTAAAAATCAATTTAAATTAAAATAACTTGCACATATCTCTGTAAACCAAAACAACTGTGCAAGTGTACATATATAAGTGAAAATTCAAACTTAGTAATTCATTTATTCAGTGATATAGATCAAATCAGTAAACTAAAATATGATTTTTAACGCCAAAAACAGGATTTTTAGAATCAAAATGAAGGTGTGGTTTGGGTTTGAATGGAAATGGGAATATTTTGGGTTTCTGGTGATCAAGTAGATCGGAGATATCGGGGTTGTTTGAGGAGATAGAGGAGGCTACAGGAATGCCTGGCAAAATAGTTGGAGGTGGCGAAAATAACGGCGACGACGGCGGAGTGGGATTTTATTTCGTAAACCTAGTTTTAACCACATAAGAAACTTGTGCACCGCTGTCTCGTGAAAGCACCGAGTGTCTCGGGGTTCTGGGGATGGTAAGGGGTCGAGTTGACGCGTCGATGGCCGGAGTTGTAGGCTGGCCAGTGGTCGGGGGTCGGAGAACCAAGCGTTGACAGGTTCGAAGGGGTATTTGCACGTGCGTTTCCAGGTTTTGTTCCTGGTACCTGTATCGAGCTTGAATGCTCGATTTTGGTTAGATGATTTGATCATCGATCTGATGATCGAAATGGGTCTGAGGAAAGATAGCCGATGTGGGAGGATGGTTAACGTTGGCCGAAGGTGGCTCGGGTGGAGGTGCAAGTGCACATGTGCACTTGTATATCAGGGAAAGCAAGTTGTTTTGGGAAGAAGTCGTGTGTTGTAGGGGAGTTTCTCGTGGAAGTGTCGTATAGGACTCGAAGTAAACTACAGGGAAAACTCAGGTCGAATTCTTGTTCCAGTTTTTACCCGGAAACATGTTTTGTTTTCAAAAACTTTAAGTCGTGAATTCATTTTTTTTTTAAAGCAAGTTTAAACTAAGATTAAATTGTGAGTTAGATTTTAAACAAAGTTTAAATCTAGTATGAAGTATAATTTGAAAATAACTTTGAATCTTAAATTTTTAAAATGGAATTTGGATTTTAAATTAAAAGTTTCAAATCAAGGTTTTAAAACAAATATTTAACTTGATTTGGATAAAATTCTTTTATAAAGGTTTTCTTAATTCTAAGTGGGAAGTTAAAGGATTTGTTTTTAACTTGAATTTTCAAGTTAAAAATATTAAATGTATTTTGGAAGCTTAATTTCTAAATAAAAGACTAAGTAGTTTAGTTTAAAAGTTTCTCTTATATAGGTAATATATGTTATTTACATTTTTTTTTGGATTATAAGTTGAACTTTAGATCGGGTTAAGGTTTAAAAGAATAATCATTTTGAATCTTAAATTCAGAATGTAATTTAAATTTGAATTCAAAGGAGAAATGTTTTACACTTTAATATAAATGAAGTCATTAACAAAGAAATGAATTACCTTAAGTATTAATTAAGGATAATTTATTAAATTTATTAAATTAATGATTTAGATTTATTTATAATTAGAGATTAATTTAAAAAGAAATTAAGAAAGTTATTAGTTAATAAAGATACTTAACTAAGGATTATTAAGTATTAATTAAGGTGATTAATTTTAAATAATTAATTTAGATAATCAATTATAAATTGTTTTAAATGAATTACTTAATAAGAGTAATTAAGGATTAATCACTTATTGTAATTAATTTTGGATATTTTGATTTATTAAAGTTAATTAATTACGTAATTGGGTTAAAAGGTTGATTTAATTAATATGATTAATTAAGAGTAATTTAATTTATTAAAGTGTTTGATAAATAAATTTACATCAAATGATTTGTAATTAATAAATCATTATTAGATAATTAATTCATAAGTAATAAATTTACTTGGAAATAAATTGAATTGATTAGGATTAAACGCTTAATTAATCCTACTTATAAATGACTATTGAATACTTGACCTTACTTATGAATGATTGTATTGTATGAGATGCCTTGAATTGATGGTCCTATCTGATCTGTGATATTTTATTCTGTAAATTGTGGTATGTATAATTTATTCATTTATTGATGATACATCTGTATATTCTCTGTGAATCTATGAATGAAGATAAGCGTTATAGTTTATATCGCTTATCAACTATATTTCTATGTTTTAATCTGTGATGATTGAAATGATGTTGCACTAGTGTGTTAAACCCCTGGACCACACTTATACACACACCAATATGGATTTCACGAGGAAATCGATTAAGTCACAGATTTTTGAAATAGTTTTAAATTTGAATATTTGAATTCAAATTTTTGGAAATGGATTGGGTTTAAAGTGAAAAGCTTTTGAAATGGAATTTCATAGATGAAATTTATTTTGAATAACTCGATAAAATATGAAGTTGAATAATTTGATTTGAACTTAAATTCAAGATTTGAAATTGAATTCTATGATTTAAAACTAGGGATTAAAAATGTTTTACCAGTTATATATGGGTTAAACTATTTTAAAAGTATTGATTTGGGATGTGAATAGAATTCAAGGGCTTTAACTCGTGTAAATATAATTGGATTTTTCTGAAACGAAAACTGTTTGTTTTCAAATAATAAAAGCTTTCACATGAGAAATGAACGTTCAATTTGTGTTAAAAAGAATTTCAAGTTTGAAAATGAAGAAAATTTCCAAGTTATGAAAACGATTTAAAAGCTATAAGTTGAATCTTTGATTTAAAGATTCAACAAGTTAATCGAATTTTGAAAGCTATGAGTTAAATCTTTGATTTAATGAGTTAATCCAATTGGAATGGAAATTGTTTTAAAGTCTATAAATTGATCTTTGTGAAATAAATCTTTTTTGTAATATAAAGATTTGAAATGGTAATTGGTTTAAACCATTTGAAGAAAAGTTTTGGGTTTTAAGTTGTGACTTAATTGAAATCCCAATATCCATATGTTTTTGAAATACTGCGCTCACTGTTCGGTTTAGTCGGGAGAGGACCTTTGTGTCATATATCCCATTCCGAATATGTGATATGTCGTTATGGATAGCATTTGAAGACCGGTGTTGAAGACCGAATATTTTTGAAAGCGACAGGATAACTCGTCGAATGTCTTTTCATCGACTGGTCCCCGGTATAGAGACTCCATATGTGATGGGAAGTCCGAACGTGATTAGTGAATATCCGGATTGCAAGGACTTCTTTGTAAGTGCCTTCGGTTCTGTTCGTGCCCGGAACAGACATGTATGGATTGTATGTCTGACATTACAATTGAGATATAAAGCTGATTTCTTTCAAATATATTTCTGTTGGTGGCGGAGAATTTATTCTCTTAGCTTAACACCCTTCTTTGAGACATACGAGCTCAGAGGTTATGTAATTGAAGGTTATCAGCGATATATTCCCAATTTGGTAATGTGACATGCTGAGTGTTGCTGTGAAATGATCATTGTGTTGATCATTTGTGATAGGATCATTTGTTTGATCGTTTATCTTTGTGATAATTTCTATGATCATTTGTTGACCTAAAGCATGGCTTTTGTATAAAGCGTGGCTTTGTGGACGAGACTTCGTCGAGCCTCACACCCCGTAATGGTCAAAACAGGAAAGATGCGGCAAGGTTATGAGGGGTAGCTCCCTTTAGGGTATGTTCATTTCCTTCTGGAAAAGGGTGGTATCATGGTATGGAGCCCAGATACTTACTCATGTTGAAACACTTTATTTATCATTGTGTGATGTTGGTTAGAGAGCTCTCGGATAAAGGTCCCAAAGGACCGGGGGATGGCATACTCGTGTCAGTAGTTACCCAGTTAGGGGTAACCCGGCCTTGTGTTGCCAGAGATCCGGTTTGGTTCTCGGGGACGTCCTTCCAGAGGCGTTCTCATGTGGCAATGGGAAGTTCCTTGGCCTGACCATTTGTTGGAAATCCAAAGAAACAATACGATCTTGTACGGTTTTAGTTGTAGAACCTGCTTCCTCAGGAGGTAGCTATAGTAGGCATAATATAATGGTACCTATGCTGGCTAAGATTTATATTCTACTTTCAAAATGTTTTCTGCACTTTGCACTTATAGTAATAATATCAAAGAAATTGCGTACGAAGCATCTTTGACTATCATAAGAAGAAATCTCCTCCAAGTCTGCGTTTGCATTCTGTGTGTGGCGGGAGGTCTTATGGTAGTTACATTTTCAAAAAGCATTGCGAATTGATTTTTGAATACTCCTTGGTTTGTTTTTAAAGATAAACTATTTTTGTTGCTCACACCAGTCCCACGACTGATCCGGAGTTTATTGTTTCTTTCCTAAACTCTGGGTGCTCATTATTTTCTACACGAGCACTCTAGAGTTTGGGGTTTTCAGATAGTCAGGTTTAGTAGATTATCTAGAGTTAGTTCAGTATTTGGACCACACCAGTCTTGCTTAGCTTGGTGCATGGTTATTGGGAGTTCGAGCTATTGCTGGATTGGTTCTTGGAGATGGAGTTGCAGTTCTCGGAGTTCTCTTTTGAAGACTATCTTAGAGTTATATTGTTCCGCTGCTAGATGTCATATATTTTCTTTTCCGTTGCTATTTATTGTATCATATCTCTGATGTATATTAATATTTATTGGATCATCTGTTGTATCAGATATTGTATCAAAGCTGTATATCAATGTATTATTCTTTTATTCCGCTGTGTTGTCTACTTAATGTTGTTATAAGCTCCGACGAATCGGATTTGAACGGTCGAATCTACGACATTCGAGTACGATGTAAAGTATGGATGTCGATTTTCGAGCGGGCAAAATCCGCGTCGTTACAATACACAATAAAGTAAGTTGAGTATACTTATGTAATGTAATGTAAAATCCAGCATTAACTATGTTAGCTGAAATTTGTGGTTGGGATATAAAGATTGAAATCAAATAAAAACAATTTATTGGAATAAACATTCAATAATTATACTAATTGCAAATGAATGAAATTAAATATTTAATTATTTCGTTAATTGAAAATTAAGTTGAAATGGGAGAATATTAATGTTATAGATCTTGAGTCCGATGTTAATTTCATCCATTTGACATCATGAATTGAATAATAGAACGAAAAGTAAATTTAATAGAATTATTGGAAATTTAATTTAAAATTTTGAATATAATGAAATTAAAAGTTAATACTAAAATTGATAAATTAATCAACTCTAAATTGACAATTAAATTTGTTTAAATCATTGTAAATGATTGAGAAATCAAAAATGAGGAAATTTGTCAATTAAAGAATTGAAATTGAAAATTTGGATTAGTTAGTTAGTTTACTAATTTATTTAATTAATGTAAAAATAGCCATTTTGGCCATTGACTCGGATTTTGATGAAACCAGTTTCATCGGATCCGTAATGGTGAATTTTGAAGGATTTCAAGTTTCGTAGCGATCGGACTTGTCGTTTGATCGTACGGACTCGAAACGCCTTGAAATCAATGAAATTGAAATGAATTGACATCTATTTGAAATAAATTGATTTTAGCATAACTTCTTCATACGATGGAATTTGAACTTGAATCCTGTTCCATCGTGTTTAAAATATTTTAAAACATCTATTTTGATATATGGGTTGATCCTATTTCGTTCCGGAGTCAGAACGGGCTTTTCGGGCCATTTTGTCGTTCAACGCGTATATAAATCTAATCCATCAATTCTATTTAAATTTAAATATATATACCTTGTTATAGACCCTAATTCATTTCTTATTCCTCATTTTTGTACGTTCTATTAGCTCCTCTTTCCAATGGCTGCAAACCCTAATTCCCAAATACAATTCCAAATCAAATCAAAAGTCGAAAATTCAAACTCTCCAAACAATATAAAATTTTATATGGATATAAAGCTCTCGACGAGCGCATCTTACATATGTGATTCGTTTTTCGATTGGAGTCACTGATTGTCCAGAAATTGAAG
Source organism: Allium cepa (assembly GCA_030765085.1). NCBI lineage: Eukaryota > Viridiplantae > Streptophyta > Magnoliopsida > Asparagales > Amaryllidaceae > Allium > Allium cepa. Next base: position 1,007,288,946 of record CM060945.1, on the reverse strand, counting down.
GTTTATTTTCGGCCGTTCTTTTGCGTCGCGATCAACTGCAGCTGATCGACAAATCGTTGTTATGGTGTGGAAGAGAGTGACGAGGGGTTTACATCTAAGTGGTTTGTAGGGCGAATTGATGGGTAGATAATCAGCGAAAATTCATTAGGTCACCATATTTGGGGCGGCGGCTGTGCGTTCTACAGTAGGGTCGTGCGATGGGGATGCTCGCGGTGGTTACGTAGGTGAGTGGGTGGTCTCTAGCGTGGTCGACGCGGCATAGGTTGGACGTTCGGTTGGTTGTGGCATGCCCTAGGCGGTGGCGTTTCGCTCATTCGAATGCATGAATGCATGTCCCTATAGCCGCGTGAGGCAAAGTGATGATGACGTGAAATATTGTTTTGCCTTGTTTATTTTAATTAAATTTAATTTTCATATGTTCTAACTCACATAACTATCACTTATGAGGTTCGTTTCGCACGTGGTTTTCTCCGCTAGGTTCGTATTGGGATTCCGAACATTATGAGGCTGCTTTGGATGGATTCTGAGACTGTTCAAATTTTGGGTTTAATTGGATTTATATTTAATTTAAATTCGAAAGGCGAGTGATTTAACCCACTCGCAATGTGACGCCCCACCTCTATACCCACGCTAGCCAAGGACACTACGGTGTAATGCCGTCAACTAGCGCGGAGAATAAGGCTGTTGAGGAGCGACCATCCGTGTAATTGCTTTGTGCGAGCATCGATATGTCAGATAGTATAACATGCAATTCTTTTCAAGTGGAAATCCGACATTCCAATACAAACTCAAAGCTATCACACTGTGGCTATAAATAATCTTCCGAAACAAATATAGAAATAAACATAACACAAATCAGTCACAGACAATTCATATCACAAAGGCGGAAATAGATATGAATATTACACATAAAAGTGTATATCAGAGTAGTGGTCTGAAAGATCCACAATAACACAAAAGAATAGATATAAGTGCTAGACAAAAGAATAAGTATACATCATAGAGTCTATATCTCAAATGTATACAACAAAATGAACTACTTGTCTAAGTAGTTAAGCAAAAGTCAAAGTAATCCCAAAAGAGAAGTCAAGCAGAAGCACCTGTAATATCTCGGTCTGACCCGAGTATTATTTCAGAAGAAAATAATAAACGGATCAGTCTAGTTATAAATATCAGATAAAATGATATAGATTAAGAGATATGATAGAAATAAAGGTATGATATCCACAAGGCCATACTATAATAAGTATGTAACAAAAATCAACCAAAGACTGGTCAATATCACAAGAATCTTCTCAAAGATAAAAAGAAAGTCATACTCTATATGTTTATTCACCAAACCATAAATATTGGCAATTAAATCAATGCCAAATTCACAAGATGTTGATGACACACAAATTCACCAATACACAAAATTTGATAAAACTTATCAATAGAAATCACGAAAATTGGTGAAGCATAAATTCCAGAAATCAACACACGAAATCCAGAAATCACACAAAGGGGAAAGAGGCCTGTCACTAGAACGGAAGCATGAAAACTCCCAACACGTCACAAAATGAGCCAAAGCTCCTCCAAACGAGCCGAAGCTCCTCCAAACGAGCCGAAGTTCGTCCAAACGAGCCGAAGCTCCTCCAAACGAGCCGAAGCTCCTCAAAGTAATCAAACATCGACGCACCTAAATATGTACGACCCATGCGATAAATGAGACGAAGCCCAATAAAATGAGGTACAGTCCTCCATACGGACAAAAAGACATCGCACATTGCTTGTCTAAATCACAAAGATGATCGTCATGATCAACGAGAAGTGTTAATTACACTAAGCTAGTAAATATATGAGTTTAGCTTCATGTCCCATAACCACTTGCTTAACTTAAATATTTACGAACAAACTGTAGATCGCCACTATAAAATTGTCACAAGGGATTCAAGCGAACAAGTCTAAGAATTAACCGACAAAGTGAACGCAAGCGTTTCATACCACTTGTTTTACTAAGTCGTTTAATTAGATTTCTCATACGAGTGAGGTAAAGATTTATATATACTAATAGATTGGAAAATGGTTTTATAAACGAATTTGGTATTAAAATAGTATTGAAATCGTTTGAGGAAAGAGTTTTGTTATTTACTACTAGTATAGAAAACCTTTATATTTTTAAAGTGACAAAACACAAAGAAGATTGTAGGAACAATCAATCACTAAAATTCACATGCGAAGATGTGAATAAAAATCCAACGAAACCGATAAAGAATCCATCAAAATGGATATTCAAAAATCCCTAAAAAGGAGTCATCAATGTCATAACAAATGATAACAACACATAGGAAACAACACGAATCGATTAAAGTTGGAAATTCAAACAACTAGGCGAAATAGGCAAAAATGCAGCAGGTCGGTCGGCCGGCTACAGAGCTCGGTCGACCGGACCCTGTTCTCAAAATTCCTCGGGAAGCAGGTCGGTCGGCTGAACCCTGTACTCGGTCGACTGAACCTTAAACAGAGAAGTGCTTATGCACTTGGCAGCAGGTCGGTCGGCCGGCTACAGGGCTCGGTCGACCGGACCTGTTGCCAGTCCCCTCCCAGTCCATCCAATTGAGGTCCAACCTCGACCAAATTGCATTCTCTCGAGCAACGACGCTAAGGGATTATGCCAATCGACTACCCGGCCCTATAAGCTCTTCGATGCATCTCCAAAAACATGATCAAAGATCAAAGCTATGATTTTTAAGGAATTGAACCCAAAACACTAACAATTGGAATATTCACCAAATCAATCCAAACCAAAAGCAAATGCACACGAATAAGTGTTAGGAATTCATACCTAACAATCGAAGATAATTATAAGCATAGATGTGAGATAAAAATCTCACCTTTGAACCCAAATAATTGAAGAAGAAGCTTGAAAGCAAAAGAGAATCAACCACTCTTCAAACCCAACTCAAGAAGCTTGATTCTAAGCTAAAAAGAGAAACATTTCCCAAAGTTAGGTTTAGGAAATTTCTGAAATCAAAGAGAGAATGAGTTGGAGAAGAAGAAGGAGATGCTTACCAATGGGTTCTCATAGATTTTGGAGCAAGAACTTGGATTTTGCTATGGAACTAGGGCTTGGAGTTTTAATTTCCACTCTTCTCCACCATTATTATAAAAGCTTGAGTATTAGGAAATGAAGAATGAAGTAATGAAGAGGAGAGGGGGTTGGGACTGAATACATAAGTGGGGTTAATGGGCTCAGCCCAAACCAAAGCCCTAAGTGAAAAAGGTCAAAATTCAACTTACTCCAAACATATCGAAGCTTATACTCAAAAAGGTTGCAAACGTCATTTTGAACTCAATGGGGGTGGTCTCGAGTCCCAATTCGACTGTTTGCAAAAAGTAGCTTCTCCGACCAAAATCCGACGAACGGTGAAATATTTAAATAAAATATTTAAATATACAATCGATAAATATGCGGGTTGTTACAGACTCCCCTCATTGAAAAAATTGCGTCCTCGCAATACTTAAGAGGAAAATAAGAAGTAACAACCATGGAAGCATATCAACACCAAAGAAAATTTGAATCAAGAAGTCCACCATAAAGAGCACGAAGGAGTAAATCCGAAAGTTTTCGTTCGATGAATTCTCAAGATTTCACAAGAGCAATCCTTAGGATATGAGAACCATTGAACTTTTATCAAAAAGAATATCTTTATATCGAAGGCGCTCAACCTCCGAAGCAATGATGCGAATAGAATGTTGCTCAAAAGTCAAATTTGGTGAAACTTCAATCCCCTCAATAACACCGGGCTCAAGAATAAAACCCGGAAATATAAAAGCATTTCCATAGTTAAAAGACGTGGAAAACGTCATGAATATCAGAAAATTGAGCTGGTGCAACGACGTAGTATAATAACAGTACGCCAGAGAAACTAGAAACTCAAATAATTTGGAACACCGACGTAGTACAAAAACGGTACGTCCAATGAACCAAAAAGCCAAGACATTGATGTAGTGCAAACGGTACATCCAATGAATCACAAGCAAAGACATTGATGTAGTACAAACGGTACATCCAATGAACCGAACACAATAAAAGAACATCGGACGCTAGTCCATTAAAGAAATGAGATGAAACTCAATAAAACGTAGTACACCAAAACGCCCGATGAACTTGGTAAAAAGATGATTCCATTCCGACATCACCAAAGAATCAACACCTTATTGCCTACGACAAAACGTATTGGCAACACGATTTCCCCTTCGGGAATAAAAAGATTATCAAGATCATAAGATGATAGGAACTCAAGTCAACATGCAGTTCCTTAAGAGAACATAAATATTCCAAAGATTTATGATCGAGGTAGAGAACAAATTTCTCATCCAAATATGATGATGCCAAATTCCAAAAGTAAAAACAATAGCCGCGAGCACTAGATCATGAGTGGCATATCTAGTCTCGATAAGCTACAATGATTTAGAAGCACAAGTGATAGCATGTTCTCTTTGGCAAGAGAACGGCATCCAAACCAATACGACTAGTATCGGTACAAATAGCAAAGACTTGGTCCCCCTTCAGGAATCAAAAGAACAAGAGTATCGAAAGGAAGAGTTCTTTTAAATAATCTTCTTTCTCGAAAAGCTAAAACTTTCAAAATCACAATTATTTCAATGCAAAAATATTTCTAGAAAAAATTATATTTTGTAAGTCAATATATCGTGTCTGATTGTCACATCAAAGCGTTTAAGAAATTCCTATCGATAACGTTGATCAAGCGCATCGACCAAAATTCTTAAAGCACTCAATGGGCAATACAATCACAAAATCATATTTTATAGGATAAATAAATCTCTTAAAAAGTTTTAAGAATATTCTTTGTTCCTTTCAACAACAAAAATTAAATTTTACTTATAAATAAATCTTATGAAAAAGATTTGCAAAATTTTAAATTACTATTTTCATCCAAAATCAATATATACAAGAATAGAGTCATCGAGATCGTAGAATACTCGATTCATAAAATGGATGAAATAAGCTGGACAATCTGAATGATATATTAACTCATTCATAGGAATCATCACGAGTGCGGAATGCGGTAAGTGGAATGCTAACTTCCGCAACTCGTAGCAAACGAAAACCGGTGGTAAAGTCAAACTGAAAAGACCTTAGCACCACACAAAAGATATTGCTTAGGTGATGATCCTAAGACAAGCTCAAAATATCGGAAAATTTTTCACAAATTTTTTAGGTAAGAGAAATAATACTTTCCTCACCATAAGGGCTTAAAGAATAAAATGATGCCATCAAATTGGAATCAAAATCACAAAGGAAAAACAGAAATCTGCTTAACAGATAGAAAATGTCGAAGATGAAGAGTCCTCTCAGAAAATAGGATATGGGCTTCATAATGATTAAGCCAATCCTATCGCACAAATCAATTCAGGAGCCTAAGCAAAAATATTGGCTCGGAAAGAAAAATCACATAAAATAATTTCGACATCAATAGAAAGCAAATTGAGTGTTACGGACCTACCATCCGGATTCACAATCCTCAAAGAAGTCATCAAGCCCAAAATATTTAAAGAAAAAGAATCAACAAGCTCCTTTGATATAAAAATGATGAGATGAATTCATATCAAAAGAACTCAAATAAGAAGGTCACGAAATAAAACAATGTCATCAAGGATTAAATAAAAGTACCTTGACCAAGAGAAGTGTTGTTCAGCTCCTTCTCTCTCTTGTTTTGAAGTTTGGGACATGAAGACATATAATGGTCCACGCCCTTACAATAGCGGCAAGAGATAGGTCTAGGACACTTATTTATATAGTGGTCCTTAGAGCCACAATTGTAGCATTCTCCACGATTAAGGATTGGAGTCTTTGGTACCGAAGCTTCCGACTTCCCTTTCTTGTTAGAATTGGGGCCTCTGAATTTGATAGGCCTCTTCAAGTTATTGTCGAAGTTCTGTTGGGCACGCACAACTTCAACATCACCTTCATTATCGGCCTCTTCAAGACGAAGAGCGATATCAATAAGCTGATCAAATGAAACTTCAAGTTTGAGGAGTAATGGCTTCTTAAGATTTTTATTCAAGCCATAGACAAATCTCTGATTTTTCTTCAATGGGGTATTGATATATTCAATCCCGTAATTGGAAAGAGATTCGAAAGATGCGACATAGTCCGTCACAGAAGATTCACCTTGAACAAGGTCAATAAAACGCCGGGCCAAAGTTACTTTTTCGGCCTCCGGCACAAATTTCAATTCGAATCTTTCCCGGAATTGCTCCCAAGTGAGATCCGCTTCAACGATTTCAGAAATTAGAAGCTCATACCAATCTAACGCTCTTTCTTGGAGCATGCTAGAAGCCACTTGGACTCGATGAAGGTCAATAAGGTTCATGCGAGAAAAGATACGATCGCATGATTTGAGCCAAGCTTTAATTTCTATAACACTCTCGGATCCCCTGAATGGCCTTCCACCCAAATCGGTATAGTCTCTGCACAAGCATGCAAAACCGGATCTAGGATGAGTAGGCTCTGAATTGGGACCGGCTGCTTGAGCGTTCTTGACAAGATCAAGAAGTTGTTGTGCGGACATAAATACTCCATCCTGGGGAGTAGCACAAGATTGACCGGCGCTGCGACGGCCTGGTCTAACCATTTCTCTTCTTTAAGAAAGAAAGAAGAAGAAAAGTTATTCTTAAAATATATATCAAGAAATCTTGATAGATAAAACAAGGAATCATGAAGAAAATAGGATGAATCGGTACGAAGACTCGAATTAAATCCTAAAGCACGACTCCTAAGATGGACTTAGGACGATGATCCTTGTTAAATTATTCTACATTGTTCCGAAATTTGGCTCCGATACCAAGCTGTGACGCCCCACCTCTATACCCACGCTAGCCAAGGACACTACGGTGTAATGTCGTCAACTAGCGCGGAGAATAAGGCTGTTGAGGAGCGACCATCCGTGTAATTGCTTTGTGCGAGCATCGATATGTCAGATAGTATAACATGCAATTCTTTTCAAGTGGAAAGCCGACATTCCGATACAAACTCAAAGCTATCACACAGTGGCTATAAATAATCTTCGAGAACAAATATAGAAATAAACATAGCACAAATCAGTCACAGATAATTCATATCACAAAGGCAGAAATAGATATGAATATTACACATAAAAGTGTATATCAGAGTAGTGGTCTGAAAGATCCACAATAACACAAAAGAATAGATACAAGTGCTAGACAAAAGAATAAGTATACATCATAGAGTCTATATCTCAAATGTATACAACAAAATGAACTACTTGTCTAAGTAGTTAAGCAAAAGTCAAAGTAATCCCAGAAGAGAAGTCAAGCAGAAGCACCTGTAATATCTCGGTCTGACCCGAGTATTATTTCATAAGAAAATAATAAACGGATCAGTCTAGCTATAAATATCAGATAAAATGATATAGAATAAGAGATATGACAGAAATAAAGGTATGATATCCACAAGGCCATACTATAATAAGTATGTAACAAAAATCAACCAAAGACTGGTCAATATCACAAGAATCTTCTCAAAGATAAAAAGAATGTCATACTCTATATTTTTATTCACCAAACCATAAATATTGGCAATTAAATCAATGCCAAATTCACAAGATGTTGATGACACACAAATTCACCAATACGCAAAATTTGATAAAACTTATCAATAGAAATAACGAAAATTGGTGAAGCATAAATTCCAGAAATCAACACACGAAATCCAGAAATCACACAAAGGGGAAAGAGGCCTGTCACTAGAATGGAAGCATGAAAACTCCCAACACGTGTATCACAAAATATGCCAAAGCTCCTCCAAACGAGCCGAAGCTCCTCCTAACGAGCCGAAGCTCCTCAAACTAATCAAACATCGACGCACCTAAATAGGTACGACCCATGCGATAAATGAGACGAAGCCCAATAAAATGAGGTACAGTCCTCCATACGGACAAAAAGACATCGCACATTGCTAGTCTAAATCACAAAGATGATCGTCATGATCAACGAGAAGTGTCAATTACACTAAGCTAGTAAATATATGAGTTTAGCTTCATGTCCCATAACCACTTGCTTAACTTAAATATTTACGAACAAACTGTAGATCTCCACTATAAAATTGTCACAAGGGATTCAATCGAACAAGTCCAAGAATTAACCGACAAAGTGAACACAAGCGTTTCATACCACTTGTTTTACTAAGTCATTTAATTAGATTTCTCATACGAGTGAGGTAAAGATTTATATATACTAATAGATTGGAAAACGATTTTATAAACGAATTTGGTATTAAAATAGTATTGAAATCGTTTGAGGAAAGAGTTTTTTTATTTACTACTAGTATAGAAAACCTTTATATTTTTAAAGTGACAAAACACAAAGAAGATTGTAGGAACAATCAATCACTAAAATTCACATACGAAGATGTGAATAAAAATCCAACGAAACCGATAAAGAATCCATCAAAATGGATATTCAAAAATCCCTAAAAAGGAGTCATCAAAGTCATAACAAATGATAACAACACATAGGAAACAACACGAATCGATAAAAGTTGGAAATTCAAACAACTAGGCGAAATAGGCAAAAATGCAGCAGGTCGGTCGGCCGGCTACAGAGCTCGGTCGACCGGACCCTGTTCTCAAAATTCCTCGGGAAGCAGGTCGGTCGGCCGAACCCTGTACTCGGTCGACCGAACCTTAAACAGAGAAGTGCTTATGCACTTGGCAGCAGGTCGGTCGGACGGCTACAGGGCTCGGTCGACCGGACCTGTTGCCAGTCCCCTCCCAGTCCATCCAATTGAGGTCCAACCTCGACCAAATTGCACTCTCTCGAGCAACGGCGCTAAGGGATTATGCCAATCGACTACCCGGCCCTATAAGCTCTTCGATGCATCTCCAAAAACATGATCAAAGATCAAAGCTATGATTTTTAAGGAATTGAACCCAAAACACTAAAAATTGGAATATTCACCAAATCAATCCAAACCAAAAGAAAATGCACATGACTAAGTGTTAGGAATTCATACCTAACAATCGAAGATAATTATAAGCATAGATGTGAGATAAAAATCTCACATTTGAACCCAAACAATTGAAGAAGAAGCTTGAAAGCAAAAGAGAATCAACCACTCTTCAAACCCAACTCAAGAAGCTTGATTCTAAGCTAAAAAGAGAAACATTTACCAAAGTTAGGTTTTGGAAATTTCTGAAATCAAAGGGAGAATGAGTTGGAGAAGAAGAAGGAGATGCTTACCAATGGGTTCTCATAGATTTTGGAGCAAGAACTTGGATTTTGCTATGGAACTAGGGCTTGGAGTTTTAATTTCCACTCTTCTCCACCATTATTATAAAAGCTTGAGTATTAGGAAATGAAGAATGAAGTAATGAAGAGGAGAGGGGGTTGGGACTGAATACATAAGTGGGGTTAATGGGCTCAGCCCAAACCAAAGCCCTAAGTGAAAAAGGTCAAAATTCGACTTACTCCAAACATATCGAAGCTTATACTCAAAAAGGTCGCAAACGTCATTTTGAACTCAATGGGGGTGGTCTCGAGTCCCAATTCGACTGTTTGCAAAAAGTAGCTTCTCGGACCAAAATCCGACGAACTGTGAAATATTTAAATAAAATATTTAAATATACAATCGATAAATATGCGGGTTGTTACACGCAACTTCTAAAATTTCTTATGTGTGTTAAATTAATTTCGGATGTGATTAGAAATTTATTTATTGCTGTTTGGTATATTTTTATCATCATCCCAGTTAAATTTAATTTATTGAATTAAAATGTTATTCTATTTATTATTGCATATAAACTGCCAGTTAAATTAATTTATTATTGAATAAAACTGCCAGTAAATACTTGTTATTTATTTCTGTTCTATATTGATGTTATTGTTTGAATTGGATAATGATTGTGATAAATGATTGATGATTGATATTGGGTGAATGGATGATGTATTTTATGTTGTTATTGACTGCAAGTTGTTATGCATTTTATCATTCGGGGTTGCGGTTTGAAATGATATATAACCATATTTTTATTTTAAATTGCGGATTGAAATGATAAATATCCGTATCACTTGACCATGGGATAGAAAAATTTATACAGGCAACCGTGGTCTATATATAAAATATTTTTTAATGATTTTCTATGGTTTTCTAAACAAATATATGGGTTATGTAAATATGGATTTTAGATGTTATGTAAATGTTATTTTGTAATTGATTTTCGCTATGTATAAGTTTGCTTTGAAATATAAAATAAGTTGAATAACAAATTTTGATTGGTTTTATATAATATGGTTAAGTAGCTGTTTAAATTATATTGTATATATAGTTATAATGGCTTAAATAAAACAGAGGTTGGAAGATAAATAGGAAATTGATGTGAATTAAATTATTTAAGGATTATACTCGAATAAAGTTAATTTGATATTTTAAATAAAATTGAGATTTTAACGGGCATTATTTTTTAACTTGATTTTGGTTTAGAGCGATTTAAATGAATATCAAGTTGATTTAAATGGATATATCAAGTTAAATAAGTTGAAAGAATATCAAGTTAATTGAAGTTTTAAAAGTTTTTCTTAAATTATATTGGATTTATTTAGTTGACATTTCAAATCCAAATAATAAGTAATTAAATTTGATATATATATATGGAATTATCAAAGAATTAGTTTTGAAATGGTGGAACATTTAAAGTTTTGATAAATATGGAATTATAAATTTCAAAGTGTTACGTTTTGGAAGTGTTATAGTTTAAGTCTTTGGTTTCGAAATTTTATAACTTTGAATACTATGATTTTAAAAATGATATCATATTGATTTGGTTTTAGAACGAAAATGATATCATATTTATATGGTCTTGAAATAAATATTATATCCTGGTTTGAAGTATAAATTATTTTGAAATAAGCGTGGTGTTATAATAATGTTTGGTTGTTAAAGAGACCAGGATCGGAAGTTATCATACTCTCTGCCAACTCCGAAAACCACATGAACAACCGTGTATGCGGTGGAGATTCCAGAATGAAGTAGGATGGTGGCGGCGTTTCACTTGAGGTAAATACGTGGAACCGACTCCCGTGAGTTGGCATATGATGGTTAAAACAAGAGCAATCGACGGGCTAATGAGGTCATTCCTCGGATCGAAAACACTCCTTCGATATTATATTCTGACTTTGAGATTTATTCAGTGGCCTCTTTTGATTGTTTAGATTTGGGGGTGTGGCTCGGGGTGGGCGGTAGTAGCTGCTACTCGTTTACCACCGGCCCGGAAGTGTAATTGGTATATCTACCCTGGCATTGCCTAGTTGCGCCGTGTCACCTACCCTATCGCACCTTATATGAATTTGGTTTTCTCCCGTAGCCCGTGTGGTATCCTATGTTGTCTTCTCGATCAGTAGGGACCATGATATTGGATGGACTACTGGGACTATTACGTGTTAAGGGCTATATGGGTAACCCCTTAATGCTATTAAAAAGTAAGTTTATTTACTATTAGACATTATTATAATAGCGAAATATTACAACATAGTAAATAGCTTAATAGATCCTTAGGAGATGTGAATCCCGAGCATCTCTTAAGTTACTGCACTCACGTTAGACACTGGATAGAAGATGTCAAACTCCGTAAACATCTCTGACGCCATTCCACTCATATATTTACCATTGATTAAACTTATATAAGATCTTTTAGTTCTGACTCGAGTGTTTTGGCTTTTCAATTTGCTCGGGTCAGCCTGAGCATTTCAGGTTTGAAGACTTTATTTCTAGAGGACGAAGACGAAGATTTTATCACTATTATTTATTATAGTATTCCACTACATTCATATTGTTCCACTGCAGTATTTATTGTTTTTCTGGTATGTGTAACTTTGATGTGTATTGTATAAATAAAATTGAATAATTTGTAAAAAGCTTCATGAACTGTATATTCGATTATTATATTTTATCGTTCCGCTACAAGATTCTATTTTGTTGTTTCTTTCTCTGCTTTTTCTTATTTACCCCATAACAATCCGCCCTTTTGTACGGTTTAAGTCTAACATGTGTGGTTTATCGTCGATTTAAAGCATACGAAAAGGTGGGACGTTACATATATTTTTCCCGAAACAAAAGTGTAGCAAAGCTACTAAGTATTCTCTCCACTCTAAGACTTGAAAATGAATGTTGATGATGCTGCAGTCATCACCGGAATTATTTTCCAATGATAAAAGAGGTGAGTACGGAATTATTTCTTCTAAAAATTCTTTGGAAACAATTTCCATTCTAAAATAATATATTCATCCAAAACCTTTGAATACCAAATATAGAAAAACAGTAGAAATTCAATTCACAAATTCTTTAACTTAAATCATTTATTTCCAAATCAAATTTATAAACCATATTTATAAAATTCCATCTTCAGTAAAATTAATGGTTCAGGGAACGCTAACAAAATAATAAATGATAATCTAGAAGTATCATTTCTAACACCCGAATCATTTAACTATGTAATTAAGAAAATTATACCTACGCATATAAAACAAAATCATACATAAATTATATTTCATTTAGCAAATTTCTAAAACAATATTGTGTTAGTTTGCTCTTTTCAAGTGTTTTAGAATTCTTATCGATAGCGTGAGCCAGATGAATCGATCGAAGCCACAAATCAACCTTAACAGCTCAAACGACACAATATAAATCATTTTTATATCAGTTACAAATATACTCCCTTATAAGACGATTCAAGAATGAATTTTTGAATAAGGATAGAGATTCAAATTTAGCGAGACCCAAATCAAAGAGAATTTCTGACCAAGAAGATGGCTCGAATGGATAAAAAGATAATTAAATTAGAATAGGGGAAAGATAGATAGACTTGTATTAATCGCGATGACCTTTACCAGGTCAATAGAGACTTGGAAAAGACTAGAATATCATCAATAGAAATCGGGACGAACATGTCGAGAACATCGCGGAAAATGCGATTTAATGAGATTGACGAGGAAGGCAGGAGCACTGACTAATCTAAAGGGCATGACTAAACCATTTATTGAGACCACTTGTCTAGGAGGAAGGACAACAGGTCTAGCCCCAAATATAAGATCGATACAGAAATTTAATTTACCGTTTAAGTGGGAGAGAAGCGACTTCACAAAAACATCAAGATAGTCCTTGACTATCGAGATGGTGTCATGATCACTAGGCCGAGATCAAGCAAAAAAAGCATGCAAAATCCTAAGGCAATCGACATCCGATCACAAGAAAATCTCCGCGGTCATCCACTAGAGAAACGATTCGGGCTTTGCAAGAGATAACATTATCGAAATAGAGGATATAGAAATCTAGAGTAAATCTACGTTTGTTGCAAAAGAGTTTCACCCCTTTACAAATCATATTGAGGATGGAGGAACCAACGATGGGATTGTCACACAAAAGGATGAAGTTGCCAATTAAGGTTGAATCTATCTCGGTGATCAACATATGTAGAGTTGTGGGGTGCTTCATTATCAACCGAATACGAACATAATGTGACAAGAATGAATTTCAAAACAAATAGGAGAGTTCAAAAATTCAAAATAAATCCAAATTTAGGAGGATCCTAACAAAGAATTTCAAACTCGAATGAAGATGATTTTATAATTGATTCTACTCATTCTAGGGTATCATTACCCTATCCCTAATGAGTTTATACTTCATATGTTAAGTTTTTTCCTAAACTATAGCTCTGATACCAACTGCAACGACCTGGTATTTTGAATCGTTCAAATCGACAATCATCCACTTATGTCAAACTTGAATTGATCAAAACAATAGATTGTTAATAAAGTTTTGGCAAAACTCGGCATATACATTAAATAATTCAATCTCAGAATCACAAAAACATAGTTATATAATAATAAGTAGCGGAAAGGATAAATAAAAGTTCATGAAGCTACTATAAAACATCAGAATCTGAAACAAAATACAACAGAATCTCAAATATAAATTAATCTCTAATACATAAGCAAGTGACAAATTTGAATATAATATGGGAATGATCTGCAACAACTGAAAGCTTGATAGAAAGATAGATCTTTAAGAAAGGCTTCAAGCTCCAAAGGTGAATCCAAAAATACTAGGACACTCAGTCTGACCCGAGCATAAAGCAAAACACAAAACACTCGAGTCAGAATTAACATCCTTATATCAGTAAATTCAACTCAAACGAAATGTCAACGGAAATGGAGATAACTTAAAGGATGTTTGGGATTCACATCCTCAAAGGATATGTGGACTATCACTATGTAGTAGTATACGCTATTATAATATGTCTATCTGTAAAGTAAGGTATTAAAATAGCATTAAGATGTTACCCATATCCCTCTTGGCAGATTTTATATATTCTGTAGTCTATAGAATACTGTAAGCTCGATCAAATTGGTGGCTTACATAGAGGGCACTCCATAGGTACAATACAAAACAAACTCGTAGAAGGGGCGATAGAGCATGCGAACACGGCACGTAAGGCAATGCAGGGTAGAAATACTATTTGCAGATCCGGGCTGGTGATAACGCATAGCAGCTACTACTGCCTACCTCGAGACACACTCCCAAATCACATGTACACATGATCACAACACAAAGTAATAGAATGGAATCGAAGAAATGTGTCCGACAGGGGGAATGACCTCACTTGGCTAAGCATGGCTCCTGTTTTAGTCACATCTAAGCTTACTGATGAGAGTCAGCGCTACGGAAATACCTCATACAGAATTGTACACCAAATCATCCTACTTCATTCTAGAGTCTCCACCATGTACACAGTTGTTAAAGTGGTTTTCGGTATTGGCAGAGTGATGACAATATCCGATCGCGGTCTCTTTAATAACCAAACACTTATTTCACACCGTGGTCATTTTATTTTAAAACAGTTCATACATCATATCAAAATATCATATTCCATTCAAATTCATATCACTTTGAAATCATATATAGTTTCGAAATCATATCACTTTCAAATCAATATTCACTTTAAAATCATATTTATTTCCAAAATCTTAACCACAAAAATAGGTTAAACCATCATATCAAATATTTTCATTTAAATCCATTAAATCTAAATCATAACAATTCGAACTTAAACAGTTTAAAAACTGAAAATAGTTTATATATTGAAATATTTATAAATTAAAAATAGTATATATAATTAAAAGTAAGTTATAAACTAAAAATAGTTTATATATTAAAAAGAGTTTACATACTAAAATAGTTTATATCCAAATAGTTCAAATTAGGATTGTTTCCTTCAATTTCACAAACCAATTCAAATCAACTTTGGTTTCAAAAATTCAAGTTGAATCAATCTCAATTCAATAATCTCAGTTAAAAAGGTTAAAGATTCACTTCAAATTCCATTAATCCACTTAATTTATGTAAATTTCAAATCCAAGTCTAAACTACCATTTCAAATTCAATAGGCTTTAAAGTTTAAATCTTCAAACATTTACAATAACTCAATTTGACAAATTTCATTTATATTTCAAAATTCAACATTAATTTTATTTAAATTTGAAATATTCACTTAATCATTTATAATAATAATTAAATGAAATATCCAATTACACAATTAAATCAAATTAATATTTAATTTCAATTTATTTAAATTTCAAAATATTCATTTAATCACCTTTAGTTAATATAAAATCGTATCTTCAAAATCTCAAATTCAGTAAATTTCAAATCAATCTTTTTTATTTAAATACAATTCTTAAACATATGACATTTTCAAATCAATTTCAATTTATCTTCCCGACCTTAGTTTATTAAAGTTATTACAAAGTCTATTTTTAAAATATAGTTTTAAATAAATAATTAAAAACATATATATATATATATATTAATTTAATTAATTTTTTATTAAATTAAATCTTATTTTATATATTTTTAAAGTAATAAAGTTATAAGAAGATCATAAAAATTATATTTCCAAACTAACTTATAAATTTAAAACTTCCAGAAAATATAAATAAATAAAATCAAAATTTAGGCATATATAAAAGTAATATATATATTATGTGCTAAAAATAAATATTTATTATAACCTATATATTTCCTTACAAAACTTTGGAAATCATTTTTAAAATTTAGACCAATGGCGTCCGTATACAATTTTCTATCCTATGGTCAAGTGACATGGATAGTTATTATTTCAATCGACAATTTAAATATCTAAAGGTATTATATCCTTTCAACCCGTAAATCCCAAAATTGAAAATCAATGAATATCGCTTAGGTTTTTGATTTCAACTCATAACGATTTTCTCCTAATCTACAAGATCATTCGGGTATGTATCATTTCAACCCATAAGGACTTCTAAACTACTAGGAAACTTGCAGAGTGAGAAAATATGATATATTATAACATATCAACAATAGGCATTATCATCGGTAAAATATTTAATTATGATATAAATAACAGGTTATGGTGTCATGTGTTATAGGTGAATAGTTACAGATAATGGCATATCATATATAATAATTAAATAATTAATAGTTCAAATTTAATAGAATATTTAAACTGTCATTTAAGGGCGAATTAAATTGATTGAATACAAGAATGTTAATCGGGAGTGATTGCTCACCTTTTGAGGCTAGAGACCAATGATGACAAAGGCGATGACAAGGATACAGACAAAGCAAAGCACGATGAACTGGATTTGATAAAGGTCGATTATATAAGAGAACTTATATATATTGACTATATATATGGACTATATATATTAAATCATATTTTAATTATAAACACGTATTAAAATAAATAAAATTATTTCAAAAACCATTGTTTCTTGAAACATATATTTCTGTTTTCCCCTTTCCAAAAATAAAATTTATAAAAATATATATATTGCACAATATATTATAAATAGCAATACTAAAAGCCTAATTTGCATAACCGAAATCGAATACTCGTGGGTATATAAAATTAGAAATAATATATACTAAAGAAATCAAACAGCTTAAACATATTGTTTGGTAAATAGTAAATTGCAAACATAAAACTTTGTTATATTCTTCTGCATGATATCCAATCTATATACTTGCATAAATTAACATAAATAAACTAACATACTATACAACTTACATAAACTAACATATATATAACATATATAACTAACATATATATACACACATTAACTATTTATAACTTGTTTAAACTTTTGTTTTATACTAAAAGCACATATATCTTTTATAACCTATATATATACTACATATAATATGGCTTGAAAAACTTTTATATACATAACAACAGATAGCATAGCTTATAAAACTTATATATATAATAACATATAACGCTGTTTGTAAAACTTATATATATAACAACAGACCAATATATATACGCATATATATGTACGAACTAAATTAATAAAATGAATTGAAAGTTTGACCTTAGGAGGTGGATAGAAGGGGCAGCAAAAGGTGGGTCCGCTGCAAGCTTGGTGGTGGACGGAGGTGATGGTGGAGCGGGGTGATTAGGATCACGTCAGTGGATGAGGCGGCGCAAGGCAGTGTCACGGCTTCGGCGAGGTGCAGCTGAATCATGGGGTGCGTGGGCTATTCTTTTGTTCTCGGTTATGGCTTTCATGCAATGGTGGTAGTGGAACTTAGGGGTCGGCATGGGACGAATACGGTGTGGGTGAACATGTTGATGGAAAATGGAGAAGGCGGTCAGGGAATTGGCTGTTGGATGCCCTGTTGTGTGTGGGGCGATGGTAGCAGGCGGATGACGAGGCTGCGGATCCGGTGTGATGAAAGGGTGGTATGGGTCGATGTGCGGCATGCTACACTATGGGTGAGGTGTTGTGGATGGAGGGGAGTGGTTGTTCAGCATGATGGAACAGACATGAACATGGGTCGACTATGGCAGAGGAGGAAGGTAAAAAGGGATTTGGGTGCGGTTGTTACAAGCGGCTATTGTTTTGCATGGGATGTACACGTTGGAGGAAGCGACTGAGTTATAGGGCATGTTGAAGGGTTGGATGCGGTCGTGTGGTGTGAGATAGAGGATGGGCGTTAGAGAGAGAGGGGGTCAGGGGATTGCAAAAATGAAAGGCAATGGATGAGCAGGTTCCATAGAAGAAGGAGGCGGAGCAGGCTTCAGCAATTATAAGGCTTTCATTCATTTTTTCTTTTTTTATATTTTTTTTATATAGAATGCAAAGAGATAGAATGGGGAATGAACCGATTATAAATTGACATAGGGAACACTTAAAAGTCAAGAGCAGATTTTTGAAAATAATAAAGATAGAGGCCATTTATTTTGCCATTTGATAGCAAATGGACATAGAATGTCAAAAGCTCCAAAATGGGAACCAATATGGCTAACTATTTTCATGGATTTTGCTGTGTAACAGATCTGAACACACAAATGAATATACCGTGGAGATCGGCACGATGAGACGAACATAATGTTACACAAATATTAGAGATATGACCATCCTATCAAAAGTCGATTTTCGCTGCCGAAATGCTGCTAAAACGTCGAAAATAAGATAAATGGGGCTGGGGCAGTCCAAATTTGGCGAAATGAATTATGAGTCTCACTAAGAAAATGATTTACAATTTTTATTATATAAAAATATTCAGCTTTCGAAAATATTTTACGTTCATCAAATTAACTAGTATTTGAATTTAAAATTGAAAATTCCACAATAGAACTAACTTCTATATTTAGCATTGAAGAGGTAATTGCGTTAATAAATAAATTAAAGAACGCATGAAATAATGATGTTTGAACGGTAAGGAAATATGGAATTTGCGAACGTGTTTTTTTTTGAAATTTAAACGAAGTACCAGCGTTGATTAATTAGAAGCAATTGGCAAGAAATAAAAATTTCTTTTGAAACGGTCAGGAGATTTCTCTGTGTGATGTTTGCGTTTATAGGATGATAATTGCGTTGGATAGATTAAATAAAGAAACGCACGAATTAATGGTATAGAAATATTAAGGAAATAAAAGAATTTCGTTTGAACGGTAAGGAAAAATCAAAGATTTTGTTCCTATTAATTGCAAAGGATTAAATGGAAAGGAAGAGACACTTATACACGTGAATTTCAAGCAATCTTGAAACGAATTTTGAACGTCTAAAGAGAAATAAATTTTCTTGAAATGGCTACGCGAATTTTTATTCCTATTATAAAATGAGGAAAAAGAGAAGCATCGAAATTTGCACGTAACATATCAAAGCTAGATTTAAAATAAATTGAACAGCTAGGAAAATCATTTCTTTCCCACTTGGAATTGCAAGGCTACAGATAAATTTATTTATTTAGTTAAGGTAATAAATTTTATTAAGAATGCGCACTATAGATGAATTAATTAAGTCAACCATACGCCCACATTTAAATTAAAGTAACGCATTTAAATTTATACGTTTTCTTGTGTAGTAAATATACGTTAAAATATTCCATCAATTAAAGCTCCATTTAAACGCGAAATCAACAGCTTATTAATAAACTATTTATTACTAAATTTGAAATTTAAATTTGTTGACATTGGTTTGATTTACATAACAATTAACAAATCGACTGATGTGTATATGTAAAATTTATTTCCTTTCACAATATTTATTACATACTTTAAAAGTATACAACCAATATCAGTAAACAATCACAAAATAAGTATTGTGCACATGTAAACTATTAAAATTTTAAATTAAAAAGTCAAAGTTTGACCATATTGACAAGATTCACATTTCCGAAAAATATTCTATTAATTCATGTGTCGAATTCTAATCTACACCAAAATTTATATTTTAAATAACAAAATTATCTAAATTAAATAAATAAAACATTTATTAAATTTTTTTGGATTGATACATAGATGGTTTGGATGGCAAGCAAAGTGAGAGTAAATGCTAAGAAACAGAAAAGGCAAAGGTTAAGGAGAAAGAAACGTATATATGTTTTATTCTTAAATGCAAATGAAAATGAGGAGTTTTGAAATGAGAAATAAATCTTCTTGTACATGATCTTCAAATGAGAAATACTTGGCTAGGAAAAGAGTTTGTATCGATAAAGCAAGAAATAAAGAGGCCATGTAGAAAAAGGCATGAAATCAAGCAATGACTTGATGGATTTAATTAATTTCTTTCCTTTGTATTAACCGTTGTTCTTAGTTATATTCAATTTATTAAATGTGTACATATATTATGATTGAATCCTCAAATAAATTCATTCAGATAAATTTCATTCTTTTATATTACCTTATGAATAAAATATGCATTTCCACTTTTAACATTCCTTCCTTATTTTATTACAAATTTTATTTTTCATCATATTAAATTACCAAAATCTTATCAGTTTAATAATTTTAATTGTTAAAAATTTATGGGTCGTTACACTCTCCCCCACTCAAACATTTTCGTCCTCGAAAAGGAAGAAGGTAGGGGAATAGAAATAACCTAAAAGAAAACTAAATTGAAACTTAAAATAGAAACATTAATCTAAACCATACAAATTCAATTTTAAATTAATAATTGATTTCATCTATTTAATTTCACTTCAGTTAAATTTAACTATTTCAAATTTCATTACTTCATCTTCCAATTATCTTAAAATTAAAATTTCTAAAATCATAAATTTGAAAATCATTTGATATACTCAAAAATGTGTTCAATAAATTAATTTCTTCTTTATTCCAAATTATAAATAAATTTATTTCTCTCAATATATTTTTATCATCTATGTTGAATAAGTTTACGTCTATTACAACTGCTTAAATTTATTCTTAGTTCCTTTAACATCATTTTATATTGTAAATTATTCCATTACCCTTTTATTCTATTTACCTCTGTTAATCTTTTTATAACTAGAATTTAAGTGTATAACATTTATTATAACCACTCAAATTTTATTTATAAAATCTTTTTATATTGTATATTATCCAATTACATTGTTAGCTTCTGAAAATCAAGGTAAGTTATATTGAAATGCAATTGAGTATTATACAAATAAAACTTTCAAATTAATTATCTCAAGTTTGAATCATTTATTCAAAAAATTTATTTTCTTTTTATAATTGAAATTATTCTTCAAGATAAAATTTAAGAATTAAATTTCTGATTCCCTTCAACCGTTTGGAGATAAATAAATATATGTACATAATATGTCAAATCAAATTTAAATCATATAACTATATATCATAAATCAAGTCATATTTTAGAGATTCAAATCAATTAAATTCTCAAGGTAACACTGTAACAACCCGCATATTTTAAGATTGAATGTTTAAATATTTTATTTAAATATTTTATCGTTAGTCGGATTTTAGTCCAAAAAGTTACTTTTTGCATACAGACGAATTAGGACTCGGAACTACTTCCATTGGGTCCAAAACAACGTTTGCGATCTTTTTGAGTATAAACTTTGATATGTTTGGAGTTAGTGGAAGTTTGTCACTTTTTCACTTTGGGCTTTGGATTTGGTTTAGCCCATTAGCCTAAACTATTAACTCTAGCTCAACCCCCCATCCCTTCATAACATTACTTTCCTTTCCTAACACACAAGCTTCATCAAAAATTGAGGAAGGAATGGGAAATTAGAACTCCAAGCCCTAGTTCATTTGCAAATCCAATATCCAACCCCAAATTCAAAAAGAAGCCATTGATTCTTCCTTTGCTTTCAAGCTTCTTCTTCATTGATTTTGTGTAAAGGCGAGATTTTTATCTCACATCTCTGTCTATAACTATCTTTAATTGTTGGGTATGAATTCCTAACACTTTTTCATATGCATTTGCTCTTGGTTTCGATTGAGTTGGTGAAAATCCCAATTTTTAGTGTTTTGGGTTCAAATCTTTAAAAATACAATCTTTGATGTTGGAACATGTTCTTAGTGATGCATCGAGGAGCCAATAGGACTGGGTAGTCGATAGGCGTAATCCTCTAGCGTTCATGCTCGATCGGTTGCAAATTGAGAGAGTTTTTTGCATTTTTGTTGCTTAGGTCGTTCGGCTTGCACATATGATTCTCGGTCTGCAGATTAGGTCGGCCTGCATTTAGGTCGCTCCTCTATAGGTCATGCCATGATATCACGCAACCCATAGGTCGCATGCCCATTAGGTTGTTAGGTCGCTCGGCCTTGTTTACCCCTTAGGTCGTTAAGTCGCTCGGCCTTCTTCTCAACTTAGGTCGCGACATGTTAGGTCGTTCCCCACTTAATTCACTCGCCTTGTGTTAGGCCGTTCCATGACTTAGGTCGCAACCTTCCTTAAGTCGCTCGGCATTGATTTGGTCGCGCCATGCTAGGTCACGCCATGCTATGTCGCTCCTGGTATAACTCGCACCACCTAGGTCGCCCCATGTTAGGTCATACGCATTCTGCTAAGTCGCACGTTCATCTTAGGTCGCTTGCATCCTTATGCCCCAATTCCTTAGGTCACTCGGCTTGTTAAGTCGGCCTGCACATAGGTCGCAACCACTAGGTCGCTTGGCCTTCTGATTTAGGTCGCACCTGCTATATCTTGCAACCCCTTAGGTCGCAACCCCATAGGCCGCTTGCCTTACTGTTAGGTCGACCTGCCTTAGGTCGCTCGGCATGATTGCACTGTTAGGTCGCACATGTTTTGGGTCGCGCCATTCCTTAGGCCGGTTGCCGTTAGGTCATGCCACCCATTAAGTCACACCTGCTTTAAGCCGCATGCTATTTCTCGAGCCATTGATTTCTTGTGTTGACTTATGTTAAGTCGTAAGTCGTGGCTGTTAAGTCGCAAGGGTATTTCCACTTTGATGAATTTGGGATCGAATTCTTTGGAATTTTTTCACGTCTTCGTATGTGAATTTTTGTGATTTATTTTTTCTACAATCATTTTTGTGATTTGTCACTTCATCTCACTCGTACGAGAAATCTAATTAAATTGCTTAGTAAAACAAATGGCATGAAACACTTGCATTTACTTCGCTGGTTAATTCTTGGACTTGTTCGATTGAATCTGTTGTGAAAATTTTCGAGTGGAGATCTACAATTTGTTCGTAAATATTTAAGTTAAGCTAGCTGTTATGGGACATGAAGCTAAGCTTATATATTTACTAGCTTACTATAATTGACACTTCTTGATGATCGTTGATGATCATTTTTGTGATTTACACTAGCAATTGTGTGATGTCTCTTTGTCTACGAGGGAGACTAAACCCCGTTTCTGTGGAGCTTCGGCTCAAATTGGTGAGGTAGGGACCATTTGGTCTTCGGGCCGTTTTGTGGAGCTTTGGCTCAAAATTAATGGTTAGCAACCATGGAATAGCGTTCCATTTTGTGATACACGTGTTGGTGAGTTTTCATGCTCCTATTTTGTGATAGGCCTCCCCCCTTTTGTGATTTCTGGATTTCCATTGATGATTTCTGGAATTTGTGTTTTCATCAATTTTCGTGATTTACATTGATAAGTTTTATCAATATTTGTGCATTGGTGAATTTGTGTGTCATTAACTTTTGTGATTGGCATTGATATTATTGTCAATATTTATGGTTTGGTGAATATAAATAAAGAGTATGACATTCTTTTTGATCTTTGAGAAGATTCTTATGATATTGATTAATCTCTTGTTGATTTTCAATTAAATACTTATTACAGTATGGCTTTATGGTTATCATATGTTTACGTCATATCTCTTATTCTATATCGTTTTATCTGATATTTATAGCCAGACTGATCCGTTTATTATTTTCTTATTAAATAATACTCGGGTCAGACCGAGATGTTACAGGTGCTTCTGCTTGACTTCACATCTGGGATTATCACCCTGACTTTTGGCTACTAGTTAGATTAGTAGTTTTTGTTGTATACATTTGAGATATAGACTCATTGATGTATCCATATTCTTTTGTCTAGCACTTGTAGCTATTCTTTTGTGACATTGTGGATCTTGTTTGACCACTACTCTGATGTACACATTTATGTGTTATATATTCATATCTATTTCCGCCTTTGTGATATGAATGTCTGTGACTGATTTGTGTTATGTTTATTTTTATATTTGTTTCCGAAGAATATAAACAGCCACTGTGTAGTAGCTTTGAGTTTGTATCGGTATGTCGGATTTCCTCTTTAAACCAAATGCATGTTGTACTATCTGACATATCGGTGCTCGCACAAAGCAATTACACTGATGGTCGCTCCTCAACAGTCTTATCCTCCGTGCTAGTTGATGGCATTACCCCGTAGTGTCCTTGGCTAGCGTGGGTATAGAGGTGGGGCATCACAGCTTAGTATCAGAGCCAATCTTCGGAACAATGTAGAATAATCTAGCAAGGATCAGCGTCCCAAGTCCATCTTAGGAGTCGTGCTTTAGGATTTAATTCGAGTCTTCGTACAGATTCATCCTATTTTCTTTATGATTCCTTGTTTATCTATCAAGATTGCTTGATATTCATTTGGTGAATAACCTTATCCTTCTTCTTTCTTTCTTTAAAAAAGGAAGAGAAATGGTTAGACCTGGCCGTCCCAGCGCCGGTCAATCTCGTGCTACTCCCCAAGATGGAGTATTTATGTCTGCATAGCAGCTTCTTGATCTAGTAAGGAATGCTCAAGCAGCCAGATCTAATCCGGATCTACTCACACTAGGTCTGGATTTGCACGTTTGTGCAGCGATTATACCAATTTGGGTGGGAAGCCATTCAAAGGTTCTGAAACTATTATTGAAGTCCAGGATTGGCTGAGAACGTGCGATCGAATCTTTTATCGCATGAATCTTGTTGATCTTCTCCGTGTACAGGTGGCGTCTAGTATGCTCCAAGAAAGAGCATTAGATTGGTATGAGCTTCTGATTTCTGAAATAAATGAAGCGGATCTTACTTGGGAGAAATTTCGGGAACGCTTCGAATTAAAATTTGTGCCAGAAGCTGAGAAGTTGACTTTGGCTCGCCGTTTCATTGACCTTGTTCAAGATGAATCCTCTGTGACAGACTATGTCGCATCATTCGCGTCACTTTCTAAATATAGGGTCGAGTACATAAACACCCCATTGAAGAAGAACAAAAGATTTGTCTATGGCTTGAATAAAAATCTCAAGAATCCATTACTTCTAAAATTAGAAGTTTCTTTTGATAAACTCAATGATATCGCTCTTCATCTTGAAGAGGCGGATAGGGAGAGTGATGTTGAAGTTAAGTGTGCCAAACCAAACTTCAATAACAAGAAAAGGCCTAATAAGTTCAAGGGTCCTTATACCAACAATAAGAAAGGGAAGCAAGCCTCTCCGACAACCAAGACTTCTACCTCTAGTAGTAGTTAATGCTACAACTGTGGTTCTAAGGACCATTATGCGATTAAGTGTTCAAAGCCTCGTGCTTGTCGCTATTGCAAAAGCCCGGATCATTATTTATCTTCTTGTCCCAAACTTCAAGGAAGGAAGGAGGGAAAGCTTAATGTTGCTCAAGCCCCTGGCAACACATCTCGTGGTAAAGGTATTTCTCATTCTATTCTTGATGGCATTATTTTATTTCGTGATCATCTTATTCGAGTTCTTTTTAATACGGGTGCGTCCCATTCTTTTATTTCAAAAGAACTTGTTGATACTTTTTATTTGAATGTTTTGTGTTTAATGACTTCTTTGAGAATTGCGAATCCGGTTGGTGGATCCACAACAATCTGTTTATTGTGTAAAGATGTCGAGATTATTTTGTGTGATTTCTCTTTCTGAGCCGATTTGCATGTTATGCGCTACTTAGGCTTTGGAATGATTTTAGGAATGGATAGGCTTTACCGCTATGAAGCCCAAATCCTATGTCCTGAGCGGACTATTCATCTTCGACATCCTCAATCTGTTAAGCATATTTCTATTGACCTTAAAGATTCGGATTCCAGCTTGGTTGCATCTTTATATTCTTTAAATCCCCATGATGATGATAATGATGATGTGGAGGATATTATTTCGCTTATTCACGTTGTTCATGAATTTTCCGACATATTTGAGCCCGTTTTAGGATTACCACATAAGCGAGCAATTGAGTTCAGAATTAATGTCATCCCTAAAGCTCAACCTATTACTCGTCCTCCTTATCATATGTCCAATAAAGAAAATGAGGAGATGCGCAAATAATTATCCGAATTGGAGACGAAGCAATTTATTCGCCCTAGTTCCTCGCCTTAGGGAGCTTCGGCTATTTTTGTGAAGAAATCCGATGGTACACTTAGGCTCTGCGTTGACTACTACAAGCTTAATGATCTTACTATTAAGAATAAATATCCTTTACCTTGGATTGATGATCTACTCGATCAACTTAGTGGTGCTAGAGTCTATTCACAGTTAAACTTAGCTACCGGTTTCCATCAGCTTCGTATTGCAGAGGATAGTATTCCTTTGACATCGTTCCGTACTCGTTATGGATCTTATGAATGGCTTGTTATGCCATTTGGTTTAACGAATGCTCTGGCTTATTTCGTTGACCTTATGAATAGAGTTTTCAAAGACTTCCTCGATAGGTTTGTTCTCATCTTTATTGATGATATTCTTGTGTATTCTAAAACCGAGGAGGAGCATGAAAAGCATCTTCGGATTGTGTTGGAAACTCTTACGAGCAGTCAATTAAAGGCAAAATTTTCTAAATGCCACTTTTGGCAATCTCTTGTGAAGTTTCTTGGTCATATTATTTCCGAATTCGAAATTTCCATGGATCCTTCAAAGATTGAAGCGATTCAAAATTGGAATAGACCGGAGAGTGTGACGGAGATCCATAGCTTCCTTGGATTGGCAGGTTATTACCGCTGTTTCATAAAGGACTTTTCCAAAATTTTCGTGCCTCTTACTAGTTTGACAAAGAAGGGAGTTAAATACTTTTGGTCAGACAAATATGAAGCTTATTTTCAGAAATTAAAAGAACTCCTTTCTGATGCTCCTATTCTTGTGATTCCCGAGGGAAACCAAGATTTCTTGTTTATACCCATGCTAGTCGCGTTGATTTGGGTGTCGTTCTTATGCAAAGGGAACGTGCTATTGCTTATGCTTCTAGGCAATTGAAGCCAGCCGAGACTTGCCACTCATGATTTAGAACTCGCGGCTATTGTTTTCGCCCTTCGTATTTGGCCTCATTATCTTTTGGGAGAAAAATTTATTCTTTACACTGATCATATATATATTTTCTCAAAAGGAACTTAATTTGCGTAACAACGTTGGCTCGAATTTCTTGTAGTTTATTGATATTCTTTATACTCTCGAAAAGGGAAATAGTGTTGCGGATGCACTTAGTCGTAAGCAACAAGCGGTTGTTCCTATGATGATATCCAAATGGAATGATCTCGGAATTCTATCCACTTGTGAGATTCGATATCATGTTTCCGATTTATGTTCATCTCTTGTTTTATGTAGCCTTGAGGCTCATTCTTCTCTTTTAGACCTCATTCTTGAAGCTTAAAAGCTAGATCCCGAATTGGCTCTTCTTGGCCAAAATCTTAGGGATAAAATTGATATTGAAGGTTTGAAAGACTTTGATATTGATTCTCATGGCGGTATTCGAAAATTTGGTAGACTTATCGTGCCAAATATTAGTAATCTTCGTAAAGTCATTTTAGAAGATTCTCATTGTTCTAAATTTACCATTCATCCCGTTAGTAGTAAAATGTACGCGGACATGAAGTGACTTTATTATTGGGAGGGAATGAAATCTGATATTGCTAACTTTGTTAAGTGTTTCATGACTTGCCAACTCATTAAGGCCGAACATCAAAGGCCCGGTGGGTTATTGCAACCTTTAGAAATTCCAATTTGGAAGTGGGATCAAATTTCCATGGATTTTATAGACGACCTTCCCCGTTCTCGTTCTGGTCATGATAGCTTATGGGTGATAGTCGATAGACTTACTAAATCCGCCCATTTTATTCCCATTCGGTCCAATCGAACCGTTCCTCTCTTGGCCAAACTCTTTATTAAAGAAATTGTAAAAGTTCATGGAGTTCCTTCTTCTATTGTTAGTGATCGTGATCCATTGCTTACTAGTGGATTTTGGAAGAGTTTTCAAAAAGATTTTGGAACGAAGCTTAATTTTAGCACCGCTTACCATCCCCAGTCCGATGGACAAACTGAGCGTGCGAATCAAACTCTTGAAGATCTTCTTTGTGCATGTGTTCTTGATTTTGGTGGAAGTTGGGAAGATCATATTTCTCTTGTTGAGTTTTCCTATAATAATAGCTTCCAATCTAGTATTGGTATGGCACCTTTTGAGGCACTCTATGGAAGGCCATGCCAATCTCCTTCTTGTTGGCTTGAGGCCGGTGAGAAACTGGTTTTAGGTCTAAATTTTATTCGTGATTCCATAGAGAAGATTGACCTTATTCGTCATAGGATGAAAGAAGCCCAGAGTAGACAAAAATCCTATGCCGATAACCGGAGAAGGAAATTAGAATTTCCTGTGGGAGATCTTGTGTTTATCCGTGTTTCACCTATGAAGGGTGTTGTACGTTTCAGTCGATCGGCAAAATTAGCGCCTCGATATATTGGACCGTTTCCTATCACCAAACGTATTGGTTCCGTGGCTTATTGCCTTTTATTACCAGCTCAGTTTTCTGCTATTCATGACGTGTTTCACGTTTCTCAATTACGGAAATGCCTCTGAGATTCTGATTCTATTCTTGAGCCCGGTGTTGTGGAAGAAATTGAAGTTTCGCTTAATTTAACTTACGAGCAACATCCTATTCGTATTATTGCTTTGGAGGTCAAACGCCTTCAAAATAAATATGTTCCGCTTGTTAAAGTTCAATGGTCCTCAAATCCTAAGGATTGCTCTCGGGAATCTAGAGAGTTCATCGAGCGAACACATCCGGACATACTTTACCGTCTCTATGAGGTGAATTTCTTATTTCAAATACCTTTTGTGTTGATATGCTTTCGTGGTTGTTACCTTATATCTTCTGCTTAAATATTGCGTGGACGCAATTTCTTTAAGGAGGGGAGTCTGTAACAACCCGCATATTTTACGATTGAATATTTAAATATTTTATTTTAATATTTTATTGTTAGTCGGATTTTAGTCCGAAAAGTTACTTTTTGCATACGGTCGAATTAGGACTCGGAACCACTTCCATTGGGTCCAAAACACCGTTTGCGATCTTTTCGAGTATAAACTTTGATATGTTTGGAGTTAGTGGAATTTTGTCACTTTTTCACTTTGGGCTTTGGATTTGGTTTAGCCCATTAGCCTAAACTATTAACTCTAGCTCAACCCCCCATCCCTTCATAACTTTACTTTCCTTTCCTAACACACAAGCTTCATTAAAAATGGAGGAAGGAATGGGAAATTAGAACTCCAAGCCCTAGTTCATTTGCAAATCCAACATCCAACTCCAAATTCAAAGAGAAGCCAATGATCTTCCTTTGATTTCAAGCTTCTTCTTCATTGATTTTGTGTAAAGGTGAGATTTTTATCTCACATCTTTGTCTATAACTATCTTTAATTGTTGCGTATGAATTCCTAACACTTTTTCAATGCATTTTCTCTTGGTTTGGATTGAATTGGTGAAAATCCCAATTTTTAGTGTTTTGGGTTCAAATCTTTAAAAATCCAATCTTTAATGTTGGAAAACGTTCTTGGTGATGCATCGAGGAGCCATAGGACCGGGTAGCCGATAGGCACAATTCCCTAGCGTTCGTGCTCGATCAGTTGCAAATTGAGAGAGTTTTTGACATTTTTGTTTCTTAGGTCGTTCGGCTTGCACATAGGATTCTCGGCCTGCAGATTAGGTCAGCCTCCATTTAGGTCGCTCCCCTATAGGTTGCACCGTGATATCACGCAACCCATAAATCGCTTGCCCCTTAGGTCGTTAGGACGCTCGGCCTTGTTTACCCTTAGGTCATTAAGTCGCTCGGCCTTCTTCTCAACTTAAGTCGCGACATGTTAGGTCGTTCCCCACTTAAGTCGCTCGCCTTGTGTTAGGTCGTTCCATAACTTAGGTCGCAACCTTCCTTAAGTCGCTCGGCATTGATTTGGTTGCGCCATGCAAGGTCGCGCCATTCTCGGTCGCTCCTGGTATAACTTGCACCACCTAGGTCGCCCCATGTTAGGCCGCATGCATTCTGTTAAGTCGCACGTTCATCTTAGGTTTCTTGCATCCTTATGCCCCAATTCCTTAGGTCCCTCGACTTGTGCATAGGTCGCGACCACTAGGTCGCTTGGCCTTCTGATTTAGGTCGCACCTGCTATATCTTGCAACCTCTTGGGTCGCAACCCCGTAGGCCGCTTGCCTTACTATTAATTCGGCCTTCTTGCACTGTTAGGTCGCACATGTTTTGGGTCGCGCCATTCCTTAGGCCGGTTGTCGTTAGGTCGCGCCACCCTTTAAGTCGTACCTGCTTTAAACCGCATGCTATTTCTTGAGCCGCTGATTTCTTTTGTTGACTTATGTTAAGTCGTAAGTCGTGGCTGTTAAGTCGCAAGGGTATTTCCACTTTGATGAATTTGGGATCGAATTCGTTGGATTTTTTTCATGTCTTCGTATGTGAATTTTTGTGATTTGTTGTTTCTACAATCATTTTTGTGATTTGTCACTTCATCTCACTCATATGAGAAATCTAATCAAATGGCTTAGTAAAACGAATGGTATGAAACGCTTGCATTTACTTCGCTGGTTAATTCTTGGACTCGTTCGATTGAATCTCTTATGACAATTTTCGAGTGGAGATCTACAATTTGTTCGTAGATATTTAAGTTAAGCTAGTGGTTATGGGACATGAAGCTAAGCTTATATATTTACGAGCTTACTGTAATTGGCATTTCTTGATGATCGTTGATGATCATTTTTGTGATTTCAACAAGCAATTGTGCGATGTCTCTTTGTCTACGAAGGAGACTAAACCCCGTTTCTGTGGAGCTTCGGCTCAAATTGGTGGGGTAGCAACCCATGGTAATTGGGGCCGTTTTGTGGAGCTTTGGCTCAAAATTAATGGTTAGCCACCATGGAATAGCGTTCCATTTTTTGATACACGTGTTGGTGAGTTTTCATGCTCCCATTTTGTGATAGGCCTCCCCTTTTTTTTTCTGATTTCTGGATTTCCATTGATGATTTCTGGAATTTGTGTTTTCACCAATTTTCGTGATTTACATTGATAAGTTTTATCAATATTTGTGCATTGGTGAATTTGTGTGTCATTAACTATTGTGATTGACATTGATATTATTGTCAATATTTATGGTTTGGTGAATATAAATAAAGAGTATGACATTCTTTTTGACCTTTGAGAAGATTCTTATGATATTGATTAATCCCTTGTTGATTTTCAATTACATACTTATTACAGTATGGATTTATGGTTATCATATGTTTACGTCATATCCCTTGTTCTATATCATTTTATCTGATATTTATAGCTAGACTGATCCGTTTATTATTTTTTAATTAAATAATATTCAGGTCAGACCGAGATGTTACAGGTGCTTCTTCTTGACTACACATCTGGGATTATCACCCTGACTTTTGGCTTACTAGTTAGACTAGTAGTTTTTGTTGTACACATTCGAGATATAGACTCATTGATGTATCCATATTCTTTTGTCTAGCACTTGTAGCTATTCTTTTGTGAAATTGTGGATCTTGTTTGACCACTACTCTGATATACACATTTATGTGTTATATATTCATATCTATTTCCGCCTTTGTGATATGGATGTCTGTGACTGATTTGTGTTATGTTTATTTCTATATTTGTTTCTGAAGAATATATACAGCCACTATGTAGTAGCTTTGAGTTTGTATCGGTATGTCGGATTTCCTCCTTTAACCAAATGCATGTTGTACTATCTGACATGTCGCTGCTCGCACAAAGCAATTACACGGATGGTCGCTCCTCAACATCCTTATCCTCCGTGCTAGTTGACGGCATTACCCCGTAGTGTCCTTGGCTAGCATGGGTATAGAGGTGGGGTGTCACAAACACTGTAGCCAGACTACCGAATGGTCTCTTCACTTCGAAACTCGAAAATGAATGTCGATGATGCTATAGTCGTCATCAAATTATTTCCCAGCGACAAAAAGAAGAGCACTGATTTTTAAACCTTTAACATTATTTGGAAATAAATTTCTATTCGAAAATAATATATCCATTTAAAACATTAAACACAAGGTTTGAAACCATCGGAAATTGGGTTCTCAAATTGTTGTATTAAATTCATTTCTGTTTCCAAATTAATTTATAACCATTGTATGTAGTTCACTTATTTATATGAGAAAAAACCCATGGTTTACAAAATCATAAATAAAATAAAAGACTATTATCTCTTGACAACTAGTTAAATTAATTATAAAAATTCTGAAAATTATACTTATATATATATAATATTAGATTTTTTTCCAAATGTAGGAATAAATTTTTCAAAACAAGGATAGAGATTCAAATTTGATGGACTCAAATCAAAGAGAATTTTGATTTAAAGATAAGTTGGAATCAGAAGATCCGATGATAAAATAACAAAATAAGGAACTTGATAAGTTTATATAAATCGCGGGCAACCTTAACCGGGTCAACCGTGACTTAAAGAATAAGATCAATGTGGATTTTATGGGGTAAATCTACATTCGATTTGAAGAGAAAGAGTTTGGAATAACCAAAGATAATAGCACCTTAACCGGGGATAAATATAAATCTCTGGTGAATCAATGCTAATTGTAAAGGAGTTTCACCCCTTTATTAGAATAATGGCGAGACCGCTAATTCACTATAAAGATCATCCGAAGTGGATTTATGGGATACTCCAAAGTTGAAAGAAGATGAATAGTGAGGGACATGAATGAACTTTGGAATCGTAGAAAACGTTTCAAAATTCAAAGGAAATCGAATCGAAATGAAGAGATTCAAGCTCGAGTGAAAGTGATTCTGTAAATCAAATTTACCATACATGCTAAGTTTGCCTAGAGCCAAAGCTCGATACCAAATGTGACAACCTAGTATTTTTAACCGTTCGCATCCGCACATGTCGGACTTGAATTTTTCAAAATACCACGTTGTAAATAAAATTTGGCAAATCTCAGAATATACAGTAAACAAATAATCACAGGTCACAGAAATCAGAATACTCGCAACGGAATTAAAGAACATAGTGGTTCATGAAGCCACTATCACATAGTCACAAAATAAGTACATAATTACATAGTTTAAAACCAAATACAGTTTGAAACAACCACAGAAATCCCAAATTTATTTGTCTCGATTACATAAGCTAGGATAAAAGGCTGAAAGAAAAAGGACAGCAGCTCGATGAGGTGATCTCCAGCAGTCCTAGCTCTGGGGAAAGATGTCAGGACACGATTCTTCGTCTTCCGAAAATTCGACATCGACACTCACTTTATCGACTGCCGAGGAATCGAACGACGAAAAACAGAACACTGAGGGTTTTTAAAAAGAAGAATTTAGGAAAAGAGAAGAGAAAAAGATAGAAGATGGAGAGGAGAAGAAAACAAAAAATTTTAATTTTTTAAAATAGAAGAAAAAGAGAATAGAGAAGAGATAGAAAAACAGAACGGAACGGAGAATAACAGAACAACATCAGAATCTCACAATTCGCAGCGGAACAACATATAATAATAAATGAAGAATCTTTAAACAAAGAACTATATCAGTTATTACATTACATCACATTACATTACATCATATCATCAGAGTGTACAACAACAACAACAAACAGTGCAGCGGAAAAAAAGAAATACTATATAAACTAGTAATACGCCATGCCATCCAGCTTGCCTCCAGCAACTCCAGAATATCCAGAATATCCTGATAAACCTTACTCTTAACTGCCCGTGTGAAAATTGGTGGGCACCCAGAGTTTAGGAAGGAAAACAATAAACTCCAAGTCAGTCATGTGACTGGTGTGAGAACTCAAAACAGTTTATTTATCTTTAAAATCAAAATAGAGGAATATTTTTAAATTTAATTCGCAATGCTTTTAAAAATGAGACTACCATAAGGCCTCCCGCACACACACACAAAGCAAACGCAGAATCGGAGGAGATTTTTCCTTATGATAGTCAAAGATGCTTGATACGCATTTAAAATAACATTTGATATTATTATTAGTGCATAGTGTAGGGAAAAATTTATTTCGAAAGTAGAATATAAATCTTAGCCAGCATAGACATTCCGAACTATGCCTACTATAGCTAACTATGTTCAATAGCAGGTTACCGCCACATTCCATAGCAGGTTATACAACTAAAACCGTACAAGTCTCGTATTGTTTCTTTGGATTTCCAACAAATGGTCAGGCCAAGGAACTTCCCATTGCCACATGAGAATGCCTCTGGAAAGACATCCCCGAGAACCAAACCGGAACTCTGCCAACACAAGGCCGGGTTACCCCTAACTGGGTAACTACTGACACGAGCACGCCATTCCCCGATCGTAAACGACCTTTCTCACGGGATCCCGAAAACCAACAACCACAAAGTAATAAATTCGCAGTAACCACATAGGTTAAATATCTGGGCTCCATACCATGATACCACCTCTATCCAGAAGGAAATGTACATACCCTAAAGGGTGCTACCCCTCATAACCTTGCCGCATCTTTCCTGTTTTGACCATTTCCGGGGTGTGAGGTTCGACGAAGTCACGTCCACAAAAACATACTTTATACAAAAGCCATGCTTTGGGTCAACAAATGATCAACACAATGATCACCAGATAGACGATCAAATAAACGATCCTATCACAATAATCAACACAATGATCATTTCAGCAACACTCAACATGTCACATTACCAAATTGGGAATATATCGCTGATAACTTCAACTATATAACCTCTGAGCTCGTACGTCTCGGAGAAGGGTGTTAAGCTTAAAGAATAACTTCTCCGCCACCAACAGAAATATATTTGAAAGAAATCGGCTTTATATCTCAACTTGTAATGTCAGACATACAATCCATACAAGTCTGTTTCGGGATCGAACAAAACCGAAGGCACTTACAAAGAAGTCCTTGCAATCCGGATGTTCACAATCCTGATCGGATTTCCCATCACTTAGGGAGTCTCTATACCGCTGCAACTCAGTGCAGAGACAATCGACAGGTCATCCTATCGCTCTCACAAATACCGGGTCTTCAACACCGATCTTCAAATGCAATTCATAACGACGTATCACATATTCAGAATGAGTTATACGACCCCATGGTCCTTTCCCGGTTAACCCGAATAGTGAGCGCTTATTTAAAAATAAGTGTGGCATTCAAATTCAATCAAATCACATCAAATACCCATTCAAAGGGAAATATTGATAGTCGATTATTGAGCTATCAATGGATATGCATACATCACCAGATTCCAAATAATTTTCCAAATTATTTATTTTCCAAAATATCTTTACAAGATATATAATTTCAACACTTCAAAAATAAATCAATATTTATTTTCATACAAATTCCACTTTCTATTTATAAATTCCTTAATGAATTTATATTTCAAAATATCCATGCATATACGATTTCAATTATCCATTTCAATTTATCTTCAAAAAGATAAATTATAATTATTCACTTCATATTGGAAAACATTTCCATACTTATTAAATAAGCAATTCACAATCTTTTTATTTTCAACACTTGGAAAATATTCCATATACTTAAATCGAATTAAGTATATATTTCATTCTATTAAGGAAATCATTCTCTTAATATATTTATTTGGGCCAAAACGAATGTTACGTAAAACATCGTTACGACAACCCAAAATCACTAGTATAGGGATTCGAAATTAAATAGATATATAAATCCCAATACTATACAAAACATCTCCTTTCGGAAATCATTTACTATAACAACAGTGTTATAGTCCACCATTTCCTTCTATTTCTCGAAAACGTCTATTTCAACAATTAATGTTGAAATCTATGGTTTCGAATCTCAACACAATTAAAACTTCGTTAGATCGTTTTAATTCTATTTAAAATATCACATTCAAAACAATTTCTTTAACATATTATTCACCATTCAAAAACGTGAATATACTTCATTAACAATTTCATCCTTTTATTCATTTTAATTCAAAGGATTATTCACTATTTAAAAATGTGAATATAACTCCATTAATAGGTTTCAACAATTTTCTTATCAAAATAAGTCATTTGCGAATTTATAAAACAACGTTTATAAATTCCATTTCTATTTATTTATAAAAACTTCCTTTTTATAAATTCTTTTATTAACCTATTCCAGTTTATAACTAAATTATGAACTAAACATTCATATTATAAGTTAAATACTTATAAAACGATTATTTTACAAAATCGTTCTTTTAAACTTCATAATTATAAATCTTATAACTTATAAGATTCAATTATTTATCCAAAATTCATTCTTTCAATAACTTTATAAATTTTATAAACCTACTGTTTATAAAATTCCATTTATAACCTCACTGTTTAAAATTCTATAAATTTCATCCATTTATGAAATTCATTTTCACTTCATTCAAACACTTATAAAAACTCGTTTTATAATTTCAATATTTCAATTTATAAATATCCATTTATAAATCTCTTAATATAAATCAATTTATATTATTCTTTAAAAACGTCTTTAAACTCCTTTATAATTTCATCTTTTTATTTATTTATAAAATAATCAAATTTTATAAATCCTATATTTAAACTTTTCACAATAATTCTAAAATATCTCGATTAAACTATTTTATAAAATCAATAGCATCATATTCTCAAAAATCAGTTTTTAACTGTATTTCACAAAAATCATAATTTTTATAACATTAAAAATTATAACGTTTATTTATTTAAAATAAATCAATTTCCAAAAATATTTTATAAACGTATACTTTTCAAAAATCACTTAAAAAATCATTTTAAAATCCCAAAACTTGGGTCCAATGATGCTACACACCAAATAGTCAATCACGACAACAACGATATCATATATCAATATGATAATCCATCAAATATCAAAATATCTGAAATCAAATAAATACTGTTGAGGAATCCAGTTGGATCCCTCCAACCTGTTTTCCTGCATCCACAAACATTAGCACAATACCAATTTCGCTCCAGTACGAACTTATCGCGGTATATGTTCTTATTAAATATTATCCGCTTAATAACGGCGCAATAGGGTCTCATCCGCTAAAAAATACGGGAAATCAATCAACTACAATATATACATATGCCAATATATATATATTGATATTATATATAATACCAATTTCACTGTTTATGAAATATTCGCGGTATATGTTTTTAATAAATAACATCCGCTTACTAACGGCGTATAATGTCTATTTTAACAATCAATAGATAACAATCAACATTCAAACATGCATTCAAATATTTTAAATCTAACTATTTAAAATAAAATCGAAACTGATTCGATTGAGTGAGAAATTCTCACCTTGGTTTTAATTTCCGCTTTAGCGATTCATTTCGAATAAAATTAAACGTGCGTTTAATTTTACCCAAAATTCTCACTAACTCCAAACGACTCCAAACCAACTCCATCGCGTAGTGCTCGTCCATACGATCCCAACGCAACTGAGTTTGCATTTTTTCGACCTCGTATGAAAAAGTTACATCGTTTTTAGGATACACGAATTCTAAATATAACTAAATTCACAAATCCTTTTTAAATTTCAACCTAGCTCAAATCTGGACCGTAGATTTTTCATCAAGCAATCAAGGCCACGCACGCGACTTCTTCTTCCCCAGGTAATTCGCGTTCGATCAAACCCATTTCCATTGCCACCTAGGGTTAAATGTCTCGGCCCATACGAACGTTTTTTACTTCGATCAACCCCTTCATTTCGTTCGCCATCCCTCACTCTACCCCTAGCCCGTGCGCGCAGCCACCAAGTGCCGCCTCCCTCTCGAAACTCGCGTACGAACCGAGCATAAACGCGCCCCTCTAGCGCCTCCAAACGACAACAATATCAAAGATCCACCGTTGGATTGGTGGATCTCTCCGCCCTCTACACTTTACTAGTTAAGGGTTTTCGATGAAGGTCGATGGATGAGGAGATCGGAGGGAAAAAGTCGCGTGAGTTTCTGGCCATCAGTTTGAAAGAGGCGGCTAGGGTTTTGAAATTAGGGTTTAGTTATTTTTTTTATAAAATTATGAAGAGTGGTGGTGTATTTATAGAGAATCGAACGACACTATTCATCCGGAAATTCCGAACTCCGATTTAGGCGCCGAAACTGACGTTCCTAAGGTTTACCCCGCGTTCCGGACACAATGGAACAGGTTTCGAAAGCTAATTCGGACATCTATGTGAGTTATGGCCGTAAACGCTCAATTTGAATTAAACCGATTTAACTCGATTTCTAGGCGTTTTAATTCGTACAGGACAAACGGTAAATCCAATTGACTTGAAATTTGAAACCTTACAATAATATCACATTACGGATCCGATGAAACTGGTTTCGTCGAAATCCGAGACTTTTTTAAAAATGGCTATTTTGACTCGCCAAATTTAAATTAAAAATAATTCGATGCGTTTCGAGCTGCCACGATCAAACGATAGCTCCGATTGACACGAAATTTGAAAGCCGGTAATAACTAACTATTACGGATCCAATGGAACTGGTTTCGTTCAATTCTGAGACTGTTCAAAAATTGACTATTTTTACTAGTCGATTTTAATATTAAAATATTCAATTTTCACAAATTAACTTCAAATTCGATTTTAAAAGTTCTAAAATATCGTTCTAACTCCAACATGATAAAATAAATTTTTACAAATCATTTTCAATCATATTTAACTATATTTTCAATTATTTCCATAATTTAACGTATTAAATTATCGATTTAATTATTCAATTAAATCCAATAATTCAAATAAAAATTTATTTGACTTATAAATTCACTTTTTAATATTTAAAATTAATTAAATATTCATATTTTAATTAATAAAAATTCTGGGTCGTTACAATCTTCCCCACTTAAAAGAATTTCGTCCTCGAAATTAACAAGTAAGAAAAGTTACAAAATCTATTAATTTTTCCAAAATTCATAGTTAAATTCCTTACAATACTTTACTAAGTTTTCCAAATCATACTTAGTTATCTTTTCAAAAACAATCTATATCATTTAACTTTCAATTCAAAATCAAAGTTTAAGTTTTCAAAATTTTCCAATTTTCTCAAAAATTTTCTAACGCCTTAAATTTCAGGAAAAATTCGCCATAGTCTCCTTTGCGCGGCTCGATCCGAAAAAAAAATGACAGTATATATATCACAAATATACATCTCATCAAGTAATGAGGCATCCCGAAGGGAAAAAAGTGTAAAAGTACGGTATGTAATCCGAGATATGTACCTTATATTTTATTAGCTAGCATATACGGCTAATATAGCGCGAAAGCGAGCTCCAAATGCGAAGCAAACGCGATCCGCACCTACTAATCACTCAACAAACAACATGAGAACATGCATATAAACAATAGTATCAATATACATCATATAGCAACTGAAACAAAAGCAACAAATGCAATATATATTCAACCATCAACCAACTATCATCCAACTAGCATTCATAACCAAAATATATTCATTCATATTCTCATTAATGTTCAATGAATTGGTTTTCAATCTAATCACATTTGATTCATTACAGTGGATGTTTACTAACATTTTCAATTAGTTCATATGCATTAATTCATATTCAAGTTGGTTCACTTCCAAATCAAATTCAATTCCATTTAAGATTCATTTAACTTCTAATTTGAATTCAATTACTTTAGCTTCCAATTTTATTAAATCAATTTCATTAAAACTTAATGAATTATATACAATCAACTAACAATCATATAACAACCAATGTATATGTAACAACCCGGTATTTCGTACCGATTAATTATCGTCTCTGGACGATTACCTTTTCCAGCTAATTGCTGTTTTGAAATTTTTAAAACCAGTTTGAAACTCTTTTGAAAATTTAATAGTGGTCCATGTTTCTTATTTTTTTTAATGGGCTTTGAATTCTCGGCCCACGTTTTCAATTGTTGGCCGTGATAATTCGCTAAGTAAAAACCCGTTCCCCTTTCATTCATTTCTCTCATTCGAAAACCCTACCTCAAAACGAACGAGCGAATGGCGGCTCCAAAATCGTTCGTCCCTCTTCTCCAAAGCTAGGGCGCGTTCAGAGTCGAAGATACTGGCTTCTTTAATTCAGTCGAATTCGACTTCATGGTACTGGGAGTCTCCGATCGATCGATCGCTTCAGCAACTAGGGCTTAACTTCGTTTGATTCTTCGATTTGCTTCGGCCTCGACTTCGACAGCTTCATTCGTGGCAGAGGTGAGTAAATATTATTACTCACATCCAACTGAAATCATTCCACTTTGTTTGCTTATTCTGTTTTCAATTGTCTCGGCCTCGTCTTGATTTTTTTTGTTATCAATGTTGATTTTGTGACCTGATATTCTCGGCATTGATTTTTGTTTGATTGTTTTGCTGAGATGTTGATTTCGTGACCTCCACTGTCTCGAATTCTTTTTGATGATATTGATTTTTTTTTGTGGACTTCGTATTTTCTGTCTTCGTTCTCTCATTGTGCCATGTTTGTTGTTTGCATTGCATCACCACTGTTGCAAGCGTTCTCTGTTCATACCTATATCATGCTTGTCGATGCCGTTGAGCTTTTGCCAAATCAGGTGTACTGACTTGAGTCTGGTTTGTTTGGTGGAAATCGTTCTGGTGTAGTTGTACAATTGTGGCCTCATTTCAGATCACCGATCTGTACTAGGTTGCATTAAATTTAGGCATACTTGGTGTCTTGATTTCATTTTTAACTCTACTGGAATTAGTTATTGTGATGCCGTATTTTTGGTGTCTACACTCATTCGACTTTATGTTTTGTTCACCTGATGGCTTCAAGCCTGATCTACTTTGTTACCTGAATTTGCTTAAGTATATGTAGAACAGTTACATATTTGGATTTGCCATGTTGAAGTAGTTTTGGGTGCTATCATTTGGTAGTTGCTGTTAACATGCATCACTGGTGCATGTTGCCGTGACATTCCCTCATTTTGGTACAATCAATGTGCCACTGCCTGGTGGTTGCCTTGCCCACCTGTAGTACTGCTTTATGTCAAACTTGATGATGCCTTTATAGTCTGTTTACGGTCAGCACTTCACTGCCATTATGTCATCCAGTTTGTATTTATATTTCATCAATGCTTGTTGTTTGAACTGCTGCACTATATGTTGTGGTTGATTCATTTATGCATCTCTGACTTTCCCACTTACTTCTTGACCTGTAGCACTATTTTTAGTGCAGCTGTGTTATTTAGTTCACTGTATCATATAATATTTTCTAACCATTGCTTGGCTTTGTAGCCTTTCACATCGGCTTGCACTAGAATGTGCAGCCTAGTAGCTTGCTGGTGATTTTCTTGTGACTGCAACCTTGTTGCAGCCTTGCCTTGTATTCGCAAGGTGTGTACATTGCTATGTGCACTTATGTCCATCCTTGCATTTGACTGGATATTAAATTTATAGAATTGAATCCGAGATGTCGCAGTCTCTGTTTTCTGTTAGTCGTTATGAACTATGGTTGAGACTTAGTTACATATCTTGACCATTTTACTTGAACTACAGTTGTGTTGAACCCGACTCTTTCTTGGGTTTGACCCTGTGTTCGTTGGCGAGTTTCCACTAAGTCTTTGTGAAATTCCTCACTGTTGTGACGAGGCAGTGCACGCGTGCGTGCACTGCAGTCACACAGTAATGACAGTTTTAAATTGATGTTTTAATTTCTTGAATTGTTTTATGTGTTCAATTCATATTCTGGAATTGATGTTTTTATTGGGTTTCCAAATCTTAATCGATTTCATTCGATTCTATTCATGTCTTCGTAAGTGAATTCTTGTGATTGATTGTTTCTACAATCATTTTTGTGTTTCATCACTTTTTCGTGATTTTCATTGATGTGTTTTATCAATCTTTGGACATTGGCGAATTTGCATGTTATCACCTTTCTAGGTGAACTTGGATCTTTGAGAAGATTCTTAGGATATTGATTTATCCATTGTTGATTTTTTTTCAATTGCATACTTATCATAGTATGATTTTATGGTTATTATACAGTTATGCCATACCTTTTATCCTACATCATGTCATCTGATATTTTCAGTTAGACTGACCCGGGTATTATCTTCTTTTGAATATAATACTCAGGTCAGACCGAGTATTTACAGGTTGTAGATTTTTAGCTTCGGGTTGCTGCTTGGGCTATGAAGTCCTTTCATATCTTTTGGAGTAGTCGTCATTTGTAGTAGTCAATGTAATTGTATAGGAAGATATGTATTCATGTATGTTATATACGAAAATGTAATTGTATATGTAACTTCCTGAGTCGACTGTTGTAGTTGTATCACATGTACCGTGTCAAATGTATTGTAACTGACATCAGTTATTATATATATGAGACTTTCTGTTTTATCTGTGTTCCGCATTTATATTTATCTGTGTTATTAGTTTATATTTACTGTTCTAAACTATTACGAACCATCGTAGTTCGTTTTATACTGGAATTGGGGTATGTCGATGGGAGAAAATAAATCAGAGATGAAAAATGAAAGAATATATATATTTACATATCACTCCCATCGAGATAACCAATACTAGTGTAAGGCCAACTATTGATGGCCGCTCCTCAACAGCCTTATTCTCCGTGCTAGTTGACAGCACTACACCGTAGTGTCCTTGGCTAGCGTGGGTATAGAGGTGGGGCGTCACAGCTTGGTATCAGAGCCTGGGGTTTAGAACAAATATAAAATGTAACTTAGATAGTACATGTGTTACAACTATTTGTCGACGTTTAATCTCTTGTATTTGCATATGATTGTCTTTGATTGTTAAGTATGAATTCCTAACGCTTATTCATATGCATTTGATTTTGATTCTTGTGTTTTCGGCTTTGATTTGATTTAGCCGATGATTGATTTTTGTTCGAATCTCAGCGATTCCGAACTTGATATTTTATGTTTTCCTCTGATTGATTTCCATTCGACTTCGGTCACTTTGTTTTGAGAAATTTCTAAATTCTTGATTTCCAAGACTCTGACATTGTTTGCCGTAGAATTCTTTGTTGATGATATTGAATCGTTTTGTACTCTATTATGGCCATTAATTGTTGACTTCGGCATTGACTTGATTTTTATTTTTTGTTGAAGTCATTTATGCATTTATGCTCGTTTGGTTTCATTATTCCATTTGTCAATCGATTCTTCTTTTTCGATTAGTTGTTGTCATCTTTGTCGACTTTGAAAACTTCTATTTCTGGAATTTTTGGATATTCCTACTTTGATGGATTTAGAATCGAATTCTTTGGATTTTATTCACGTCTTCGAATGTGAATTTTAGTGAATTGATTTGGTTTCCAAATTTAATCGATTTTTGATTGTTTCCCGATTTGTTGCTATCATTTATTAGCAACTTTGATGACCATTTCTTCGGGAACTTTTGTGAACATTCCTTTTGATGGATACAGTATCGATTTCTTTGGATTCTATTCACATATTTACATGTGAATTCTTGTGATTGATTGTTCCTACAATCATTTTTGTGATTTGTCACTTTAAAAATATAAATGTTTCAATACCAGTAGTAAATATCAAAACTCTTTTATCAAAATGTTTTTAACTCTATTTTCAATATCAAACTCTTTTTCTAAAACCGTTTTCCAATCTATTAGTATATACAAACCTTTACCTCACTCGGATGAGAAATCTAATTAAACGACTTAGTAAAACAAGTGGTATGAAACGCTTGCGTTCACTTCGTCGGTTAATTCTTGGACTTGTTCGATTGAACCTCCTGTGACAATTTTATTAGTGAAGATTTACAGTTTGTTCGTAAATATTTAAGTTAAGCTAGTGGTTATGGGACATGAAGCTAAACTTTTATATTCACTAGCTTAGTGTAATTGACACTTCTCGTTGATCTTGATGATCGCTTTATGAATTAGACTAGCAATTGCGCGATGTCTCTTTCATTGCGAGGTTAGACTAGACACCACTTGTGTGATTCCATTCACACATACCTTTCTGCTTTTTGGTTAGTCTTGACCTCAATCTGTGTGATTCGATTCACACATGCTTAGTGTAATTGACACCCCTCGTTGATCATGATGATCGTTCTGATGGTCAGACTAGACACCACTTGTGTGGTTCCATTCACACATACCTTTCTGCTTTTTGGTTAGTCTTGACCTCAATCTGTGTGATTCCATTCACACATGCGGGGTAGCTCCCCATGGTCTTCGGACCGTCATGTGATAGGCCTCTTTCCCTTTTTCTGTGATTTCTAGATTACTTATGTTGATTTCTGGAAATTTTATGCTTCACCTATTTTTGTGCATTGGTGAATTCATATGTTATTAATTTGTCATGAGTACAAATTTGGGGTATGATACCTCTTTGGATCTTTGAGAAGATTCTTGTGATATTGATTATCTCTAATCGGTTGATCTCCTGTTGATCATTATTTACATACTTATAGTAGTATGTCAGTATGGGTATTTCATATTTATGCCATACCTCTTATCGGTTGATCTCCTGTTGATCATTATTTACATACTAATAGTAGTATGTCATTATGGATATTTTATGTTATGCCATATCTTTTATTCTATGTCATACTCTGTTCGAGTTTTCATACTCCGTTCGAGTTTTTATACTCCGTTCGAGTTTTTATACTCCGTTCGAGTTTTCATACTCCGTTCGAGTTCTCATACTCTTATCTTGTGATTTCTGGATTTCTTGTGTAGATTTCTAGAATTTGTGCTTCACCAACTTTCGTGAATTCTATTGATAAGTTTTATCAATTCTTGTGCATTGGTGAATTCGTGTGTTATTGACTTGTTATGAATACAAGTTTAAGGTATGATATCCCTTTCTATCTTTGAGAAGATTCTTGTGACATTTTTGATGAACGAAAATTCATTGGTATTATATTTTGATGCCAATTATTTCAATGAAATTTTGATGTATGTCGAAGTTGCTACTGACATTGCTATTTTAATC
The DNA here is from genome assembly GCA_030765085.1 of Allium cepa. Classification (NCBI taxonomy): domain Eukaryota; kingdom Viridiplantae; phylum Streptophyta; class Magnoliopsida; order Asparagales; family Amaryllidaceae; genus Allium; species Allium cepa. The sequence goes on along the minus strand of CM060945.1, from coordinate 1,007,243,961 downwards.
ACGTGTTTTAAAAATTTGTTATTCTTCAAAATATTTCAAAATATAAATCAAAATTGTTTTCAAAATCTTTACGATTTGCGCTTTCAAAAGAATGAGGAAGCGAATTAAACGTTTCAGAAAAATCGAGGACTATGACCCCTTTCTTTTACTGATTCGCTTAATTCCGGACTTGTCCGTTTGAGAACGTAAAATGTTATTTATTTAAAATACACAATTTTTCACTTTCAAGGAAACGATGAAGTGAATTAAACGATTTAGTAAAACTCGTGGATATGGGTCATGTGCGTTTGCTATTTCGGTTAATTTCGGACTCGTTAATTGAAAATTTGTGATTTCTGATTATCGCTTGTGATAATCAGATAATTGAGATTTAATTATCGTTTTGATAATTGAATATTTATGATTTCTGATTTATCGTTTTTGATAATCAGATATTTATTGTTTCTAATTATCGTTTGTGATAATTAGATATTTGAGATTTAATTATCGTTTGTGATAATTAAATATTTACGATTTAAAATTTGATTATCGGTTGTGATAATTAAATATTCGTTGATTTATGATTTCTAATTATCGTTTGTGATAATTAGATAGTTGTGGTTTAATTATCGTTTGTGATAATTAAACATTTGCGATTTGAGATTTGATTATCAATTGTGATAATTAAATATTTGTGATTTGAAATTTGATTACCGTTGTGGTAATTTCTGATTATCGTTTTGATAATTGGATGTTTATGATTTCTGTTTTATCGTTTTTGATAATCAGATATTTATTGTTTCTAATTATCGCTTGTGATAATTAGATATTTGTGGTTTGATTATCGTTTGTGATAATTAAACATTTGATATTTGAGATTTAATTATCGCTTGTGATAATTAGATATTTGAGATTTAATTATCGTTTGTGATAATTAAATATTTGTGATTTAAGATTGATTTTCGATTTTGATAATCGAATACTTGTTGATTTGATTATCGTTTTTGATAATCGAATATTTGTGATTTGAGATTTCTGAATTATCTATTGATAATTAGATTTTGTTGATAATTTGTGAATTTCTTTTATGAAATTAAAAGATTTCTTTGGCCTTTATATTGTACTACGCTGTTGTTCCAAATTATTCGTGGCTCACCTATGAAAGGTGTTGTGCGTTTCAGTCGGTCGGGAAAGTTAGTGCCTCGATATATTGGGCCATTTCCTATCACTAAACGTATTGGTTTCTTGGCTTATCGCCTCTTATTACCGGCTCAATTTTCTGTTATTTATGACGTTTTCACGCATCTTCCTTCTACGGAAATGCCTTAGGAATTCCGATTTTATTCTTGAGCCCGGTATTATTGAAGAAATTGAAATTTCACCAGATTTGACTTTGAGCAAACATGTTCAGGCTTACTCCTTCATGCTCTTTATGGTGAACTTCCTATTTCAAATTTCTTCATTTTGTGATGATATGCTTTTATGGTTGTTACCTTTTGTCCATTTATTCCTTATGATTGCGAGGACGCAATTTCTTTAAGGAGGGGAGTCTGTAACAACCCGGTATTTCGTACCGATTAATTATCGTCTCTGGACGATTACCTTTCCCAGCTAATTGCTGTTTTGAAAATTTTAAAACCAGTTTGAAACTCTTTTGAAAATTTAATAGTGGTCCATGTTTCTTATTTTTTTAATGGGCTTTGAATTCTCGGCCCACGTTTTCAATTGTTGGCCGTGATAATTCGCTAAGTAAAAACCCGTTCCCCTTTCATTCATTTCTCTCATTCGAAAACCCTACCTCAAAACGAACGAGCGAATGGCGGCTCCAAAATCGTTCGTCCCTCTTCTCCAAAGCTAGGGCGCGTTCAGAGTCGAAGATACTGGCTTCTTCAATTCAGTCGAATTCGACTTCATGGTACTGGGAGTCTCCGATCGATCGATCGCTTCAGCAGCTAGGGCTTAACTTCGTTTGATTCTTCGATTTGCTTCGGCCTCGACTTCGACAGCTTCATTCGTGGCAGAGGTGAGTAAATATTATTACTCACATCCAACTGAAATCATTCCACTTTGTTTGCTTATTCTGTTTTCAATTGTCTCGGCCTCGTCTTGATTTTTTTTGTTATCAATGTTGATTTTGTGACCTGATATTCTCGGCATTGATTTTTGTTTGATTGTTTTGCTGAGATGTTGATTTCGTGACCTCCACTGTCTCGAATTCTTTTTGATGATATTGATTTTTTTTGTGGACTTCGTATTTTCTGTCTTCGTTCTCTCATTGTGCCATGTTTGTTGTTTGCATTGCATCACCACTGTTGCAAGCGTTCTCTGTTCATACCTATATCATGCTTGTCGATGCCGTTGAGCTTTTGCCAAATCAGGTGTACTGACTTGAGTCCGGTTTGTTTGGTGGAAATCGTTCTGGTGTAGTTGTACAATTGTGGCCTCATTTCAGATCACCGATCTGTACTAGGTTGCATTAAATTTAGGCATACTTGGTGTCTTGATTTCATTTTTAACTCTACTGGAATTAGTTATTGTGATGCCGTATTTTTGGTGTCTACACTCATTCGACTTTATGTTTTGTTCACCTGATGGCTTCAAGCCTGATCTACTTTGTTACCTGAATTTGCTTAAGTATATGTAGAACAGTTACATATTTGGATTTGCCATGTTGAAGTAGTTTTGGGTGCTATCATTTGGTAGTTGCTGTTAACATGCATCACTGGTGCATGTTGCCGTGATATTCCCTCATTTTGGTACAATCAATGTGCCACTGCCTGGTGGTTGCCTTGCCCACCTGTAGTACTGCTTTATGTCAAACTTGATGATGCCTTTATAGTCTGTTTACGGTCAGCACTTCACTGCCATTATGTCATCCAGTTTGTATTTATATTTCATCAATGCTTGTTGTTTGAACTGCTGCACTATATGTTGTGGTTGATTCATTTATGCATCTCTGACTTTCCCACTTACTTCTTGACCTGTAGCACTATTTTTAGTGCAGCTGTGTTATTTAGTTCACTGTATCATATAATATTTTCTAACCATTGCTTGGCTTTGTAGCCTTTCACATCGGCTTGCACTAGAATGTGCAGCCTAGTAGCTTGCTGGTGATTTTCTTGTGACTGCAACCTTGTTGCAGCCTTGCCTTGTATTCGCAAGGTGTGTACATTGCTATGTGCACTTATGTCCATCCTTGCATTTGACTGGATATTAAATTTATAGAATTGAATCCGAGATGTCGCAGTCTCTGTTTTCTGTTAGTCGTTATGAACTATGGTTGAGACTTAGTTACATATCTTGACCATTTTACTTGAACTACAGTTGTGTTGAACCCGACTCTTTCTTGGGTTTGACCCTGTGTTCGTTGGCGAGTTTCCACTAAGTCTTTGTGAAATTCCTCACTGTTGTGACGAGGCAGTGCACGTGTGCGTGCACTGCAGTCACACAGTAATGACAGTTTTAAATTGATGTTTTAATTTCTTGAATTGTTTTATGTGTTCAATTCATATTCTGGAATTGATGTTTTTATTGGGTTTCCAAATCTTAATCGATTTCATTCGATTCTATTCATGTCTTCGTAAGTGAATTCTTGTGATTGATTGTTTCTACAATCATTTTTGTGTTTCATCACTTTTTCGTGATTTTCATTGATGTGTTTTATCAATCTTTGGACATTGCCGAATTTGCATGTTATCACCTTTCTAGGTGAACTTGGATCTTTGAGAAGATTCTTAGGATATTGATTTATCCATTGTTGATTTTTTTTCAATTGCATACTTATCATAGTATGATTTTATGGTTATTATACAGTTATGCCATACCTTTTATCCTACATCATGTCATCTGATATTTTCAGTTAGACTGACCCGGGTATTATCTTCTTTTGAATATAATACTCGGGTCAGACCGAGTATTTACAGGTTGTAGATTTTTAGCTTCGGGTTGCTGCTTGAGCTATGAAGTTCTTTCATATCTTTGGAGTAGTCGTCATTTGTAGTAGTCAATGTAATTGTATAGGAAGATATGTATTCATGTATGTTATATACGAAAATGTAATTGTATATGTAACTTCCTGAGTCGACTGTTGTAGTTGTATCACATGTACCGTGTCAAATGTATTGTAACTGACATCAGTTATTATATATATGAGACTTTCTGTTTTATCTGTGTTCCGCATTTATATTTATCCGTGTTATTAGTTTATATTTACTGTTCTAAACTATTACGAACCATCGTAGTTCGTTTTATACTGGAATTGGGGTATGTCGATGGGAGAAAATAAATCAGAGATGAAAAATGAAAGAATATATATATTTACATATCACTCCCATCGAGATAACCAATACTAGTGTAAGGCCAACTATTGATGGCCGCTCCTCAACAGCCTTATTCTCCGTGCTAGTTGACAGCACTACACCGTAGTGTCCTTGGCTAGCGTGGGTATAGAGGTGGGGCGTCACAGTATATTAATTACAACCAAATTCCTTTGCTTTTATTCATTTTGGTTTAACTCCTTAAATTAAATTGACTTCCATTCAATTTATTCAACTTCCAATAACATTAGATTTTAATGAATTAACACTTATATTCATTATTTCATATCAATTTAATTCACATTTAATTGATTAATATTAAATCCAATTTCTAAAGTTGAATTTCATTTCATATAACTCAAGTTCACATTTATCAATCAATTCAGCTTCCAATTCTAAGTAAATTTTCCATTTAACTTTAAATTCACTTTTATTTATAACTCATATTCATAAATATATTCATATAGTTTCACTTCTTATATATATAAGTTTTATTTCACAATTGTAAATTAGTTTAATTATAATTCAATTCTTATAATTCTTTTTGCTTATACAATTCCTTTATTTAGATTATTCAAACAACCTAAACAATCAACTTATATACACTTTAATAATTCTGAAAAATTATTCTTTTATATATAAAATATAATTAAGGTAAAATTATTTCATTTACCCAATTTAAAACAATATTATGTCGAATTGTTCTATTCAAGTGTTTAGAAACCCCTTCAGCATAGTCTTGCGGACCACGGTGACGAAAGTTCATATGCCACTCAACAAACCAATCATCACAATATAAAACAATTTTATATTCACTAACAAATACGCTCTCATAGCTATTATTACACTCAAATTCATTCTAGAGTACTACTGACTCTATCTCTAATGAATTATACCCAACAGAACCATGGTTGTCGCTTAACCATCAGCTCTGATACCACATTGTCAGGACACGATTCTTCGTCTTCCGAAAATTCGACATCGACACTCACTTTATCGAATGCCGAGGAATCGAACGACGGAAAACCGAACACTGAGGGTTTTTAAAAAGAAGAATTTAGGAAAAGAGAAGAGAAAAAGATAGAAGATGGAGAGGAGAAGAAAACAGAAAATTTTAATTTTTTAAAATAGAAGAAAAAGAGAATAGAGAAGAGATAGAAAAATAGAACGGAACGGAGAACAACAGAACAACATCAGAATCTCACAATTCGCAGCGGAACAACATATAATAATAAATGAAGAATCTTTAAACAAAGAACTATATCAGTTATTACATTACATCACATTACATTACATCATATCATCAGAGTGTACAACAACAACAACAAACAGTGCAGCGGAAAAAAAGAAATACTATGTAAACTAGTAATACGCCATGCCATCCAGCTTGCCTCCAGCAACTCCAGAATATCCAGAATATCCTGATAAACCTTACTCTTAACTACCCGTGTGGAAATTGGTGGGCACCCAGAGTTTAGGAAGGAAAACAATAAACTCCAAGTCAGTCATGTGACTGGTGTGAGAACTCAAAACAGTTTATTTATCTTTAAAATCAAAATAGAGGAATATTTTTAAATTTAATTCGCAATGCTTTTAAAAATGAGACTACCATAAGGCCTCCCGCACACACACACAATGCAAACGCAGAATCGGAGGAGATTTCTCCTTGTGATAGTAAAAGATGCTTGATACGCATTTAAAATAACATTTGATATTATTATTAGTGCATAGTGTAGGGAAAAATTTATTTCGAAAGTAGAATATATATCTTAGCCAGCATAGACATTCCGAACTATGCCTACTATAGCTAACTATGTTCAATAGCAGGTTACCGCCACATTCCATAGCAGGTTATACAACTAAAACCGTACAAGTCTCGTATTGTTTCTTTGGATTTCCAACAAATGGTCAGGCCAAGGAACTTCCCATTGCCACATGAGAATGCCTCTGGAAAGACATCCCCGAGAACCAAACCGGAACTCTGCCAACACAAGGCCGGGTTACCCCTAACTGGGTAACTACTGACACGAGCACGCCATTCCCCGATCGTAAACGACCTTTCTCACGGGATCCCGAAAACCAACAACCACAAAGTAATAAATTCGCAGTAACCACATAGGTTAAATATCTGGGCTCCATACCATGATACCACCTCTATCCAGAAGGAAATGTACATACCCTAAAGGGTGCTACCCCTCATAACCTTGCCGCATCTTTCCTGTTTTGACCATTTCCGGGGTGTGAGGTTCGACGAAGTCACGTCCACAAAAACATACTTTATACAAAAGCCATGCTTTGGGTCAACAAATGATCAACACAATGATCACCAGATAGACGATCAAATAAACGATCCTATCACAATAATCAACACAATGATCATTTCAGCAACACTCAGCATGTCACATTACCAAATTGGGAATATATCGCTGATAACTTCAACTATATAACCTCTGAGCTCGTACGTCTCGGAGAAGGGTGTTAAGCTTAGAGAATAAATTCTCCGCCACCAACAGAAATATATTTGAAAGAAATCGGCTTTATATCTCAACTTGTAATGTCAGACATACAATCCATACAAGTCTGTTTCGGGATCGAACAAAACCGAAGGCACTTACAAAGAAGTCCTTGCAATCCGGATGTTCACAATCCTGATCGGATTTCCCATCACTTAGGGAGTCTCTATACCGCTGCAACTCAGTGCAGAGACAATCGACAGGTCATCCTACCGCTCTCACAAATACCGAGTCTTCAACACCGATCTTCAAATGCAATTCATAACGACGTATCACATATTCGGAATGAGTTATACGACCCCATGGTCCTTTCCCGGTTAACCCGAATAGTGAGCGCTTATTTAAAAATAAGTGTGGCATTCAAATTCAATCAAATCACATCAAATACCCATTCAAAGGGAAATATTGATAGTCGATTATTGAGCTATCAATGGATATGCATACATCACCAGATTCGAAATAATTTTCCAAATTATTTATTTTCCAAAATATCTTTACAAGATATATAATTTCAACACTTCAAAAATAAATCAATATTTATTTTCATACAAATTCCACTTTCTATTTATAAATTCCTTAATGAATTTATATTTCAAAATATCCATGCATATACGATTTCAATTATCCATTTCAATTTATCTTCAAAAAGATAAATTCTAATTATTCACTTCATATTGGAAAACATTTCCATACTTATTAAATAAGCAATTCACAATCTTTTTATTTTCAACACTTGGAAAATATTCCATATACTTAAATCGAATTAAGTATATATTTCATTCTATTAAGGAAATCATTCTCTTAATATATTTATTTGGGCCAAAACGAATGTTACGTAAAACATCGTTACGACAACCCAAAATCACTAGTATAGGGATTCGAAATTAAATAGATATATAAATCCCAATACTATACAAAACATCTCCTTTCGGAAATCATTTACTATAAAAACAGTGTTATAGTCCACCATTTCCTTCTATTTCTCGAAAACGTCTATTTCAACAATTAATTTTGAAATCTATGGTTTCGAATCTCAACACAATTAAAACTTCGTTAGATCGTTTTAATTCTATTTAAAATATCACATTCAAAACAATTTCTTTAACATATTATTCACCATTCAAAAATGTGAATATACTTCATTAACAATTTCATCCTTTTATTCATTTTAATTCAAAGGTTTATTCACTATTTAAAAATGTGAATATAACTCCATTAATAGGTTTCAACAATTTTCTTATCAAAATAAGTCATTTGCGAATTTATAAAACAACGTTTATAAGTTCCATTTCTATTTATTTATAAAAACTTCCTTTTTATAAATTCTTTTATTAACCTATTCCAGTTTATAACTAAATTATGAACTAAACATTCATATTATAAGTTAAATACTTATAAAACGATTATTTTACAAAATCGTTCTTTTAAACTTCATACTTATAAATCTTATAACTTATAAGATTCAATTATTTATCCAAAATTCATTCTTTCAATAACTTTATAAATTTTATAAACCTACTGTTTATAAAATTCCATTTATAACTTCACTGTTTAAAATTCTATAAATTTCATTCATTTATGAAATTCATTTTCACTTCATTCAAACACTTATAAAAACTCGTTTTATAATTTCAATATTTCAATTTATAAATATCCATTTATAAATCTCTTAATATAAATCAATTTATATTATTCTTTAAAAACGTCTTTAAACTCCTTTATAATTTCATCTTTTTTTTTTATTTATAAAATAATCAAATTTTATAAATCCTATATTTAAACTTTTCACTATAATTCTAAAATATCTCGATTAAACTATTTTATAAAATCAATAGCATCATATTCTCAAAAATCAGTTTTTAACCGTATTTCACAAAAATCATAATTTTTATAACATTAAACATTATAACGTTTATTTATTTAAAATAAATCAATTTCCAAAAATATTTTATAAACGTATACTTTTCAAAAATCACTTAAAAAATCATTTTAAAATCCCAAAACTTGGGTCCAATGATGCTACATACCAAATAGTCAATCACGACAACAACGATATCATATATCAATATGATAATCCATCAAATATCAAAATATCTGAAATCAAATAAATACTGTTGAGGAATCCAGTTGGATCCCTCCAACCTATTTTCCTGCATCCACAAACATTAGCACAATACCAATTTCGCTCCAGTACGAAATTATCGCGGTATATGTTCTTATTAAATATTATCCGCTTAATAACGGCGCAATAGGGTCTCATCCGCTAAAAAATACGGGAAATCAATCAACTGCAATATATACATATGCCAATATATATATATATATATATATATTGATATTATATATAATACCAATTTCACTGTTTATGAAATATTCGCGGTATATGTTTTTAATAAATAACATCCGCTTACTAACGGCGTATAATGTCTATTTTAACAATCAATAGATAACAATCAACATTCAAACATGCATTCAAATATTTTAAATCTAACTATTTAAAATAAAATCGAAACTGATTCGATTGAGTGAGAAATTCTCACCTTGGTTTTAATTTCCGCTTTAGCGATTCATTTCGAATAAAATTAAACGTGCGTTTAATTTTACCCAAAATTCTCACTAACTCCAAACGACTCCAAACCAACTCCATCGCGTAGTGCTCGTCCATACGATCCCAACGCAACTGAGTTTGCATTTTTTCGACCTCGTATCAAAAAGTTACATCGTTTTTAAGATACACGAATTATAAATATAACTAAATTCACAAATCCTTTTTAAATTTCAACCTAGCTCAAATCTGGACCGTAGATTTTTCATCAAGCAATCAAGGCCACGCACGCGACTTCTTCTTCCCCAGGTAATTCGCGTTCGATCAAACCCATTTCCATTGCCACCTAGGGTTAAATGTCTCGGCCCATACGAACGTTTTTTACTTCGATCAACCCCTTCATTTCGTTCGCCATCCCTCACTCTAACCCTAGCCCGCGCGCGCAGCCACCAAGTGCCGCCTCCCTCTCGAAACTCGCGTACGAACCGAGCATAAACGCGCCCCTCTAGCGCCTCCAAACGACAACAATATCAAAGATCCACCGTTGGATTGGTGGATCTCTCCGCCCTCTACACTTTACTAGTTAAGGGTTTTCGATGAAGGTCGATGGATGAGGAGATCGGAGGGAAAAAGTCGCGTGAGTTTCTGGCCATCAGTTTGAAAGAGGCGGCTAGGGTTTTGAAATTAGGGTTTAGTTATTTTTTTTATAAAATTATGAAGAGTGGTGGTGTATTTATAGAGAATCGAACGACACTATTCATCCGGAAATTCCGAACTCCGATTTAGGCGCCGAAACTGACGTTCTTAAGGTTTACCCCGCGTTCCGGACACAATGGAACAGGTTTCGAAAGCTAATTCGGACATCTGTGCGAGTTATGGCTGTAAACGCTCAATTTGAATTAAACCGATTTAACTCGATTTCTAGGCGTTTTAATTCGTACAGGACAAACGGTAAATCCAATTGACTTGAAATTTGAAACCTTACAATAATATCACATTACGGATCCGATGAAACTAGTTTCGTCGAAATCCGAGACTTTTTGAAAAATGGCTATTTTGACTCGCCAAATTTAAATTAAAAATAATTCGATGCGTTTCGAGCTGCCACGATCAAACGATAGCTCCGATTGACACGAAATTTGAAATCCGGTAATAACTAACTATTACGGATCCAATGGAACTGGTTTCGTTCAATTCTGAGACTGTTCAAAAATTGACTATTTTTACTAGTCGATTTTAATATTAAAATATTCAATTTTCACAAATTAACTTCAAATTCGATTTTAAAAGTTCTAAAATATCGTTCTAACTCCAACATGATAAAATAAATTTTTACAAATCATTTTCAATCATATTTAACTATATTTTCAATTATTTCCATAATTTAACGTATTAAATTATCGATTTAATTATTCAATTAAATCCAATAATTCAAATAAAAATTTATTTGACTTATAAATTCACTTTTTAATATTTAAAATTAATTAAATATTCATATTTTAATTAATAAAAATTCTGGGTCGTTACAAAAGAAGTCCAAACTAATATTCAGGCTGACCCGAGCATAAAATAAACTTAAACACTCAATCAGGACATACATACTTATATAGTGTAAGCTAATTCAAGTGAACTGTAATATAAAGACGAGTAACTTAAAGGAAGCTAGGGCCCACCCATCCTATAAGGATCCGTTAAACTATTTACTATGTAGTAATATTTTGCTATTATAATAGTGTTTATAATTAAAATAAACTTACTTTAAAATAGCTTTAAGGAGTGACCCAATATTCCCCTCAACACATAATATATTCCCATAGTCTATACAGTACCGTAATCCCCCCCGACTTGGCGTCGTCAGAGGGCACTCCATAGGTATGGTACATAACCAAAATCGTATAAGGCTCGCTAGGGTAGGTGACACGGCACAACTAGGAAATGCCAGGGAAGATATACCAATTACACTTCCGGACCGGTGGTAGCGCTAGCTGCTACTACTGCCCACCTCGAACAACACTCCCAAATCAAAGGTGTGCACCAAACAATCACAAAGTAATAGAATGGCATACGAAGAAGCGCGTCCGATAAGAGGTGTTACCTCCTTAGCCCGTCGATCTCTCCTGTTTTAGTCACCTTATGCCAACTCACAGGAGTCGGGTCCACGTACATACCTTAATAGAACGTCACCACCATCCTACTTCATTCAGGAATCTCCACCGCATACACGGTTGCCAAAGTGGTTTTCGGTATCGACAGAGAGTATGCCCATATCCGATCCCGGTCTCTTTAACAACCAACGTTATTAATACCCGTGGTTATAAATTCCAACATAGTTAATATTAAATAAAAATACTTCATTTTAACTTTTAAAAGTGAAGTTATTATATTTACGAATCGAATATCCAAAAATATCAATTTCAAACACTACAAGACTTAACAAGTGCTAATGTAACCTTTTTATTTAATCCGGTTTAATTTAAATTTCGTGACCACAGCACTTACCAAGTACTGCAATAGCCCTTAATTAATTTTTAGCTTTTAGTTCATTTGCATCAACTACGGCACTTACGAAGTGTGGTAATATCCCTTACAACAGTTTTAAACTGTGTAGTTAATGCCCCGCTATTACTCCGTTATAACCATGATATATCTCATAGCGGATTTTCACCGCTACGATTTTTCCATATAGCCCTAACATATAGCCTTTCCGCTTTAAGCCCCGCTATTTTCACTATATCCCGTTATTCCCGCTATATTCCGTTGTTTCCGCTATATCTTCTTTAATAAAACGGATTGAAAAATTGCATTTATACATTATAAAAATTATGAAACTAATTTATTTGATTTAATTTTTAATATATTTTCACAAATGAAAATAATCTAATATTATACTAAATTCAATTATGTTATATAACAGTTTTACATTTATTTAAAGTATATTTGCACATGTTTTTATTTAAAATTATTTATGTATTAATTATAATTCAGCTGAATGATAATTTTTCATTTATTTACCATTTATATATTTGTAAAAACATTAAGTACGAGTTTTTTATGCTATTTTAGAGTCATCCACTATATCCCGCTATATCCTTGATGTATCATCGCTATGACTTTTTGCACCTCCACCGCTTTGAATCTACCAAGCGCTTTAACTTCATAGGTTTTAAGTTAGTTAGTTTTGATTAGACTTCAATATAAATTCATCAATAATTAAACTTAAATTTTAAACTAAATAAACTTATTAAAAAAAAATCATATTATCCATTTGAAATAGTCATTTAAATCTACCCAAGAATTTATGATTTTCATAAAGTATATTCCACTAATAAATATCAACCTCTCAAGGCTTTACTTATTATAGTTAAATGCCAAATTTCTATATTTTTCTATATTCAAAATTTTCTTAACCATTTAGTTGAATTACCATTTCAAAATATAGCAAAATTTCCTCTTTATTTATTAATTTACCTTTTATTCTTAAACCTAACTTCCATTTCTAAATTAAGATATATTTCAAATTTTATGTTTAAGTATTTATTTATTTAACTATTAAATTCATAGAAAATTCAACAACACCTTATTAATCTATCTAAATTCCAATTTACATCAAAATTTATTACATTTACATACTTCGCTTTATTTCCATCAAAATTTCCAAAATGAATTTATTACTTCAAATTCCAACTTACCATTTATTTATTTATACATTTAACTTTTATAAGGCTACCAACAATTATTTTAACCTAATTTAAATCGAAATATTAAAATATATATTTTTAAAATACTTAAAATTTCTAGAAAAATACATATAAAATAACAACGGGTCTGTATAATATTTTCTAACGTAGGTCAAGTGATGCGGATAATATATCGTTTCAATCCGTAATTTACAAAGAAAAAACCGGGTTCTATCATTTCAAACCAATAATCCCAAGTTAAATGAATAAATAAATAAATAAACAATATTGTTCGGCCTATCATTTCAGCCCGTAACGATTTCTATTCTATAGGGAACTTGCAGTGATAAACAGTAAATAAATAAATTGTATAACAACTTAAATATAACGGTATATAATATGACTAATGATGTGTCAAATTAATAACAGGATTTTAACGTCATAAATTTATATCACAGGCAAGAAATATAAAATATAAATATTCTACAATTACACTTGTTAATTTACAGATCTATAAGTACGTTTGTCTGGTGAGAATACTCACCTTTACGCTGCTGGAGTTTTCATACAAAATAATGAATATCTACATCGGAAAGAGTACAGAAGGCACGATCAATTTTCAGAGGATGTGTGACGCCCCACCTCTATACCCACGCTAGCAAAGAGTATTAATAGATAATACCGTCTGCTAACATGGAGAATAAGGCTGGATAGGAGCGACTATCTATAGTCTTGTTTTAAATACCTATTAAATACGTCGACAATAATCACACCAAACCGATCGACATATCCAATGAATACTTAAAACAAAACCATAGGTGGTTGGAGGATCTATCAGAATAGAATATAACAACTCAAACGTAAACATCACAGAACAGTAAACCATCATATACATATATAGCGATACATAACAGAGTATACAAAATAATACATGTCAAGTGGTATAGCCAACCACAATATACAGACAAATCCATAAGAATAAATATCAGAGTTTCAACATAATAGGACTACACAAAAGCTATGACAAAAAGAAGCTAGCGAAGTAGTCCATGCGGAAGCAAAATAGGCGAAGTCCAAATGCACCTAACCTGAAACATCTCGGTCTGACCCGAGTATTAAATACACGGGTCAGTCTAGCTAAACAAATCATTTAGATAAACTGAACAACAATAAACCTGCAAGGTTACAAAGTGTAACAAATATCTCTAAAGGAGATAACACAATCATCAACAAAGGATGAATCATATAGAACAAGCCTCATATCATTGGCGACATAGATAAACAAAGGATACAATTATCCCAAATCAAGCCAAAAGGCAGATAACAAATATCCATAAGGTATACAAGTTCCACAAGGTAATCGTTATACTTCATGCGGATCAAAAAGACCAACATCGAAGGGCGATACCAAGGGAATACACATATCAATGAAACATCATAAAATTGCTCGAGCTCAGTACTATATAAACAAGGATCCATGAGCTCGAGGACTCCAAACCCAATATCATCCATGCAGATCATAACGACCAACATCGGAAGCGATACTAAAGGGCAACCCAATATCACCCATGCGGCTCATAACGACCAACATCGGAAGCGATACTAAAGGGCAACAAACCCGAAGGCACAAACCCGAAGGCAACATACCCGAAGGCAACAAACCGTAGTGTGAAGGTCTGGAGGCCCAGTACTGGACACCACTAACTGGCAGAATGTTTTACAACTCTCAAAAAGGAATCCGAAAAGTGTTAACGTATGTCCCATAACGACTCGTTCGCACTAAACGGTTTACTATCCGTCAGTCATTTTCACACTCAAAGCAGTACAAAGTTTATCTCATATCATCGATAAACCAAACCCGAAGGTCAAAACGATCAATTGAATAGGTCGGGGATTAATCGGAAGGATAAACGCACAGATTCATGGTCCGTGTTTTACCCAACCATTTAATCTTCCTTCCACTTCGCTCGAAGTGCGAAATTGTGTGTGTGCATTATAAATAGAATTTATAATTTGGAGAAGGGAGCTTTTAATACGATTTAGAGAGATTATTTATAAAACCCGTGAATGAAGTCAAAAACAAGTCATCAAAGTCAAATATGCAATAACAACTAATTGGAATCAACACGAATCGATAAAAGTTGAAAATTAATTAAAAATTAGCCAAAATAGGCAAAACTGTGCATTTTAGACGTCTTAAATTACCTTCCAGACGTCTGAACCACTACCAGACGTCTGAATGGATTCCCAAACGTCTGGATTTTGTCTCTGCCTTTTTGCGTCTTCCAGGGACTAATTCCAGACGTCTGAGTTTCCAAACCAGACGTTTGAATTTTGAAACCAGACGTCTGAAATTAGAGTTCAGACATCTGAAATCCCCTTGTAGGCAAAAATCAGTCAAGCCCATAATAGCAAAAATCCAAATGAATTGCAAACGAACGAGCGATAGACGCTATGGGTTTATACCATACAACAACCCAGCACTATTGGCTCTTTTATACACCTCCAAAAACATGATTAAAACATCAAAGTTATGATTTTTAGAACTTTTGACTTCAAAACACCAAAAATTGCAATGTTCACAAAACCAATCCAACTCAAACGCAATTGCACATGAATAATTATTAGGAATTCATACCTAACAACCAAAGATACTTATAGTCATAGATGTGAGATAAAAATCTCACCTTTTTGCACACAAACAAAGATTAGAGCACAAGCACAAGAAGGAGGTTAACCACTCTTCACTTCAACTCTATAATCTTCAATCTAAGAACCAAAACATATATTTTCCAAATTTGAGCTTAGGAATTTCTGAAATTGAAGAGAAGAAGAGATGGAGAAGATGAAGAGGAGGCTTACCTATCCTTCTCTTTGAATTTCAAGCAAGAGTTTGGAGTTTGCGAATGGAACTAGGGCTTGCAATTTCTATTTCCCTTTCCCTTCCACCATTTTCAGTTTTGCTTAAGTTAAAGGAATGAAATGAGGATGAATGGATGGAGAGTTAGTGAGCTAGAGGGTTAAGAGGAGATTGGGGCTGAACCCAAACTCAAGCCCAATAGAAAAAGGGGCAAAATTTCACAAACTCCAAACATATCAAAGATTATACTCAAAAAGATCGCAAACGCCATTTTGGACTCAATGGAAGTGGTTTCGAGCTCCAATTCGGCCGTTTGTAAAAATTAACATTTCGGACCCAAAAATCCGACTAACGACGCTATATTTAAATAAAATATCTAAATATAAAATCGTTAAATATGCGGGTTGTTACAGATCTCTCCTCCTTACAAAATTGCTTCCTCGCATTTCCTAGAGACGATATTTGTAACAACTACAAACATACGACATCCAAAAGTAAGGGAAATAAGCTTGAGATGAAAGGACATACTCACCGTTTCAAAGTGAAGAAAGAAAACCCGGATAAGATCGCTCAATAATTTCTTTGGTTTCCCAAGTACAATCATTGGGATTAGCGGACCATTGAACTTTAACGAGCGGCACGTCCTTGTTTCGAAGGTGTCGCACCTCCGTGTCAAGTACGCGAATAGGCTGCTGTACAATAGATAAGTCCGGTGATATCTCAAGCTCTAGCAAATCAAAAGAAGTAATAACAAAATCCGACTCCCGAAGACACTTCCGAAGTTGCGAGACGTGAAACACGTCATGAATACCAGATAAATGAGCAGGAAATGAAACTCTATAAGCCACAGGGCCAATACGTTCAGTGATAGAAAATGGTCCTATATAACGAGGAGCCAATTTCCTAGTCGTACTGAAACGCATAACCCCCTTCAAAGGAGAAACACGAATAAAAACAAGATCGCCGATCGAGAACTCGAGAGGCTTCCTACGGTTGTCCGCGTAGGATTTCTGGTGACTTTGTGCCTCTTTCATTCTTAATCGAATAAGATCAATCTTCTCGGAAGAATCACGAAAAAAATCTGGGCCAAGAATAAGCTTCTCTCCAGATTCCAACCAACATGAAGGTGATCGACATGGCCTTCCGTATAAGGCTTCGAAAGGAGCCATACCGATACTAGATTGAAAACTATTGTTGTAGGAGAATTCTACAAGAGGTAGATGATCCTCCCAACTTCCACCAAAATCAGAAATACAAATACGAAGAAGATCTTCCAAGATACGATTCACCCGTTCAGTCTGTCCGTCAGATTGCAGATGATAAGCTGTGCTAAAATTAAGCTTTGTTCCCAAAGCTTGCTGAAGACTCTTCCAAAAATGACTCATGAATAAAGGATCACGGTCACTCACAATAGAACTAGAAACACCATGAAGTCTCACGATTTCCTTGACATACCACTTAGCCAAATGTGAAGCAGTCCTACTAGACTTAATAGGGACAAAATGAGCAGACTTAGTGAGGCGATCAACAATAACCCAAATGCTTTAATGGCCTGATCTCGAGCGAGGTAGGCCGTCAATGAAATCCATAGAGATCAGATCCCATTTCCACAATGGAATCTCAAGAGGCTTAAGAAGACCAGAAGGACGTTGATGTTCGGCCTTTATACGTTGACAAGTTATGCAATTACTCACATAACTCGCCATATCGCGCTTCATGCCTTCCCAATAATAAAGGCGACGCATATCGGCATACATCTTGCTACCACTAGGATGAATAGTATACTTAGAAAGGTGACAGTCATCAAGAATGTCATGCCTAAGTGTAAAATCAGAAGGCACAAAAAGACGGTTCTTCTTACGAAGACACCCATGAGAATCAATGCTGAAATCTTGCAACGCCTCATCACAAGATCCAGACTCACAAATCTGAATAAGATGCAACAAATCAGGATCACGCCGCTGAGCATCGGCAATACGATCCAATAAAATAAGTCGAGCTCCCAAACTAAATAATAGAATAGGAGAATTAGAAGATGAACCTCGATCACGAATTTCACAAAAAGATAGGGTCTCAAGAACATCCCATTCGGCAAGCATAATAGAAACAACAGTCGAATGTTTGCGACTAAGCACATCTGCAACACGATTTCCCTTACCAGGGGTATACTGGATATCAAAGTCATAGGAGGCAAGAAACTCGAGCCAACGTTGTTGTCTCATATTGAGTTCCTTTTGAGTAAACAAATAATTCAAGGATTTATGATAGGTATAGAGAATGAAGCGCTCACCTAATAAATAGTGTCGCCAAATCTTCAAGGCGAAGACAATGGTGGCTAACTCAAGATCATGAGTGGCATAGCGAACTTCATTCGGACGCAGTTGCCTAGAAGCATACGCAACTACCCGATCCTTATGCATAAGAACAGCACCGAGACCACTACCACAAGCATCGGTGTAGACAACAAGATCATGATTTCCTTGGGAACCACAAGAATCGGAGCATTAGTGAGAAGTTCCTTAAATGTCTGAAAGGAAGCTTCACACTTGTCGGACCAAATATAACGAATGCCTTTCCGAGTAAGGCTGGTGAGAGGAAGTACAACACGAGAATAGTCCTTGATGAACCGACGGTAATAACCCGCCAATCCAAGGAAACTACGGATCTCATGCACATTCTCAGGCCTCTTCCAATTCTGGATGGCTTCGTTCTTTCAGGGATCGACCGAAATGCCGTCAGAAGATACAACATGGCCTAAGAACTTAACCTTATTCTCCCAAAAGTGGAACTTGGAGAATTTGGCTCTAAGCTGATGGTGACGGAGAGTGCTTAAGACAATGCTCAAGTGATTAGCATGTTCGGCTTCAGACTTAGAATAAATAAGGATATCATCAATGAAGACAAGGACGAACTTGTCGAGATATTCCCGGAATATCCGATTCATGAGATCAACAAAGAAAGCAGGAACATTCGTCAAACCGAACGGCATAACGAGCCACTCGAAAGAACTATAACGAGTGCGGAAAGCGGTAAGAGGAATGCTATCTTCCACGACTCGTAACTAATGAAAACCTGTGGCAAGGTCAAGCTGAGAAAAGACCTTAGCATCACTCAATAGATCAAACATATCATCGATCCTAGGCAATGGATACCTATTTCTGATGGTTAACTTGTTAAGCTTGCGATAGTCAATGCAAAGCCTAAGAGTTCCATCAAATTTCTTCACGAAGATGACCGCGGATCCCCATGGGGAAAAACTATACTGAATCAACTGCTTGGACTCAAGCTCTAAAAGCTGCTTCTTGAGTTCCTCGTTTTCCTTTGTAGACATCCTCGTAGGAGGACGACTAACTGGCTGCGCACCTGGAATGAGATCAATGCGGAACTCAATTGCCCGCTTGGGTGGCAAACCCGATACAGGCTCAAAAACATCAGAAAAGTCACAAGCAATAGGAATACGAGATATATCATCATCATCTTGCGAGTCAAGAGAATATAAAGCCATCTCGGAATTATCCACATCCCGAAGAACAAGAGATAGCAGAGTAGGTGAATCCGGATGTCGAAGATATATAATTCACTCGAAACAAATAATCCTGGCATCATATCTCACTAGCCAGTCCATACCCAAAATCATATCAAATCCCAGATAAGAAATAACGTGCAGATTCGCACAAAAAGAAAAACCATATAAAACAATATCAACATCATCACAAAGCAAACTAAGGGTCGCGGATCCCCCAATAGGATTCGCAATCCTTAAAGAAGTAACCATACAAGAAACATCCAAGGATAAATCATCAACGAGCTTCTTCAACACGAAGGAATGTGAAGCACCCGTATCGAAAAGAACTCGTATACTATGATCATGAAATAAAACAGAACCTTCCAAAATAGATGGAGATGTACCTTTGGGTTGAGAAGGACCTTCAGAAGCCTTGGCAGCACTAAACTTGCCAGACTTGGCACCACCAGGAACAGTAGGGCAAGCTGAAACATGATGACCTTCCTTCTTCCAATAGCGTCAGAAGAGAGGCTTAGGATAAGCTCGAATAATATGATCCGAAGAGCCACAATTAAAACACTTCCGAATATAAGGTGTTCCAGAAGGCTGAGTCTGAGAGCTAGAACCACCAGTCTTCTTCTTCTTAGAAGGAAAAGACCTCTTCTGAAACGGAAACTGCTTCTTGTTGGGGTTCTTAGAAACCTCAACATCCTCACCACTATCACACTCCTTCTCGACAGCTTCGAGATGAAGTGTCAAATCCACTAATTCTTCAAAAGAAAGCTTAAGCTGAAGCAACAAAGACTTCTTAAGATACTTCTTAAGACCAGAGACAAACTTTAAATTCTTCTTATAAGAAGTGCTAATGAATTCAAGACCATACTTAGATAAAGCCTCGAATGATGCAACATACTCAGAAACAGAAGACTTCCCTTGCTTCAACTCAAGGAAGCGACGGGTCAATAAAACTTTTTCAGATTCAGGAACGAACTTGAGTTCAAATCGCTCCCGAAACCGAGTCCAAGAAAGAGTAGACTCATCAATTTCGGCTATAAGAAGCTCATACAAATCAAGGGCACGCTCTTGTAATAAGCTAGAAGTTACAAGAACCCTATCATGGCCAGAAAGATCCATACAAGAGAAGATACGCTCACATTTGCGAAACCAAGCTTGGACTTCAAGAACGGATTCAAAGCCTTTAAACGGCTTTCCTCCAAGATGAGAAAAATCACCACACCGACGTGCAAAGGCAGACTTGCGAAGTGGAGACACTCGAGGAGGAGCTGGAGGCTGAGTGCTCCAAAACAACTCAATAAACTGATCGACATACATATATACGCCATCCGGATGTGTGCCACTGGATTGCCAAGCATCCGAACGTCCTCCCCTTCCTCTTCCAGCCATACGCTGAAAGTAAGATAAGAACGAGATTATGCATAAGGTAGATATTACAATATGGAATACTACGGAATAAAATGCATTCCTAGACGTATTCCCAAATTCTATATAACCTTGATGGAATAGAAGGAATAAAGAGACATGATGATTCAATGATTTGTATCACTTCTATAGTTTGATGTATCGTAATATGTGATTCTATTATGTGTTTATCATACTTTGTTCTGAACCTGGCTCTGATGCCAAGCTGTGACGCCCCACCTCTATACCCACGCTAGCAAAGAGTATTAATAGATAATACCGTCTGCTAACACGGAGAATAAGGCTGGATAGGAGAGACCATCTATAGTCTTGCTTTAAATATCTATTAAATACGTCGACAATAATCACACCAAACCGATAGACATATCCAATGAATACTTAAAACAAAACCATAGGTGGCTGGAGGATCTATTAGAACAGAATATAACAACTCAAACGTAGGAAACATCACAGAACAGTAAACCATCATATACATATATACCGATACATAACAGAGTATACAAAATAATACATGTCAAGTGGTATAGCCAACCACAATATACAGACAAATCCAGAAGAATAAATATTAGAGTTTCAACATAATAGGACTACACAAAAGCTATGACAAAAAGAAGCTAGCGAAGTAGTCCATGCGGAAGCAAATAGGCTAAGTCCAAATGCACCTAACCTGAAACATCTCGGTCTGACCCGAGTATAAAATACACGGGTCAGTCTAGCTAAACAAATCAGTTAGATAAATTGAACAACAATAAACCTGCAAGGTTACAAAGTATAACAAATATCTCTAAAAGAGATAACACAATCATCAACAAAAGATGAATCATATAGAACAAGCCTCATATCATCGGCGACATAGATAAACAAATGATACAATTATCCCAAATCAAGCCAAAAGGCAGATAACAAATACCCATAAGGTATACAAGTTCCATAAGGTAATCGTTATACTTCATGCGGCTCAAAAAGACCAATATCGAAGGGCGATACCAAAGGAATATACATATTAATGAAACATCATAAAATTGCTCGAGCTTAGTACTGTATAAATAAGGATCCATGAGCCCGAAGACTCCAAACCCAATATCACCCATGCGGCTCATAACTAACAACATCGGAAGTGATACTAAAGGGCAACCTAATATCACCCATGCGGCTCATAACGACCAACATTGGAAGCGATACTAAAGGGCAACAAACCCGAAGGCACAAACCTGAAGGCAACATACCCGAAGGCAACAAACCGTAGTGGTGAAGGTCTGGAGGCCCAGTACTGGACACCACTAACTGGCAGAATGTGTTACAACTCTCGAAAAGGAATCCGAAAAGTGTTAACGTATGTCCCATAACGACTCGTTCGCACTAAATGGTTTACTATCCGTCAGTCATTTTCACACTCAAAGCAGTACAAAGTTTACCTCATATCATCGATAAACCAAACCTGAAGTTCAAAACGATCAATTGAATAGGTCGGGGATTAATCGGAAGGATAAACGCATAGATTCATGGTCCGTGTTTTGCCCAACCATTTAATATTCCTTCCACTTCGCTCGAAGTGCGAAATTGTGTGTGTGCATTATAAATAGAATTTACAATTTGGACAAGGGAGCTTTTAATACGATTTAGAGAGATTATTTATAAAACCCGTGAATGAAGTCAAAAACAAGTCATCAAAGTCAAATATGCAATAACAACTAGTTGGAATCAACATGAATCGATAAAAGTTGGAAATTAATTCAAAATTAGCCAAAATAGGCAAAACTGCGCATTTCAGACGTCTGAAATTACCTTCTAGACGTCTGAACCACTACCAGACGTCTGAATGGATTCCCAGACGTTTGGATTTTGTCTCTGCCTTTTTGCGTCTTCCAGGGACCAATTCCAGACGTCTGAATTTCCAAACAAGACATCTGAATTTTGAAACCAGACGTCTGAAATTAGAGTTCAGACGTCTGAAATCCCCCTGTAGGCAAAAATCAGCCAAGCCCATAAAGGAAAAAATCCAAATGAATTGCAAACGAACGAGCGATGGATGCTATGGTTTTATGCCATGCAACAATCCAGCACTATTGGCTCTTTTATACACCTACAAAAACATGATTAAAACATCAAAGTTATGATTTTTAGAACTTTTGACTTCAAAACACCAAAAAATGCAATGTTGACAAAACCAATCCAACTCAAACGCAATTGCACATGAATAATTATTAGGAATTCATACCTAACAACCGAAGATACTTATAGTCATAGATGTGAGATAAAAATCTCACCTTTTTGCACAATAAAAAAGATGAGAGCACAAACACAAGAAGGAGGTTAACCACTCTTCACTTCAACTCTACAATCTTCAATCTAAGAACCAAAACATATATTTCCCAAATTAGAGCTTAGGAATTTCTGAAATTGAAGAGGAGAAGAGATGGAGAAGATGAAGAGGAGCCTTACCTATCCTTCTCTTTGAATTTAAAGCAAGAATTTGGAGTTTGCAAATGGAACTAGGGCTCGCAATTTCTATTTCCCTTTCCCTTCCACCATTTTCAGTTTTGCTTAAGTTAAAGGAATGAAATTAGTGAGCTAGAGGGTTAAGAGGAGATTGGGGCTGAACCTAAACTCAAGCCCAATAGAAAAAGGGGCAAAATTTCACAAACTCCAAACATATCAAAGATCATAATCAAAAAGATCGCAAACGCCATTTTGGACTCAATGGAAGTGGTCTCGAGCTCCAATTCGGCCGTTTGCAAAAATTAACATTTCGGATCCAAAAATCCGACTAACGACGCTATATTTAAATAAAATATCTAAATATAAAATCGTTAAATATGCGGATTGTTATAGGATGCAAGAACCCAATTTCGATCTTGAACAAAATAAATAAACAATTTACGCGAATTCAAAATGATCATAGCAAATTTCAAATAGCGAAAGGAACTAAGATTGGAAAAAAAAGAATTTTGACACACGTGGAACAAGGATGGAAATAGAAGGAAAACTACAGAAGAAAAATAAGAAAGGAGAAGGAGAGCAGCTATTTACCTGATGTAGCTCGCGCTAGAGAGAGGAGATTGAACCTAAACGAGATGGAAAAGAACTTTATATGTGGGTTTATAATTAAATCAGTGAGGTGGCGATTAAATTTTGTGAACATGGGTTATGAATTTATATAGGAAAGTTTGCATATGGGTTGCGTGAATTTAGGTGAAATAAAATAGAAAGGAATAATTTTTGAAACGTCGGAAGCAATAGGAAGCATTTACTCTACATATACAAGAGGTAAATGGAAATGAAATACGTGGGTTTTAATATAAAAAACGAGTTGCGTAAAACAAGGAGGGGAAGTGGCAAGAAAAAATAAAGTCAAATATTACTTCAGTGGTATACATACGTGGCTGAGAAAAAAAAGAAACTTGGATTGATTTGGATCTGTACATTTGAAGGGACATTATTCCTATTATGAAATAGGAAGCGAAGAAGAAGTATAGACAATTTAGTTGCACGATGATTGAGTTAATGAAGAGGTAATTGCGTTAACAAATAAATTAAAGAACGCACAAAATAATGATGTTTGAACGGTAAGGAAATATGGAATATGCGAACGTGTTTTTTTTTGAAATTTAAACGAAGTAATAGCGTTGATTAATTAGAAGCAATTGGCAAGAAATAAAATTTTCTTTTGAAACGGTCAGGAGATTTCTCTGCGTGATGTTTGCGTTTATGGGATGATAATTGCGTTGTATGGATTAAATAAAGAAATGCATGGATTAGTGGTATAGGAATATTAAGGAAATAAAAGAATTTCGTTTGAACGTGAAGGAGAAATCAAAGATTTTGTTCCTATTAATTGCAAAGGAGTAAATGGAAAGGAAGAGGCACTTGTACACGTGAATTTCAAGCAATCTTGAAACAGATTTTGAACGTCTAAAGAGAAAATAAATTTGCTTGAAATGGCTACACCAATTTTTATTCCTATTATAAAAATGAGGAAAAAGGAAAACGTAGAAATTTACATGTAACTTATCAAAGCTAGATTTAAAAGAAATTGAACGGCTAGGGAAATCATTTCTTTCCCACTTGGAATTGCAAGGCTACAGATAAATTTATTTATTTAGTTAAGGTAATAAATTTTATCAAGAATGCGCACTATAGATGCATTAATCAAATCAACCATACGCCCACATTTAAATAAAAGTAACGCATTTAAATTTATATGTTTTCTTATAGAGTAAATATACGTTAAAATATTACATCAATCAACGCTCCATTTAAACGCGAAATCAACAGCTTATTAATACACTATTTATTACTAAATTTGAAATTTAAATTTGTTGACATTGGTTTGGTTTACATAACATTTAACAAATAGACTGATGTATATACGTAAAATTTATTTCCTTTCACAATATTTATTACCTACTTTAAAAGTATACAACCAATATCAGTAAAACAACCACAAAATAAGTATTGTACACATGTATCTTATATAAAAGGTTTGATTTTATTAGTTAAGGTATGAAATTTATGAGCTCGTACTAGATGCAAAATTTTAATTGAATGTACACTCAAATAATTGAAAAATGTAATGTGATTAAAACTATTCGTTTCTTATTTATCTTTTTTACCTAATATTAATTTCTTAATTAAAAAGGTATATAACCAAATTCAAGGGAATCAAAGTGGAATAAAATGTTGTACGAATATATTCAGTTAAATTAAAAGATTTGGAAAACTTTCTACCACACTTTAAAACAAATAAAAAAAATCAGTGAATAAAATAAAACAAACTGAAATAAAGCGAAAAAGAAAGCAAATAATTATATTTTAGGAAAATAGAAAGATAAATAAAGAAAATAGCTTAATTTATTGAAACTAGCTTAAGAAAATTGCAAATATAATCCACTTAATTTTGAGAAATTACAATTCCTCATAAAAATAGTTTAAAATAAATCTTTGAGAAACAAAATAAAGTGAGAATGATAATAAAATAAGTTGTTAAGAAAAAAAATTCTTAAATTAATTGAAGTTGGAAATTAGAAATTGTAAACAAAATACAACTGATACTAGAAAATGTCAATTACACTTTTAAAATATTTTAAAACCAAAATATATACAAAACAAGTTATTTTACCCTTGAAAACATAAATTATAACTTTACATGACTGCATAAAATATTATTTATATAATTTAAAGTAAACCACTTTGTCAAATACAACAAATTACACATAATAGTTAAAAAAGGCATAACTTTCACATTATAAATCAGATTCCAACGAAACGAAAAGCAGCATTCTTAAAATTTATTTACTTTCGAAATAAAGGATAAAATTCAAAGTTTTAAACTTTTAAAATTTTAAATTTAAAAGTCAAAGTTTGACCATATTGACAAAATTCACATTTCCGGAAAATATTCTATTAATTCATGTGTGGAATTCTAATCCACACCAAAATTTATATTTTAAATAACAAAATTATCTAAATTAAATAAAGAAAACATTGATTAAAATTTTTGGATTGATACATAAATGGTTTGGATGGAAAGCAAAGTGAGAGTAAATGTTAAGAAATAGAAAAGGCAAAGGCTTAGGAGAAAGAAACGTATATATGTTTTATTCTTAAATGCAAATGAAAATGATGAGATTTGAAATGAGAAATAAATCTTCTTGTACATGATCTGCGATTGAGAAATACATGGCTAGGAAAAGAATTTGTATGCATAAAGCAAGAAATAAAGATGCCATGTAGAAAAAAGGCAAGAAATTAAGCAATGACGTGATAGATTTAATTAATTTCTTTCCTTTGCATTAACCGTTGTTCTTAATTATATTCAATTTATTAAATGTGTATATTTATTATGATTGAATCCTGAAATAAATTCATTCAGATAAGTTTCATTCTTTTATATTATCTTATGAATAAAATATGCATTTCCACTTTAACATTCCTTCCTTATTTTATTACAAAGTTTATTTTTCTTCATATTAAATTACCAAGATTTTATCAATTTAAAAATTTTTAATTATTAAAAATTTGTGGGCTGTTACAAATTCTTATTATACTTAGATTTTAATTCGATTTAATTATCAAATGCTTCATAAAAATTCATTAAGTGTCTTTTTATTTTTTTATTCGACCAATAATCGATGATAACTAAATATTATCATCTCCTAACAACTATCATTCATTAAAAATTATCTTAGAGATATAATATAATCTAGGTAAATTTATTTCATTTACTCAGTGTGAAAAAAATATTATGTCGACTTACCTTGTTTAAGTGTTTAGAAACCCCTATCATAACATGGCGTTCCACGCACTGACCATAATTCATAAACAACTCAACGGATAAGTAAAAAAAATATAAAACATTTTGAAACACTAACAAGTATGCTCTCTCATGTATATACACTCAAACAGACTCATTCTAGGGTATTGCTACCTTATCCCTAATGAGTCAAACCCCCACAAAGCCAAGGTTGTCACTAAACTTGACTCTTACACCAACTATGACGACCCGCATTTTAGAAGGTTTAAATCGACAATAATCCACACATATCCAACATAAACAATCCGAAACATAGATAAACAATGGGATTAAATAAGATAAATAAGAAAAGGAAAAGAAAACAAACACAGAATCTCACAGTGGAATGGAAAAATATAGTAATCGAATAACAATTCATGAAGCAGTTTACTGTACATTTGATTATAATCTATACACATTTATCAGAGTTATATATATGTGTGTATGTATATACATATATATCAGGGATAAATAATAAATATAGTAGAATAGCATGATGGAGGGAATAATAATAGGAATATACAAATTTTTTGTAATGCCCCACCCTGAGACCCACATTAACAAAGAGCATTAATGGGTAATACTGTCTGCTAATGCAGAGAATAGGGCTGGATAGGAGCGACCATCTATAAGTTTGTCTTAAATATCTATTGAATACGTCGACAATGCCATTTTTTTCCTGATTCAAGTGGATTGACATATCCAATAAATACTTAATAAAAAGCCATGGTGGCTATAGGATCTATCATAACAAAATATAATAATTTCATCAAAATCTAGTTTTGAGATTGGGTTATATGTAATCTCTTCTTTTGGGTTTGCATGGCTTTTTTTTTGTTTTTACAGGTTCTTGAAGCCAAATCCATCTCAAAGCTCCAATCATTTTGCTTAAATCCGGGTATTTTGACAAATCAGCAAGGTGAGAACAATATCTCACAAATACTAGCTAAATTGCTTGTGAAATTGCTTGAATTTGCTGCATATGTGAAAGTTTATTCAATGTAGTCTATTTTCGTTTCTGGCTTAAGTGCCAACTTTGGTTATCCATAACTTTCATCTCCGGCAACGAAATGCTGCCGGACCTTTCTCTAAATCAAGTTTATATGTTAAACTTCATTTCTGCATATTTTGGTTGAATAATATGGTCATTTGAGTGTTCAAATCGTCACTGCAAAATCAATGCATAGCCTGCAAATATCCTGTGCACATTTTGTTTTCTGAGTTATTGCAAACATGGACTGAGTCCATGTTTGAGACATCATATCGCTTTCGTTTCTTTCTTAAATTGCACGATTCTTTTTTGTTGAAAGATGAAGTTCTCTACTTTATTCATACCATATTACAGGTCACTTTGACATAGATAGCTTATATAAATCTGCTATCAAACACGGACTTGGACCATGTTTTTGCCCAGAGTTCAACAGTGAAACACTGTCTGGGTTCAACTTTGAGAGATCATAGCTTTCTCATATTTTATCAAAATTGCATCATTCTTTTTTTGTTTGAGAGATAAAGTTTCCTACTACATGTGTACCAATTTTGAGCTTAATATGATGCAATTTGATCCCCTATTTTAAGCATGAAATTTGAGTCCAGGATGGTTTTAGGCCTGCACATTTATTTGGTTTTTGAACCGTTGCAAACATGGCCTGAGTACATGTTTGTGACAGCATAACTCATTGGTTTCAAATCGGATTTGCGTGATTCTTTTTGAAAATTGAATAGAAATGTTTATTTACATTCCTGTAAAGTTTCATGAAAATCTGGGTTGGGTTGCTATTTCTAAACTGCTGTCGAACTTGTACTCGCAGCTTGTTAATTCAGTGTTTTAAACCATGTTTTGGTCCGAATTTGAAACGACGCAGATTCTTCGTTTCAAATCGGATTTGAATGATTCTTTTTGCAGATTTAAGTAGGAATGTTGAACTATAATCCTACCAAATTCCACGTCATTTGGACTCTGTTTTTAGGTCCAAACCTGCTGTCGAACTTGGGTTCGCAGCATGTTGTCACCGGTTTTTATACACGGAATAATTTCTGGCTTTTTCTGATATTTTCCGATTTCTTTGAGATTTTTCTCTAAATTCCGTACACGGGTTTTATAAAGCATTACAAAGTGTTTTTCAAGTAAATTGACTTTTTAAATTATAATTTAATATTATTTTAAATATTAAATTAATTACTCCATAATAAGAGAATTTCAAATGCAATTTCTAAAGCGATTTTGAAGCGTTCCTAAAACTCGTTTTTTCAAACTTAATTTCTGTATAAAACACACAATTTTGCACTTCGAGCGAAGAGGCAGGAGAATTAAATGATTGGATAAAGGGCGTGCTATGAACATATGCGTTTATCTTTCCAGTTAATTCCTAATTTATTCGTTTGATCGTTTTGACCTTTGGGTCTGGTTTACCGATGAGATGAGGTAAACTTTGTATTGCTTTGAGTGTGGAATTGACTAACGGTTAGTAAACCATTTAGTTAGAATATGTGGTATGGGACACACGTTAACACTTTTCGGGTTCCTTTCCGAGAGTTTGCGACACATATTGCCAGTTAGTGGTGTCCAGTATTGGGCCTCCGGACCTTCGCCACTACGGTTTGTTGCTTTCGGGTTTGTGCCTTGGGGTTTGTTGCCCTATAGTATCGCTTTTGGAGTTGGTCCATCGTCACCGCTCGAGAGATACTTGGGTTTGTTGCCTTCGGTTTTGTTGCCCTATAGTATCGCTTTTGGAGTTGGTCCTTCGTCACCGCTCGAGAGATACTTGGGTTTGTCGCCTTTGGGCTTGTGGATCCTTGTTTATACAGTGCTGAGCACGTGCATCTTTTGTTCATTGATATTTATATTTCCCTAGAGTATCGCCTTTCGGGGTAGGTCTTTTGAACCACTCGATACATAACGATTACCTTATGGAAACTTGTGTTACCTTTATTGTTATTTGTTATTTGCCTTTTTGGCTTGATTTGGGATATTCATATCCTTTGTTTATTGAGTTGCTGATATGAGGCTTGTTACAATTATCTTTTATCAGATGATCGAGTTCTCTTTTAGTGATATTTGTGGTACTTTATGATCTTGCATGTTCATTATCATTTAGCTTATCTAACTAATTTGTTTAGCTAGACTGACCCGTATATTTTATACTCGGGTCAGACCGAGGTGTTTCGGGTAAGGTACCTTTGGACTTAGCCTATTCTGCTTTTGCATGGGCTATTCTGCTAGCTCTTTTTATTATAGCTTTTTGTGTAGTCCTTTTTGGTTTGATATTCTGATATGTATATTCTTTTGATTCGTGTTTGTACTGTGGTCGTCATGCCACATATGTGATGTATCATTTTGTATACTTTGTGATGTATCTGTGTATGTGTGTATCTATAGGATTATCTACTGTTCTGTGATGTGTTTTACATTTGAGTTATTGTATTTTGTTCTGATAGATCCTATAGCCACCTATGGCTTTGTATTAAATATTTATTGGATATGTTGATCCACTTGAATCAGGAAAAAAAATGGCATTGTCGACGTATTCAATAGATATTTAAGACAAGGCTATATATGGTCGCTCCTGTCCAGCCCTATTATCTGCATTAGCAGACAGTATTACCCAGTAATGCTCTTTGTTAATGTGGGTCTCAGGGTGGGGCATTACAGCTTGGTATCAGAGCTGATTTCAGGACAAAATATGATAAACACAGGAGAGAAACACATATTACAGTACATCAAAGTGTAATACAAGTGTTATGAAT
Organism: Allium cepa; assembly: GCA_030765085.1. Taxonomy (NCBI): domain Eukaryota; kingdom Viridiplantae; phylum Streptophyta; class Magnoliopsida; order Asparagales; family Amaryllidaceae; genus Allium; species Allium cepa. The sequence continues at coordinate 1,007,213,087 of CM060945.1, read as the reverse complement.
CCCTGAATCATCGTGCTTTTGTTCTTTTCATGTCCTTGGGGTAGATATAATTTTGGGAATATGTTTAGAAATGCATTTTAATTCTGTAGTATTCCATATTTGAATTAATGATATCTGCCATATGAATAATCTTTATCTTATCTTAACATTCAGCTAATGGCTGGAAGAGGCAGAGGACGACGTTCGGACGCGGGGCAGTCCAGTGGCTCCCATCCGGATGGAGTATATATGTTTGATGATCAGTTTATGGAGTTATTTAGGAGCACACAACCTCCAGCTCCTACTCCAGCTTCTCCTTCGCGCAAGTCTCCTTTCGCGCACACGTGTAGTGATTTTGCACATCTCGGAGGCAAGCCATTCCAAGGCTCCGAGTCTGTTTTAGAGGTTCAGGCTTGGATTCGTTCTAGCGAGCGGATATTTTCTCGCATGGATCTTTTGGATTATCAGAGGGTTCTTGTGGCATCTAGCATGTTACAAGAACGTGCTCTTGATTGGTATGAGCTATTCACTGCCGAGCTCGATGAGTCTACTCTTACATGGACTCGGTTTCGAGAACGATTCGAGCTTAAGTTCGTTCCTGAGTCTGAGAAAGCATCTCTTGCCCGTCGCTTCCTCGAGCTAAAGCAAGGGAAATCTTCTGTTTCTGATTATGTGTCTTCCTTCGAGGCTCTTTCTAAGTATGGCCTTTAGTATATTAGCACTCCGTACAAGAAGAATCTTAAGTTCGTTTCTGGCCTTAAGAAGTATTTGAAGAAATCTTTGATGTTGCAGCTCAAGCTTTCTTTTGTGGAGCTAGTTGACACGGCGCTTCATCTTGAAGCCGTCGAGAAAGAGATTGATAGTGGTGCTGATGTTGAGGTTCGCAAGAACGCCAACAAAAAGCAGCTTCCATTTCAAAAGTCCAAGTCTTTTCCTTCCAAGAAGAAGACAGGTGGTTCTAACTCTCAGAATCAGTTTACTGGAACAACTTCCATTCGGATGTGTTTCAATTGTGGTTCTCCTGATCATATGATTCAAGCTTGTCCTAAGCCTCTCTTCTGCCGCTATTGCAAGAAGGAAGGTCATCATGTTTCCACCTGCCCTACTATTCTTGCTAGTGCCAAGTCTGACAAGCTTTATGCTGCTAAGGCTTCTGGAGTTTCTTCTCAGCCCAGACATATGTCTCCATCTATTTTGGAAGGTTCTATTTTATTTCATGACCGCAGTATTCGAGTTCTTTTCGATACGGGTGCGTCGCATTCGTTCATATCGCAGAAGCTCGTCGATGATTTGTCTTTGGATGTTTCTTGTATGGTTACTTCATTGAGGATTGCGAATCCTATCGAGTGATCCACAACCCTTAGCATGCTTTGTGATGATGTTGAGATTGTTTTATGTGGCTTTTCTTTTCGTGCGAATCTATACGTTATTTCTTATTTGGAATTTGATATGATTTTTGGTATGGATTGGCTAGTGCGATATGATGCCAGGATTGTTTGTGCTCAGCGGATGTTATATCTTCGACATCCAGATTCATCTACTCCGCTATCTCTTGTTCTTCGGAATGTGGATACTTCCGAAGTGGCTTTATATTCTCTAGACTCATGAGATGTTGATGACATATCTCGTATTCCTATTGTTTGTGACTTCTCTGATATATTTGAGCCTGTTTCAGGTTTGCCACCCAAGCGAGGTGTCGAGTTCCGCATTGATCTCATTCCAGGCGCGCAGCCCGTTAGTCGTCCTCCCACGAGGATGTCTACAAAGGAAAATGAGGAACTCAAGAAACAGCTTTTAGAGCTTGAGTCCAAGCAGTTCATTCAGTCTTGTTCTTCACCATGGGGTGTTGCGGTTGTATTTGTGAGGAAGTCCGATGGTACTCTTAGGCTTTGCATTGACTATCGCAAGCTTAACGAGTTGACCATCAAGAATAGGTATCCATTACCTAGGATCGATGATATGTTCGATCAATTGAGTAGTGCTAAGGTCTTTTCTCAGCTCGACCTTGCCACAGGTTTTCATCAGTTACGAGTTGCGGAGGATAGAATTCCTCTTACAGCTTTTCACGCTCGTTATGGTTCTTTTGAGTGGCTCGTAATGCCGTTCGGTCTGACGAACGCTCCTTCTTTCTTTGTCGATCTCATGAATCAAGTATTCCAGGAATATCTCGATAATTCGTCCTTGTGTTTATTGATGACATCCTTATTTATTCTAAGTCCGAAACGGAGCATACCCGCTATTTGAGGATTGTCTTGGATACTTTTCGTCAGCATCAGCTTAGAGCCAAATTCTCCAAGTGCCACTTTTGGGAGAATAAGGTTAAGTTCTTAGGCCATGTTGTATCTTACGAGGGCATTTCAGTCGATCTCTCAAAGATCGAAGCTATCCAAAATCGGAAAAGGCCAGAGAATGTTCATGAGATACGTAGTTTCCTTGGATTGGCGGGTTATTACCTTCGGTTCATTAAAGATTTTTACCGTGTTGTGCTTCCCCTTACTAGCCTTACTCGGAAAGGCGTTCGTTATATTTGGTCCGACAAGTGTGAAGCTTCTTTTCAGCAATTGAAGGAGCTTCTCACTAATGCTCCTATTCTTGTGGATCCCGAGGGGAATCATGATCTTGTCGTCTACACCGATGCTTGTGGAAGTGGTCTCGGTGCTGTTCTTATGCAGAAGGATCGTGTAGTTGCTTATGCTTCTAGGCAACTACGTCCGAATGTAGTTCGCTATGCTACTCATGATCTTGAGTTAGCCACTATTGTCTTCGCTTTAAAGATTTGGCGCCATTACCTCTTAGGCGAGCGCTTCATTCTTTATACCGATCATAAATCCTTGAAATATTTATTCACTTATAAGGAGCTCAACATGAGGCAATAGCGTTGGCTCGAGTTCCTTGCCTCCTATGACTTCAGTATCCAGTATACCCCTGGTAAGGGTAATCATGTTGCTTATGCTCTTAGTCACAAACACTCGGCTGTTGTTTCTATGATGCTAGCCGAGTGGAATGCTCTTGAGACTCTGTCCGATTGTGATATTCATGATCAAGCTTCATCTTTTGTTTCTCCGATATTATTATTCAGTTTGGAAGCTCGACCTTCTCTATTTGATCGTATTGCCGTGGCTCAGCGACAAGATCCAGAGTTATTGCATTTTATTCAGCTTTGTGAGTCTGAATCCCGTGATGAGGCATAGCAGGATTTCAGCATTGATTTTCATAGGTGTCTTTGTAAGAAGAACCGCATTATTGTGCCATCTGATTCTTCACCTAGGCATGACATTCTCGATGACTGTCACCGTTCAAAGTATACCATTCATCCTGGCAGTAGTAAGATGTATGCCGACATGCATCGCCTTTATTATTGGGAAGGCATGAAGCGTGATGTGGCAAGTTATGTGAGTAATTGCATGACTTGTCAACGTATCAAAGCCGAACATCAGCGCCCTTCTGGTCTCCTTCATCCTCTAGAGATTCCATTGTGGAAATGAGATCAGATTTCGATGGATTTCATTGATAGCCTACCTCATTCGAGATCGGGCCATTCTAGCATTTGGGTTATTGTTGATCGCCTAACAAAATCAGCTTATTTCATTCCTATTAAGTCTAATAGGAGTGCTTATCATTTGGCCAAGTTATATGTCAAGGAAATCGTGAGACTTCACAGTGTTCCTAGTTCGATTGTTTGTGACCGTGATCCGCTATTCACGAGTCATTTCTGGTAGAGTCTTCAGCAAGCTTTGGGAACGAAGCTTAATTTCAACACAGCATATCATCCACAGTCTGATGGACAGACTAAACGGCTGAATCGTATTCTCGAGGATCTTCTCCGTGCTTGCATTCTAGATTTCGGTGGTAGTTGGGAGGATCACCTACCTCTTGTGGAATTCTCCTATAATAATAGTTTTCAGTCGAGTATCGGTATGGCTCCTTTCGAAGCCTTATACGGAAGGCCATGTCGATCATCTTCTTGTTGGTTGGAACCTTGTGAGAAGCTTATTCTTGGCCCAGATTCTGTTTGTGATTTTTCTGAGAAGATTGATCTTATTCTTCGGAGAATGAAAGAGGCACAAAGACGCCAGAAATCCTACGCGGACAACCGTAGGAAGCCTCTCGAGTTCTCGGTTGGTGGTCTCGTCTTTTTCGTGTTTCTCCGCTAAAAGGGGTTATGTGTTTCAGTACGACTGGGAAATTAGCTCCTCGCTTTATAGGACCATTTCCTATTACTGAACGTATTGGCCCTGTGACTTATAGAGTTTCGCTTCCAGCTCATCTATCTGGCATTCATGACGTATTTCACGTCTCTCAGCTTCGGAAGTGTCTTCGAGAGTCAGATTCTATTATCGATTCTCCTCTTTTGCAAGAGCTTAAGATCTCACCAGACTTGTCTGTCGCGCAACAGCCTATTCTCATACTTGCTTCGGTGGTGAAACGCCTTCGAAACAAGGACGTACCGCTCGTTAAAGTTCAATGGTCTACTGATCCCAACGACTGCACTTGGAAAACCAAGGAGTTTATCGAGCGATCCTACCCTAGTTTTCTTTCTTCGCATAGAGATGGTGAGAAATTCTTTTTACCTCAAGCTTGTTTTCCTATCTTTTGAAGTGATGAAATATATGGTTGCATATATACTTTTCCCTAGGAATTGCGGGGACGCAATTTTGTTAAGAGGGGAAGTCTGTAACAACCCTGGTCTGGAGATTACCTTTCATTATTGAATTATAATGATAATTATAATTTAATATTGTGAATTAAATTAAATTTGGAGAAATTAAATTGTTTATTTGGAATAAACAATGAATTTTGGAATTTAAAATAAGAAAATGAAATTCCAAGCCTTATTTTATTTGTTTGGGATAATAATGAATGGAAAATAATTTTTATTTATAGAAATTGCAATAATTTTATTAATTATTGCCAAATACTTCTTTTAATAATTTTTAAAGGAAGTATTTGACTTTTAAAGGTTGTTTATTGAAATAAAAGGTGGAAATTGGGTTAAAAATAAGTTTTTGCTGAAAATAATGTTTTGAAATGGTTTGAAATATTTTTCTAAATGATTAAATAAATTTTATGGAATTTTAGGAGTTAAAAACATGATTTTATACATTTATTTGGTGAAAATTATGCCTTTTTATTAAATAAAAGAATTTACTAATAAAAATATTTTAAAAATAAAAATTTATCTTTTTATATGCTAGAATTTTTTTTATTTTATATGTATACAAGTTTTCACATTTTTCTTATGTAAAACTTGAGAGAAATGCATTTTTATGTGTATATGTGATGTGTATACATTAAATTGTTCAAATGTTGATTTTAACTTAGGAAAATTAATTTTTCTCTAATTTGGGTCCAAATCCCATTAGCTAGCCTGAACCAGTAATAAGGAATGAGAAGCTTTCTCCTGTACGTACCTTGATTTATTCTTCTCCTGAAAACCTGAAACAGTGAAACAAAGAAAGCTCCACCATTTTCAAACCTAAGCCTTCTGCTCTCAAATTCCTTCAATTTAATTGTTGTTTCAATCAATCTAAAGAGAATTCAGCAGGCAATCAACTCCAAAATACAAATAATTTCATCAAAATTTAGTTTTTAGATTGGGTTGTATGTAAACTCTTCTTTTGTCTTTGCATGTTTTTTTTTTTAATTTTACAGGTTCTTGAAGCCAAATCCATCTCAAAGCTCCAATCATTTTGCTTAAATCCGGGTATTTTGACAAATCAGCAAGGTGAGAACAATATCTCACAAATACTAGCTAATTTGCTTGTGAAATTGCTTGAATTTGCTGCATATGTAAAAGTTTATTCAATGTATAGTCTATTTTCGTTTCTGGCTTGAAGTGCCAACTTTGACTATCCATAACTTTCATCTCCGGCAACTAAATGCTGCCGGACCTTTTTCCGAGTCAATTTTATATGTTAAACTTCATTTATGCAAATTTTGGTTGAATAATATGGTCATTTGGGTGTTCAAATCATCACTGGAAAATCATTGCACAGCCTGCAAATATCCTATGCACATTTTGTTTTCTTAGTTGTCGCAAACATGGACTGAGTCCATGTTTGAGACATCATATCTCTTTCGTTTCTTTTTCAAATTGCACGATTCTTTTTTTCTTGAAAGATGAAGTTCTCTACTTTATTCATACCATATTACAGGTCACTTTGACATAGATAGCTTATATAAATCTGCTGTCAAACTTGTACCTGTACCATGTTTTTGCCCAGAGTTCAACAGTGAAACACTGTCTGGGTTCAACTTTGAGAGATAGTAGCTTTCTCATATTTTATCAAAATTGCATCATTCTTTTTTTTTTTGAGAGATGAAGTTTTCTATTACATGTGTAGCAATTTTGACCTCAATATGATGCAATTTGATCCCTTGTTTTAAGCATGAAAGTTGAGTCCATGAGGGTTTTAGGCCTGCACATTTTTTTGGTTTTTAAACTGTTGCAAACATGGCCTGAGTCCATGTTTGTGACACAATAACTCATTGGTTTCAAATTGGATTTGTGTGATTCTTTTTTCAAATTGAAGTAGGAATGTTGATTTACATTCCTGTAAAGTTTCATGAAAATCTGGGTTGGGTTGCTATTTCTAAACTGCTGTCGAACTTGTACTCGCAGTTTGTTAATTCAGTGTTTCAAACCTTGTTTTGGTCCGACTTTAAAATGACGTAGATTCTTCGTTTCAAATCGGATTTGAATGATTCTTTTTCCAGATTGAAGTACGAATGTTGGGCTATACTCCTACCAAATTCCGTGTCACTTGGACTCTCTTTGCAGGTCCAAACCTGCTGTCGAACTTGGGTTCGCAGCATGTTGTCACCGGTTTTTATACTAAGAATAATTTCTGGCTTTTTCTGATATTTTCCGATTTCTTTGAGATTTTTCTCTAAATTCCATACACGGGTTTTATAAAGCATTACAAAGTGTTTTTCAAGTAAATTGACTTTTTAAATTATAATTTAATATTATTTTTAAGTATTGAATTAATTACTCCATAATAGGAGAATTTCAAATGCAATTTCTAAAGCGATTTTGAACCGTTCCTAAAACTCGTTTTTTCAAACTTAATTTCTATATAAAACACACAATTTTTCACTTCGAGCGAAGAGGGAGGAGAATTAAATGATTGGATAAAGGGCGTGCTATGAACACATGCGTTTATCTTTTCAGTTAATAACTAATCTATTCGTTCGATCGTTTTGACCTTTGGGTCTGGTTTACCGATGAGATGAGGTAAACTTTGTACTGCTTTGAGTGTGGAATTGACAAACAGTTAGTAAATCGTTTAGTGAGAATATGTGGTATGTGACACACGTTAACACTCTTCGGGTTCCTTTCCGAGAGTTTGGGACACATATTGCCAGTTAGTGGTGTCCAGTACTGGGCCTCCGGACCTTCGCCACTACGGTTTGTTGCCTTCGGGTTTGTGCCTTCGGGTTTGTTGCCTTCGGGTTTGTTGCCCTATAGTATCGCTTTTGGAGTTGGTCCATCGTCACCGCTCGAGAGATACTTAGGTTTGTTGCCTTCGGGTTTGTTGCCCTATAGTATCGCTTTTGGAGTTCGTCCTTCGTCACCGCTCGAGAGATACTTGGGTTTGTCGCCTTCGGGCTTGTGGATCCTTGTTTATACAGTGCTGAGCACGTGCATCTTTTGTTCATTGATATTTATATTTCCCCAGAGTACCGCCTTTCGGAGTAGGTCTTTTGAACCACTCGATACATAGCGATTACCTTGTGGAAACTTGTGTTACCTTTATTGGTATTTGTTATTCGCCTTTTTGGCTTGATTTGGGATATTCATATCCTTTGTTTATTGAGTTTCTAATATGAGGCTTGTTACGATTCATCTTTTATTGGATGATCGAGTTATCTCTTTTAGTGATATTTGTGGTACTTTATGATATTGCATGTTCATTATCATTTAGCTTATCTAACTGATTTGTTTAGCTAGACTGACCCGTGTATTTTATACTCGGGTCAGACCGAGGTGTTTCGGGTTAGGTACCTTTGGACTTAGCCTATTATGCTTCTGCATGGGCTATTCTGCTAGCTCTTTTTGTTATAGCTTTTTGTATAGTCCTTTTTGGTTTTCTATTCTGATATGTATATTCTTTTGATTCGTGCTTGTACTGTGGTCGTCATACCACATATGTGATGTATCATTTTGTATACTTTGTGATGTATCTTTGTATGTGTGTATCTATGGGATTATCTACTGTTCTGTGATGTGTTTTACATTTGAGTTATTGTATTTTGTTCTGATAGATCCTATAGCCACCTATGGATTTGTATTAAATATTTATTGGATAGGTCGATCCACTTGAATCAGAAAAAAATGGCATTGTCGACGTATTCAATAGATATTTAAGACAAGGCTGTAGATGGTTGCTCCTATCCAGCCCTATTCTCCGCATTAGCAGACAGTATTACCCAGTAATGCTCTTTGTTAATGTGGGTCTCAGGGTAGGGCATTGCATTTTTTGTCTTTGTCCTCTAGAGAATAATCTTTAATATGCTGAAAAACTCAGGACTGACCCGAACATAATGAAAAGACAAAACATTCGAGTCAGGACTAAAATACTCTTATGTAAGTCAAATCAATATCATGAAATATGAGTGCACTAACTTAAGAGATGTTAATGGTTTTTCCATCTCCTAAGGATCAGTTAATGTATGTGTGTGTGTGTGTATAATAGCGTACGGCATAATAGATAATGTCTATCAGTAAAATAAATATCAAAATAGCGTTAAGGCTTTACATTATCCCGGTTAACACATTTTTATAGCATGTAGTCTATGCAGGCCATGTAACACAACCAGTAACGTCGGTAGCCAGTAGTCCCTTATAGGTATAGTACTAAACAAAAGTCGTAATGGGCTTGTATAAGGATAAATATGTCATGGCGTATGAGCCAATGCGCAAGGTAGGAATCTACTAGTTTACCCTTTCTGGCTGGTCGTAACCCATATGTAGCCAACTGTGACAATCAATCTAAATGGAAAAGGTACGCCCATCGAATACGAAATCGCAAAAGTAATACGAGGGATCAACGTTGCTAGAGGCAGCTAACCTCATTGGCTAGACATATGCTCCTATTTTAGTCATTTTAATTATGACACGAGTGTCAAAGCTATCCAACATTGCTATCTTACTTCATTCAAGTAAACGTTTGCCAATCCAACCACTACAGTTTTATACCATCCACCGCATAAACGGTTGTCAAAGTGGTTTCAATATTGACAAAGAGTATGCCAATAGGAGGTCCCGGTCTCTTTAATAACCGAATGTCGTTTTACACACCGGTTAGATCTTTTATATTTCAAAAACAATTCGTACTTGATATCAAAATATCATATTCGTTTCGAAATCAGATCCGTTTCGAAATCTCATATTTGCTTCAAAAGTCAAAACTATTTTGAAATCATCATATTTGCTTCGAAAATCATATTTTATTTCAAAATGTCAATTCAGTTCGATATATCGATTTCACTTCAAAATTTGATTCTAATTACAATTTAGGTTATAACTTCACTTTAACCCATTTCGTATTTAAATGCAAGATTTAAATATAAAAATTCAACCCTTTTTACCAGTTTGAATTTTAGAAAATAATTTAAATAGTTTTAAAATAGTTAAATAGTTAAAATAGTTTAGTAGAAAATAGTTTGAGTAATAAAAATAGTCTATATAGTAAAATGGTTTGGAAAATCAAAATAATATGAATATTTAAAGATGACACATTTTGAATAGTTTATAGAGAAATAATTTATTCAAAATACAGTTTCCAAAGTCAAACTGATTCAAATTCAAAATTTTCCAATGCAAATCAATTTCAAATTCCATTTCGATTTAATCGACTTAATTCCGTTTTCAAGTCGAACTTTACTTCAATTCAAAAATTTAATTCAAATTAATTCGATTTCGAATTAATTCAATTTTGCTTCCAATTCCAATTGATTTTAATTTCAATTCCAACTTGAATAAATTTCAATCCGAACCCAATTTCTATTCCCATTCCAAATTAATTTCAAATCCAATTCCAAATTAATTTCAATTCCTATTCCAAATTAATTTCAATTTCAACCGTTCGATTCGGTGATTAAACTTCAACTCAATTTTTAAATTTAAACCATTTTGATTTATATAAATTTCGAGTTCGATTTCCAGAATATCGATTCAAACCATTTAGATCAATTTAGCTTTCATTATTCAATTAAAAATCCAAATCTTCAAATATAATTCAATTCAACCGAGCCTATTCCTTGTTACCTTGCCCATTTTCACCCCTTTTAGCCACTCCGGTTGCATCACCCCCATCGCCTTTTCCATCAATAGGCACGTCTCCTTGTTTTGAACGTGCCACTATCGCTACAGCCCATCTCTGCCATTATCAAACTTAGCTCGTCCGCCCTAAATTTTCCAGCCAAACCATCCCACGACCACTCCAACCTCTTCGCTATCTCCCACTGCCGAATGCCACCCCTCCACACCCCTTAACCTCCTCAGCCAACCTATCGATCACCACCAGCAGCCCACTCCCACTGTGGCTTCATATCTTTCCACGTTAATCCCCTAGCAATAGCAAAAATCCACATAACCCCGCCTTGTGCACCCCACACCTTCCTCTCCATCACAACCTACTCCCACCAGGGCCGTCCACTACAGCCTCTATCAACCATTCTTCACTTTTAGTCGAACAAGCCCGCCTCAAGTCAGCCCCACTCCAATAGCCGCTTTAACAACCCCTCCGACCAGCTGCACTCCACTGCACCATGAATATCCAGCACTGCCACATTTTCTAAGCACCTAGCCACCCAGCGCCTCCTAGCACACAGCCCATCCAGCCGAGAAACCCTTTTCTCTTCTTTGCTATATAAAAAAAGAGGTTCGTATATATATAGTTTTGCTTGAACCGGGTCCATAAACATTTTTTCCTCCGCTCACCCATAAGCTCGAACACCAGGCTCCTACCTGCTTGTCATAGCAACCTTTTCCTCATTTGTCGTCGCCTCGATTTATTGAGCAGCCTTCTTATTTCGCTTGCTCGATCTTTAATCTCCATTATCCCAGTTGTTGTACGGTGGTTTTGCTTTGTTCTCCATTGTACGGAATTTATCATAGCAACTCTTTAGCTTATCGTTGTTTCGGGAATTTATCATAGCAACTCTTTAGCTTATCGTTGTTTCATGTGCGTATCTATGTCACCTTCTTATTTCCATAGCCTCAAAAGGTGAGCGAACACTCATGATTAACATTCGTATATTTAGTAAATTTAATTCGTATGATATGACAATTGAAATATGTTGTTAAATTTTAAATTGGTCAGAAATTTAATTGTTGAATATAATATGTTATTATTGTTTGCCGATGTCACACATGACACCATAACATTATATATATATATATATATATATTATATTTTAAACTATTAATGATCATACATGCTTCTTATTGATACATATATGTGTCAATTTATTATTATTTTATTCGTTCTCACTCTGCAAGTTCCCTGACAGTTTAGGAATTCCCTATGGGTTGAAATGATGCATACCCAAACGATATTATATATTAGGGAAAAAATTTATGTGTTGAAATGATAAACCCAAGCGATTTAATTGATTTTTGAAATTTGGGATTGTAGGTTGAAATGATATATACTTGTAAATATTAAGTTATTTTGGATTGAAATAATAATTAACCATACCACCTGACCATAGGATAGAAAATTATATACGGACGTTGTTGGTCTATTTTAAAATAATGATTTTCAAAGTTTTGAAAGGAAATATATGGGTTTTAATAAATATTGATTTTTAAATACAACAAAAAGATTTTATGTTGATATATGTGTAAAATTTAGATTTTTAAATTACATGTTTGGAAATTTTAAATTTATATGTTAAGTTTTGAATTATGTAACTTTTAGGACTTTTCTTATAGTTTTATTATTTTTAAATATATGAAAAAAGGTTTAATATAAAATAAATTTAATAAAACAAGATTTAATTTAATAATATTTAATATTATAAAAATTAATAAAAAATTAATTTAATTAATAAATAAAATTTGTTTAAAAAATTTATTTAAAATTTATATTAATATTTTAAATAGATTTTTTAATAACTTTAATAAATAGAGGATGGAAGGATAAACTAAGTTGACATGAACTTTAAATTGGTCAATAATTGAAGGCAAATAAGGATTGATTTGAAACTTATTGATTTTGAGATTTTAAAGGATATGCTCTTATAACTGGATAACCTGATTTTGATTAGAGGTGATTAAATGAATATTTTCAAATTTAAATAAAACTGAAATTGAATAATTAATTTGATTTAAATTTGTACTTTGAGATTTTATTTAAATCTTATTAAAAATTATTAAGTGAATATTTTCAAATTTAAATAAAATTTAAAAGTTGAATTTTGAAATATAAATAAAATTTATCAAATTGAGTTATTGTAAATTGTTTGAGTATTTAACTTTGAAACCTATTGAATCGGAAGTGGTTCAAAATTGTAGTTCAAACCTTGATTTGAAATCGATATAAATTAAAATGGTTTTAATGAGAATTTGAATTGAACCTTTAACCTTTTTAATTGAAATTGTTGTACTGAGATTGATTTAAATTAAGTTTTGAAGCTGAAGTTGATTTGAATAAAAATTTAAAATTGGAAGAAACAATTCTAATTTGAAACTATTTTCGATATAAACTCTTTAAAATGTAAAATATTTTTAATAAATAAATTATTTTATTCTATAACCTATTTTCAAATCTAACTATTTTAATGTATAACTATTCCAATATATAAACTATTTTAAATATTCGAATTGTTTAATTTGGACAGTTATTGTGAAGCTCCACCGCTATACTCACGCTAGCCAAGGACACTACGGGGTAATGCCATCGACTAGCACGAAGAATAAGGCCGTTGAGGAGCGACCATCCATGTATTTGCTTTATGTGAGTACCTATATGTCAGATAGTATGTCACACGTTTCATTTCAAGAGGAAATTCGGCATATCAAATGCAAACTCAAAGCTACTACACAGTGGCTATGTGGTCTTTGGGAACAAATATAGAAATAAGCATAACACAAATCAGTCACAGATATCCATATCACAAAGACGGAAACATATATGAATATATCACATAGAAGTGTACATCAAAGTAGTGGTCATTCAAGATTCACCACACCACAAAAGAATAGGTACAAGTGCTACACAAAAGAATATGTATACAACAAGGAGTCTCTTTCTTGAATGTACAATGACGAAAACTACTAAACTTAGTAGTTAGATAAAAGTCAGATGATGGTCGCAGATAAGGAGTCAAGCAGAAGCACTTGTAACATCTCGGTCTGACCCGAGTATTATTTAATAAGAAAATAATAAATGGATCAGTCTAGCTATAAATATCAAATAAAATGAGATAGAATAAGAGATATAACAAAAGCGTATGATAATAATAATGTCATACTATGAAAAGTAAACATTATTCAACAACAAAAATCATACAATATCTCAAGAATATCAGAAGTAGAAAAGAATGTCATATTCTTTATTTTATTCACCAAACCAGAAATATTGACACATATATCAATGCCAATCGCAAAATTGATGAAACACAAATTCTAGAAATCATCAATTGGAATTCCAGAAATCACAAAATGGAGAGGCCTATCACAAATGGGATAATGAAAACTCACCAATATATGCATCGCAAACGGGTCACTAACCCATGGTGGCTAACTATAGAGTCCGTGCAACGACGTAGTATAATAATAGTACGCCCGAGGAACATGAAACTCAAGTAATTCGAAACAATGACGTAGTACAACGGTACGTCCGATGAACCTGATAAGCCGGAACAACGACGTAGTACAACAGTCGCCCGATGAATGGAACTCCATAAAGGAACATGGGTCGCTAGCCTACAAAAATGAGTCCAAACTCCAAAGAACCAATAGGTCGTCAACCTATTAAAGAAATGAGACGAAACTCAATAAAACGAGGTATAGTCCCCCACGTGGACAACGAGACATTGCATATTGCAAGTCTAAATCACAAAATGATCATCATGGATTAATAAAAAATGTGAATTACACTAAGCTAGTAAATAAACGAATTTAGCTTCATGTCCCATAACCACTTGCTTAACTTAATTATTTACGAACCAATTGTAGATCTCCACTCGAAAATTGCCACAAGAGTTTCAATCGAACAAGTCCAAAAATAAACCGATGAAGTAAAGGTAAGCGCCTCATACCACTTGTTTTGCTAAGTCGTTTATTTTCTCATACGAATGAGGTAAAGGTTTGTATATACTAATAGGTTGGAAACAGTTTTAATAAACGAGCTTTGTATTAAAATAGTGGTGAAATCATTTTGATGAAGGAGTTTTGATATTTACTACTAGCGTAGAAACCTTTGCATTTTAAAGTGACAAACCATATAAATGATTGTAGAAGCAATCAATCACTAGAAATTCACATTCGAGGATGTGAATTAAATCCAAAGAAATCGATACAAAATCCATCAAAAAGGATATTCTCGAAATCCCAAAAAAGAAATTATCAAAGTCAACAAAGGTGATAACAACAATCGGATCATCACGAATCGATTATAAATTGGAAATCCACACAAAAGGCAAAATTGGTTGAGACAGCAAATTCAGTCGATTGGACCAAGGAGGTCAGTCGACTGCCACAATAACTTGGAACTTTCTTTTCAAGGTTAAGTGGACTGAACCAGGGTGGTTAGTCAACTGAACATGCTTGAAAACTTTCGGTTTCTAGGCTCAGTCGACTGACCTAGAGTGGTCAGCCCACTGATACTGGACCAGGAAATTTCCTAGGTTCTGGTTTAGTCGATTGGACTGGAATTTCCAGTATTTTCAGCCAGGCCATACCAAGGGCAAAAATCCAACAAATTGCAATCGGACGAGCGATGGGCGCTAGGGGTTTATGCCCATCGGCAACCCAGTCCTATAGGCTCTTCGATACACCACCAAAAACATGTTCCAACATCAAAGCTAGGATTTTTAAAGACTTGAGTTCAAAACATAAAAAATTGGAATATTCATAAAACCAATTTCAATCCAGAAAAAATGGACATGGAATAGATGTTAGGAATCACTACCTAAGAACTATCAAAGATATAAACATAGATGTTAGTTCAAAAACTCACCTTTAAACCCAAAAACAACAAAGGAGAAGCTTGAAAACAAAGGGAAGATCAACTACTCTTCAACTTCAACTCTAAAAGCTCCAATCTAAGATCATAAGCAAATATTTACTAAGTTAGATTATAGGAAATTTATAAAATTGGAGAGAGATTGAGATGGAGAAGAAGAAGAGGATGCTTACCTAAGCCTTTCTTTGGTTTTGGTCTTCTTTTGAGCTTAGATTCAAGCTCATTTGGGTTGTGTTGAAGTGTGGTTGATTCTTCCTTTGCTTTCAAACTTCTCCTTCATTGATTTTGTGAAAAGGTGAGATTTTTTATCTCACATCTTTGTCTATAACTATCTTTGATTGTTGGGTATGAATTCCTAACAATTATTCTTGTGCATTTGCTTTTTGTTTGGATTGAATTGGTGAATATCCCAATTTTTAGTGTTTGGGGTTCAAATCTTTAAAGATCCGAACTTTGATGTTTGAACGTGTTTTTGGTGATGCATCGAGGAGACAATAGGACCGGGTAGCCGATAGGCGTAATCCCCTAGCGTCCGTGCTCGACTGGTTGCAAATTGAGTGAGAGTTTGCTCTTCTATTAAATAGGGCCAGAAGTGCAGAAATTTGCAGTTCGGCCGACCGAACCCCCTTGGTCGGTCGACCGAAGCTGTAGCCGAAACATTCTGGCCTATTTTCAGTCGGCCGACTCAGGAAGTCCTGTCAACCGACCTGCTCCTATTTCCCTGTTTTGCCTATTTGTGCACGTTTGCTTTGCTTTTCCAATATTTAATCGATTCTTCTTCTCCGATTTGTTGTTATCAATTATTATCGACTTTGATGACCTCTATTATGGAATTTTTAGGTATACCCATTTTTGATGGATTTGGAATCGATTTCTTTGGATTTAATTCACACCTTTCAACGTGAGATTTTAGTGGTTGATTGTTTCTACAACCATTTTTGTGATTTGTCACTTTTAAAATATAAAGTTTCAATACTAGCAGTAAATAGCAAAACTCTTTTGTTAAAACGATTTCAACTCTATTTTCAATATCAAGCTTGTTTATAAAACCGTTTTCCAATCTACTAGCATATATAAACCTTTACCTCATTCGTATGAGAAATCTAATTAAACGGCTTAGTAAAACAATTGGAATCAAACGCTTGCGTTTACTTCGTCGGTTAATTCTTGGACTTGTTCGATTGAATCTCTTGTGACAATTTTCAAGTGGAGATCTACAATTTGTTCGTAAATATTTAAGTTAAGTTAGTGGTTATGGGACATGACGCTAAGCTCATATATTTACTAGCTTAGTGTAATTGACACTTCTTGATGATCGATGTTCATCGACGGAAATTCTATCGGTTTAGAAAACCGTCGAGCGAATTTAAATTAAAAATAACCGCAAGCGCACGGTGTACGAATGTAGCACGTGGCGAATACGGGTCGACCCGTAGGGAATTGATGATTTTGAAGTTCTATTCAATCAAATTAAACCAAGGTTGAAGAGAATGTTAAACTAGAAAAGAAGAAAAACAAGCAAAAGAAAATTGATAAAAAATATGAATGCTAAGACAATTTAGAGGCAATTTCCACTCTCTATATCACATAAGTCAACAAAATGAAGTTATGATCTCTGTTTTCTTGTCATTAGCGAATTAGTTGATGTGCTTATCATAAGTATGTTATATTTGTGCTAATAATTAGCTTAATAAAAACCATCAAACCATAACACAACTACTAATACACTTTTAAATCTCATAAAATATGACAAGAAAGTTGAAAGAAAAATCTATTTTAAGCATGGCCTATTAACTATTAATTAGAAATATAAGCCATCAAATTTTAATTTCAACAATCACTTCTTTGCCATAATCATATGTAGATGAAGAGGCAATTTGTGTTATGTTTGTTTAAGCATAGCCTATTTGTTATGAACAACATAGATTATCAAATGCAAAGCTAAACAACATCATTAAACCACTTCAATCATTCTCGTTAAGCACAAAAAGAGAGCATAAACATCAAATTAAGTTGAAACTACATGATTAGAGAGCTTCATTACCCCTAAATTGAAAGGGTTTAGCCTCTCATATTTGTCATCATATGAACAAATGTAGCAAGCAACATTGAATAAAAAGAAGAGGAAAAAGAGAGCAAAATGAGTGGAAAAATTATTCTACTTGCATAAAAGAGAAGAGATCTACAACATGAAAGTAAATGAACATGAAAAGGAAAGAGCATGTATTAAATTGCATAAAATAAAAAGATAACATAAAATAAAAATGCCTAAGTAGCCATGAAAAGAGAAAGATGAGCTTTCATTTTATTTTTGATCTAAACTAAACTAAAGAGAATGAGGCCTAAGAGAGACTAAGTAAGAGGTGGAGGCTACATGAAACATAAGGGCTTATTTATACAAGCATGAATCCCTAGTCCATAATTTGGGGAATGACCAAACTACCCTTAAGAAAGTGTGGAGGCCAAGTAATCATTAGCTTCTACTAATCATCATTTAAGTGTACATGAAGCCATTAATTCCATAAGCATGTGCATTAGCCTCTAATTTGTACATTAAGGTGGTGGGTAGGTGGGGTCCTCCATGATCTTCACTTTGAATTATTTCCACCTTCATTCCTTTACATTCTTTGTGCATGCATATTCCTTCATGAAACCACTCCTATTTGAGAACAAATTCCTACAAAAATATATATAAATTTCCAATTAATTTTTCTCAAAGAAATATATGCACACATATGACTGTTTTACCCCTATATGAAGATGGATATGTGACAATTTGGAATTAATATGGATTTTGGTTAAAACAAGTTAAACTAGCCAATAAGATCATTTATTTAATATAAATAGATTCAATATAGTGGTAAAAATATGCATATTTACATGCACATCAAATACCCCCACATTTATCTTTTTAGTCGTCCTCGAATAAAGAAAAACTAAGATAAATCCGTTTTCGTAGGAAGCACGATTGCATTGAGCGTATGCAACAAGCCATTAAACCTCTGGGTGTCCCCAGTAGGACGAGTGTTGTCTCATGAGGGTTTTCAGCGGATACTACCCACAAAATCCAAATGCAGGATGAAAATATTTACAAAATGCAATATTTATTTACAAAGAGATGAATGCAATTTTTTTAAAAATATTTACAAATGAAGGATTTATTTTTAAATTGACACGAATAAGTTAAATATAGGTTTTGGTCATTATCTTGGAATTTAAGTTATTTACTCGTCAATATTTCCAATAAGAACGAAGTTTTCATAACAAATAGACTATAGTCTAACTCGTTGTTTTGGTTAATATCACATTGTAACTATGAAATGGATCCTTAATGATTATCAAAGTTTATCAAAGTGGTATTTTCATTTCTTTCGAATAATAACTCAAATCAACTAAGTAAAAGTAATGCTAGGATTTCAATTGCTTGCTCTCTCATTATTTGCAAGAAAAATTACACTCCTAGCTCAGGTAAACTGATGCCAGATATACCACCTATGCACTGCCTTTCGGGCTTATGTGAAGGAAGCACAGAGCATGGCGAGTGCACACACTTCCGTGCATACACCTACTAAACGTAGGTGGTTTTTATTATGTTTTTTTACATGTGTTCCATACATGCATAACCGTGAGGACTTTTAAATGAGTATGAAAGCACATAATCAAAGATTTCAAGTAATTCACCCATGCATAACCATGAGGACTCTTAAATGAGAGTGAATACTTGGACATTATTTTTTTTCTTTTTTTTAAAAGAGAGAGAGAGAGAGGGAGAGTTTTGCAAAATCATCTTAGCACCATTTAACTTAGAAGGCAAAAACAAATGTTATATCCTTTACTTTAAATCAACCACTTTTTAAAGCAAAGATTTTCAATTAGGATATACCTCATAATTAATACGTATGAATCTTCCTATATACTAGTTAAACCATTATAATTTGTAATCAAACTTCATTTTTATTTTTGTTAAGACAAATAAATTTTCTTAAATTTCAATTTAATAAACCAAAACCATATATTTATCTTAGTGTTTCTTTTAAAAATAAATCAAAAGAAAATTTGTTTTTGTGATTTTTTTTTTGAAGTTTTAAAGCAAAAATAAACCATGAAAAATAAAAAAAGTTTAAGATGAGTCTCCCCTCCCCACACTTGATTTTGACTGTGTCCCCATAGTCAACCCAAGTGAAAGGAGAAAAATAAAATAAAAATCCAATATTTACATGAAAGATTATTATTTACAAGAGATGAGAAAGTATACAGTCAAAAAGTAAATGAAACGGTCTTCTAAAGACCGATTCAATTGTCTCGTCAAATGTGTGAGACACAGCTTAAGCACGAAAAACCAAACAGTAAAAGATTTCGAAGTTGAATGTTGATTTGGAAAAACGAATGTCATTTTATTAAAAATCATACGAGTTGTTTTATTTTCGATGATTTTTGGGGTAGATAGAAAAATTGATTGAAGTTCAATTTCTTTCAAAGTATCGATTTCAAAATCAAAACGGTGATCGAAATTTTTCCCTTTAGAATTCAACAACTCGTTTTCCAAAAGTCCATAAAATTCGTATTCGTTAAATTCAACTTCCTTTGTTGGATTATCAACAACTTCATCATGTAAATCGAGTTTAAAATTCAAAGTTGTCGTATTCAAATATTCAGAAAAAGGAAGATCGAAGTTTAATTCGAGTTTCGCACCCTCAAAAGAATTCAAATCCAACTTAATTACCGTATTTTCAACAACTTGATTAAGATCGTCATTATCAATTTCAAAAGTTGTTATTTGAAAATCATCAATTTGGGTAAAAGATGGATTATCGTTTGACTCGTCACACATTGAAATTTGATTTTGTTTCCCACGAAAATTTTCCAATGTT
The DNA here is from genome assembly GCA_030765085.1 of Allium cepa. NCBI lineage: Eukaryota > Viridiplantae > Streptophyta > Magnoliopsida > Asparagales > Amaryllidaceae > Allium > Allium cepa. The sequence goes on along the minus strand of CM060945.1, from coordinate 1,007,193,037 downwards.
TTAACAACAAATTTGTATGATCATCATAAATTTCATTCATTTGCTCAACAAAGTTAAATTTGTAATTATTAACTTGAAAATTTTCGATTTGGACTTGTTGAGAACAAGAATTGTCAATTTCGATAAACGGTAGATTATTATTTGACTCTTCGCAAGTTGAGATTTGATTATGATTTTCACGAATTTTTTTGTATTTTTCAAGTAATAAATCCCCGTTATCTTTTTCCATTTGGTCAACCAAATCAAATTCATGATTATTAATTTGAAAACTTCCATTTTGAATTTGTTGATAACCAAAGTTTTCGATCGTATCATTATTGAAACTATTCCCATTGCCAAAATTATTTGAAAATTGGTTTACATTTTCGTCTTGATTTTGAAATTCATCTTGAAACTTGAAATTGAATTGGCATGGGTTACACTCGAAATCATTTGAATTTTGAAGTGAATTCAAATTTTGATTATTTTGAAAACCTTGATTCGAGTTATAGCACAAATATGAATTGCACCACTCATTTATCTCTTGATTTTGTTGTGCAGCGATTTAAAGTAAGGATGAAATACTATTTTCAAGATTTGAAAGTTGGTCATCGTTTTGAAAATTTTGTGGTTCAAAATTCAAATCGTTTAAAGAATAGTTGTCGTTAAAATATCCACATGAATTTGGAGTGAAATCATATGGATTATATTGATTTTCGCAACTATTGTAAACTTCATGTAAGTGGGGAAACTCGGACATTTTCAAGAATGTTTTTGCGTTTTTTTTTTGGTAAAAGAAAAATATTTACAAATGGAATTTATTTCGAAAGGGAAATTGATTTTTGGTTTTTCAAATTTTTTCTTTGTTTTTGAAATTTTTTTTTTGGATTTTTGATTTTAATTTTATTTGGATTTTTGGAATTTTGATTTGAAAATTTTCAAAGGAAAAGGGAAAAAAAACTAAGTTAAGAAATATTTATAATTTATTTTTTATTTTCGGATTTTGAATTTTTTTTTTGTTTTTTTTTAAATATGCATGAACTAATGCAACTAAATAAATGCAAGGGTCTAATTAAAAATTATTTATCCTAAGTTAACCCAAAATTGTATAATCACAAATTGTCTTAAATCAACAAGATAGTTCTCAGCCAGGTAACGGGTAGGATTTATCGGTGCACCACGAATCACTGTAGCAATGCAGCCGAAGGTTTAAGCACCTTCAGAGGAACAACCGCTATAATATTTACGAATCACCGTAATATTTATAAATGGTTATTACTCTGCCGTAGCCTAGGCACCAAGAAATCAAATTGTTCAAAGAAGATAAATTGTTAATATACAATTAAGTGTTATCGATGTCTAACCGTTATTATTAACAGATTCTATAATGAAATGCAAAGCAGAAATTAAACGTGTATTAACAATGCAACTAAGAATGGATTTTGTTTTTTGTTTTTGGTTTTTGAATTTTTTTTTTAAATGCAAGCAAACAACAATGCAAGACAAACAAAACAATAAATATATACAATGCAAGGCAAACAAAAAGAAAATTATAAACCAAGCAAGCAGTTGTTTTTTTTGCAAGCTCAGCAAAGCAAGCAATTTATTTTTGCAAGCACTTCTGCTCCTTCTACAATTCTTCTTTGACGACCTGAATTAAAAACAAGATATATACACAACTATTTATGTTTTCGTTTTTTTTAAGAATAAAACCAAAGCAAAACAAAACAAATTAAAATAAATTGAAACTTCCCTTTTTATTATAAATGAAAATGACTACTCAAAAACTCTAAACAATTCAAAAACAAAGGATTCTTTTTATTTATTTAAGAAAACTTAAACAAACAAGGTAAAAACTTAATCAAACTAAAAAACAAATGAATTTCGACCCAAAAGCCCGCAACTATTATCAAACAAGAAATGACTTCCTTATAGACTTCAAAGATAACTCGATTAAACTCCAGTAACCACACAAAATTAAAATTCACAGTTGAAAGTTCTATTCTTCAATTGAAACTCAATCGAAACTCCAATAAAATAGTGCACTATTCGATTCTGGTGATGCGATTTGGGATTATTGGTTTGTTCAGCGATTGGTTGCTTATCAGGTTGAAGCTACGGTGATGGTTTGGCTTCGGGTTGTCGAAGTTGGCCGACGAGCCGTAATTTGGTGAGGGAAGTGGTGGGTAGCAATTGGATTTTCAGTTTGAGGTGATTTGGGGTTCTGTGATTTTGGGATGTAGATGCAATGTCGTGGATGATGTTTGTGTGAGTTTGAGAAGTTTGTATGCAGATTGGATGGAGCAGGTGGATGAAGAGTGGTCAGATGAGGATATGCCTTGTGAGTTGGAGAGTGGTTGAAGATGGTTTCAGAGGCGAGGAAGACTTGATGGTCTATGGTAATGTTGGTGGGTTTTGGCTATGGGCAGAACAGTTGTCTCAGCGGAGTGAAATATGTTGAAGTGGAAGTTGTTGATTGAGTTGTATGTGTGAAGTAGTGAATGAGTGGATGATGAAGGTATGGCTGCTGCTATGTTGAGATGTACGGTGGCAGGGTGGAGAATGTGGATTTGTAGTCAGAGATGTAGGGTTTGGAGGAAGTTTTGATGTGGATATGTTGCTGTGACTTGTTGTGGAGTGGTAGTATGTGTTGTTGTTAAGTCTGGCAGCAGTTTGTGCTTGAAGGTATATGCAATTTGTATGTAGCTTTGTAGGTGGTGATAAGGAATTGGAGGCTGTGTGGTGATGGCATAGTGGACAATGAAAGCTGGTTTTGATAGAATTTTTGAGATGGTGAGGAGGGTGACAAGGTGGTGGAAGAAGATTTGGCAATGATATGTGAAGTTTGAAGTATAGCAGGGTAATGGCAGAAATGCTGCAAGGAGGAGGGAGGACAGAGACACAGTGAACAAAAAAATGCAATGTAACAGTGTTTTAGTTTTAGTTTTTTTTTGTTTTTTTGAATTAGAAATTGTAAAAGCAATGTGAAAGAAAAAGGAAAATTGTAAAATGTAAAAAAAAGGAATGGAATAAAAGATTTTTTTTCCTTTTTGAATGAAATTGTGTATTTTATATGGAAATGCAAACGAAAATGCAAAACAAACAAGAACACAAACAAATGCACACAAAAACTAAACAAACACATAATACAAACACACAAGAAAATCAAACGAAAATAATCTGAAGAATAGAAAATTAAAATCAAAACAATTCCCCGGCAGCGGCGCCAAAAACTTGTTCGTCGACGGAAATTCTATCGGTTTAAAAAACCATTGAACGAATTTAAATTAAAAATAACCGCAAGCGCATGGTGTACGAATGTAGCACGTGGCGAATACGGGTCGATTCATAGGGAATTGATGATTTTAAAGTTCTATTCAATCAAATTAAACCAAGGTTGAAGAGAATGTTAAACTAGAAAAGAAGAAAAACAAGAAAAAGAAAATTGATAAAAAATATGAGTGCTAAGATAATTTAGAGGCAATTTCCACTCTCTAGATCACATAAGTCAACAAAATGAAGTTATGATCTCTCTTTTCTTGTTATTAATGAATTATTTGATGTGCTTATAATAAGTATGGTATATTTGTGCTAATAATTAGCTCAATATAAACCATCAAACTATAACACAACTACTAATACACTTTTAAATCTCATAAAATATGACAAGAAAGTTGAAAGCAAAATCTATTTTAAGCATGGCCTATTAACTATTAATTAGAAATATAAGCCATCAAATTTTAATTTCAACAATCACTTCTTTTCCATAATCATATGTAGATGAAGAGGCAATTTGTATTTTGTTTGTTTAAGCATAGCCTATTTGTTATGAACAACATAGACTATCAAATGCAATGCTAAACAACATCATTAAACCACTTCAATCATTCTCGTTAAGCACAAAAAGAGTGCATAAACATCAAATTAAGTTGAAGTTACATGATTAGAGAGCTTCACTACCCCCAAATTGAAAGGGTTTAGCCTCTTATATTTGTCATTATATGAACAAATGTAGCAAGCAACATTGAATAAAAAGAAGAGGAAAAAGAGAGCAAAATGAAAGGAAAAATTATTCCACTTGCATAAAAGAGAAGAGATCTACACTACAACATGAATGTAAATGAACATGAAAAGGAAAGAGCATGTATTAAATTGCATAAAAAAAAGATAACATAAAATAAAAATGGCTAAGTAGCCATGAAAAGAGAAAGAGGAGCTTTCATTTTATTTTTGATCTAAACTAAACTAAAGAGGAGGCCTAAGAGAGACTAAGTAAGAGGTGGTGGCTACATGAAACATAAAGGGTTATTTATACAAGCATGAAACCCTAATCCATAATTTGGGGAATGACCAAACTACCCTTGAGAAAGTGTGGAGGCCAAGTAATCATTAGCTTCTACTAATCATCATTTAAGTGTACATGAAGCCATTAATTCCATAAGCATGTGCATTAGCCTCTAATTTGTACATTAAGGTGGTGGGTAGGTGGGGACCTCCATGATCTTCACTTTGAATTATTTCCATCTTCATTCCTTTACATTCTTTATACATGCCTATTCCTTCATGAAACCACTCCTATTTGAGAAAAAATTCCTACAAAAATATATTTAAATTTCCAATTAATTTTTCTCAAAGAAATATATGCACATAAATGACCGTTTTACCCCTATATGAAGATGGATATGTGACAATTTGGAATTAATATGGATTTTTATTAAAACAAGTTAAAATACCCAATATGATCATTTGTTTAATTTAAATAGATTCAATATGTGGTAAAAATATGCACATTTACATGCATATCAATCGATGACGATCATTTTTGTGATTTAGACTAGCAATGTGCGATGTCTCTTTGTCTGCGGAGACTAAACCCCGTTTCTGTGGAGCTTCGGCTCAATTTGGTGGGGTAGCAACCCATTGTCTTCGGGCCGTTTTGTGGAGCTTTGGCTCAAAATTAATTGTTAGCAACCATGGAATAGCGTTCCATTTTGTGATACATGTGTTGCTGAGTTTTCATGCTCCCGTTTTGTGATAGGCCTCCCCATTTTCGTGATTTCTGGATTTCTATTGGTGATTTTTGGAATTTGTGTTTTCACCAATTTTTGTGATTTACATTGATAAGTTTTATCAATATTTGTGCATTGGTGAATTTGTATGTCATTAACTTTTGTGATTGGCATTGATATTATTGTCAATATTTATGGTTCGGTGAATATAAATAAAGAGTATGACATTTCTTTGATCTTTGAGAAGATTCTTGTGATATTGATTAATCTATAGTTGATTTTCAATTACATACTTATCATAGTATGGCATTATGGTTATTATACGATTTTTTCATATCTCTTATTCTATATCATTTTATCTGTTATTTATAGCTAGACTGATCCGTTTATTATTTTCTTATTAAATAATACTCGGGTCAGACCGAGATGTTACAGGTGCTTCCACTTGACTCCACTTCTGGTGTTTACTATTCTGACTTTTGCCTAACTACTTAGATTAGTAGTTCATTTTGTTGTATACATTTGAGATATAGACTCTATGATTTATACTTATTCTCTTGTGTAGCACTTGTAACTATTCTTTTGTGATATTGTGGATCTTGTTTGACCACTACTCTTTTATACACTTTTATGTGTAATATTCATATCTTTTTCCGCCTTTATGATATGGATATCTGTGACTGATTTATGTTATGTTTATTTCTATGTTTTTTTCCGAAGAATATATATAGCCACTGTGTGGTAGCTTTGAGTTTGTATCGACATGTCGGATTTCCTCCTGAAACCTAATGCATGTTGTACTATCTGACATATCGGTGCTCGCACAAAGCAGTTACATGGATGGTCGCTCCACAACAGCCTTATTCTCCGCGCTAGTTGACGGCATTACCCCGTAGTGTCCTTGGCTAGCGTGGGTATAGAGGTGGGGCATCACAGCTTGGTTTCAGAGCCAAGTTTCGGAACAATGTAGAATAATTTAACAAGGACCATCGTCCTAAGTCCGTCTTAGGAGTCGTGCTTTAGGATTTAATTCGAGTCTTCGTACCTATTCATCCTATTTTCTTTATGATATCAAGATTGCTTGTTATTCATTTAGTGAATAACCTTATCCTTCTACTTTCTTTCTTTCAAAAGGAAGAGAAATGGTTAGACCTGGCCGTCCCAGCGCCGGTCAATCTAGTGCTACTTCCCAAGAGGAGTATTTATGTCTGCCCAGCAGCTTCTTGATCTAGAAAGGAATTCTCAAGCAGCCGGATCTAATCCGGAGTCTACTCACCCTAAGTCTGGATTTGCACGTTTTTGCAACGATTATACCAATTTAGGTGGGAAGCCATTCAAAGGTTCTGAAACCATTATTGAAGTCCATGCTTGGCTGAGAACGTGCGATCGAATCTTTTCTCACATGAATCTTATTGATCTTCACCGAGTTCAGGTGGCCTCTAGTATGCTCCAAGAAAGAGCATTAGACTGGTACGAGCTTCTGATTTCTGAAATAAATGAAGCGGATCTCACTTGGGAGAAATTTCGGGAATGCTTCGAATTAAAATTTGTGCCAGAAGCTAAGAAGGTGACTTTGGCTTGCCGTTTTATAGAACTTGTTCAAGGTGAATCCTCCGTGGCACATTATGTCGCATCCTTTGAGTCGTTTTCTAAATATGGGGTTGAATACATAACACCCCATTGAAGAAGAACCAAAGATTTGTCTATGGCTTGAACAAAAAATCTCAAGAAGCCATTACTTCTAAAGTTAGAAGTTTCTTTTGAACAACTCATTGATATCGCTCTTCGTCTTGAAGAGGCAGATAGGTAGAGTGATGTTGAAGTTATGGGTGCTAAACCAAACTTCAACAACAAGAAAAGGCCTAATAAGTTCAAGGGTCCTTATCCCAATAAGAAAGGGAAGCAAGCCTCTCCGACAACCAAGACTTCTGCCTCAAGTGGTGGGCAATGCTACAATTGTGGTTCTAAGGACCATTATGCGAACAAGTGTTTAAAGCCTAGTGCTTGTCGCTATTGCAAAAGCCCGGATCATTATTTATCTTCTTGTCCCAAACTTCAAGGCAGGAAGGAGGGAAAGCTTAATGTTGCTCAAGCCCCTGGCAACACATCTCGTGGTCAAGGTATTTCTCATTCTATCCTTGATGCCATTATTTTATTTCGTCATCATCCTATTCGAGTTCTTTTTGACATGGGTGCATCCCACTCTTTTATTTCAAAAGAACTTGTTGATACTTTTTCTTTGGATTTTTTGTGTTTAATGACTTCTTTGAGAATTGCGAATCCGGTTGGTGGATCCACAACAATCAGTTTATTATGTAACGATGTCGAGATTATTTTGTGTGATTTGTCTTTCTGAGCCGATTTGCATGTTATGCGCTACTTAGGCTTCGCAATGATTTTGGGAATGGATTGGCTTAACCGTTATGAAACTCAAATCCTTTGTCCTGAGCGGACTATTCATCTTCGACATCCTCAGTCTGTTGAGAAGATTTCTATTGATCTTAAAGATTCGGATTCCAGCTTGGTTGCATCTTTATATTCTTTAAATCCTCGTGATGACGATAATGATGGTGAGGAAAATATTATTTCTCTTATTCACGTTGTTCATGAATTTTCCGACATATTTGAGCCCGTTTTAGGATTACCACCTAAGCGAGCAATCGAGTTCAAAATTAATCTCATCCCTGGAGCTCAACCTATCACTCGTCCTCCTTATCGCATGTCCAATAAAGAAAATGAGGAGATACGCAAACGATTATCCGAATTGGAGATGAAGCAATTTATTCACTCTAGTTCCTCGCCTTGGGGAGCTTCGGCTATTTTTGTGAAGAAATCCGATGGTACACTTAGGCTTTGCGTTGACTACCGCAAGCTTAATGATCTTACTATCAAGAATAAATATCCTTTACCTTGGATTGATGATCTATTCGATCAACTTAGTGGTGCTAGAGTCTTTTCACAATTAGACTTAGCTACCAGTTTTCATCAGCTTCGTATTGCAGAGGATAGTATTCCTTTGACATCGTTCCGTAATCGTTATGGATCTTATGAATGGCTTGTTATGTCGTTTGGTTTAACGAATGCTCCGGCTTATTTTTTTGACCTTATGAATAGAGTTTTCAAAGACTTCCTCCATCGGTTTGTCCTCATCTTTATTGATGATATTCTTGTGTATTCAAAAACCGAGGAGGAGCATGAAAAGCATCTTCGGATTGTGTTGGAAACTCTTAGGAGCAATCAATTGAAAGCAAAATTTTCTAAATGCCACTTTTGGCAATCTCGTGTGAAGTTTCTCGGTCACATTATTTCTGAATCCGGAATTTCCATGGATCCTTCAAAGATTGAAGCGATTCAAAATTGGAAGAGACCGGAGAGTGTGACGAAAATTCGTAGTTTTCTTGGATTGGCGAGTTATTACCGTCGTTTTATAAAAGACTTTTCAAAAATTTCCATGCCTCTTACTAATTTGACAAAGAAGGGAATTAAATACATTTGATCGGACAAATGTGAATCTTCTTTTAAGAAATTAAAAGAACTCCTTTCGGATGCTCCTATTCTTGTGATTCCCGAGGGAAATAAAGATTTCATTATTTACACCGATGCTAGTCGCGTTGGTTTGGGTGCCGTTCTTATGCAAAGAGAACGTGTTATTGCTAATGCTTCTAAGCAATTGAAGCCAGCCGAGACTAGATATGCCACTCATGATTTAGAGCTCGCGGCTATTGTTTTCGCCCTTCGAATTTGGCGTCATTATCTTTTGGGAGAAAATTTGTTCTCTATACCGATCATAAATCTTTGAAGTATTTATTTTCCCAAAAGGAACTTAATTTGCGTCAACAACGTTGGCTTGAGTTCCTTGCATCTTATGATCTTGATATTCTTTATACTCCCGGAAAGGGAAATCGTGTTGCCGATGCACTTAGTTGCAAGCAACAAGCGGTTGTTTCTATGATGATATCCGAATGGAATGATCTCGGGGTTTTATCCACTTGTGAGATTCGGGATCGTGTTTCCGATTTATGTTCATCTCTTGTTTTATGTAGCCTTCAGGCTCATCCTTCTCTTATAGACCGCATTGTTGAAGCTCAAAAGCAAGATCCCGACTTGGCTCTTCTTGGCCAAAATTTTAGGGATAAAATTGATATTGAGGGTTTGAAAGAATTTGATATTGATCTCGTGGCGGTATTCGAAAATTTGGTAGACTTATCGTGCCAAATATTAGTGATCTTCGTAAAGACATTTTAGAGGATTCTCATCGTTCTAAATTTACCATTCATCCCAGTACTAGTAAAATGTAGGCGGATATGAAGAGACTTTATTATTAGGAGGGAATGAAATATGATATTGCTAACTTTGTTAAGTGTTGCATGACTTGCCAACTCATTAAGGCTGAACATCAAAGGCCCGGTGGGTTATTGCAACCTTTAGAAATTCCAATTTGGAAGTGGGACCAAATTTCCATGGATTTTATTGACGACCTTCACCGTTCTCGTTCGGGTCATGATAGCTTATGGGTGATAGTCGATAGATTTACTAAATCCGCCCATTTTATTCCCGTTCGGTCCAATCGAACCGTGCCTATTTTGGCCAAAGTCTTTATCAAAGAAATTGTAAAATTGCATGGAGTTCCAACTTCTATTGTTAGTGATCATGATCCATTGTTTACTAGTGGATTTTGGAAGAGTCTTTAAAAATCTTTGGGAACGAAGCTTAATTTTAGCACCGCTTATCATCCCTAGTCCGATGGACAAACCGAGCGTGTGAATCAAACTCTTGAAGATTTTCTTCGTGCATGTATCCTTGATTTTGGTGGAAATTGGGAAGATCATATTTCTCATGTTGAGTTTTCATATAATAATAGCTTCCAATCTAGTATTGGTATGGCACCTTTTGAGGCACTCTATGGAAGGCCATGTAGATCTCCTTCTTATTGGCTTGAGCACGGTGAGAAGCTGGTTTTAGGTCCAGATTTTATTCGTGATTCCACAGAAAAGATCGACCTTATTCGTTATAGGATGAAAGAAGCCCAGAGTAGGCAAAAATCCTATGCCTATAATCGGAGAAGGAAATTAGAATTTTCTGTGGGAGATCTTGTGTTTATTCGTGTTTCACTTATGAAGGGTGTTGTAGGTTTCAGTCGATCGGGAAAGTTAGCACCTCGATATATTGGTCCATTTCCCATCACCTAACGTATTGGTTCTGTGGCTTATCACCTTTTATTACCAGCCCAGTTTTCTGTTATTCATGACGTGTTTCACGTTTCTCAATTACGGAAATGTCTTCGAGATTCCGATTCTATTCTTGAGCCCGGTATTGTGGAAGAAATTGAAGTTTTGCCTAATTTAATTTATGAGCAGCATTCTATTCGTATTATTGCTTCGGAGGTCAAACGCCTTAGAAATAAAGATATTTCGCTTGTTAAAGTTCAATGGTCCTCAAATCCTAAGGATTTCTCTTGGGAATCTAGAGAATTCATCGAGCGAACACATCCGGACTTACTTTATCGTGCTCTTTGAGGTGAACTTCTTATTTTAAATTTCTTTTGTGTTGAATATGCTTTCATGGTTGTTACTATATATTTTCTTCATAAATATTGCTTGGATGCAATTTCTTTAAGGAGGGGAGTCTGTAACAACCCGCTTATTTTACGATTGAGTATTTAAATATTTTATTTAAATATTTTATCGTTAGTCGGATTATAATCCGAAAAGCTACTTTTTGCAAATAGTCGAATTTGGACTCGAGACCGCCCCCATTGAGTTCAAAATGATGTTTGCGACCTTTTTGAGTATAAACTTTGATATGTTTGGAGTTAGTGGAATTTTGCTACTTTTTCACTTAGGGCTTTGGTTTTGTTTCAGCCCATTAGACCCAAGCTTCACCCCTCTTCTCTTCATTACTTCATTTCTATTTCCTATTACTCAAGCTTTAGCAACAATGGAGAGAGGAATGAGAAATTAAAACTCCAAACCCTTGTTTTCATTTGCAAATCAAGTTCTATCTCCAAATCCAAAGAGAAGCTATTGGTAAGCATCTTCTTCTTCTTCTCCAACTCATTCTCCTTTCAATTTCAGAAATTCCTAAACCTAACTTTGGGAATGTTCTTCTTTTGAGCTTAGATTCAAGATCATTTGGGTTGTGTTGAAGTGTGGTTGATTCTTCCTTTGCTTTCAAGCTTCTCCTTCATTGATTTTGTGAAAAGGTGAGATTTTTTATCTCACATCTTTGTCTATAACTATCTTTGATTGTTGGCTATGAATTCCTAACACTTATTCTTGTGCACTTGCTTTTGGTTTGGATTGAATTGTTGAATATCCCAATTTTTAGTGTTTTGGGTTCAAATCTTTAAAGATCCTAACTTTGAAGTTTGAACGTGTTTTTGGTGATGCATCGAGGAGACAATAGGACCGGGTAGCTGATAGGCGTAATCCCCTAGCGTCTGTGCTCGACTGGTTGCAAATTGAGTGAGAATTTGCGCTTCTATTAAATAGGGCCAGAAGTGCAGAAATTTGCAGTTCGGCCGACCGAACCCCCTTGGTCGGTCGACCGAAGCTGTAGCCGAAACATTCTGGCCTATTTTCGGTCGGCCGACTCAGGAAGTCCGGTCAACCGACCTGCTCCTATTTCCCTGTTTTGCCAATTTGTGCACGTTTGCTTTGCTTTTCCAATATTTAATCGATTATTCTTCTTCGATTTGTTGTTATCATTTATTATCGACTTTGATGACCTCTATTATGGAATTTTTGGGTATATCCATTTTTGATGGTTTTGGAATCGATTTCTTTGGATTTAATTCACGTCTTTCAGCGTGAGATTTTAGTGATTGATTATTTCTACAACCATTTTTGTGATTTGCCACTTTTAAAAATATAAAGGTTTCAATATTAGTAGTAAATAGCAAAACTCTTTTATCAAAACGATTTCAACTCTATTTTCAATATCAAGATTGTTTATAAAACCATTTTCCAATCTACTAGCATATACAAACCTTTACCTCATTCATACGAGAAATATAACTAAACGGCTTAGTAAAACAAGTGGTATGAAACGCTTGTGTTTACTTCACCGGTTAATTCTTGGAATTGTTCGACTGAATCTCTTATGACAATTTTCAAGTGGAGATCTACAATTTGTTCGTAAATATTTAAGTTAAGCTAGTGGTAATGGGACATGAAGCTAAGCTCATAAATTTACTAGCTTAGTTTATTGACACTTCTTGATGATCGATGACAATCATTTTTGTGATTTAGACTAGCAATGTGTCATGTCTCTTTGTCTACGAGGGAGACTAAACCCAGTTTCTGTGGAGCTTCGGCTCAATTTGGTGGGCTAGCGACCCATGGTCTTCGGGTCGTTTTATGGAGCTTCGGCTCAAAATTAATGGTTAGAAACCATAGAATAGCGTTCCATTTTGTGATACACGTGTTGGTGAGTTTTCATGCTCTCGTTTTGTGATAGGCCTCCCCCTTTTCGTGATTTCTGGATTTCCACTGATGATTTCTGGAATTTGTGTTTTCACCAATTTTCATGATTTACATTGATAAGTTTTATCAATATTTGTACATTGGCGAATTTGTGTGTCATTAACTTTTGTGATTGGCATTGATATTATTGTCAATACTTATGGTTTGGTGAATATAAATAATGAGTATGTCATTTCTTTGATATTTGAGAAGATTCTTGTGATATTGATTAATCTATAGTTGATTTTCAATTACATACTTATCATAGTATGGCATTATGGTTATTAAATGATTTTGTTATATCTCTTATTCTATATCATTTTATCTAATATTTGTAGCTAGACTGATCCGTTTATTATTTCCTTATTAAATAATACTCGGGTCAGACCGAGATGTTGCAGGTGCTTCCACTTGACTCCACTTCTGGTGTTTACTATTCTAACTTTTGTCTAACTACTTAGATTAGTAGCTCATTTTTTTGTATACATTTGAGATATAGACTCTATGATGTATACTTATTCTCTTGTGTAGCACTTGTAATTATTCTTTTGTGATATTGTGGATCTTGTTTGACCACTACTCTGATATACACTTTTATGTGCAATATTCATATCTTTTTCCGCCTTTGTGATATGGATATCTGTGACTGATTTATGTTATGTTTATTTCTAAGTTTGTTTCGAAGAATATATATAGCCACTTTGTAGTAGCTTTGAGTTTGTATCGGCATGTCGGATTTCCTCCTGAAACCTAGTACATGTTGTACCATATGACATATCGGTGCTTGCATAAAGAAATTACATGGATGGTCGCTCCTCAACAGCCTTATTCTCCACGCTAGTTAACGGCATCAACCCGCAGTGTCCTTGGCTAGCGTGAGTATAGAGGTGGGGCGTCACATATGGATTGCATGAGAAAATTGGTTAAGTCACAGATTTTTGAAATGGTTTTAAAGTTGAATTTTGAATCCAAATGGTTTTGGAAATGGAATAGGATTAAATACGAAAAGCCTTTGAGAAGGAGTTTTAAAGATAAAAGTTATTTTTGAATAACTTGATAAAGATTTGAAATTCAAATTATTTGATTTGAATTTGAATTCATGATTTGAAATTGAATTCTATGATTGGAAATCATGGTTCAAAAGGTTATGCAAGTTATAAATGTGTTTATATTGGTTTTAAACCATTTTAAAAGCATTATTTTGGAAATTTGAATATAAACCAAGTTTTATATTTGAAAGGCTTTAACTTGAGCAAATGTAATTGGATTTTTCCGAAACAAAAACTACTTGTTTTCAAATAATAATAGCTTTCATATAAATAAAGGATTTCCAATTTGTGTTGAAAAATTTCAAGTTTGAAATGGAATTGGAATTGTTTTGAAAGCTATGATTGAATCTTTGTTATAGTTGGTTGGACCTTGTTTTGAAGTTGAACAAAATTTTAAATGGTATATCCTTTATATAAAAGGTTTGAAATGGGAATTGCTTTGAAAGTTATGAATGAATCTTTGGAAATGGTTTTGAAAGTTATGAATTGAGTCTTTGATTTAAGAATTGGATGTCATCCAATTTGAAAGGGAAATCATTTTGAAAGGCTATGAATGAATCTTTATTAAAGTGTGAACTTTGTTTTCGAATTGAAAAGGGATTTTAAAAATGTATCTTTTCTATAAAGATTTGAAATGAAATTGTTTTGAAAGCTATGAATGAATCTTCGTGAAAGTGGAGATCTGTGATTAAAGATAAGCGTTATAGTTTATCAAATATATTGCTGCATTTGAATCTGTGGTGATTGATGTTGTTGCACTATTGTGTGAAACCCCTGAACTACACCATACACACAAATATGGGTTGCACGAGGAAATTGGTTAAGTCATAGATTTTTGAAATGGTTTTAAAGTTGAATTTTGAATCTAAATGTTTTTAGAAATGGAATTTGATTAAATATCTAAAGCCTTTGAAAAGGAGGTTTAAAGATAAAAGTTATTTTAGAATAACTTGATAAAGTTTTGAAGTCAAATAATTTGATTTGAATTGGAATTCAAGATTTGAAATTGAATTCTATGATTGGAAATTATGGTTTAAAAGGCTATTCAAGTTATAAATGTGTTTATATTGTCTTTAAACCATTTTAAAAGAATTATTTTGGAAATTTGAATTTAAACCAAGTTTTATATTTGAAAGGCTTCAACTTGAGCAAATGTAATTGGATTTTTCCGAAACGTAAACTATTTGTTTTCAAATAATAATAGCTTTCATATAAAGAAAGGATTTTCAATTTGTGTTGAAAGATTTCAAGTTTGAAATTGAATTGGAATTGTTTTAAAAGCTATGAATGAATCTTTTGAAAGTTGGTTGGACCTTGTTTTGAAATTGAAGAGAATTTTAAATGGTATATCCTTTATATAAAAGGTTTGAAATGGGAATTTCATTGAAAGTTATGGACGAATCTTTGGAAATGGTTTTGAAAGTTATGAATTGAGTCTTTGATTTAAGACTTGGATGAGTTAATCCAATTTGAAAGGGAAATCATTTTGAAAGGCTATGAATTAATCTTCATTAAAGTGGTGAACTTTTTTTTCGAATTGAAAAGGGATCTTAAAAATTATCTTTTCTATAAAAGATTTGAAGTGGAATTGTTTTGAAAGCTATGAATGAATCTTTGTGAAAGATTGGTGAACTTTGTGAAGTGAATCTTTTTGTTTAAAAAGATTTTAAAATGGTAATTTGTTTTAACCATTTGAAAGTAAAGTTTTGGGTAATAAGTTGTGACTTAATTGAGATCCCATTATTCATATGGTTTTTAGTATTGCGCTCACTATTCGGTTTAGCTAGGAAAGGACTTTGTGTCATATAACCCATTCCGAATAGTGATACAACGTTATGGATAGTATTTGAAGACTGGTGGTGAAGACCGAATATTTTCAAAAGCGAAAGGATAACTCGTCGATTGTCTCTGCACCGACTGGTCCCTGGTATAGAGACTCCGTATGTGATGGGAAGTCCGAACGTGATTATGGATTATCCAAATTTGCAAGGGCTTCTTCGTGAAGTGCCTTCGGCTCTGGTTGAACCCAGAACAGACTTGTATGGATGTATGTCTGACATCACACTTTGAGATGTAAAGCTGGTTTCTATCAAATACATTTCTGTCTGGCAGAGGAGATTTATTCTCTTATCTTAACACCCTTCTTTGAGATGTACGAGCTCAGAGGTTATGTAGTTAATGGTTACTAGTGATACATTCCCAGTTTGGTAGTATGGCATGCAAAGTGCTACTGTGTGTTGCTGATCATTTTTTGATCGAAGCATGGCTTTTGTGAAAAGCGTAGCTTTGTGTACGAGACTTCGTCGAGCCTCACACCCCGAAAATGGTCGAAACAGGAATGTTACAGCAAGGTTTTAGGGGTCGCGCCTGTAATAACCCGAATTTTTGGTCTTCTGTAATTGATTAACAAAGTGGATTAATTAATATAATATTGAATTTTAAATTGAACGAATGAATCTAATCAGATAAATATTTATATTTGTAATTGTGTTGTATATATATATACATAGATTCTAAATAAAATTTTTGATTACAAATTCAATTTGTGTTTCTTAATACATCATATATTTGAAAATATATATAGAGTTAAAATAAATTTTCCAAGCATATAAACATATGATGCATTTAATTTGATCAAAGCATAAGTTATTTATAAATGAATGTTTACTTGAATTCATTTTTGTTTACTTATTAAAATATAGAAACTTATTTATATAAGATAAATACATTTTATATACATGTATATGTTTTATAAATATAGGTAATTATAAGAGAAGTTCAAATACTAAACATTTAAGACATTTATAAATATATAACTAAATTAAAATTTTAATATAAATATATTTAAATACCATATTAGTTAATGAAATTACAAATGTAAGGTTATATGTACATGTATAATTACAAATGTAAACAATCTATAAAACAATAATTTTCAAAAGGGTATTTTAAGTTAAATTTATATATATATGTATACATTTAGTATTTATAAAGTAGTAAATTAAGTATAAAGCTTATTATTAATATTGAAAAAAAAATGAAAATCTCTTAAATAACAAATGTAAACTTATTAAAGTTTGATAATAACATATGTACTTTATTTTATTTTTATTTTAAAAAAATGTTGTAGGTTAAGCTTAAAAAATATCCATTCTTTATAGATATTTCATAGCAAATTTATATATATAAAATTAAATATAAACATAACATACTATTATAAAGGCTTAAGAAATTAATATAAATACATAAGAGATATAATTGTTAAACACTTGTAAATGTTTCCTTCTTACATATTAACATTTGTAAGGAAATAAATTCATGCATTGACAAATGTAAATTAAGTAGCATATGATTTTACAAGCGGCATAGGTTTTTCTCAAATTGGAAACAATGCTATTGTGGGGAAAAAAAAGAGAGGAAAGAGAGCCTGAAGCAAACTAAAAGATAGAAATTGAACAAATTCTTTCATTTTTTAAAAAAAAAAAAAACTGGAACAAGAACAAAAAGAAACTGGAATTTGAAGTGCAAATTTCAGTTTTTGCAAATCTGAGGCTTAAAACAACAATAAGAGAAACCTGTTTTCAAGTGCAAATCCGGAAGCAGATCAGAAATCAAAAATTTTGTTTCTAATTTCAGATCAAAGAAGCACCTGTAGCCTTGTTCTATATTTCCATAAATATGGTGAGTAAAAACTTAAATTAGTTTAAAAACTATTTGGTTGTGAATAATATTTGTAACACTGTTGTGATAGGTGTTACAGGAATTTGTATGATGCTTGCATGTATATGAATATAATTGAATTGAGTGTGCATATTTATATACATATATACAGTGGTCCCTGTTGGTTATACACACCAAAACTGGATTTTAAAAAAAAATCAAAATCAAAATCTCATCCAATATTCTCCTATAGGCTGTGATATTTAAATAAATGTGTTTGAATCCTCAGGATCTAATTGTTAAAAGAATTTTTGAGTTAAAATTTGAAGGAAGTTTTACTGGAAGAAAGTCAGACAACTCTGTTTTAATAACACGCAGCAAAAAATTCTTTAAAATTTTTACATCTCAATATATGATCTGTTTATGTTATGGCACGTGAAGGGAATCTGTTCGTCATAACTTAACTTGATTTTTAATAAAAATAATCAGATGAAATAACTAGCAAGTCCTCGGTAAGCAAGGAAACACCGTAAAATACGTTACTAAGCAGAAAATCAAATATTTAAATTTCACGTTTCGATTATATTAAACGGTTCATATTTAAATGTGTTGATTTTTTATTATGATTTCGTGATGTTTCGAGACGTATCAAGTGGGAATTTAAGAGATGAACAGAAATTGGTTTTTCACCAATTCCTGGCGAACCCATGGATGATGGGGGCCAATTCTTGGCCGAGGGGTGGCTGAAGGGTGGCAAGATCTGGGAAAAATGGGTTTGTTTATTTTTAATAGGTGAGTTGACCGACCGAGTTGAATCTAGGGTTTAAGGGGATGTTGTTTTGGCTGGGTCGTGCGGCAATAGTGAGCAGGGGCAGACGTGCGCGCCTGGGTATAAGGACGAGGTGATGTTGGCGATTCTCAGGGCAAGTTTTCATAGAGGTCAGAGGACCATGGAGGGTGGCAAGGCAGTGTCGAGCGGAGGAGTTTTGAACCAGATTTGGGTGAAGATTCAAATTCTCGAACTTCTAATTTCTCGTGTTGATCATCATCGTGGTAGGGTGATCGTATTTGGTTTGGAGGGATGTTTGGGAACAAGTCTCTGGCCGCCGTTGATGTGTGCATGTGCACAGCAGTTGATGTGCGCATGATGGAAGGTGGAAGAAGGAGTGACTGATGGAGGAAATATGAAGTAGTTTGAAAGAACAGGGAGGAAAGGAAGGAAATTTCGAGCCGATTAAATTTTGGGCTTGCTAAATTTTAATAATAGAAAGGTGTAAGGAGGAATGTTATCTGATTTCGTAAGTATAGGGCTCGGGAGTTTTGTTGGGCCGATGTTTTAATTTGATTTAACCGAGTTTTCTAGCTAATGATTTTGATCTAGTTTAAAAAAGCCAATGGAAGTTAAAGTAAACGATTAACCGAATTTAAAATGAATTGCTTGGGTTAATTTTTATTTTTATTTTTATAATAAGTTAATTATTTAGTTATGTTTCTATATGTGATTTCAAATGAACTTTAATAATTATAATTTATATAAAAGTTGTTAATTAAGTAAGGGTTTATTAATTAACTTAAGTAATTAAGGATAATTAATTTAAGTAATAAATTAAGAATAATTACTTAAAATGATTAATTAAAAGGATTTAATTTCAATAATTAATTGAAGGTTGATTATTTAATGTGAATGACTATATGATTAGAAAATTAATTTCAGGAATCAATTTAAGGTTAACTTATCAATTAAAGGTTAATGAGAGTAATTTAAGGATTTCTAATTACTTAATTAAATAAAAGGGCAAGTGCTTAATGAAATAAATTTGTAATGATAATAAAAGAAATTAAAGAAAAATTACTGAATGTGATTAATTAAGGAGATTAATTAATGGATAATTACTAAAAGTGATTTAATTAATGATGAATACTTAAGGGAAGTGATTTAGGATTAATTACTTTTGAGTAATTAATTGAGAGTCAATTACTTATTGTAAAGGATAATCAATCGAGGATGATTAATTAAGATGGATGATTTTAAGATGATAAATAAACTGGGTTGTGATTAGTTAATGTTAAGCAAGCAGGGTTTAGATAATCCAAGTGATTAAAGTTGGTAATTAATTTAATTACGGATTAATTAAATTAACTAAGAAATATATATATATATATATATATATATATATATATATATATCAAATCTTGCTTATGATGATTGAATGATAATGGATAACTTGGGATTTGAAGATCTTTGATGTTATATGTAATGTATTATTATATGATATGATGGATTGAACAAAGAAATTGTAGGTTATCTATCGATAAAGAATTGTTGTGAGGATTATGATACCCTGCATTTAAAATGATTGTATCCACTTAAACTGGTTTTAAGATGATAGTGAATTCGAAGAGACCGGGGTCGGGTACGGGTAAGTACCCGAAACCACTTCGATTTTGTAATCTACTATGATTCTTTATAGATTTGGTATGTAAAATTAATAGGCTGTGATGGGGTTAATTTAAATGTTTGGCCCATTTAAAAACTAAGTAAAGGTACTTAGAAATTGATTTGAGAATGTAAGTGTTAACTATAACAAGCTGTGAACTTGTAATGATGAACGAGTTACCCGGGTTTAAATAAGTTCTATGTATTGAAGTTTCATGTTAGATTAGTTTACTCACGCTGGTTTCCAGCCTAACCCGGGTGTTACATTGATGTAATGCTCGGGTCAGACCGAGTAATACAGATTTTTAGGTAAGGACGTTCTGGAGCTCAGGAGGCGAGCTGGAGAGAAGGAACGTATGGAGAGCTTCTGATGTTAATATATTATAGTATATAAAACAGATAGATTTATCTGTTCTGTGATTGTAAATCTATTGTAACTCTGATATAATAAAGTGTAATTTGACAAGTACAGTTTCCTTTGTATAACTATTATTTATGTGATATTATATTTTACCCGCTGCGTATGTGAGACCTTGAGTTTGGTTTTCTGTTCTTCTTCTTCTCTCTCTTTCTTCTTTTCTCTAACTATCTGGAATTTTCGGGTTCGAAAATTTCGGGTCGTTACATTTGGTATCAGAGCCAGGTTAAGCGAGAACCTTGGCTCTGGTGGGATTACTCATTAAGCATAGGGTAAGTGGTACCCTAGAATTAGTTGAGTGTGTGTATATATATGAGAGAGCGTACTTGTTATTTTCTTATATAAAGGTCTTTAAATGATTTCAAAAGTAAATGAATCTTATATAAGAAGTAGATGGTCTATTATATTAATGAAATTGGTTGTAGTATTAATTAAATTAAACGTAATAGTAAGAATTAAGATGTAATATAATACAACCAAATTGAAATTAAATAAGCATAAGTTTGAAATGGATTCAAACTTATATTAAAATCTTAAAGTTAAGAAAGAATTTCAAAATAAGATGAATCAGTATTGGTTTCAAACTAGGAAATTTAATGGTTATTGTGTTTAATAATGGGATGATTGTTTTAAACAATAAAATGTTTTAAGGAAATAACAATTTGATGAGAATAACTTGTGAATTAGAAAGGATGGAAATTGAAGTGGATTTAAAATTGTGAAGTTTTGAATTCTAAATTTAAACATTTGAATTGATTTCATAATGTTAAAGGAGATAATATTATTCAAACTATTTTGAATATGATCTTATTTTAAAATAAGAGATGTTATTTAATATATTCAAATGAAAGGGTCATATTTCAAACAAGGGTTGTTTGAAATTATTTGTTAAATTAAAAACCAAAGGTGGTTTAAAATTTTAAATATAACTTGGTATGTAAAAGAAGTTAATATGTATATATGTGGATATACATAATATCAAAGGTGATTGTAAATAAACTCTAAATGTTGAGTTTTGAATGTGGAATAATATGTGATACCCGAAGTGCTAAGTTTTTGAACTTAATAAGTGGGAAGATTATTTATAAGAAGTTCAAATTTTGAAAAGGAAGTTCAAATTGGGTAAGGTTGACTGGACTAAGTGAATTGAGTTTAACTTGGAAAAAAAAAGTTAAATAAGTTCGAATGATCAACATGAATTGGGAGTTTGTGTGATCTCAAAATGGGTTCGAGATCTGGAAATTGGAAATTGATGGATGTTTTAAGATGAACTGGATGATATCATTCTATTGTTATTAATAATCTTTAAATTGTGAATTGGATTTGTTTGAATAAATGAGAAGTGAAGTGTGGTAATATATCCATTATAGAGATAATTTAAATGGAATTTTGAGAATTGACTCGAAATTAAATTGTTTAAAAGCTTTTAATAAAGGTTAACTTGATTTAAAGGGTTAAACCAACCTTAGTGAATTTAACTCGAATTTATATAATTTGAGATGGTTTAAATTTGGAATTTGATTTGAATTAATTGAAATGGTGATTAAAGATGTATGAGTATAAGATTCAAATGGAAAATTTGAATTGGATTAATTTGTAACGATTTGAAATTTGAGTGGATTCAATTTGAAATTAGTCCAAATTTATTGGAATAATTTGGAATTATAATTAATTGAATAATTTTAAATTTAAATGGAATTTGAATTGAATTTGGGAGTAAATCAAGAATAATTCAACTTGATTTGGAAATGGAGTTTGAAATTGGGATTAATTCAAACTGGAGATGAAGTAAATTGAAATAGGAACTAGTTCAATTAAAATTTATTTGAATTAATATAATTGGAGATCAAGGTTGAATAAAGTAAAATTTGGAAAGAAACTGAGGAATTCAACTTGAATTGGATTAAATAGATTTCAATGGAAATTGAAGTTATTTAAATTGGAATGGGGTCAATTTAAATGGAAGAGGAAATTTAAATTGAATTGATTGAGAATGAAGATTGAGAAGTGAACAGTTTTCACTCTGGACTATTTTTAATATAAATTGTTTTAATATAAACCTATTTTTCCAAGCTATTCATTATATATAAAACCTTTCTTTTAAAAGCCAAATTATCTTGTACTTGTTTACAATTATTTTTGAAATTGTTTAACAATTTTCCAACTGTTTTATAAACTAATTACTATCTTACTATTATTTTGCAATTATTTAAATTTTCTATAATTATTTTAACTATTTTCTAACTATTTTACACCTATTTTACAAACTAATAATTATTTTTCAACTACTTATCTATTTTCAACTTTTCAAGCTATTTTCTAAAATTTAAACTGGATAGAGTTTCAAACTATTATTGGTTAAATACCCAATCGAGATAGGAATAGAGGTGATAATCCAAATAGATTGAAGCAATTGTGAGTAAGTGAATGAAAATTAGAGTGAATGTGAATAGAAATGGAATTAATTTGGCTAATAACCAATAAGACAAATACGTAGGGTGTACGTATGTTATTCTATTCGCATAGTGATTTGATCCAGTTCGAGCACAAAATTTCGAGATAGTTTTATCGATCCGAGTGGAATTTTTCACTCGATTTTCCACGGCGAACCTGGATATGGATTGTTGATTGGTTCTAGATATTCTCCATCATAGTTAGGCTATGCAAGGAGAATGACGGTTTCTGATCAAGAAACCAGATCTGTGTCCGCACTAGGAAGTCGGGTGGACGATACTAGTTCGAAAGTGAAATTGTGTGATCGAGTGAGCGATCAGATTGGTATGGCGTACGAATGATATGTGTACATCATACGGATTTGAATGAAATTGATATTGAAAGGGATAATCAAATTTGAATATTTGATTTTGGATAAATAAAGTTATATATCTTGGTTATATAAGATAAAACTTCCCTTGATGAATCTTTTGCCAAAAGAAATGGGTTTTTTGAAAATATTTGAAGTATAAAAGGATTTTATACAAGTTTAAAATGATCCAAAGATTTTTATTAAGGATTTTGTATATATCTATATATAAAAAGGATAATATGAGGATTTTGGAAAGAGGTTTTGGGAACCTATGGATTTGGAAAGGTTTTTGATTTTGGGTAAAATCAATATTGAATTTGGAATGCCTAGTTTGAGAATTATCGATTTTGGAATAATCGATTTTGGGTAAAGGAGCTTTGTAGGAGATCATACTAGGTGTATGATTTAAAAATACTATATATGTATAGTATAAATGTTTTGATGATGGCTCTGGGGAAAAAGGCGCTCCCTTGGAATGGACTTCTCAGGAGTACCACCGGGTGGTGCTGCCTTGAGCCCCAAGGGGGGGTTCTAAAGTTGAGCCTGTGAGGAGTCCGGACAAACTAGTTCGTGGGGATTATTGGGTAGCGAAACGCTGATGCCTACAGGGGCATTTGGGTTATGCTGTGACGACGGTGTAACTCGACGTCACTACGATCTACTGTGGGGACCATAGCGAAAATCGTGTGGAGGATGAGTGCCAACGGTCTACACTTGATTTTGCTGGGAAGGCAACGCAACATCGGGAGACTGCGATCTATGGTCAAGTGGAGTGGAGAAGTTTCATTCTTTTGGCAGCAAAATTCGAGGGCGCTGATGCCTACAGTTATATGGGTTTTTGCTGTGATAGCTACGTAACCACAGTTGTAGCTGCGATCTGTAGCGGGTTCCATGGTGTAATCGAGGGGCGCGGAGGCCTACAGTTATCTATGGATTTTGTCGGGATGGCAATGTAACCATCGGGTTAACTGCGACCATGGATGGGGGTGATGATTTCCAGAGCATTCTCACCAAAGATATATCCTCTATTTTTAAAAACTGTTTTCTATATTTTCAATAAAATTATTTTCCAAGTATTTTCACTGGATGTTGAAAACGGGTCTGCTAAGTACTTATAGATTTACAGTTGTACGTCTGATCAACGTATGACCGAATTTCTATGAGAATAAGGATAGACTGGTTGAAACATCGAGTTATAAAAGTATTTTTATAAAAACTATTTTGGAAATATTATACAGATTTTAAAAAGTGTTCTAAAAATGATCAATGAAAATTTATCCGATTTTAAGCATTTTAATGAATTCTGGCTTCGTTCATTTTCGAGGACGAAAAGATTCTAAGGGGGGAGGAATGTAATAACTCGAATTTTTGGTCTTCTGTAATTGATTAACAAACTGGATTAATTAATATAATATTGACTTTTAAATTGAACGAATGAATCTAATCAGATAAATATTTATATTTGTAATTGTGTTGTATATACACATACATAGATTCTAAATAAAAATTTTGATTACAAATTCAATTTGTGTTTCTTAATACATACATATATTTGAAAATATATATAGAGTTAAAATAAATTTTCCAAGCATATAAACATATGATGCATTTAATTTGATCAAAGCATAAGTTATTTATAAATGAATGTTTACTTGAATTCATTTTTGTTTATTTATTAAAATCTAGAAACTTATTTATATAAGATAAATACATTTTATATACATGTAAATGTTTTATAAATATAGCTAATTATAAGAGAAGTTCAAATACTAAACATTTAAGACATTTATAAATATATAACTAAATTAAAATTTTAATATAAATATATTTAAATACCATATTAGTTAATGAAATTACAAATGTAAGGTTATATGTACATTTATAATTACAAATGTAAGCAATCTATAAAACAATAATTTTCAAAAGGGTATTTTAAGTTAAATTTATATATATATATATATATATACATTTAGTATTTATAAAGTAGTAAATTAAGTATAAAGCTTATTATTAATATTTAAAAAAAATGAAAATCTCTTAAATAACAAATGTAAACTTATTAAAGTTTGATAATAACATATGTACTTTATTTTATTTTTACTTTTAAAAGAATGTTGTAGCTTAAGCTTAAAAAATATCCATTCTTTATAGATATTTCATAGCAAATATATATATATATATATATATATATATAATTAATTAAATATAAACATAACATACTATTATAAAGGCTTAAGAAATTAATATAAATACATAAGAGATATAAGTGTTAAACACTTGTAAATGTTTCCTTCTTACATATTAACATTTGTAAGGAAATAAATTCATGCATTGACAAATGTAAATTAAGTAGCATATGATTTTACAAGTGGCATAGGTTTTTCTCAAATTGGAAACAATGCTATTGTAGGAAAAAAAAGAGAGGAAAGAGAGCCTGAAGCAAACTAAAAGATAGAAATTGAACAAATTCTTTCAGTTTTTTTTTTTAAAAAAAACTGGAACAAGAACAAAAATAAACTGGAATTTGAAGTGCAAATTTCAGTTTTTGCAAATCTGAGGCTTAAAACAACAATCAGAGAAACCTGTTTTCAAGTGCAAATCCGGAAGCAGATCAGAAATAAAAAATTTTGTTTCAAATTTCAGATCAAAGAAGCACATGTAGCCTTGTTCTATATTTCCAGAAATATGGTGAGTAAAAACTTAAATTAGTTTAAAAACTTGTTGGTTGTGAATAATATTTGTAACACTGTTGTGATAGGTGTTACAGGAATTTGTATGATGCTTGCATGTATATGAATATAATTGAATTGGGTGTGCATGTTTATATACTCATATACAGTGGTCCCTGTTGGTTATGCAGACCAAAACGGGATTTAAAAAAAAAATCAAAATCTCATCCTATATTCTCCTATAGGCTGTGATATTTAAATAAATGTGTTTGAATCTTCAGGATCTAATTGTTAAAAGAATTTTTGAGTTAAAATTTGAAGGAAGTTTTACTGGAAGAAAGTCAGACAACTCTGTCTTAATAACACGCAGCAAAAATTTCTTTAAAATTTTTACATCTCAATATATGATCTGTTTTATGTTATGGCACGTGAAGGGAATCTGTTCGTCATGACTTAACTCGATTTTTAATAAAAATATTCAGATGAAATAACTAGCAAGTCCTCGGTAAGCAAGGAAACACCGTAAAATACGGTACTAAGCAGAAAATCAAATATTTAAATTTCACATTTCGATTATATTGAACGGTTCATATTTGAATGTGTTGATTTTTGATTATGATTTCGTGATGTTTCGAGACGTATCAAGTGGGAATTTAAGAGATGAACGGAAATTGGTTTTTCACCAATTCCCGGCGAACCCATGGATGATGGGTGCCGATTCTTGGCCGGTGGGTGCCTAAAGGGTGGCAAGATCTGGGAAAAATGGGTTTGTTTATTTTTAATAGGTGAGTTGACCAACCGAGTTGAATCTAGGGTTTAAGGGGATGTTGTTTTGGCTGGGTCGTGCGGCAATAGTGAGGAGGGGCAGACGTGCGCGCCTGGGTATAAGGACGAGGTGATGTTGGCGATTCTCAGGGCAAGTTTTCATAGAGGTCAGAGGACCATGGAGGGTGGCAAGGCAGTGTCGAGCGGAGGAGTTTTGAACCAGATTTGGGTGAAGATTCAAATTCTCGAACTTCTGATGTAAGTTCTCGTGTTGATCATCATCGTGGTAGGGTGACCGTAAGTGGTTTGGAGGGATGTTTGGGAACAAGTCTCGGGCCGCCGTTGATGTGTGCATGTGCACAGCAGTTGATGTGTGCACGATGGAAAGTGGAAGAAGGAGTGACTGATGGAGGAAATATGAAGTAGTTTGAAAGAACAGGGAGGAAAGGAAGGAAGGGCCTACTAAATTTTGGGCTTGCTAAATTTTAATAATAGAAAGGTGTAAGGTGGAATGGTATCTGATTTCGTAAGTATAGGGCTAGGGAGTTTTGTTGGGCCGATGTTTTAATTTGATTTAACCGAGTTTTCTAGCTAATGATTTTGGTCTTGTTTTAAAAAGCCAATGGAAGTTAAAGTAAACGATTAACCTAATTTTAAATGAATTGCTTGGGTTAATTTTTTTTATTTTTTATAATAAGTTAATTATTTAGTTATATCTCTATATGTGATTTCAAATGAACTTTAATAATTATAATTTATATAAAAGTTGTTAATTAAGTAAGGGTTTATTAATTAACTTAAGTAATTGAGGATAATTAATTTAAGTAATTAATTAAGGATAATTACTTAAAATGATTAATTAAAAGGAAATTTCAATAATTAATTGAAGGTTGATTATTTATTGTGAATGACTATATGATTAGAAAATTAATTTCAAGAATCAATTTAAGGTTAACTTATCAATTAAAGGTTAATGAGAGTAATTAAAGGATTTCTAATTACTTAATTGAATAAGAGGGCAAGTGCTTAATGAAATAAATTTGTAATGATAATAAAAGTAATTAAAGAACAATTACTGAATGTGATTAATTAAGGAGAGTAATTAATGGATAATTACTAAAAGTGATTTAATTAATGATTAATACTTAAGGGAAGTAATTTACGATTAATTACTTTTGATTAATTAATTGAGAGTCAATTACTTATTGTAAAGGATAATCAATCGAGGATGATTAATTAAGATGGATGATTTTAAGATGATAAATAAACTGGGTTGTGATTAGTTAATGTTAAGAAAGTAGGGTTTAGATAATCCAAGTGATTAAAGTTAGTAATTAATTTAATTACAGATTACTTAAATTAACTAAGAAATATATATATATATATATATATATATATATATATATATATATTAAATCTTGCTTATGATGATTGGATGATAATGGATAACCTGGGATTCGAAGATCTTTGATGTTATATGAAATGTATTATTATATGATATGATGGATTGAACAAAGAAATTGTAGGTTATCTATCGATAAAGAATTGTTGTGAGGATTATGATACCCTGCATTTAAATTGATTGTATCCACTTAAACTAGATTTAAGATGACAGTGAATTCGAAGAGACCGGGGTCGGGTACGGGTAAGTACCCGAGACCACTTCGATTTTGTAATCTACTATGATTCTTTATAGATTTGGTATGTAAAATTAATAGGCTGTGATGGGGTTAATTTAAATGTTTGGCCCATTTAAAAACTAAGTAAAGGTACTTAGAAATTGATTTGAGAATGTAAGTGTTGACTATAACAAGCTGCGAACTTGTAATGATGAACGAGTTACCCGGGTTTAAATAAGTTCTATGTATTGAAGTTTCATGTTAGATTAGTTTACTCACGTTGGTTTCTAGCCTGACCCGGGTGTTACATTGATGTAATGCTCGGGTCAGACCGAGTATTACAGATTTTCAGGTAAGGACGTTTTGGAGCTCAGGAGGCGAGCTGGCGAGCAGGAACGTATGGAGAGCTTCTGATGTTAATATATTATAGTATCTAAAACAGATAGATTTATCTGTTCTGTGATTGTAAATCTATTGTAACTCTGATATAATAAAGTGTAATTTGACAAGTACAGTTTCCTTTGTATAACTATTATTTATGTGATATTATATTTTATCCGCTGCGTATGTGAGACTTTGAGTTTGGTTTTCTGTTCTTCTTCTTCTATCTCTTTCTTCTTTTCTCTAACTATCTGGAATTTTCGGGTTCGAAAATTTCAGGTCGTTACAGCGCCCCTAGGGTATGTCCATTTCCTTCTGGATAAAAAGTGATATCCTGGTATGGAGCCTAGATATTTAACCTATGTGGTTGCTACAGACTCATTACTTTGTGGTTGTTGGTATCGTGGCCTCGGATAAAGGTCGATAACGACCGAGGATGGCATACTTGTGTGGTAGTTACCTATGTTATAGCTTGGTTAAAGCATGAGGTATTGTCGGCCTTGTGTTAGCAGAGATCCGGTTAGGTTCTCGGAGCCGAGCTTCCAGAGGCATACCTATTTCGGTAAGGAAGTTCCTTAGCCTGACCATTTGTTAGAAATCCAAAGAAAGCAATACATGCCATGTACGGTTTTAGTCGTACAACCTGCCATGGAATGAGGTGGTGACCTGCTATTGAACATGGTAGTTATAATAGACATACTATAATGGTACATCTGCTAGCTAAGATTAATATTATACATTCAAAAGGTTTTCTGCACTATGCACTAATAATAATATCAAATGATTTTCACGTATCAAGCATTTTTGACTGTCATAAGGAGAAATCTCCTTCAAATGTGCGCTTGCATTGTGTGTGTGGCGGAAGGCCTTATGGCAGTTTCATTTTTTTTTTAAAATCATTGCAGATTTCAATTTTAAATTCTTTTTTTGTTTGTTTAAAGATAAACTGTTATTGTTTGCTCATACCAGTCCCATGGCTGATACGGAGTTTATTGCTCCCTTTCCAAACTCTGGGTGCCCACAATTTCCACACGAGTAGTCTAGAGTTGGGTTTTTCAGATAATCGAATAGTAGGAGTAGATTCGATAGCTTTCGAAGTCTTTAGTTTGGTAGCATTTGAAGATCTTCTTTAGTCTTTGGATAACTTTTGAAGTTTTGTTTTGGCAATCGCGTTTGGGATCGCATTTGCTACAAGTTCAACTTGATTGGGAGTTCGAGCTATTTCTCGATCGATGCTTTGGAGATGGATATTCTTGGAGTTCCTTCTTTGGAGTTCAAGTTATTTATTCCGTTGTAACATTTTATTTGATCTCTGATATGTATTTGAGATCATTGTTGTAAATCATTGCGTATTGTATTCGTTGGAATTATATGATATTGTAACGACCCGTAAATTTTGATAATTAAAATTGGTTAAATTTATAAGATTTTGTAATTAAATGTAGAAAGAAATGAAATCTTATAATTTATATTGGGGCGAATGTTAGAAATTAAATGTTGCAATGGTAAATAAAATTAATTCTTGACAATTGGAATGAATTACAATAAAGAAATATTGGAAAACGTTATAATTTGTTATTTTAATATGATTGTGTAATTAATGCTGAAAGAAATAAAATCGAAAATAATATTTATGAAATAATAACTAAATTGAATTGCAACTGTACAAATGTAAGTTAACATGGATATAATTCCAATAAGTGAAACAATATAAATGTTGTAACTTGGTTACAAAATTTATATACGGAAGTGGATGTAAATATGAATTAATTAATGAGATGATAGATAGTTAATTGTAATTGAATAAAATCAACCTTTTCTAAGAATTTGAACATTTGTTTGTGAGTAGTGAATTCATATGTGTAATTAAAAGTTATGATAACGACGGTTATAAGTTACCTGTTTAATTGGTCTATTAATTTTAAATGGTGAATCAATTAGAATTCAATGAACTTTAATGTTAACCTTTTCTAAGAATTTTAACATTTGTTTGTGAGTAGTGAATTCATATGTGTAATTAAAAGTTATGATAACGATGGTTATAAGTTACCTGTTTAATTGGTCTATTAAATTTAAATGGTGAATCAATTAGAATTCAATGAACTTTAATGTTACATTAGCAAGTTTAAGACAATAACAGAGACTGTGAATGTAACAAAAGGAATAAGAAATGCTAATTTTATTCATATAGTAATAGTTGATGTAATAAAAGAATGGAACCAAGATGAAATGATTAATGTGATCTAAAATCTTAATTTGTGTGTGCATTAATTTATAATGGGATATAAAAGGTAAATTAATAATTTAAAATGTTGACATTACCTTTAAGATGGTAAATTTATAATTGATTCATAATATGGAAAATAAGGAAAGATTCAAATGAATGGATTTATTTGGAAAGCAATTGACAATTAATGAATTTATATAAAATAGTAAGTTATAATTGATAGTAAATGAGAATATTTGGAAATAAAGTATTGTAGGAAAAATAAACGTAAATATTTAACTAATCAACGAATTAAAAACGAATAAATAGTGATTGAATAAAATTAATGTTCTGTATGTAATTGTTTGGAAATGATAACTTGTATAAATATGATTAAGGGTTAGTGACAACAATCATTGTAAAGTAATCATTTATTTAGTCTATTAAATTAAAATAGGTAATCAATTGCAATAAATCTGAATTAAATGTAACGTTAATGTAATTTAGGGTAATAAGCGGGAATAATGTAAATTTTATTCATAATATGATAATTTGTTGAATTAAAAGATTAGAAGGCAGAATTTGTTAGTTTATTGGAATTTAAAGTTAAATAATTAGAATAATTCCAAATGAGTGGAGTTAAATATTAAATTTTTACATTATTTGAAATTAAGATGGAATGTGAGGATATTAATATAATAGTTAAATCCTTTTATTTGACAATAATAAATGGAATAATTATTAATTTATTTAAATAAATGGAACCATTGGAAGTTATATTTATAATTTTTGAATAAAATGAAATTGAAATTTAACGTTGAAATTGAAGGGATGAATCAAAATTAAATTAACATTTAAATTTTTTTAAATCACTATAATTGTTTAAGAGACCAAAAATGATAAGATTGGTTAAGTATGGAATTGAAATTTGACAAGTGATTTAATTTATTAATTATTAAATTATCTAATTAATGTAAAAATAGCCATTTTGGCCACTGACTCGGATTTCGACGAAACCAGTTTCATCGGATCCGTAATGGTGAATTATTGTAGGATTTGAGTTTCGCAGTGATCAGACTTGTCGTTTGATCGTACGGACTCGAAACGCCTCGAAATCAATGAAACTAAAATCGATTGAAATCAATCTGAAAAATATTGATTTGAGCATAACTTATTCTTCATACGATAGAATTTGGACTTGAAACTTATTCCATCGCGTTTAAAATATTTTAAAATATCTATTTTGATATATGGGTTGACCCAATTTCGTTCCGGAGTTAGAACGGGCTTTTCAAGCCATTCACCGTTAAGTGCGTTTATAAATCGGGTCCATCAATTCTATTTCAAGCTTGCCTATATATACCCTATTATAAACCTTAGCCTACCTCTATTTCTCATTTGTCTGTGCATACAATTCCATCAGCTCCTCCTCTTTCCAATGGCTGCAAACCCTTGATCCAATTGCAATTCAAAAATCAAAGTGAAATTTCAAACTCCTCAAAAAAATTCAGAAAAATTATATATCGAAGCTCTCGATGTACGAATCTCAGATCTTTAGTTCGTTTTTCGATTGGAGTCATGGCTTTTCTTGAAATTGTTGGACAATCTGCGGCCATTCATTGAGTCGCAATCAATTGCGATTGATCGTCGATTCGAAGATGTAGTATCATGGAGATAGCCAAGGGGATTGCATCCTTATGGGTTTCTTGGCAAGTTAACGGTCGGATCGAGCAGAAAAATTCGAATAGGGTAATGAAATCACTGCGGCGGCTACGTTTATGGGGTGAAGGGGAGTTCGCCTAGGGCCGTTTTGTGACCGGTGGGTTGTTGTGGCGCGTCCGTTGTCGGAGGGAGGGCCGCTAATTGGACCGCGGCCTGACATTGGCGACGCATTATTGGGGCTTATTTTGGTGGTGGCTTGGAGTTCGAGCGTGCAATTAGGGTTGCTGAAGAGAGATGACGGGTGATGTGGAGGTTATTTATTTATTTATTTTATTTTGTTTTAAAAACTTTAATCGTATAACTTCAAACTGATATAACTTTCGCTTACGAAATCTGATTTACGCGCGGTTTTCTCCGCTAGGTTCATATTAGGATCCCAAACATTTTGGCGCTTGTTTGGACGAATTCTGTGGCAGTTCAAATTTTGGGTTTAAATTGGATTTAAATTCAATTTAAATTCGAAAGGTGAGTGTTTCAAACCACTCACAACTTATAAAATATCTTATGTGTGTTAAATTGATATGTGATGTGATTTAAAATTTATTTATGATTATTTGGCATATTTTTAATCATCATCTCAGTTAAATTTAATTTACTAAATTAAATTGTTATTTAATTTATTATTGCATATAAACTGCCAGTTGGATAAACTGTTTAATTTATTATTGAATATAAACTGTCAGTAATTACCTGTTATTTATTATATGCTCTATATTGATGTTATTGTTTAAATTGGATGATGATTGTAATAAATGGTTGATGATTGATATTCGATAAATGGGTGTTGTATTTTATATTGTTTTAAACAGCAAATTGTTATGCACTCTATTTTATTCAAGATTGTGGTTTGAAAGGATATATAACCGTACTTTTATTTTAAATTACAGATTGAAATGATAAATATCCATATCACTTGACCATAGGGTAGAGAATTATATACAGACACCTGCTCTAGATATAAAAATATTTTGAAATGAGTTTCTATGGTTTTGTAAAGAAATATATGGTATTATGAGATAGAATTTGGATGTTTTATAAATATTATTTTATGTATAGTTAAATTCTGGGTGTTAAGCTATGTATAAGATTGATTTGAAGCATAAAAGAAGTTAATAATTAAGTTAATTTTATTAAGGTAAAATATGATTAAGCATTCATTTAAATTAAATTTCTGGAGTTTATAATGACTTAATTGAGAATTATAATGACTTAATTGAGAATAAGGTTGGAAGATGAATATGGAAATTAATTGGAATTTAATAAATTTAGAATTTTAAAGGGTATGATTTGTATAACTTGATTTTTGTTTAAATCACTTCAAACGAACATAAAGTTGAGATAAATGAATATATGAAGTTAAATAAATTGAAAGAATATCTAGTTGTTTGAAGTTAAAATTTTACTTAAATTATATTGGATTTATAAGTAAACATTTCAAATCTAAATAATAGTAATTGAATTTGATGTATATGGGATTATCAAAGAATTAATTTTTAAATGGTAGAATATTTAAAGCTTTGAAATATATGGAAATTTAAATGGTTTATTTTGGGTTTCAAATCTGTATTTGGAATGGATTTGTGAAATTATAAAAGCTAATCTATTATATAAAGTAATTTAACACAAACAATTTAAGTATTTGAAGTTATGTTTCAAAGTTATGGGTTTCAAGGTATTGTGATTTGAAAATGCTATGATTTTGGAAAAAGGATATATTTGAAATAAAAGTGAAATTATATTGATTTGGGTTTTATTAAAAATGATATCTCATTGATTTGGTTTTTTAAATGTAGATGATATCGTATTTATATGGTTTTGAAATGAATGTTATATCCTGGCTTTGAAGTATAATTATTTTGAAATGACCGCGGTGTTATGATAACGTTTGGTTGTTGAAGAGACGGGGTTCGGAAGTTGTCATACCCTCTTCCAACTCTGAAAACCACATTAACAACCGTACACGCGGTGGAGATTCCAGAATGAAGTAGGATGGTGGCAGCATTTCCTTTGAGGTAAATACGTGGACACGACTCCCTTGAGTTGGCATAAGGTGGCTAAAACAGGAGCGATTGACGGGCTAATGAGGTAGCAGCTTTGATCGGACACATCCCTTCGATATTATACTTTGACTTTTGATTTGATTCGGTGGCCACTTTTGATTTTTTATTTGAGGGTGTGGCTCGAGGTGGGCGGTAGCTGCAGCTATGCGTTACCACCGGCCCGGAAGCGTAATTGGTATACCTACCCTGGCATTGCCTAGTTGTGCCGTGTCACCTAGCCTAGCGCGCCTTATACGATTTTTTTTGTACCATACCTGTGGAGTGCCCTCTAACGACGTCCAGTACGGAGGAGATTACGACACTGTATAGACTATGGGAATATAAAAGTGTGTTAAGGTGGAAAATGTAAAGCCTTAACGCTATTTTCAGTATATTATACTTTACTTTAGACACTATTATAATAGCTTGTATTACTAATAGTAAATAGTTTAATGGATCCTTAGGTGATGTGAATCTCGAGCATCTCTTAAGTTACTGCACTCACGTTAGACACTGGATAGGAGATGTCAAATCCCTTAAACATCTCTGACGTCGTTCCACTCATATTTATTCTTGTTGATTTAACTTACATAAGATCTTTTAGTTCTGACTCGAGTGCTTTGTCTTTTCAATTCGCTCGGGTCAGCCTGGGTATTTCAGGATCCGAAGGCTTTAGCTTTGGGGGACGAAGAAGAAGATTTATATTATTATTATTATTTATTATAGTATTCCACCACATTCATACTACTTCTGTTGCATTAATTATTATTCTCTGGTATGTGTAACTCTGATATGTATTGTATAAGTAATATCGAATATTTTGTAAAATCTTCATGAACGGTATATTTGATTATTATATTTTATCGTTCCGCTGCAAGATTCTGTTTTTTTTATTTCCTTCTTCTTTTTCTTATTTACCCCATAACAATCCATCCTCCTGTATGGTTTAAGTCCGATGTATGTGGTTTATTGTCGATTTAAACCATGCAAAAAGGCGGGACATTACATATGGTATCAGAGCTTTGGTTTGGCGATAAACCTTAGCTTTGTGGGGACTGTGTAACAACCCGCATATTTAACGATTATATATTTAAATATTTTAGTTAAATATTTCATCATTCATCGGATTTTAGTCCGAAAAACTTCTTTTTGCAAACAGTCGAATTGAGACTCGAGACCCCTTCCATTGAGTTCAAAATGGCGTTTACGATCTTTTTGAGTATAAGCTTTGATATGTTTGGAGTAAGTTGAGTTTTACTACTTTTTCTAGTTGGGTTTTGGGTTTGGGTTCAGCCCATTAGCTAACTTAATACCCTAACTCAGCCCTCTTCTCTCCATTCACTCATTCCCACGCCTCAAACTCAAGCTAAAACTGAAATGGGGGAAAGGAAGAAGAAATAGAAACTCCAAGCCCTAGTTTCTTCATGAAAAATCGAACTCTTGCTCCATAATCCAAGAGAAGCTATTGGTAAGCCTCCTCTTCATCTTCTCCAACTCTTTTCTCCTTCAATTTCAGAAATCTCCTAAACCTAACTTAGGAAAATACTTGTTTTGATCTTTGGTTGAAGCTAGTAGAGTTGAAGTAGAGAGTGGTTGGTCTTATCCTTGCAATTGAGCTTCTTCTTTTTTGTTTTGGGTTAAAGGTGAGATTTTTATCTCACATCTATGACTATAATTATCTTTGGTTGTAAGGTATGAATTCCTAACACTATTTCATTTGCATTTGCTTTTGGTTTGGGTTGAATTGGTGAATATTCCAATTTTTAGTGGTTTGGGTTCAAATCTTTGAAATCCTAACTTTGATGTTTTGATCATGTTTTGGTGATGCGTCGAGGAGCATATAGGGCCGGGTTGTCGATTGGCATAAACCTTTAGAGCCAGTGTTCGTCCGGTTGCATTTTGGAAGAATTTGCTCTTCATTTGGATAGGCTGAAAAACAGCCCAGGCATGATTTAGTCGACTGAATCTGGGACTCGAAAGTTTCCAGGCATGGTTTAGTCGACTGAATTCTCTGTTCAGTCGACTAAACCTGGAAACAGAAAGTTCCCAGGCATGGTTTAGTCGTCTAAATTCTCTGTTCAGTCGACTGAACCTGGAAACAGAAAGTTTCCAGGCAGAATTCAGTCAACTGAAAATCTATGTTCAGTCAACTGAATTTGCTATTTAGTTAACTGAATTTGCTATTTCAGCCCACTTTGCCTTTAGGGATTGAATTTCCAATTTGAATCGATTCGTGATGATCCTATTTGTTGTTATCATGTAACAACCCGCATATTTATCG
This sequence comes from Allium cepa, assembly GCA_030765085.1. Classification (NCBI taxonomy): domain Eukaryota; kingdom Viridiplantae; phylum Streptophyta; class Magnoliopsida; order Asparagales; family Amaryllidaceae; genus Allium; species Allium cepa. Next base: position 1,007,156,534 of record CM060945.1, on the reverse strand, counting down.
ATTTTATATTTAAATATTTTGTCGTTAATCGGATATTGGTCCGAGAACCTACTTTTTGCAAACGGTCAAATTAGGACTCGAGACCACTTCCATTAAGTTCGAAATGCCATTTACAATCTTTTTAAGTATAAATTTGATATATTTGGGGTTAGTGGAATTTCATTAACTTTTCCCGCTTTGGACTTTGGGTTGGTTTAGCCTATTAAACCTAAGTTCCAACCCCTTCTCCTCATCTCTTCATAAATTCCTACCTAACTCTAGTTTTAGCATTAATGGTGAGTGGAAAGGAAAATTAAAATTCCAAGCCCAAGTTCATTAGCAAATTCAACATCCAACTCCAAAATCAAAGTGAAGACATTGGATTCAAGCTTCTTGTGTTGAGATTGAAGTGGATTGATTCTTGCTTTGCTTTGGTCTTCATTTTCATTGATTTTTGGTGCAAAGGTGAGATTTTTATCTCACATTTTTGTCTATAACTATCACGGATGTTTGGGAATGATTTCCTATCACTTTAGCATGTACATTTGCATTTGGTTTGGATTGGATTGGCGAAAAACTACAATTTTTAGCATTTTGGTGAATTTTCTGCATTTAGGTCGTTCTGGCCATTTGTGCGTGTTCGGAGTTAGGTCGCTCGCGAGCTAACGCCTTAGGTCGCTCGCGAGCTAACGCCTTAGGTCGCTCGCGTGTTAACGCCTTAGGTCGCATGGCTCGTTTAACATTAAGTCGCTTTGGCCACTAAGTCGCTCTGCCTTTCTCCGTTAGGTCGTTACCATGTAGGTCGCGACATATGTTAACTCGTTTGGGCTTTAGGTCCTTGGCCTTCGTTCCTTTTTAGGTCGTAAGCCCCTAGGTCGTTTCCCCCTTACTCCACTAGGTCGCGTACCCCGTTTAGGTTGCTTGACCTTGTTCTCCTTTAGGTCGCTCGGCCTCCATGTGGTTAGGTCATTGACCCCCTTTAGGTCGCAGGACCATGACTCCAGTTAGGTCGTTCGCCCCTTTGCTCCGTTAGGTCGCGACCGAGTTAGGTCGTTGACCACATTAGGTCGCGTACTTTGGTCGCGAACACCCCCTAAGTCGTAACCACTAGGTCGTTTGACCTGTTTCCTCACTTAGGTCGCGAGCAGTTAGGTCGTTAGGCCTTGTTTGAGACTTTAGCTTGCTTATCTTTGTTAACTCGCGAACACCTTTAGGTCGCAACCACTAGGTCGCTTGACCCCTTAGACCCCTAGGTCGCAACCATTAGGTCGCTCGATCCTATCCTCCCTTAGGTTTTCACTAGGTCGTACCGTTTTGGACGGGGCGCTGCCTCGCATCCCGCCGGAGGCATTGCCCCTGGACCCCCGCGACCTGACCGGGTAGGTTGAACCCCGTAGCGGGGGCGTTGCCCCCGCACCCCCACCTTGAGGGGTTGCCACCCCCCTGGACCCCCCTCCATAGGGGATCTTATCTGAAAAACATTCAACAGAACTTGCTTTGTTGAGCTGCTGAGTTGACCATTCTTCGAGACAAACTATCTTGGGCTTCTCGGTCGATTTTATGGTATCACGGCCTTGCTAAAAAAGGCGGGATAACAACTTTAGAAATATGAAGGTTTCAATACTAGTAGTAAATGTCAAAACTATTTCATCAAAACGATTTCAACACTATTTCAATACAAAGCTCTTTTTCCAAACCGTTTTCCAATCTATTAGTATATACAAACTTTTACCTCACTCGGATGAGAAATCTAATTAAATGTAAAAAAAGTGGTATGACATGCTTGCGTTTGCTTCGTCGGTTAATTCTTGAACTTGTTCGATTGAACCTTTTGTGACAATTTTCTAGTGAAGATATACAGTTTGTTCGTAAATATTTAAGTTAAGCAAGTGGTTATGGGACATGAAGCTAAACTCATATATTTACTAGCTTAATGTGATTGACACTTCTTGATGATCATGACGATCATTTTTGTGATTTAGACTAGCAATTGTGCGATGTCTCTTTGTCTGCGAGGGAGACTAGACCCCGCTCTTGTGATGTTTCGCCATCGCATTTGTGTGATGTTTCGCCATCACATATGTGGGGTAGCGCCCCACGGTCTTCGGGCCATTCGTGTGTCAAAATTAATGGCTTGCAACCATGAGATAGCGTCTCGCTTTGTGTTACACGTGTAGGTGAGTTTTCATGCTCCCATTTTGTGATCATGCTCCTATATTGTGATTTATGGATTTCTTTTGTAGTCTTCTGGAATTTGAGCTTCAACTATTTTCATGACTTTCATTGTTATGCTTTTCCAGCTTTTATGTCTTGGTGAATTTGTGTGTCATCACTTTATTTTTAGGTGAATTTTGATCTTTTAGAAGATTCTTTTGATATTGTTTGATCTCTTGATGATCTTTATTTACATGCTTATCATAGTATGTCTTTAAGGTTACTATATGTTCTTGCCATATCTATTGTTTTATATCATGTTATCTGATATTTATAGCTAGACTGATCCGTTTATTATTTTCTTATAAATAATACTCGAGTCAGACCGAGATGTTACAGGTGCTTCTGCTTGACTTCTCCCCCATGGATTTACTACTATAACTTTTGGCTGACCATTTAGATTAGCAGTTTTTGTCGTTTACACTTGAGATATAGACTCATAGATGTATTCTTTTGTATAGCACGTTTTGCTATTCTTTTGTGTATGTGGTCCTTTCATGACCACTAATCTAATGTTCACTTTCATGTGTTAGTTATATATTCATATCGTTTTCCGCCTTTGTGATATGGATGTCTGTGACTGATTGTGTTATGTTTATTTCTATATATGTTTCCGAAGATTTATTTATAGCCACCGTGTGATACCTTTTAGTTTGTATCGGTATGTCGGACTTCCTCCTTAAATGAAATGCATGTTATACTATCTGACATATCGGTGCTCGCACAAAGAAGTTACATGGATGGTCGCTCCTCAACAGCCTTATTCTCCGCGCTAGTTGACAACATTACTCCGTAGTGTTCTTGGCTAGCGTGGGTATTGAGGTGAGGCGTCACATATCATTTATTTTGACTTTGATGATTCCTTTTTAATTTCAATCCACGAGTTTTTATAAAATAATCTTTTAAATTGTAATAAAAGCTTGCTTCTCTAATTTATAATTTCTATTTAAACACACACACACAGTTTCGCACTTCGAGCGGAGTGGAAGGGAGATTAAATGGTTAAGTAAAACACGAACCATGAATCCATGCGTTTATCTTTTTGATTAATCCCCGACCTATCCGATTGATTGTTTTGACCTTTTGGTCTAGTTTACCAATGAGATGAGGTGAACTTTGTACTGCTTTGAGTGTGAAATTAACTAACGGATAGTAAACCGTTTAGTGCAAACGAGTGGTTATGAGACTCACGTTACCACTTTTTGGATTCCTTTTTGAGAGTTATGACACATTCTGCCAGTTAGTGGTGTCCAGTACAGGGTCTGTGGACCTTCACCACTACGGTTTGTTGCCTTCGGTTGTGTTGCCTTCGGGTCTGCACCTTCAGGTTTGTTGCCTTCGGATATGTTGCCTTCGGGTTTGTACCTTCGGGTTTGTTGCCCTATTGTACCGCTTTCGAAGTTAGGTCTTTATGAGCCGCTCGAGTGATATTTGGGTTTGGAGTCTTCGGGCTCATGGATCCTTGTTTATACAGTACTGAGCACGTGCAAATTTTATGATGTTTCATTGATATGTATATTCCCTAGGTATTGCCCTTCGGTGTTGGTCTTTTTGAGCCACACGATATATAGCGATTACCTTGTGGAACTTGTGTTACCTTCATTGGTATTTGTTATTGCCTTTTTGGCTTGTTTTAGGATATTTATATCCTTTGTTCATTTGTGTTGCCGATGATATGAGGCTTGTTCTGTTATGATTCATCTTTTGTTAGATGATTGTGTTATCTCTTGTATAGATATTTGTTATACTTTGTGACCTTGATGGTTATTGTTGTTCAGTTTATCTAACTGATTTGTTTAGCTAGACTGAGCCGTGTATTTTATACCCGGGTCAGACCGAGTTGTTTCAGGTTAGGTGCTTTTGGACTTAGCCTATTTTGCTTCCGCATGGACATTCCTGCTTGCTCCTTTTTGTCATAGCTTTTTGTGTAGTCCTATTTTGTTGTAACTCTGATATGTATTCTTTTGACTCGTCTGTATATTGTGGTTTGTTATACCACTTGACATGTTTCAGTTTGTATACTCTGTTATGTATCTGTATATGTGTATGTGATGATCTACTGTTCTGTGATTTATATTACATTTGAATTGTTATATTCTGTTCTGATAGATCCTCCAACCACCTATTGTTTGTTTTAAGTATTCATTGGGTATGTCGACCTGTTTAGTATGTCTATCGTCGATGTATTCAATAGATAGTTAGAGCAAGGCTACAGATGGTCGCTCCTAACCAGCCTTATTCTCCGCGTTAGTCGACGACATTACCCCGTAGTGTCCTTGGCTAGCGCGGGTATAGAGGTGGGGCGTCACAGACTGACTCTTTATTAATAGGGCAATAGTACCATATGATGAGTCGCTGAGTGTATATATATGAGAGAGCGTATTTGTTGGTGTTATAAAAAGATTTTAATATTGTGTTAATCTGTTCCATTTTGCATTTATAAATTCTGGTTGGTGCGTAGGACGATATGACATCAATAGGGATTTCTAAACACTTAATAGGACGGACTGACACAATAGTTGTTTTGAATATAGGCGAATGAAATAATTTTTCCTATTATATTTTCTATATATATAAAATAATTTTTTATAAATGATATATATTTGGTTGCAATATATTGGTTGTTAGGTAATGAAATTTATAAATAATAGTTGAAATAAGATTGAAAATGAAATAAATGAAATTGGGAATTTAGAACTTAAGTCTCAGGGTTTTTGAAAATTTCTTTCAAATGATTTGGAATATAATAATAATATTATTAGAAGTATTTTCTGATGTAAATGTTTCAATATAATTTGAAAGAAATGTTTTAAAAGCAATTTTGGAAAGGAATACGTTTTGTACTCCCCTCTCTGTCGCTGGAAAATAATTTCGGTGATGAGTACACGCATCATCGACATTCATTTTCTAGTTTCTAAGTGGGAAGGCCAGTGTATTTTTTTTACTACAGGTTTATATGGATAAACAAATATAAATTTTAAATTGTTTTAAATATAATTGGATATATAACTGGAAGTATATACATTTATCTATTATTTTAAATGATTTAAAATTCAACCTGGCATTTAATTCTTAAGTTTCCATTAATTAATAGCTTCAATTATTATGGTGAATTGGAATGTAGGTAATTTATAATTGAAACCTCTAATTAAAATAAGATATTAAATGATAAGTTACAAGTAAAATTTAAAGAAAGTTGAAATTTGTAACCTATAAGACAAAGGATATGAGTATTGAACACTAAATTAAATTAAAAGGACGGAAGAGAGACTTGTATAACTTTTAATTACATTCATTAACATATATATATAGCTTACCAAAAGATATAAAAAGTTAAAATGTTAAAAGAAATGTAATGGGAAATTTTACAACTAAAATTTGAAATAATGAAAGTATTTGATGAAATTCTTTAATAAATAAGAATTTTGTGTTGTAGTTGTTATAAACTTAAGTATAATTGAAATACTACTAATTAAATATAATGGAAGGCAGGAATCGTAAGTAAGAAATTTTAAACTTAAGTAAATAAGTTGAAGTTATTTCTAAATAAAATTATAAGAAATAAATTAAAATTAAAAAGATAAACCATTATACGAATAAAAAAAGAAATCAAAGAACAAATGTATGAATGGAATTAATAAGAATAAACTAAATCTGTTGTTTGAAATAGTTGTTGTTTGTTTTGGTTTATGGTTGTTTGGGTAAGGATACTTTAAAATTGTTTGGATGTATGAATAATCTATTTAGCTTCATCAGAGACTGTTGAGTAAATGGTGCACTTAATAGTTTATTTTTCATTCTGTACAATTTAAAGTCTTTGAACCTGAACAACTATTTGATTTATTTGATATGAATGAATGGCTGATTTGTGTTTATTCTACGTGATGAGTGTATGCCTTTTGCAAATGATAGTTGTTTGTATTGATTGGTTTGTTTATGGTTGAAACAACTTTAAATATTTCATTCTACATTATTGTTAACCCTTTTGGATTATATAAGTGAAATATAAGTTATGAAAGCAATTGCTACTGCATTTGGCTTCATAATATAAGCGAAAATTACCCGACAAATAGGTTCGTTTTCGGATTACGGTTTATAGCATTATTATATTGTTTTCCCATGTTGGGATATATATTATTTTGGAAAATATATGTTGTATATTGTTACATTCGATATTATATTTTCTCTTGAGCCTCCCCGTACAAAGGAGACTTTGCCGAAATTTTCCGTAAATTTTGGACTTAGGAAAATTTTAAAATGTTTTCCCAACTTTATAAATTTAAGTATAAAAAGATTTAATGGTTATAAATTGGTATATTTTATTTAAATTAATTAATTTTGTAAAACTTATTCGTTTATAAGCTTAATGTTTAAGTAAGATGTATTGATTTCCAAATTCTACTTTTCCCTTCTTTTCCTTTTCGGGGACGAAAAGTTTTAAGTAGGGGAGAGTGTAACGATCCGTAATTTTCGATAATTAAAATTGGTTAAATTTATAAGATTTTTTAATTAAATGTAGAAAGAAATGAAATTTTATAATTTATATTGGAGCGAATGTTAGAAATTAAATGTTGCAATGGTAAATAAAATTAATTCTTGATAATTGGAATGAATCGCAATAAAGAAACGGTGGAAAAAATTATAATTTGTTAATTTAATATGATTGTGTAATTAATACTGAAAGAAATAAAATCGGAAATAATATTAATGAAATAATAACTAAAATGATTTGCAACTGTATAAATGTAAGTTAACTGTTAATAACTTGGATGTAATTCCAATAAGTGAAACAATGTAAATGTTATAACTTGGTTAGAAAATTTATATACGGAAGTGGATGTAAATATGAATTAATTAATGAGATAATAGATAGTTAATGGTAATTGAATAAAATCAACCTTTTGTAAGAATTCTAACATTTGTTTGTGAATAGTGAATTCATACGTGTAATTAAAAGTTATGATAATAATGGTTATAAGTTAACTGTTTAATTGGTCTATTAAATTTAAATGGGGAATCAATTTCAATTAAATGAAGTTTAATGTTACATTAGCAAGTTTAAGGCAATAACGGAGACTATGAATGTAACAAAAGGAATAAGAAATGCTAATTTTATTCATATAGTAATAGTTGATGTAAAAAAGAATGGAACAAAGATGAAATGATTAATGTGATTTAAAATCTTAATTTGTGTGCGCATTAATTTATAATGGGATATAAAAGGTAAATCAATAATTTAAAATGTTGACATTACCTTTAAGTTGGTAAATATATAATTGATTCATAATAAGGAAACTAAGGAAAGATTCAAATGAATGGATTTATTTGGATAGCAATAGACAATTAATGAATTTATATAAAATAGTAAGTTATAATTGATTGTAAATGACAATATTTGGTAATAATGTATTATAGGAAAAATAAATGTATACATTTAACTAATCAATGAATTAATAATGAATAAATAGTGATTGAATAAAACCAATGTTCTGTATATAATTGTTTGGAAATGATAACTTTATAAATATGATTAAGGGTTATTGGCAACAATCATTATAAAGTGATCATTTATTTAGTCTATTAAATTAAAACAGGTAATCAATTACAATAAATCTGAATTAAATGCCACGTTAATGTAATTTTGGGTAATAAATGGGAATAACGTAAATTTTATTGATAATATTATAATTAGTTGAATTAAAAGATTAGAAGGCAGAATTTATTAGTTTATTGGAATTTAAAGTTAAATAATTAGATTAATTGCAAATGAGTGGAGATAAATATTAAATTTTTTAACATTATTTGAAATTAAGATGGAAAGTGAGGACATTAATATAATAGTTAAATCCTTTTATTTGAAAATAATAAATGGAATAATTACTAATTTATTTAATTAAATGGAACCATTAGAAGTTATATTTATAATTTTTGAATAAAATGGAATTGAAACTTAACGCTGAAATTGAAGGGATGAATCGATGTTAAATTAACATCTAAATTTGTTTAAATCACTGTAATTGTTTAAGAGATCAAAAACGATAAGATTGGTTAAGTGTGGAATTGAAATTTGACAAGTGATTTAATTTATTAATTACTAAATTATCTAATTAATGTAAAAATAGCCATTTTGGCAACTGACTCGGATTTCGACAAAACCAGTTTCATCGGATCCATAACGGTGAATTACTGTAGGGTTTCAAGTTTCATAGGGATCAGACTTGTCGTTTGATCGTACGGACTCGAAACGCCTCGAAATCAATGAAATTGAAATCAATTTGAAAAATATTGATTTGAGCATAACTTCTTCATATGATAGAATTTGGACTTGAAACTTGTTCCATCGCGTTTAAAATATTTAAAAATATCTATTTTGATATGTAGATTGACCCAATTTCGTTCGGGAGTCAGAACGGGCTCCATTCATCGTTCAGCGCGTTTATAAATCGGGTCCATCTATTCTATTTCACCTTTCCAATATATACCCTATTATAAACCCTAGCCTACCTCTATATCTCATTTGTTGATGCGTACAATTCCGTCAGCTCCTCCTTTTTCCAATGGCTCCAAACCCTAGATCCAATTGCAATTCAAAAATCAAATTGAAATTTCAAACTCCTCAAAAAAATTTAGAAAAACTATATATCGAAGCTCTCGATGTATGCATCTCAAATCTGCTGTTCGTTTTTAGATTGGAGTCACGGTTTGTCCTGAAATTGCTGAACAATCCGCGACCATTTATTGAGTCGCGATCAATTGCGATTGATCGTCGATTCGAAGATGCAGTATTGTAGAGATAGCCGAGGGGATTGCATCCATGTGGGTTTCGTGGCAAGTTAACGGTAGGATCGAGCAGAAAAATTCGAATAGGGTAATGAAATCACGGCGGCGGCTGCTTTTATGGGCTGAAGGGGGGTTCGCCTAGGGCCTTGTCGTGGTCGGTGGGGTGTTGTGGCGTGTCGGTTATCGGAGGGAGGGCCGCTGATTGGACCACGACCTGACATTGGCGACGCGTGTTTGGGGTATATTTTGGTGGCGGCTTGGAGTTCGAGCATGCAACTAGGGTTGCTGGAGAGAGATAATAGGTGACGTGGAGGTTGTTTATTTATTTTATTTTGAAAACTTTAATCGTGTGACGACCGCCCATGACTCCCGCACCAAAACAATGGAATAGTGCGCTGAAAGGCGTGCCAGGTAGCCATGGACGATAGTCAGGGTAAAATAAAACAGCAAACTCTATCGTACAACTCACAGCGCATGGATAAAATACAATAGAGAAATATATAGTGAAGCCCCATAACAGAAAAATCGTCATATAAGCATCGTAGTAGTTTTATACAAACATGAATCATCCATACATCAAAGCCTCACTACAAACACTCAATCAGATATAACAGCGGAACACCCAGTACATATAGTAAGAAAACTAGTATGCAAAGCCTCCTGCTCGTCTTCGTCATCATCAGCGTAGATCTCTAAGAACAGCACCTGTCACCTGCTACCTAGTCTGCCCATCCCAACATGGATGAACAGCCCAAGGTAATAAGAGGAGACATAAAACCTTGAGTCAGACAAAGTCTTAGTGAGCAGTAAATCAACTATCAAGCATACCAAAAGAGCATAAGGAAATAAAGGAATAGGAACCAAACCATCCCACTCCACCTCTTTCTACAGTGATAGCCCCCAGACACACACTAAGGAGAAGTAAGCATAACATAGCAGATAAGTAAGGTAAAGCAATAATCACTCGAGTCAAGGACGATGTTTTCCAAATACAAACCCCCAAGGCCTAAACCAAGATCAGATAAGCACCCAGAAAACACCGCTCTTGAAGCCGAATGATGATACAACCAAACATCCAAACATCCATGACTCTGGCTATCACTGTTAACCTTGCTTCGAAATCACCGTTAATTGAATGACCGACTCCTTCCTGAGCCATCTGTCAAGGGCTAATGGTAACCCCGGTTCTAGACAAAACCCCGCACACTGCCTTGTGCCTAGGACTTATCTTCTTGGCCCAGAGTACTCGACTAACTGCCTGTAGTCTTTTAGGCGTCCCTATGTACTCTTGCTTTAGGTTTGCTAGAACCTTCAATAACGATGAGATCCAAGCCTCCTTGTCATCCTTCTTGACGACTTCTATCAACTTAGCCCAAGCTTCCTCTTGAGCAATCCATTATCAACCAACTTGAACTACCCTTCAAGTTATCAACATGCTTGGAATGATCCCTGCCTGGATTAAGCCAAGACTCACATCATACTTCGCTTCATCGTACCAAAGCAAAGTCTCAACTCAACCATACTTTGCCTTTTCGCATCCTGACAAAGTCCCATCTCGATCTCATACTTCGCCTCTTCGCATCACGGCAAAGTCCCATCATCGAATCCATCCATATGAGCTTCCACATCCGCTTCATATACCATCGGCAGCTTTCACCATTCAAGAGCCTTTCCACTTAGCTTTTGAATCATCTTCAACCATCTTGTTCCAAATCAACTACAAGCTAACTTGGAGCAATCAAATCTAACATACATTCAAACATTCAAGCATTCAAACAAGATATATTAAGCAATATCAACTATAAAGGCAATTTCGTAATTAAGTGAGCAAAAGTCCAACATAAGTGAAATCATAGTTTTTAGCATAGATCTATCAAATCTAAAACATGGGTTTTGTCTCTAATACTTGTTAAATAGCTTCTATAGATAAACATTTTCAAATATGATGGATCTACATGCAGACTTAAGGAAAATGCGAGAAAACGCTAACTTTAACACATAAACATATCACCAATCCCATATACTCCTTTGGATCCGCGTGAGAGATAACTACCACTCACCAAATCACCAAAACAACCTAAAATGAATCAACTTTAGATCTGGACAGCAAGGACTTGGACTTGATCCGAAGAAATTTCACTTGAAACGGTGAAATCTAGCCTCTTCGGATGAAAATCTTCAACTTTGGCTCTTGATCTTTGATCTTGATCTTCAATCTTGGATGGATGTTAGAATTAGATTGGAATGGAGAAAAGAAGTGAAGAAAATACTGTAGTCGAGTCTTCAAAATGGCAGCACTTCGTCGCTTCAAAAACCGGTGCCAAAAAGTGAGCCAAAGCCCTCTATTTATAGGCTGAAATGTCCATGAGTCGTCGCTCTTAAGTCGTCGCCGACCCAACCCCTGAGTCGCCCCCGACTCATCCCCTTTGCCGACTCAACTGCTGCCGACTCACTACACACGCGACTCATACACAGGCCGACCTATCCTTCAAACAACCCAACTACACGACTCAACACCCTACCGACTCATCAGTGCCGACCTAACCCCTATCCAAACTAACCCTTAAGTCGCTAACGACTCAACTGTCTCACCGACTCAACCCAAGGCCGACCCAACGACTCAACTAAGACGCGACTCAAGACCCTGCCGACTCAACCTAAGTCCTAGCCGACTCAACATAAGTCGGTCACTATCTAGGCCGTAACGCTCTATAACCCGGTCACCCCTTGAGTCGGCTATTCCTATGACTCGTCTAAACTTACAAGCTTATGAGTCGGTCACGACTTAGACCATCAACCCTATGAGTCGGCCACGACTCATCTTGCCAACCCTTAACCCGCTGACTCGGCCTAGACCATGAGTCGTTCCCCTCTTAACTCGGCAACCCCCTATCTTCTATGAGTCGCCTAACTTCTTAAGTTGGTTTCCTATGAGTCGCAACCCATTATGAGTCGGTCACTAGTTAACTCCATGTCTCGGTCAATCTACTAAGTCGCTCTAATACTATAGGTCGTTAACTCTCATGAGTCGGCCACAATGAGTCGGTCACGACTCAAGCCTTAACTCGGTCATGCCCATGAGTCGGTCACGACTCATTACTTCACCCGGGTCAACTTCTAAACGTCTCGAGCTAGAGACATCACAAACAACACTAACAACCTGCAAATTCTACGATTTATCGACACGTAAAATACGGGTCGTTACATTCTCTCCCCCTTAGGAATTTCGCCCCCGAAATTCCAAGTAAACAACAGCAATCAAAGATATTCCGCATGCCTACCATCCATAGAAATCAACAAACCATGCATCTAATTCTATCCTAGCATGCAGAATTCTAAGACTTAGAACAAGCTACAAATTCATGAGATGTCACGACACTTTAGGGCCATACCTCGAAGAGTCCTGGATGAGCTGCCTTCATCCTCTCTTCCTCCTCCCACGTACAGTCGTTAACATCGTCACTCCATTGTACCTTGAGCAACGTAATCGTCTTCCTCCTAAGCTGTTTCGTATCGGTTTCAACAATACGAAGCGGCTTACGAGGTCTCGAAACAACTGGATCAACCTCTAAGTCTTCACAGCTATCAGCAAAAACCACCGTAGTTGGGTCGTGCACATACTTCCGTAGATAGGATACATGAAAAACATTGTGCACACCCACCATCTTCTCCGGTAACTCCAATCTATAAGCGAGTTTTCCAATTCGCTTGATAATCGGGAATGGTCCAACAAATCTCGGAGTTAACTTTCCTTTGTTCCCGAATCTAATAACATTCTTCAATGGAGAAATCTTCACAAAAACCCTATCACCCACGTCGAATTCCAAATCCTTTCGACGATTATCTGCATAACTTTTCTGACGATCCTGGGCTGCCTTCATTCTTTGTCGAATGATCTCTATGCAATCCGAAGTCTGTCGAATCATCTCTGGCCCAAGTATCAGCTTTTCTCCAGTTTCCAACCAACATGCCGGAGAGTTACACGGTCTTCCATATAATGCCTCATATGGTGCCATACCAATGCTTGACTGATAACTGTTATTATAAGCAAACTCCACCAAATGAAGGTGATCTTCCCATGATCCTCCGAAGTCCAAAACACATGCCCTAAGAAGATCTTCCAATACTCGGTTGACTCTCTCAGTCTGACCATCTGTTTGAGGGTGATAAGCTGTACTCAAACACAACTTGGTTCCCAAAACTTCCTGGAAGCTCTTCCAAAATCCACTAGTGAACAACGGATCTCGATCGCTCACTATACTCTTCGGAACACCATGGAATCGAACAATCCACTTCACATACAGCTCAGCCAACTTCGATGCAGTCCTAGTCGATCGAACAGGAATGAACCTTGCACTCTTGGTCAAACGATCTACTATGACCCAAATCCCTTCATTCCCTGCTCTTGTCCTAGGTAGACCATCGATAAAGTCCATCGACACTTGCTCCCACTTCCATGCAGGAACCTCCAATGGCTGAAGCAATCCACTGGGCTTCTTCTGCTCAGCTTTTACCAACTGGCAATTCATACATTTGGAAATAAAATTTCCAACATCTTTCTTCATACCTTCCCAGTAGTAGGTCCTCTTCATATCCCGATACATCTTATTTCCACCTGGATGAATTGTCAACTTCGAGTGGTGACTCTCCCTCAGAACTTCATCTCTCAATCCATCTACATCGGGAACAACTAGTCGCCCTTGCTTTCGAAGCCAACCCTCTCGATCGACTTCAAATCCTTTATCCTTCTCCGGGTCCAATCCAGATTCCAAATCACAGATAATCTTGACAAGCTTATCATCTCCCCTTTGCCTCTCACCAATTCTTTCCACAAGAGTAGGCCTTATCGATAAGTTTGCCAACATCTCAGGTTCCAATTCACATCTAGGCCTGAAATCAAATCCAGCCAAATACTCAAGACTCTTCCATTCCGAAAACATGGCTCCCAATCCTGCATGTCTTCGACTTAACGCATCAGCCACTGCGTTACCTTTCCCTGGAGTATAGGCTATACCAAAATCATACGATGCTAAGAACTCTAGCCACCGTTGCTGTCGAAGATTCAAATCCTTTTGGGAAAACAGATACTTCAACGACTTATGATCTGTAAACAGCTCAAATCTAACTCCCAATAGGTAATGTCTCCACATCTTCAAAGCAAACACTATTGCCGCTAACTCCAAATCATGAGTCGGATAATTCCTTTCATGCGGCTTTAGTTGTCGACTAGCATACGCAACAACTTTATCCTTCTGCATTAGCACCGCTCCTAGTCCAGTGCCACATGCATCGGTGTAAACCACCATCTCATCATTCCCACTCGGAATAGTCAAAACAGGAGCACTTGTCAGTCGTTCTTTCAGGATTACGAAAGCTTGCTCACACTTATCATCCCATCTGAACACTTGGTTCTTCTTCGTCAATCCTGTCAACGGTGCAGCTATCTTGGAAAAGTCTTTGATAAACCGACGATAATATCCTGCTAATCCAAGAAAACTTCTCACATCAGATGCATTCTTAGGTCTAACCCAATCCTGGATCGCTGCCACCTTAGCGGGATCAACCGCTATTCCATTTCCAGAGATAACATGGCCTAAGAACCTCACTTCACTCTTCCAGAAGTGACACTTCGAAAACTTAGCCTTCAGCTGATGTTTCCACAAAATTCCCAAAACAATCCTCAAGTGCGTCTTGTGCTCTTCCTCGGTTCTGGAGTAAACCAAAATATCATCCACGAACACAAGCACGAACTTATTCAACTGATCTCTGAATACCCTATTCATAAGATCCACAAAATATGCTGGCGCGTTAGTCAATCCAAACGGCATTACCAGCCACTCATAAAACCCGGATGGTGTCCTGAAAGCAGTCTTCGGCACACTATCCTTTGCCACTCTCAACTGGTGAAATCCCGTTGCCAAATCCATCTGAGAAAACACCTTAGCCTCGTGAAGCTGGTCAAACAAGTCATCTATTCTCGGCAATGGATACTTGTTCTTCTTAGTCACCTTATTCAGCTCACGATAATCAACACACAACCTCAACGATCCATCCGTTTTGGTTGCGAACACAACTGGCGCACCCCATTCGGACACACTTCTCCGAATGAATCCTTTCTGCAAAAGGTCATCAACTTGCACCTTCAGCTCTTGCTGCTCCCTCGGTGCCATCCGCCTAAGAGGCATCACAACAGGTCTGGCTCCCTCAACTAGATCGATACGAAACTCGATCTCCCTATGCGGCGGCACCCCTTTGACTTCGTCAAAGACATCCTCAAATCCATTCACGATTGGCATCGATGACAGTCCATCCCGTGGAACAACCAGCGAATACATGAAGCTCATGAAGACGCCTTCTTCATGCTTACATCGTATCACAACCTTTCGCCCCTCCACATTCCCGACTGTCACCTCCAATCTCTCACAATCAATCCTTGCCGCATACTTCCTAAGCCAGTCCATACCCAAAATAATTCCGAACCCCGCAAAGTTCAGAACAAAGCAATCACAAACAAACGAGCAATCATGACTCGACACAACTAGACCACGGCATATCATACACAAACATGACGAACCCCCGACCGGATTAGTCACAACCAATGGCCTATCAACAATATCCGGTTTCATACCTAACCGGCTTACCAAATCATCACAAACAAAAGAATGCGACGCTCCAGTATCAAACAACACTCTAACTGGAACACCACAAATAGAAAGAGTACCTTGAACAACCACACTCTTCCCCTTCTCTTCAGCAGTAGGAGCTTTCGAAGACAATGGAACAGCCCCCAAAGCATAGGCTTGCACAACCTGCCTATCTTTCCTCGGTTCTGGACAGTCCTTCTTGATATGTCCCAGCTTATCACAGTTGTAACACTTTCCCGGCACCTTGGGATTCTTACAATCTTTGTAAAGATGGCCCTTCTGCTGGCAGTTATAGCAAGTCATTTCGCTCTTCGGCTTCTTCTGGCCATCCTTACCCTTCTGTTGCTGCTGCTTCCTCCTCTTATTGCCATTCTGGTGTGGTTTAGATCCTTCCCTGGTTACAGCAACAACAGAACTTTCCTTAGGAAACAAACTCTCATGCCTAAGGGCTTTCTCCACAAGCTTCTCAAATGGATCGTCCAAATGATCCACTAACTGCCTCCCAAGATAAGCATCCAGACCAGTCACAAACTTCTCATTCTTCTGATAGGGAGAATCAATGTACGATCTGGCATACTTGGACAAAGCTTCAAACTCAGAAATATACTCAAGAACTGGTCTCCCACCTTGCTTGAGCTCTACAAACCTCTTGAACAAAACAGACTTCTGAGCCGTAGAGATGAACTTGGCTTCAAATCTAACTTGGAATTGCTCCCAAGTAATCTCTTCTTCTGGGGTATCAATGGTGATAGAATTCCACCAATCAGCAGCTCTTCCCTGAAGCTGTCTCGATGCAAGCTTTCTCTTAGTTGCATCCTCAATCCCTAAGTCACCAAAGATCCTTCGACATGCATCAATCCATCTCTGCACCTCAATAGTCGACTCCGTCCCCAAGAAAGCTTTTCCTCCAAGAGAAGTATAATCCTTGCAAAGCTTAGCAAAATCCACCGGTCTTGGAGCTTGAACTTGAACTCCCACATCCACTGATGATCCTGAAGCTGGTATCCTTCTCATGATCGAAGTCATCATCGCTTCGAACATAGTTCCATAATCAACAGCTCCTTCATCAGCACGGCTTTCCCTTGCAGCTGGTCTCCCTCTTCGACTCATCCTTAATATCTGTAATAAGAATGATTAGAACACCTTAAGAAACAACTGCATAAGGAGTTCAAATCCTTCCAGGCTACTATATTATATATAGTAATCATTCATCAAAATACAATTACGCCTCTCATACGTCGTTACGTCAGCGAGCGTTGGCTGAAATCGATTAACCAAAGCTCTGATACCAAATGTGACGACCGCCCATGACTCCCGCACCAAAACAATGGAATAGTGCGCTGAAAGGCGTGCCAGGTAGCCATGGACGATAGTCAGGGTAAAATAAAACAGCAAACTCTATCGTACAACTCACAGCGCATGGATAAAATACAATAGAGAAATATATAGTGAAGCCCCATAACAGAAAAATCGTCATATAAGCATCGTAGTAGTTTTATACAAACATGAATCATCCATACATCAAAGCCTCACTACAAACACTCAATCAGATATAACAGCGGAACACCCAGTACATATAGTAAGAAAACTAGTATGCAAAGCCTCCTGCTCGTCTTCGTCATCATCAGCGTAGATCTCTAAGAACAGCACCTGTCACCTGCTACCTAGTCTGCCCATCCCAACATGGATGAACAGCCCAAGGTAATAAGAGGAGACATAAAACCTTGAGTCAGACAAAGTCTTAGTGAGCAGTAAATCAACTATCAAGCATACCAAAAGAGCATAAGGAAATAAAGGAATAGGAACCAAACCATCCCACTCCACCTCTTTCTACAGTGATAGCCCCCAGACACACACTAAGGAGAAGTAAGCATAACATAGCAGATAAGTAAGGTAAAGCAATAATCACTCGAGTCAAGGACGATGTTTTCCAAATACAAACCCCCAAGGCCTAAACCAAGATCAGATAAGCACCCAGAAAACACCGCTCTTGAAGCCGAATGATGATACAACCAAACATCCAAACATCCATGACTCTGGCTATCACTGTTAACCTTGCTTCGAAATCACCGTTAATTGAATGACCGACTCCTTCCTGAGCCATCTGTCAAGGGCTAATGGTAACCCCGGTTCTAGACAAAACCCCGCACACTGCCTTGTGCCTAGGACTTATCTTCTTGGCCCAGAGTACTCGACTAACTGCCTGTAGTCTTTTAGGCGTCCCTATGTACTCTTGCTTTAGGTTTGCTAGAACCTTCAATAACGATGAGATCCAAGCCTCCTTGTCATCCTTCTTGACGACTTCTATCAACTTAGCCCAAGCTTCCTCTTGAGCAATCCATTATCAACCAACTTGAACTACCCTTCAAGTTATCAACATGCTTGGAATGATCCCTGCCTGGATTAAGCCAAGACTCACATCATACTTCGCTTCATCGTACCAAAGCAAAGTCTCAACTCAACCATACTTTGCCTTTTCGCATCCTGACAAAGTCCCATCTCGATCTCATACTTCGCCTCTTCGCATCACGGCAAAGTCCCATCATCGAATCCATCCATATGAGCTTCCACATCCGCTTCATATACCATCGGCAGCTTTCACCATTCAAGAGCCTTTCCACTTAGCTTTTGAATCATCTTCAACCATCTTGTTCCAAATCAACTACAAGCTAACTTGGAGCAATCAAATCTAACATACATTCAAACATTCAAGCATTCAAACAAGATATATTAAGCAATATCAACTATAAAGGCAATTTCGTAATTAAGTGAGCAAAAGTCCAACATAAGTGAAATCATAGTTTTTAGCATAGATCTATCAAATCTAAAACATGGGTTTTGTCTCTAATACTTGTTAAATAGCTTCTATAGATAAACATTTTCAAATATGATGGATCTACATGCAGACTTAAGGAAAATGCGAGAAAACGCTAACTTTAACACATAAACATATCACCAATCCCATATACTCCTTTGGATCCGCGTGAGAGATAACTACCACTCACCAAATCACCAAAACAACCTAAAATGAATCAACTTTAGATCTGGACAGCAAGGACTTGGACTTGATCCGAAGAAATTTCACTTGAAACGGTGAAATCTAGCCTCTTCGGATGAAAATCTTCAACTTTGGCTCTTGATCTTTGATCTTGATCTTCAATCTTGGATGGATGTTAGAATTAGATTGGAATGGAGAAAAGAAGTGAAGAAAATACTGTAGTCGAGTCTTCAAAATGGCAGCACTTCGTCGCTTCAAAAACCGGTGCCAAAAAGTGAGCCAAAGCCCTCTATTTATAGGCTGAAATGTCCATGAGTCGTCGCTCTTAAGTCGTCGCCGACCCAACCCCTGAGTCGCCCCCGACTCATCCCCTTTGCCGACTCAACTGCTGCCGACTCACTACACACGCGACTCATACACAGGCCGACCTATCCTTCAAACAACCCAACTACACGACTCAACACCCTACCGACTCATCAGTGCCGACCTAACCCCTATCCAAACTAACCCTTAAGTCGCTAACGACTCAACTGTCTCACCGACTCAACCCAAGGCCGACCCAACGACTCAACTAAGACGCGACTCAAGACCCTGCCGACTCAACCTAAGTCCTAGCCGACTCAACATAAGTCGGTCACTATCTAGGCCGTAACGCTCTATAACCCGGTCACCCCTTGAGTCGGCTATTCCTATGACTCGTCTAAACTTACAAGCTTATGAGTCGGTCACGACTTAGACCATCAACCCTATGAGTCGGCCACGACTCATCTTGCCAACCCTTAACCCGCTGACTCGGCCTAGACCATGAGTCGTTCCCCTCTTAACTCGGCAACCCCCTATCTTCTATGAGTCGCCTAACTTCTTAAGTTGGTTTCCTATGAGTCGCAACCCATTATGAGTCGGTCACTAGTTAACTCCATGTCTCGGTCAATCTACTAAGTCGCTCTAATACTATAGGTCGTTAACTCTCATGAGTCGGCCACAATGAGTCGGTCACGACTCAAGCCTTAACTCGGTCATGCCCATGAGTCGGTCACGACTCATTACTTCACCCGGGTCAACTTCTAAACGTCTCGAGCTAGAGACATCACAAACAACACTAACAACCTGCAAATTCTACGATTTATCGACACGTAAAATACGGGTCGTTACAAATCGTATAACTTCCAACTGATATAACTTTCGCTTACGAACTTCGATTTACGCACGGTTTTCTCCGCTATGTTTGTATTGTGATTCCAAAATTTTAGCACTAGTTTGGAAGGATTCTGAGGCTGTTCAAATTTTGGGTTTAAATTGGATTTAAATTCAATTTAAATTCAAATGGTGAGTGTTTTAACCCACTCACAACTTATAAAATTTCTTATCTGTGTTAAATTAATATGTGATGTGATTTAAAATTTATTTATGATTGTTTGGCATATTTTTAATCATCATCTCAGTTAAATTTAATTTACTAAATTAAATTGTTATTTAATTTATTATTGCATATAAAGTGCCAGTTAGATAGATTGTTTAATTTATTATTGAATATAAATTGTCAGTAATTACCTGTTATTTATTATATGCTCTATATTGATGTTATTGTTTAAATTGGATGATGATTGTAATAAATGGTTGATGATTGATATTGGATGAATGGATGTTGTATTTTTTTTTGTTTTAAATTGCAAATTGTTATGCACTTTATTTCATTCGGGATTGCGGTTTGAAATGATATATAACCGTACTTTTATTTTAAATTATGGATTGAAATGATAAATATCCTTATCACTTGACCATAGGGTAGAAAATTATATACCGACACCGTGGTCTATATATAAAAATATTTTGAAATGAGTTTCTATGATTTTGAAAAGAAATATATGGTTTTATGAGATAGAATTTGGATGTTTTATAAATGTTATTTTATATATAGTTAAATTCTGGGTGTTAAGCTATGTATAAGATTGATTTAAGTATAAAAGAAGTTAATAATTAAGTTGATTTTATTAAGATAAAATATGATTAAGCAATCATTTAAATTAAATTTCTAGAGTTTATAATGACTTAATTGAAATAAGGTTGGAAGATGAATATGGAATTTAATAAATTTAGAATTTTAAAGGGTACGATTTGTATAACTTGATTTTTGTTTAAATCACTTTAAACGCATATAAAGTTGAGATAAAAGAATATATCAAGTTAAATAAATTGAAAGAATATCCAGTTATTTGAAGTTAAAAGTTTTACGTAAATTATATTGGATTTATAAGTAAAGATTTCAAATCTAAATAATAGTAATTGAATTTGATGTATATGGGATTATCAAAGAATTAATTTTGAACTGGTAGAATATTTAAAGCTTTGAAATGCATGGAAATTAAAATGGTTTATTTGGGGGTTCAAATCTGTATTTGGAATGGATTTGTGAAATTAAGGAAACTAATTTATTATATAAAGCTATTTAAACAAACCATTTAAGTATTGGAAGTTATGTCTCAAAGTTATGGGTTTCAAGGTATTATGATTTGAAAATGCTATGATTTTGAAAAAAGGATATATTTGAAATAAAAATGAAATTATGTTGATTTGGATTTTATTAAAAATGATATCTTATTGATTTCGTTTTTAAATGTAGATGATATCGTATTTATATTGTTTTGAAATGAATATTATATCCTGGTTTTGAAGTATAATTATTTGGAAATGACCGCGGTGTTATAATAACGTTTGGTTGTTGAACCGGGATCGGAAGTTGTCATCCTCTCTTCCAACTCCGAAAACCGCTTTAACAACCATGTATGCGGTGGAGATTCCAGAATGGAGTAGTGTGGTGGTGGCGTTTCTTTTGAGGTAAATACGTGGACCCGACTCCCGTGAGTTGGCATAAGGTGGCTAAAATAGGAGTGATTGACGGGCTAATGAGGTAGCATCTTTGATCGGATACATCCCTTCGATATTATACTTTGACTTTTGATTTGATTCAGTGGCTACTATTTATTTATTTGGGGGTGTGGCCCGAGGTGGGCAGTAGCTGCGGCTATGCGTTACCATCGGCCCGGAAGTGTAATTGGTATATTTACCCTGGCATTGCCTAGTTGTGTCGTATCACCTACCCTAGCGCGCCTTATATGATTTTGTTTTGTACCATACCTATGGAGTACCCTCTGAGGACGCCCAGTACGGGGGAGATTACTGTACTGTATAGACTATGGGAATATAAAAGTGTGTTAAGGTGGAAAATGTAAAGGCTTAACGCTATTTTCAGTATATTATACTTTACTATAGACACTATTATAATAGCGTATATTACTACATAGTAAATAGTTTAACGGATCCTTAGGAGATGTGAATCTCGAGCATCTCTTAAGTTATTGCACTCACGTTAGGCACTAGATAGGAGATGTCAAATCCTGTAAACATCTCTGATGCCGTTCCACTCATATTTATTCTTGTTGATTTAACTTACATAAGATCTTTTAGTTCTGACTCGAGTGTTTTGTCTTTTCAATTCGCTCGGGTCAGCCTCGAGCATTACACCAAAGTAACAACCGGGTGAGGCTGGAAACCAGCGTGAGTAAATCCAACTAACATGGAATACCAAAGAAATCAACTTATATAAACCCGGGTAATTCAAACTAAATTTACAAGTCATAAATTGTCACAGACATAACTTATGTTCAAATTAAGTTTTCTAAATGTCCAAAATTTAGATTTAATAATCCAAATCATTTAAATCCAATCAGTCCAACCTATCAGTCTCACATATCAATTTATAAAAATTCGAAGTGGTTCCGGGTATTTCCCAATACCCGGTCCCGGTCTCTTCGATTCTCATGTCATCCAAACCCAAATTATCCAAATGAAATACACAACATTTCATATCAGAGATATCAACTCATTCAAAACGCCCAATACATTCAATCATCCATAAGCAAAGCTTAATCACACAAATCAATTCAATTTATTCTAATGGAATTAAATTAATCCTGATTGAATTACTAATCTTATCCACTTAGATTTCTCCATTAAACATTAATTGATTCAAATCAATTAATTCATCATCCTTTCATTTTCATCTTAATTAATCACCCTGGATTAATTATCCTTCAATTATATACTAGAATGTAACTTTAATTCATTTCACGATGTTAATTAATTTTAACCAAAATAAATAAGAAATCTTAATTACTTCATAAATTATTTAACTACTTCAATTACACTAATCATTAATTACTTGTACTAATTAACTTCACACATGTCACTTATTATTGAATAACTTATCTTAATTAATCAATCTTTAATAACATCGTTAATTATATAAATTAATGACTTCCATTTTTATTTCAATTATACTAATCTAAGTTAATTACATTAATTAAACCACAATATTAATCATACTTGATTTATGTTCACTTGAAATTATCTACCTTTTAATTACTTCATTAAATAAATTAATTCTCCTTAATTATTTATCTCTCGATTAATTGCACAAAGTAATTATATTTTATTAATTGCATTAAGTAATTATTTATTAAACCACCCAATGATCATTCTAATTAATTTAAACTAAAATTAATTAATCCTAATCATTAATTAATTTAATCAATTAATTATCCATTTTATTTACCCTACCTATTTAATGAATTACCAAACATTAAACTCTTTTTAACTTTAAAATGAACCATTCACTTATTTATGATTTAAGTTTAAAACCATTTAAAACCCAAATGCTCTGAGTCAAACAATAATTAACTCGAGAACCAACCAAGACCAAAGTAACCAGATCATCAGCACACATTCAATCAACTCAATCAATTAACCAATTATTTAAATTTAACCATTTAGATCTAAATATAAACCCAACAGAGTGAGATTTACTCACCTTTGATTTACTTGCAATCCATTCCCTAATCCAGCTTGTTTCTTCTCAAGCTTTGACCTTGTATAAATATTATATGATTTTATTAATATTCGAAATAAATCGAATAATTAAATTTCTATTTATTAATTTAATTAACTAAGAATTTGGGTTTAAACTAATAAATTTGATTTTTAAACAAATTTTCCTTTTTATAAGTTATTTCTAGTAATTAAAATAAATTAAATGAAATTCCTTCCAAACACATATATGTATATTAAATAAAACAGAATTGCTTCCTATTTATCTTGTTTTTCAGTTGTTTATCTAAAACAACCTTATCTTACTATTTAAACCCACCTATATACATATATACAGATATATTTTTCCTTTCCTGTATATATATGTTTAAATTGAAGAGTCCGTATATATATAAACCTACTGAAATTGATTTTCTTTTGCATATAAATATTCACATATGTATAAATTTAAGAAAATATAATAATACCTCACCGCCTCCACGCAAACCCTGCTCGACCACCAGACAACAATGGACACGGTCACCCAAGAATCCCAACTCGAGCCTACCACCAATTACTAGCGCAGTTGCCATTCCCCTCGAAACACGCGATCGAAACCCTAGCCCTAGCTCCAGCTCGCCGCGGTCCACTACGCAAGCTCGACCCAAAATTGGCCGTTGTCTCAACCCAAGCTTCGACAAGCTTCCTCGACTATGACTCGCGCCTCGAATCACGACTGCAATATGCGGCCCTTAAAACGAACCCTAATGTTGAACGTGACCTCCGGCCTTGCTCGAGTTCGAGCCCATTACAACTGATTGCAATAATTTCAAGCGAGGAAAAGAAGAAGACTCGATTTCATGCGGCTATCGAAGAAGAGGAACGATTGAGGGGAAATGGACGCGGATGCAAAACGATTCTCGTTTCGTTCGCCATAGTTCCGTTGATTTAATTGGAAGAGAAAGTGGCTCGATTATTATATTTATTTTCTTTCGTTCTACCATTTATTTTCTTCGATTTTGAATCAAGGGAACAAGAAAATGGGTTGCGTGATTAAAGGAAAAGAAGGGGAGAGAAGAGGAGACAAGACGCGATGTTTTTTAGAGTATAGGGTGGCTTGTCTCAGATAATAGTTTGGCCTATATAGGGTTGCAGATACGATTTTTATTTTATTTTATATATCGAATTTTCGATATAAATTTCAACGCATTTACTCATCGTATGCTCACAAAACAACTCCAAATGCTACGAAAATTGAAATCCGATAATAATTCAATATTACGGACTCGATGGAACTAGTTTCGTCGAATTCCGAGACTGTGCCTCGGAAGGTTTTTTTAAATATCGATTTAAACGATATAATCTCAAAATTGAACAAATCGCTTTTAAATTAAACTCCAACCTTCCTTTATCTTCAGTATCATCATTATAAATTTTATAAGCCTTCAAATTATTTTTATACAGGCTTAGAGGTTTCAGATTCAATAATTTACCTAATATCAATTATTAAATTCGGTATTTAAACCATGTAATTCAATGAATTAATTATCAAATAAATATTGAAATCTTTAACTCAAGTTAAAATTAACTTTTAAATATTTAAAATGAATTAATTATTTCATTTTAAATTGTTAAAAATTCCGGGTCGTCACATTCCTCCCCCCTTAAAAGAATTTCGTCCCCGAAATTACTAGTTAGGGAGAATGGACCAATACCCGTTTACCTCTTTCCAAAACTCACTATTCAGCATCCTACCGACTATTTTTTATTAAAAACCTATTATCACATCAACCAACTTCTCAAAACCCTTCATAGTTTCAAATAATATCCATTTGCTCAATTATCTAATTTTTTTTAATTTTAAATCAAATTTTGAATTATCAAAAATTTCTCAAAAATTTTCTAACTCTCTAAATTTTCGAATTTTTTTGCCAGCGTCTCCTTTACGCGGTTAGCTCGGTACAACTACAAAGGCCACTACGGGCTTCCAAATTCCAAAAAGAAAACAGAAAGCCAAGTGGCTAGATCAGAAACCCAATCCAATTCATACAGAAATTAAAATACATACCTTTTTGTCGGGCAATTCACATTTATCTTTTGGAATCAAATCCAACTTTCTTTTCCCCTTTTAATATCTGCATAACCTACTTAGCCATAATATCCAATCATAAACCTATCAAATCTTTACATACTTTTCCTTACAGAAGTATTCATAACCATTTCTATTCAAACTAGTTTTTCCTCATTTCATACGAATTCAATTTACTTTAAATATTGAATGTTGAATTTTATCTTTCATTTATAACTGATTCATATTAATTTCATTTAATAATTTACTTTAATTTCTAATTTGAATTCGTTTTGTCGTTAACCAATTTTCTTTTTCCAAAACTTTCAAAAAATTTCTAACTCCCAAAACTTTTGGAAAATTTTGGCAGAGTCTTCTTTGTACGGAGGAGCTTTTGCAATTTGACAAGAGATGTAAATATATATACATCGACCCACCCGGTCGGAAAAAGCAAAAACAGTTCATATTTCCTATTTTTATTGCGTAGGCATACCTTATTTAGCATTTTAAGCAAGCGGCTTATTTATTTAAGCAATTAGCGCAATCCAAACCAGCCAAACGGCCTTTAGGTACCTGTACTATCTCAACTTAAATATGTAAGTGCCACATATAGAGAATTTATTAGCATTTACTCACTTTCAATAGCTAAACACAAGTATTACATTAACAACAAGTATCAAACGCTTCCCATAAGCGATTTATATAACTTTTAAAGCTAATTCAAATTCTTTCATCCAATTCATGTGCCATTTCATTCTATTTTAATAGTTTACAACTCAAGTTCTTACATTCAATTTATTTTTCAATCCGAACAAGCTCGTATTCACTTCTATTGATTCAAAAATCAATTATGTTTGCATCCACTACTTCATAGGATTTAATTAAATCTCGTTTATGACAAACGACACCCATTTTTACGCAAATTGATGATATCCATGTGAATAAATAATTACTTCAGTTTTATAACCAATTTAAATTGATTCCGACTCAATTTCATTTAATTCCATTCCATTTTAATTTTAATTTTAATTCACCTTCTCAATTTATCAAAATAATATCCAACACATACTAAACTCATTTTACATTTTTAATTCACTTCCTTAATTCATTAGCGCATTTACTTTATTTATACAAAACCATTCTCAATTTATTTATATTTACTTGGGTTTTGTTTGCGATTCAAACCATTTCTATTATAATTCTCTTCCATTTCATTCGACAACACTTCCATTATATCTAATTTACTTGCAATTACATTTAATATTATTTATAACACACTTGCATTTTATTTGTAATTCAAACCTTCACTTTTTCGATCCAACTCTATTATTATTATTTTTTTACAACATCTCTCCTTATTTAATTCATTATCAAATCCAAGTCGAATTCTATTAACAATTCGAAATCATTTCCAAGTTCCATTATTAACTTACAATCCATTTATTTACCCAAGTTAAATTTTATTAACATACTCAATCAAACAATTATTTAGCCAATTAGCTTACTTCCAAAAAATTTCAATATTCGATTTTTATTACAAAAATCCCTTCATTAAATTTTCCCGATTTCAATTTTATTTTATAATTCCAGTTTGGATTTTCCCTTTTATTTTCCCAAAATTCCAACACTTCTATTTTAAAAATTTATAAATGCTTTTAAACCCACCTAGTACTATTAAATAGCTTTTATAAAAATATTTCTTATAACACGATGTCTCAACCAGTCCATCCTTGTTCTCACGGAAATTTAGTCATATGTTGATCAGGCGTAGGACTGAAAATCTGTAAGTACTTAGTAGTCCCATTTTCAACATCCAGTGAAAACACTTGAAAAATAATTTTATTAAAAATATAGAAAACAGTTTTTGAAAATAGAGAAAATATCTTTGGTGAGAACGCTCTGGAAATCATCACCCCCATCCATGGTCGCAGTTAACCCGATGGTTACGTTGCCATCCCGACAAAATCCATAGATAATTGTAGGCCTCCGCGCCCCTCGATTACACCATGGAACCTACGACAGATCGCAGCTACAACTGGGGTTACGTAGCTATCACAGCAAAAAACCATATAACTGTAGGCATCAACGCCCTCCATTTTCGCTGCCAAAAATGAAACTTCTCCTCCACTTGACCATAGATCGCAGTCTACCGATGTTGCGTTGCCTTCCCGGCAAAATCAAGTGTAGACTGTTGGCACTCATCCTCCACACGACTTTCGCTATGGTCCCCACAGTAGATCGCAGTGACATCGAGTTACACTGTCGTCATAGCATAACCCAAATGCCCCTGTAGGCATCAGCGCCCTCGACTTTCGCTACCCAATAATCCTCAGGAACTAGTTTTGTCCAGACTCCTCACAGGATCAACTTTAGAACCCCCCCTTGGGGTTCAAAGCAGCACCACCCGGTGGCACTCCTGAGAAGTTCATTTCAAGGGAGCGCCTTTTTCCCCAGAGCCATCATTAAAACACTTTATACAACACATATATAGTATATTTCAAATCATACACCTTGTATGATATCATACAAAGCTCCTTCACAAAATCGATTATCTCAAAATCGATAATTCTCAAACTAGGCTTTCCAAATTCAATATTGATTTTACCCAAAAATCAAAAGCCCTTCCAAATTCAAAGGTTCCCAAAACCCTTTTCCAAAATCCTCCTAAGATCCTTCATATATATATA
Source organism: Allium cepa (assembly GCA_030765085.1). Classification (NCBI taxonomy): domain Eukaryota; kingdom Viridiplantae; phylum Streptophyta; class Magnoliopsida; order Asparagales; family Amaryllidaceae; genus Allium; species Allium cepa. Next base: position 1,007,128,301 of record CM060945.1, on the reverse strand, counting down.
TATATATTCAGATATATATAAAAAATTTTAAAAAACTTTGGATCTCTTCAAACTTGTATAAAACTCCTTTTATACTTCAAACACTTTCAAAAATTCTTTTCTTCCGGCAATAGATTTAACAAGGGGAGCTTCATTCTATAAAACAAAGATATATAACTTTGTTTATTCAAAATCAAATATTCAAATTTGACTACTCTTTTCAATATCAATTTCATTCAAATCCGTATGATGTTACACTTATCATTCATACGCTATACCAATCTGATTGCTCACTCAATCGCACAATTTCGCTTTCGAACTAGTATCGTCCACCCGACTTCCTAGTGCGGACACAGATCTGATTTCTTGATCAGAAACCGCCATTCTCCTTGCATAGCCATAACTATGATAGAGAATATCCAGAACCAATCAACAATCCATATCTAGGTTCGCCGTCGAAAATCGAGTGAAAAATCCCTAACTCGGATCAATAAACTATCTCGAAATTCTATGCTCGAATTTGGATCAAATCATTATGCGAATAGAATAATATACGTACATCCTACGTATTTATTTCCATTGATTATCGGCCAAATCAATTTCTCTTTCTATTCACATTTCCATTAATTCCCTTTCACTTATTTACAATTACCTTAATCCCCATTTGGATTATCACTTCAATTCTTATCTCAGTTGAGTATTAAATCCATAACAGTTTAAATTCCGACCAGTTTATATTTAGAAAATAGCTTGAAAGTTTTAAAAATAGATAAGTAGTTCAAAAATAATTATTAGTTTACAAAATAGCTGTAAAATAGGTAACTAACTGTGAAATAGTTGAGAAATAGCTAAATAGTTTCAGAAATTTTAGATAATTGCAAAATAGTTGGAAATTAATAATTTATTTGTAAATAGTTGAAAAATAGTAATAAGTTTAGAAAACAGTTGAAAAATTGTTAAATAGCTCCAAAAATAATTGTAAAACAAGTATAAAATAATCTGGCTTTAAGAAAGAAAGGTTGTATATATTTAATAGCTTAGAAGAAAATAAGTTTACATCAAAACAATTTATATTGAAAATAGTCCAGAGTCAAACTGTTCACTTCCCAACAATTCAACTTAAATTTCCATTTAAATTGACCCAATTCCAATTAAAATAACTCCAAATTCCATTGGACTTGGTTTATTCCCAATTCAAGTTGAATCAATCTTGATTCTTCTCCCAATTTAAATCAAATTCTATTTGATTTTAATCCTGTTCAATTTTAATTATAATTTCGTATTATTCCAATCAATTTGAATTATTGTCAATTTAATTTTCATTGTCCAATTCTCAAAATTCATTTTTAAATTATCTTTCATATATATTTCAAGGTTCAACTAAGAATTCAATACAATTTTATTTTAAAAGTTTAATTTATTACTCAATTTTATCTTCCAGTTTGAAGCCGGTTCTTAACAAGTTTAATTTACAATTTAATTATTCAAATTTATTTTATTTATACAATACCATTCTTAGTTTAAATATATTTTTTTAACAATAGGATGACATCATCCAATTTATTTTAAAACATCCATCCATTTCCAATTTCCAGATCTCAAACCCGTTTTGAGATCACACAAATTCCCAATTCAAGTTGTTCATTCAAACTTATTTAAGTCCTCCCAAGTTAAATTCGATTTACTTAATCCAATCGACCTCATTCAATCCTTAACTTCACAATAATAATTTTCCCACTTAAAAACTTATCACTTTAGGTATCACATCCCATTGTTTGCAACCAGTCCCAGTTATCCAAATAATACTTATTTATTATTCTTCATTACTTTAATTTCAAAGTTAAACTCACCTTGTAAATTTACTTCATTTGGCTTACTTAATAACACATATATCATTATCAAACACAATAACTATTTATGATAATACCTAAGGTAATCATATCCAGATACCCATTTCCTTCTTATATTATTCTTATTCCTACAAATTCAAGATTAAATTTCAGTTTGAATCCCATTTCAAACTTACCTTTATTTAAAGCTTTTAAAAAATTTAATTTCTGAATTCTAATTTTAGAATTTCATTTTCAATTAATTAAATTTTGATTTGGTTGTATTTTCGTTTTTACTTATTTTAATTCCAATTCAAGATTTCAATTTGGTTGTATTATATTACTTCTTAATTTTAATTTCAAAAATTTAATAATCAATCACCTAATAATTTATTAGAAAGGAATATTGCTTTATATATATCAAAATATATTTTATATAAAATCATTTAAAATCTTTATATAAGAAAATAACAAGTACACGCTCATATATATGTATATATACTCAACTCATTCTAGAGTACTACAGACTCTATTTAATGAGTAATCCCCACCAGAGCCAAGGTTCTCGCTTAACCTTTCAGCTCTGATACCAAATGTAACGACCCAAAATTTTCAAACCTGAAAATTCCAAATAGTTATGGAAAAGAAGAAAGAGATAGAAGAAGAAGAACAGAAACATCAACAACTCACATTTGCGGCGGATAAAATATAATAATAAATAATAATAGTTTACAAAAGAATACTATATCTGTCAATTACATTTAATATACATCAGAGTTTCACATATATACAGTCACTGAATATACAATTATCATGACTCAGACATACAGCGGAAATATTCTATACGCTATTGACATCCAGCTCGCCTCCTGAGCTCCAGAACGTACCTACTTGAAAATCTGTAAAACTCGGTCTGACCGAGCATTACACCAAAGTAACACCCGGGTCAGGCTGGAAACTTGCGTAAGTAAATCCAACTAACATGAAATACCAAAGAAAACAACTTATATAAACCCGGGTAATTCAAACTAATTTTACAAGTCATAAATTGTCACAGACATAACTTATGTTTAAATTAAGTTTTCTAAATGTCCAAAATTTATATTTTATAAACCAAATCGTTTAAATCCAATCTTTCCAACCTATCAGTCTCATATATCAATTTATAAAAATTTGAAGTGGTTCCGGGTATTTCCCAATACCCGATCCCGGTCTCTTCGATTCTCATGTCATCCAAACCCAAATTATCCAAATCAAATACACAACATTTCGTATCAGAGATATCAACTCATTCAAAACACCCAATACCATTCAACCATCCATAAGCAAAGCTTAATCACACAAATCAATTCAATTTATTCTAATTGAATTAAATTAATCCTAATTGAATTACTAATCTCATCCACTTAGATTTCTCCATTAAACATATTGATTCAAATCAATTAATTCATCATCCTTTCACTTTCATCTTAATTAATCACCCTGGATTAATTATCCTTCAATTATATTCAAGAATTTAACTTTAATTCATTTGACGATGTTAATTATTTTTAACCAAAATAAATAAGAAATCTTAATTACTTCATAAATTATTTAGCTATTTCAATTACACTAATCATTAATTACTTATACTAATTAACTTCACACATGTCACTTATTATTGAATAACTTATCTTAATTAGTCAATCTTTAATAACATCGTTAATTATATAAATTAATGACTTCCAATTTTATTTCAGTTATCCTAATCTAAATTAATTACATTAATTAAACCACAATATTAATCATACGTGATTTATCTTTACTTGAAATTATCTACCGTTTAATTACTTCATTAAATAAATTAATTCTCCTTAATTAATTATCTCTCGATTAATTACACAAAGTAATTATATTTTATTAATTGCATTAAGCAATTATTTATTAATCCACCCAATAATCATTCTAATTAATTTAAACTAAAATTAATTAATCCAAATCATTAATTAATTTAATCAATTAATTATCCATTTTATTTACCCTACCTATTTAATGAATCATCAAACATTAAACTCTTACTAACTTTAAAATGAACCATTCTCTTATATATGATTTAAGTTTAAAACCATTTAAAACCTAAATATTCCGAGTCAAGCAATAACTAATTCGAGAACCAACCAAGACCAAAGTCACCAGATCATCAGCACACATTCAATCAACTCAATCAATCAACTAATTATTTAAATTTAACCATTTAGATCTAAATATAAACCCAACAGAGTGAGATTTACTCACCTTTGATTTATTTGCAATCCATTCCCAAATCCAGCTTATTTCTTCTCAAGCTTTGACCTTGTATAAATATTATATGATTTTATTAATATTCAAAATAAATCGAACAATTAAATTTCTATTTATTAATTTAATTAATTAAGAATTTGGGTTTAAACTAATAAATTTGATTTAAACAAATTTTCCTTTTTATAAATTATTTCTAGTAATTAAAATAAATTAAATGAAATTCCTTCCAAACCCATATATGTATATTAAATTAAAACAGAATTGCTTCCTATTTACCTTATTTTTCAACTGTTTATCTAAAACAACCTTATCTTACTATTTAAACCCACCCATATACATATATACATATATATTTTTCCTTTCATGTGTATATATGTTTAAATTGAAGAGTCCGTATATATATAAACCTACTGAAATTGATTTTCTTCTGCGTAAAAATATTCACATATGTATAAATTTAAGAAAATATAATAATACGTCACTGCCACCACGCGAACCCTGCTCGACCACCTGACATCAATCGACACTGTCGTCCAAGAATCCCAACTCGAACGTACTACCAATTACTAGCGCAGTCGCCACTCCCTTCGAAACACGCGATCGAAACCCTAGCCCTAGCTCGTTGCGATCCACTACGCAAGCTCGACCAAAAATTGGCCATTGTCTCAACCCTAGCTTCGACAAGCTTCCTCGACTATGACTCGCGCCTCGAATCGCGACTACAATATATGGCCCTCAAAACGAACCCTAATGTCGAATGCGACCTCCGGCCTTGCTCGAGTTCGAGCCTATTACAACCGTTTGCAACAATTTCAAGCGAGGAAAAAGAAGAAGACTCGATTTCATGCGGCTATCGAAGAAGAGGAACGATTGAGGGGAAATGGACGCGGGTGCAAAACGATTCTCGTTTCGTTCGCCATAGTTCTGTTGATTTAATTGGAAGAGAAAGTGGCTCGATTATTATATTTATTTTCATCGATTTTGAATCAAGGGAAGAAGAAAATAGGTTGCATGATTAAAGAAAAAGAAGGGGAGACAAGACGCGATGTTTTTCAGAGTATAGGGTGGCTTGTCTAAGATAGTAGTTTGGCCTATATAGGGTTGCAGATATGATTTTTATTTTATTTTATATATCGAATTTTCGATATAAATTTCAACGCATTTACTCATCGTATGCTCACACAACATCTCCAAATGCTACGAAAATTGAAATCTGATAATAATTCAATATTACGGACTCGATGGAACTAGTTTCGTCGAATTCCGAGACTGTACCTCGGAAGGCTATTTTTAAATATCGAATTAAACGATATATTTTCAAAATTGAAAAAATCGCTTTTAAATTAAACTCCAACCTTCCTATTATCTTCAGTATCATCATTATAAATTTTATAAGCCTTCAAATTATTTTTATACAGGCTTAGAGGTTTCAGATTCAATAATTTACCTAATATCAATTATTAAATTCAGTATTTAAACTATATAATTCAATGATTTAATTATCAAATAAATATTGAAATCTTGGATTCAAGTTAAAATTAACTTTTAAATATTTAAAATTAATTAATTATTTCATTTTAAATTGTTAAAAATTCCGGGTCGTCACAATGGCATTCGAGTACAAGTGAAGTACGAGTGTCGATTTTCGAACGCGGAATTTGGATCGTGGCATTTTGGTATCAGAGTTGAAGGTTGAAACTTTAGCTTAGGAGTATAACACATTAGGTAACCCATTAGAGATAGGGTGAAATATACCCCAGAATGAGTATATCCTTAAGATATCTATCTGTATGCCTCAGTAAATTCTCTTACTATCCACTAAAAGTGAGTATGAGTGCAAGAAGAGGACGAGATAGGGGACAGGGAAGTACCACTACAAATGGTCAATACCTTGCAAAAAGGGGAAAAATCTTTTATTTATCAATCTCTTTTGTTTATCATCCAGTTTCAATTTTTTGATGGCTTCGTGGCAGCTCAAGGGAAAATCTTTGATCGGAGTCCTTATTTTGGTTAAATCAAAGGATGTGTCGGTATGGGACATAAACTCCAGATAGGTCAAAAATGTTTGTTTGGATGAATTGTTTGCTTTGGTGGCTATGGTTGATAGTCATACTTTGGTTTCTAAACTAAAATTTTTTGGATTTATATCTACATATATGTCTATTCTATGGGGTCTAGATATGTTCTACGAATGGTTAGTTACCCCGTCGAACTAACCAATGCCCTTGCATACTTCTTAGATCTGGTAACCCGAATATCTTCGGTAATATTGAATGAGTTTATTCTCATATTGTTGATATTCTGATTCTGTAAGCCAAATGCAGAATAGATATTTCAATTTGATTTGGTAGAATATTCTCCGTCTGTTTTTTGTTGTCTCCCTGGCAAATTTCGACGATGAAACTTTCTTAAGGGGGGAAATCTGTAACGATCCCGATTTTTGAGTCAAATTTAATTGGTAAGTAATTTCAATTCTAGAATTGAATTGTGAACTAATTTGATTTTTTGATTAAAATAAGAATTAAATGGAGAATTAATTTATAATTTTGGTTTGAAGTTCAAAGATAAGTGTGATTTTGAAATTTAATAAATCTGTTATAAAATTAATTGGATCCAAAAAGTTTTTAATTAAAGAAACTAATACATATGCATGATAATTTATTATGTGTATGATAAGATAGACATTAAATAAGTATAGTAGCTTAAGTTGAATTTAATAAAAGGATTTCTATACATTTTTTTTTAAAGGATGTAACATTAGATAAACATAGTTGTGTACATATGTATACCTTTACAAAACATAATTTATAAATTTATAAAAAACACAAACTTATGCAAATATAAGACTTAAACGAAATTTTAGTAAGGGAATTAAACATAAAATTTTAACAAAATACATTTGTAAAAGAAATGGATATATAGGATTACAAGTGTTCACAAATTTAACAAGTGGCATTTTATTTTAAATTGAATTTATATAAAATATATGTATATGTAAGAAGAAGACTAGGTTTCTCAATCTTTTTCAACCATCTCAAATTTGAAACCAAACTCAAAAACAAAACTTGAAATCAAAAGATTTCAAATCTGAAACACATCAAAATACAATTTCAAACCTAAAACAAAACAGAATCAATGCAAATTCAAATCAAAACAATGCAAGGACAAACCAGAAAAGAAATCAGAAGCAAAGGACAAATTCAAGCCTGGAAACAAGATCCATATAAAAAATTAAATTCATCAACTTGAAAACCAGAATTATAAAAGCAAGTTAAATCAAAAATCTCAAATCTGGAACAAGGATCAGGAGCAAAAGAAAATCAAAGAGCAAAGCAAAGGGTTCAATTCAATCAACTTCAACTTGATTTATAAGTAACTCAGGCATCAAGCAAGCTAACAACATCAGGTTTAAATTCAACAAATAAAAGATCAGTAATCAAAAGCACGGATCGAATTCAAAGTTCCAGTTTCATTCCAGGTTTCTGTTTTTCAGGTGAGAAAACCACTTGACCCCGATATTTCTTTTGATATTTGGGTTTGTATTTAAGTTATGTGCTTGTATGATTGTGTGAATATGCTTGTGTTCTGTATGTATGTGTGTATATATATAAATGTATATATGTATATACATGGAAACTGGTATGCATGTCTGTGTACGGGGAAGTTTGCTCTGTACTAAAACTTACAGGCCTAAATAAGCTTAAAATTTCAAATTCTCTTCCACTGATTCTATTTAGATCTTGATGCACAAACAAAATTGGTTAGAAAATAACAAGGTATAGATTTTAAAAATATTTTTTTAGAAAGAATATGATGGTAGTTTTAATAGAAAAGAAGAAAGAACAATGGAATTTTTTTTTTAAAACATGTAATATTTAACCATCACAATTTCCTGATTCATTTATATAACCTGGATTCTCATCAGAAATCATGATTTTTAAAGGTTAAATAGGATTTTTAAATTGGGAACGAGTGAGTGATTTGAATTTGAACGGAAAGTGAAAATATGGCAATTTCTGGTGATCGCAAGATCGTATGATCTCGAACTTGAAGTCGAAGGTCGCGTGAGGTCTATGGATCATTAGAAAAATGGTGAATAATTTTTAGTTCGGTGAAGATGGCCGAAGTTGATTTAGGGTTTAACAATTGGTTTGGTCGAGGCGTGAATTTTGGGTTGCCGCGTCATCTCTGGAGCATCAGAGACGATCGGTCAAGGGGGAAAAGAAGAGTGATTAGTCGGCGAACCTTTAGACAGAAAGTCGTGGTTGCTGATGATCGACAGTGTGGGGTAGAGATGGTTTTGATTAATGAATTTTGTGCCACTCTTTTCATGATGGCTCGATTTTGATTTCAAGCTCGAATCGAAACCTAGGTGGTCGGGATAGATGGAGGAGGCCAGCAGCGACTTGTTGGCAACGAAAAAGATGGTCGGAGCAAGGCAGAATGATCGTGCACGTGCAATTGTGCACATTTTTTCCTTGGTGATCGAGGTGATTTGGGGAAGAGGGTGAAAGCTCGAAGTAGGACTCGGGGGCAAACTCGAAGAGAACCGCGTGATAACTTGGGGAAAGTATACAGAAGAGGAACCCGAAGTAAGGCTTGGGAAAGTCAGGCAATGGCCTGGGTTTGAGTGATTGAGTATAAAACAGTTTTAATGTTAAAAAATTTGATCAAGTTTAAATTAATTCTTTTATATAATAAGTGTTTATTTTTGTATTAATTAAAGGTTTTAAATTTAAAAGATGATTAAATGTTTTAATCATTTTGTTGATAACAAATTGTTAAATAAGTTTTAAAAATGTATTTATGGAACAAGTTTTCAAGAAATATCAAAAGTTGAAATTTAAAAAATTATAATGTTTTAACTTTGTTTGATTTATAGTAAATTGTTTAGATCCCTGTGTGTTTTTCAAAATAAAAATTCAATGATGTAATTGAAAACAATAATTAAGGTAAATAATTTATCTTATGTTAATTTAGTTCTTAATTTAATTTAGAGATTATGATTAATTTGAGGATAAAATTACTTAATGTAATTGATTAAAGGATTATTTTTAATTAAAGGTTAATTAATTAATAATTGAGGATTAATTATTATATAATTGAAGTTGATTAATTAATTCCATAAATTAATATTAAATGATTTGTAATTAATTTGGGCAATTAATTACTTTAAAATGATTATTTAATGAAATTAATTAAGGATAATTAATTATATAATTAACTAAAGGTTAATTTAATTAATGTGATTAATTATGAATAATTAATTAATTAAGAATAATTTATTAAGGTGATTAATTAAAGGATTAATTAATTTATTCATATCAAATGATTTGTAATTAATTAATCATGATTGGATAATTAATTCATAAGTAATTAATTAATTTAATTGGAAATTTAATTTGAATTAACTGAGGATTAAACAATTAATTTATCATGCTTATAAATGATTATTGAATGTTTGAATTGCTTATGAATGATTGTATTGTATGAGATTCCTTGAATTGATTATCCTATCTGATCTGTGATATTCTGATTTGTGATTGAGATATGAAATGTAATTTATTATCTGTGATAAATTTATATTATTTATCCAAGATCTGTGATTAAAGATAAGCGTTATAGTTTATACCGCTTATCAAATATATTGCTGCATTTGAATCTGTGGTGATTGATGTTGTTGCACTATTGTGTGAAACCCCTGGACTACACCATACACACAAATATGGATTGCACGAGGAAATTGGTTAAGTCATAGATTTTTGAAATGGTTTTAAAGTTGAATTTTGAACCAAAATGGTTTTGGAAATGGAATTTGATTAAATATCTATAGCCTTTGAAAAGGAGGTTTAAAGATAAAAGTTATTTTAGAATAACTTGATAAAGTTTTGAAGTCAAATAATTTGATTTGAATTGGAATTCAAGATTTGAAATTGAATTCTATGATTGGAAATTATGGTTTAAAAGGCTATTCAAGTTATAAATGTGTTTATATTGTCTTTAAACCATTTTAAAAGAATTATTTTAGAAATTTGAATTTAAACCAAGTTTTTTATTTGAAAGGCTTTAACTTGAGCAAATGTAATTGGATTTTTCCGAAACGTAAACAATTTGTTTTCAAATAATAATAGCTTTCATATAAAGAAAGGATTTTCAATTTGTGTTGAAAGATTTCAAGTTTGAAATTGAATTGGAATTGTTTTAAAAGCTATGAATGAATCTTTGTGAAAGTTGGTTGGACCTTGTTTTGAAATTGAAGAGAATTTTAAATGGTATATCCTTTATATAAAAGGTTTGAAATGGGAATTGCTTTGAAAGTTATGAACGAATCTTTGGAAATGGTTTTGAAAGTTATGAATTGAGTCTTTGATTTAAGAATTGGACGAGTTAATCCAATTTGAAAGGGAAATCATTTTGAAAGGCTATCAACGAATCTTTATTAAAGTGGTGAACTTTGTTTTCGAATTGAAAAGGGATCTTAAAAATGTATCTTTTCTATAAAAGATTTGAAATGAAATTGTTTTGAAAGCTATGAATGAATCTTTGTGAAAGATTGGTGAACTTTGTGAAGTGAATCTTTTTTTTTAAAAAGATTTTAAAATGGTAATTTGTTTTAACCATTTGAAAGTAAAGTTTTGGGTAATAAGTTGTGACTTAATTGAGATCCCATTAGCCATATGGTTTTTAAATATTGCGCTCACTATTCGGTTTAGCCGAGAGAGGACTTTGTGTCATATAACCCATTCCAAATAGTGATACTATGTTATGGTTAGCATTTGAAGAGCGGTGGTGAAGATCGGATATTTTCGAAAGAAAAAGGATAACTCGTCGAATGTCTCTGCATGGACTGGTCCGCAGTATAGAGACTCCATATGTGATGGGAAGCCCGGACATGATTAGGATTATCCGAATTTGCAAGGGCTTCTTTGTGAATTGCCTTCGGTTCTGTTCGAACCTAGAACATATTTGTATGGATGTATGTCTTACGTTACACTTTGGGATTAAAGCTGGTTTCTATCAAATACATTTCGGTTTGGTGGCGGAGATTTATTCTCTTAGTTTAACACCCTTCTCTGAGACGTACGAGCTCAGAGGTTATGTAGTTGATGGTTACTTGTGATACATTCCCAATTTGGTAGTGTGGCATGCTAAGTTCTACTGTGTGTTGTTGATCATTTGTTGATCGAAGCATGGCTTTTGTGAAAAGCGTAGCTTTGTGGATGAGGCTTCGTCGAGCCTCACACCCATAAATGGTCGAAACAGGAATGTTGCAGCAAGGTTTTTAGGGGTCGCTCCCATAGGGTATGTCCATTTCCTTCTGGATAAAAGGTGATATGATGGTATGGAGCCCAGATATTTAACCTATATGATTGCTACAAACTTATTACTTGGTGGTTGTTGGTATCGAGTCCTCGGATAAAGGTCGGTAACGACCGGGGATGGCATACTTGTGTTGTAACAACGCGATATTTTCAGCCATTCGCACCCACTCATACCGGAGTTGAATTGCTCAAAATACCACATTGTAAATAAATTTGGAGCAAATGAAATACAATCACAGAATCACAAACACAGAAATACCAAAATAACTCGCATCGAATATTGAAATACCATAGTAGTTCATGAAGCTACTATAACAAACTCTCAACAAATACATAATATCAGTCTGAAAAAACATATACAATAGAAATCCCAAATACATAGAAGATTATAAATACCAGAGCTGAAATAGAACAACTGAAACTGAAAAGGAATAGATAACTTGACAAGTAGAATCTCCAGCGATTCCTAGCTCCAGAAAAGAAATCCAAAGCTAAGCTGTAAGTACTCAGAATGATCCGAGCGTAAAGTAAAAAACAAAACAATCGAGTCAGGACATATATACTTATAAAATGTAAACCAACTCAGTGAACTGTAATAAAGATATAAGTAACTTAAAGGATGCCTGGGACCATCCATCCTCTAAGGTTTCGTTAAACTATATATTAAATACATCACGTGGTTAAAATTCAAAAATGTTATTTTATACTCCTAAATCAAATATCAATTTCAAAATTCAATATCATTTCAAATTCATTTCAAAGACCAAAATATCATATCTTTCCAAAACCAAACTCATTTTATTTTATTTAAATATCTTTCCAAGTCACATTTCAAAATGGTTTATATTTCAAATCAAATTACATCATTTAAACCATTAAAATTTGAAGTCGTTATACTTAAGATCAAATATTTAATTCCCAAAATTTTAGCTCTTTCGAAGTTCGTTTATTCACTTAAATTTATTAAAATGGTGAAAATTCAACTTTCACTGCAGTTAGAAAATGCTACGGAAAGTTATGTTTAAAAACAATTCAACTAACAAAAGACAGCATGGAAAATGTTGTAATGGGTTTAGATTTCAATACTAAAACCTTAGTTAAGTCCAGCAACTACATTACTTACAAAGTGTTGTTATAGCCCTTAGTACATTTTAGCCATTTAGTTCATTTCTATCAATTACAGCATTTACAAATGCTGTAATATCCTTTGCATTAGAAATAATAACATTTCAATATGCTGTTAATTAAATTCCAAATATTCAATATAATTTCGAAAAAAATTAAATTTTATTTAAATCATTTTAAACTTATAAAATCATGTATTTCACTTTTAAAACAATCATTTAAATACCCTTATATTCATGATTTTGTAAGGTTAAATTTTCATTCAAAATCAATATTTAATAAAAATTCACATATTAAATTCACACATTCAATTTCAATTCTTTAAATTATTATTTTTTCTTTCTTAACACTTAAGTTTAAATTTCCAAATATAACTTTTTTCCTCTTTATTTACTTAACTTAAAATTCACCTTTAAACAAAATTCACAAATTTCCAATTTAAAATATATTTCAAAATTCAACTTAATATTAATTCATTTAACTTTTTAACTTTATTCAAAAATCATTAATACTATATAAAAATCATTTTAAATACATTTTAAATCAAATTTTATATTTATTTATCATATTTTCCTACTTAATTTAAATTCCATTTGTAACCAAATCAAAATTTCCAAGATAACATATATTTCAGATTTCTAACTTTACCATTAATTTATTTCACTTATAAATTTTTAGAAAATCAATAATACTTTACAAAAATCATTTTTAACTAAGTTTTAAATCAAAATATTATAATATTTACATTTCTACAATAATTTAAAAATTTTAGAAAAATATATTTTAACCACGGGCCTGTATAAAATTTTCTAGCCTAGGTAAAGTGATACGGGTAATATATCATTTCAGTCCGTAATTTGCAAAGAAAACCCGGGTTTTATCATTTCAAATCTGCAGTCCCAAGTAAATGAAAATAATTAAAAAAAATCGTTCAGGCCTATCATTTCAGCCCATAACGATTTTTCCCTATTCTGAAGTCTCTTCGGGTATGTATCATTTTAACCCATAGTGATTCTAATCTAAAGGTAACTTGCAGTGTGATAAACTGATATAAATAACAGAATAACATTAAATAACGGTAGCAGATGATATAATAGGTAAATAAGCTTGGGTGAATATCATATGATCATGACATAGTAGATATAACATGGTGATATATTTTACAGATTCAAATGCGATCGGTTTACTAGTCATATAAGTGTAAATACTGTCTGGTGAGAATTACTCACTTGTATAAGCTGGAGATGACAACCAAATGCACAAACAAGGAACTTCAAAGGCATGATAACATGACAATGATTTGAAAGTGGGAGATCCAAAGCTATTTTCCTTGTTCAGTATGAAACAAAACAAATAGAAACATGAATTACAAACCAAACTATTACAAAACAATGTTAGAGATAAACATGTAACACAAAGCTAATGCTTTTGCACTTGCATCCAATGACTTATGCTTCAGCTATGAACTGGAAAAGCACTGTAATGGGATGTACTTGGATCAGGTTTGGATCAGGTTTGGATCAGGTTGATGTCCAACAGTGGTCGGCCAGAACAAATATAAAGGAGATAAAGGGTATGTGAGCATGAATTTACAAAACAAGGCAACACAAGTGGGTTTTATTACCATTTAAGGTCTCAAACAAGATGGATAGACAAGGTCAGATCTGGGAAGGTCAACTATAGGTGTTATAGAGGTCCTAGGCTTAGGTTGTGGCTGCTGGTGTTGGTGCATGGGTCGGCCTAAGCATGATTGGAGCGGTGGAGACAAGGGGAGTTCGGCTATGGATTTTTAAAGTGGAGTTTTCTTCAAAATTTTGGGGGATCATCAACTTGGAGGGTCTCGGCCATGGAAGGTCAGTGGAAGGAGGGGATGATGGCTGGTGTAGGTGGTGGTGGAGGCGGCCAAAGTGCTGGAGTAAGGAGGGGCCGAACATAAGAGATGAATGAATGTGAAAAAATCAACAAAATCAAGTAGAAAATGTAAAAAAGAAATGAAAGTTTTATCAAAAATTTTCTTCAGGTGAAGGCCGAACTTTTTGAGAGTTTGAGAAAGTTTTTTTCATGTGAGAAACTGAGGAGAATTCAGCTGAAAGAAGGTGGTATGGTCAGCAATTGAATGGATGTGGTGATTGAAGTGAAAAGGTAAGTTTGAATATGAAAATACATGCACATTAAAGGTCAAAAACCTTTCAAATTTCCATAATTCTTTTTGACATTTTAAATACATGTAAAATACATGTAAATAAATATAAAAACACAAAAATATAATGAATGCATAAAAATAAATAAATTTAAATAAATATAATTAAATTAAGAAAATAGCTAGAAATTGGAAACTAGGCTTTAAAAATTGAAAATAATTTAATAAACTTTGGAAAAATTGTAACATTACTTTAAAATATGTTTTAAAATAAAAATATATTCCTAACATGTCATATAACACATACTAGAACATAATTTGACGAATAAAAATATTATTTATTTAAATTAAAATAGACAATTTTACTAAATAAATCAATTTACATACAATATTGTAAAAAGTATAATTTTCACAATATAAATCGGATTTCAATGAAACGAGAAGCAATATTCTTAAAATTAAATTTATTTTCATAATAAAGGATAAAATTAAAAAATTTGTATATTTAAATTTTAAATTAAAAGTCAAAGTTTGACCAATTTGACCAAAATCCACATTTTCTGAAAATATCCTATTTATTCAGGTTTGAAATTATAATTCACACAAAATCTAAATATATTCTTAAAATAACAAAATTTATTCATTTTTAATAAATATAATAAAGTTTTTAAATCAGGAGTTTTAATTTAAATAACTAAAATAAATAATTAAAATAATCACAAAATACTAGGTTGTTACAATCTCCCCTACTCAAATCTTTTCATCCTCGAAAAGAACGAACAAGGAAAATAAGGAAAAGCAAGATAGACAACAAATAGTACCAGGAAAAATAATTTCGGATTCGAAACACAAATGCTCTCCTCCGTTTTCCAGGTACAATCTCGATCATCAATACCTCATCGTACTTCGATCAAACAGAAAGATTTCCTTCTTAGCTGCTTCGTACCTCTGTCGATAATACGAAGTGACTTACTCTCGATAGTCAGATTAGGCTCAATATCCCAACCATCAAGAGCATAAGGCTGAACAAAAGAGATAGGTCAAGAAGATACCAGAGAAGATGTGAGATGTGGAATACATTATGCACTCTAGAATGCTTCTTGGGCAAATCCAAACGATAAGCCAAGGAACCAATTCATTCCACAATGCGGAAACTACCCGCGAAGAGTAAGAAGGAAGAAATAGGTAGAAGGAAGAATAGGTTGAAAGCAAAAGGATGAACCATATTTTAAAACCATATAAATTTCAATTAAAATTTTATAACATTTTAAACATTTTATAATATAATGAATAGTCATTTGATTCAAATCTAATAGTTCGGAGTAAACAATATTTAAAACATTTTAAATTATTTGGAAAAGTAAAATAAATGATCAAAATATCCTTATATAATACCTTATCAAAATACTTTTATAACTCGATGTCTTAACAAGTTTACTTTCGTTCCTGTAGACTCTGGCCATGCGTTGATCAGGCGCAATGCTAGAATTCTCCAGGTACTTAATTGACTTGTTTCAACACCTAGTGAAAATACTGGAAAACCTTTTAAAAACAACAGATATGGAAAGTACAATCCAAACAAATCAACCAAACCAAAAATATGTCGATCATGGATCGCAGATACACAATGGTTACACCTGGAACCCCAAGAAATATCCGTACCCATAGGCTGACTACCGTAGCCCTGCGATTACGCCATGAAGACTGGTAGTACCACAAAAACACAATGGTTATGCCTGGATCCCCCAGGAAACATCCGTACCCTTAGGCTCTCGCAGCCCCTGTAGGTTACGCTACCAAGCGATCCAATAGATGATAGATACACAATGGTTTCGCCTGAATCCCCCAGGAAACATCCGTACCCTTAGGCTCTCGTAGCCCCTATGAATTACGCTATGCAGTCGTGATCAAAAGACCATGGAGATCGCCATGGAATTCTATGGACACTCGAGTATCATATCCGAAAAACCCAAATCAGAGAGAATAATATCGATAGAATGAATCCAAAGTGTGGCCACAAAGCGGATATCAAGCAGAAGTCACTTTCCATATCTTATTTCGAAAATATGTATCATATAGTACCTTTCAAAATCACATTCAAATGTCATACTTATATAAAGTCCGTTATATATAAGATTCTATTTCAAATCGAATACTTCCCAAATCAATAGTATATCAAATCACACTTATATAGACTTCGATTATATATAAGATTTCAATTTACAAGTTGAGTACCTTTACAAATCAATAGTTTTCAAATCACTTCATACTTACACAAATCAATTTTATATAAGTTCGATAACTTCCAAATCAAAGTATTTAAATAAACAAGGTTCTCAATTTCAAACCATTTCAATATCAATTCAGTTTCAAAATCATATATGATTTCGCCAAATCATTTCTTCCTAATTACATATATTCAGTTTCAAAGTTTCTTAAAACAATAGATTTAGAAAATAAACCGAATTTCCAAATCAACAAAATTTATGTCAAACAAATTCATTTCCATTTCAAACATATATTCACTTTCAAAAATCATAATACTTTCAAAGTTATAAATCTTTCGAAACCAAAATACTTGAAATCGTTACACTTTGGAAATCATAACCTTTCGAAATCATACATTTGAAATCATAAAACATTCCTTTAATTCTTTACATTCACAAATTTGTTCAATTAAACCAAAATATAAAATTTTCAAATTTTAATTCAATTCAAACCATCAGTTTCAATTCAATTTAGTTTTCTAACAAAACCATTTCAAATATTATCAAATTTCAAATAAATATTTGATCCACAAAATAAACTATTCATTCTTTAATATATTTCAAAGCTTAAATATACCATATTCCAAAACTAAATTTTATAATTTCATATATCTGAATTGTACTTCATTATTACTTAGTTTTGAAATATTCATTTCATAAATCCATCATTTTTAATTAAACTCAAATTACAAGTAAACCAAATATCCTTTCATACAAATATAAACTTCAGATATTCCTTTATCAAAATCAATTATCATTTCAAATTCACATTCATTATCAAAATAAAGATTAAATCATTACCAAACGATTTCAATCATCAAAGTATCTAAAATGGTTACTAAGTTTAAAACCATTTCTTTCTAAAACCTTCAAAATATTTATTTCTATATGAAAAATCCAATTTACCATTGGAATGATTAATATTCTATATATATATACACACTTTATTAAAAACATTTCAAATCTACACTTCATATCAGTATAATTCAAAATAGTCTTATTTATTTCACTCAACAAACAGTTTCAAACTTATATAAATCATATTACTTTATACTTTAATCATGCAAAACTAAACTTATATTCTTTATCAAATACCCTGTACCTTTCAAAATTTCTTCTCTTTGAAAAGTTAACCTTGATTTGGAAGTGCTTGAACCTACAAAATAGTCGAAGAAATCATATTTTCAATCTAAGAGTTGGAAATCACCAACAAATCAATAAACCAATTTCAAAAGAAAGGGTTATACCAAAACAAATCTGAATCTCGAGGACTAAACACCGGCTTACTTTATATCATTTCAAATACACACACACACATATATCTTTCGAACATCAAACTATACTTCGAAATCTAAAATCTAAAATTTGGTTTCCCAAAATCACTCCCATAGAAAAGCTACTAGAGTGGGCTCTCCCCCACTCAAAAGCTCAAAAATCAATGTCGATGATGCATGCATTCATTACCGAAATTATTTTCCAACGACATAAGTGGGTTCTGGACTTTTATTTTCTTGAAACTTTTTGAAATCTCTTCGAAATCATTGGAATTCATTCGAATACATTTGAAACATTTCTTATTCAAAAAATATCTTTAAATCATATTATTATTATATATTTTCCAAAATCATAAAACCGATTTCAAAACACCAGAGTTCAATTCCTCGGAATCCAAATTCAAAACCCTTCAATTATAAATCATTTCATATAAGTCAAATTCTTATAAAATTTTCACAATTTCAAATCCTTTTCAATTTCAAATTTTCCTTTTTTAAAAGGTATATAATCCTTATCGAAAACATTTCACCTTTATATACAAAATAGGGTCATCCTTATAATAATTTCGATGTATGCACAAATTCAAAATACAATCAAACACAAATTTCCAAAGAATGATTCAAGGTTAGATTTCAAACTATACGGAGATTCCAATTTAAAGGAACTCTTATCAAATAGAATTCTGGTTCGAAGATAAGATCGAAGAAGATAATTAAATATTATTACCAAATAGAAGATGGATAAGCCCATATAAATCGCGGGCAACCTTAACTGGTTAATCGTGATTTTATGAATATAATCAATTCGGAAATCTAAGGCAAATCAATATTCGATCGCAAGATATAGAATCTAGGTAGAGCAGAAGATGGATAGCATCGAAAACCGAGGATACAGGAATCTCCGGTGAATCAATGCCAATTATAAAGGAATTTCACCCCTTTACAAATCATTCAAAGATTTGCGCAATCACCGATCTTTATAGAGGTCATTCCAAAGTGGAGTTATGTAATGCCCCAAAATCAAAAGGATAAAATAGGTAAGACAAACCTAGATTTCAGAACAAGTGGGAGCGTTCCAAAGTTCAAGGAATCCTAATCGATAAGAATCCCAAGCAAGAGATTTCTAAAAAGGTGGATACCGAAGGGTTGAAGTTTTGAAAATCTTGGTTTCAAAATAAGAATATTTTTAAACCAAAATAATCTTTGAAAATCCTTTAAAATTCATTTGGAAATTATTTTATACTTCGAAAATACGTTCTCTCAGAAAGAAAGGATTCTGAGATTGATTTCACTCATTTTTAGGGTATTTCTACCCTATCTCTAAGGATTTTTTCCTCCGCAGGCTTTGGTTTGCCTAAAACCAAAGCTCTGATACCAACTGTAACAACCCGATATTTTCAGCCATTCGCATCCACACATACCGGACTTGAATTGCTCAAAATACTGCGTTGTAAATCAATTTGGAGCAACGAAATACAATCACAGAATCACAGACACAGAAATACCAAAATAACTCACAGTGGAAATTGAAATACCATAGTAGTTCATGAAGCTACTATAACAAACTCTCAAACAAATACGTAATATCAATCTGAAAAACATATACAATAGAAATCCCAAATAAATAGAAGATTATAAATACCAAAGCGGAAATAGAACAACTAAAACTGAAAAGGAATAGATAACTAGACAAGCAGAATCTACGGGGATTCCTAGCTCCAGAATCCAAAGTTAAGCTGTAAATACTCAGGCTGACCCGAGCGTATAGTAAAACACCAAACACTCGAGTCTGGACATATATATACTTATAAAATGTAAACCCACTCAAGTGAACTGTAATAAAGATACAAGTAACTTAAAGGATGCCTGGGACCACCCCTACCCTAAGGATCCATTAAACTATAAATTAAATACATCTCGTGGTTAAAATTCAAAAATGTTATTTTATACTTCTAAACCAAATAACAATTTCAAAATTCAATATTATTTCAAATATCAAAACATCGTATCTTTCGTAAACCACATTCATTTTATTTAATTTAAATATCCTTCCAAGTCACATTTCAAAATGGTTTATATTTCAAAACAAATTACTTCATTTAAACCATTAAAATTTGAAGTCATTATATTTAAAATCTTAATTCCCAAAAATTTAGCTCTTTCAAAGTTCATTTATTCACTTAAATTTATTAAAACAGTAAAAATTCAACTTTCACAGCACTTAGAAAATGCTACGGAATGTTATGTTTAAAAACAATTCAATTAGCAAAAGACAGCATTAAAATGCTATGATAGGTTTAGATTTCAATTAAAACTTTAGTTATGTCCAGCAACTACAGCACTTACAAAGTGCTGTAATAGCCCTTAGTTCATTTCTATCAATTACAGCATTTACAAATGCTGTAATATCCTTTAAATTAGAAATAATAACATTTCAAAATGTTGTTAATTAAATTCCAAGTATTCAATATAATTTCACAAACAACTAAATTTTATTTAAATCATTTTAAACTTATAAAATCACATATTTCACTTTTAAAACAATCATTCAAAAACCCTTATATTCATGATTTTATAAGGTTAAATTTTCATTCAAAATCAATATTTAATAACAATTCACATATTAAATTCACACATTCAATTTCAGTTCATTAAATTAAATTTTTTTCTTTCTTAACACTTAAGTTTAAATTTTCAAATATAACTTATTTTTTTCCTCTTTATTTACTTAACTTAAAATTCACCTTTAAACAAAATTCACAAATTTCCAATTTAAGATATATTTCAAAATTCAACTTAATATTAATTCATTTAACATTTTAACTTTATTCAAAAATCATTAATAATTTATAAAAACCATTTTAAATCAAATTTTATATTTATTTATCATATTTCCTACTTAATTTAAATTCCATTTATAACCAAATCAAAATTTCCAAGATAACTTATATTTCAGATATCAAACTTTACCGTTAATTTATTTCACTTATAAATTTTTAGAAAATCAATAATACTTTAAAAAATCATTTTTAATTAAGTTTTAAATCAAAATATTACAATATTTACATTTCTAAAACACTTTAAAAATTTGAGAAAAAAATATTTTAACCACAGGCCTGTATAAAATTTTCTAGCCTAGGTAAAGTGATATGGATAATATATCATTTCGATCTGTAATTTGCAAAGAAAACCCAGGTTTTATCATTTCAAACCTACAGTCCCAAGTAAATGAAAAAAATTAAAAAAAATCGTACAGGCCTATCATTACAGCCCATAATGTTTTTTCCCTATTCTAAAGTCCGTTCGGGTATGTATCATTTCAACCCATAGTGATTCTAATCTAAAGGTAACTTGTAGTGTGATAAACTGATATAAATAACAGAATAACATCAAACAACAGTAACAGATGATATAACAGGTAAATAAGCATGGGTGAATATCATATGATCATAACATAGCAGATATAACATGGTGATATATTTTACATATTCAAATGTGATCGGTTTACTAGTCATATAAGTATAAATACTGTTTGGTGAGAATTACTAACTTGTATAAGCTGGAGATGACAACCAAATGCATAAACAAGGAACTTCAAAGGCACGATAACACGACAATGATTTGAGAGTGGGAGAGCCAAAGCTAATTGTCGTGTTCAATATCAAACAAAACAAATACAAACATGAATTACAAACCAAACTATTACAAAACAATGCTAGAGATAAACATGTAACAAAAAGCTAATGCTTTTTCACTTGCATTCAATGACTTATGCTTCAGCTATGAACTAGAAAAGCACTATAATGGGATGTATTTGGATCAGGTTTTGATCAGGTTGAGGTCCAACAGGGGTCGGCCATAACAATATAAAGGAGATAAAGGGTATGTGTGCATGAATTTACAAAACAAGGCAACACAAGTGGGTTTTGTTGCAATTTAAGGTCTCGGCCAAGCATCGATGGACAACATTAGATCTGGGAAGGAAAATTACAAGTGTTACAGAGGTCCTAGGCTTAGGTTGTGGCTGGTGGTGGTGGTGTATGGGTCGGCGAAAGCCTGATTGGAGTGATGGAGACAAGGGGAGTTCAGCTATGGAGTTTTAAAGTGGAGTTTTCTTCAAAATTTTGGTGGATCATCAACTTGGAGGGTCTCGGCCATGGAAGGTCAGTGGATGGAGGGGATGATGGCTGGTGTAGGTGGTGGTAGAGGCGGCCAAAGTGCTGGAGTAAGGAGGGGCCGAACATAAGAGATGAATGCATGTGCAAAAATCAACAAAATCAAGTAGAAAATGTAAAAAGAAATGAAAGTTTTACCAAAATTTTTCTTCAGGTGAAGGCCGAACTTTGTGAGAGTTTGAGAAAGTCTTTTTCATGTGAGAACCTGAAAAGAAGTCAGCTGAAAGAAGGTGGTATGGTCAGCAATTGAATGGATGTGTTGATTGAAGTGAAAAGGTAAGTTTGAATATGAAAAGACATGCATATTAAAGGTCAAAAACCTTTCAAATTTCCATAATTCTTTTTGAAATTTGAAATACATGTAAAATACATATAACTAAAGATAAAAACACAAAAATATAATGAATGCATAAAAATAAATAAATAAATATATTTAAATTAAGAAAATAGCTAAAAATTGGGAACTAGGCTTTAAAAATTGAAAATAATTCAATTAAATTTGGAAAAATTGTAACATTGCTTTTAAATGTTTTAATATAAAATATATACCTAACATGTCATATGACACATACTAGAACATAATTTGACAAATAAAAATATTATTTATATAAATTAACATAGACAATTTTACTAAATAAATCAATTTACATACAATATTGTAAAAAGCATAACATTCACAATATAAATCTGATTTCAACGAAACGAAAAGAAGTATTCTTGAAATTAAAATTTTTTCATAATAAAAGATAAAATTCAAATAATTTAATTTTAAATTTAAAACTCAAAGTTTGACCAATTTGACCAAAATCCACATTTCCTGAAAATATCCTATTTATTTAGATTTTAAATTATAATTCACATAAAAATGAAAATATATTCTTAAAATAATAAAATTTATTCGTTTTTAATAAATATAACAAAGTTTTTAAATCAGGAGTTTCAGTTTAAATAATTAAAATAAACAATTAAAATAATCACATAATAATGGGTTGTTACATGTGTGGTAATTACCTATGTTATAGCTTGGTTAAAGCGTGAGGTAGCGTCCACCTTGTGTTAGCAGAGATCCAATTAGGTTCTCGAGGGGCTTCCAGAGACGTACCCATTTCGGTAAGGAAGTTCCTTAGCCAGACCATTTGTTGGAAATCCAAATAAAACAATACGCACCCTATAGGTTTTAGTTGTATAACCTGCCACGGAATGTGGCGGTAACCTGCTATTAAACATGGTTGCTATAGTAGGCATACTATAATGGTATGTATGCTGGCTATGATTAATATTATACTTTTGAATGTTTTCTGCACTATGCACTAATAATAATATCAAATGATTTTGACGTATCAAGCATTTTTGACTGTCATAAGGAGAAATCTCCTCCAAGTGTGCGCTTGCATAGTGTGTATGGAGGGAGGCCTTATGGCAGTTTCATTTTTCAAAAAAAGCATTGCGGATTTCAATTTCAAATTCTTTTGTTGTTTGTTTAAAGACAAACCATTTTTGTTTGCTCATACCAGTCCTATGACTGATCCGGAGTTTAGTATTCCCTTCCTAAACTCTGGGTGTCCACAATTTTCCACATGGGCAGTCTAGAGTTGGTTTTTCAGATAATCGAATAGTAGGAGTAGATTCAATATCTTTCGAAGCCTTTAGTATGGTAGCATTTGGAAATCTTCTTCAGTCTTTGGATAGCTTTTGAAGTTTTGGTTTGGCAATTGTGTTTGGGATCGCATTTGCTACAAGTTCAACTTGATTGGGAGTTCAAGCTATTTTTGGATTGATTCTATGGAGATGGAGATTATTGGAGTTCCTTCTTTGGAGTTCAAGTTATTTATTCCGTCGTAGCGTTGTATTTGATCTCTGATATGTATTTGAGATCATTGTTGCATATCATTGTGTATTTTATTCATTGGATTTATATGATATACTCTTTTCTTCTGCTGTTTGTTATACTTAATGTGTCATAAGCTCCGGCACGAGTCAGATTTCAACGATTGAATCTGCGGATTCGAGTACAAGTAAAGTACGAGTATCGATTTTCGAGCACTGAAATTTGGTTCGTGACAAAATTCATTGGAGATATGGTCGTAATACCCTAGAATGAGTAGAATTAATTATAGAATCATCTTCTTACGAGCTTGAAATTCTTTGTTAGGATCCTATTTGATGTGGATTTCATTTGAATTTTGGAATTTTACCTTTGTTCTAAAATCTATCCTTGTCTTTTCCTGTCCAATTTCTTTTGATATTGGAGCATCCCATAGCTTTATTTATGTTGATCTCTGTAATAAATTTGAGCACATCTTGCAATCTCATTTGGAAACTTCATCCTAAGACTATCCCATCGGCGGTTCCGCCAACCTTAGTATCATTTTTAAAGGAGTGAAACTCCTTTACAACATGCGTCAATTCACCGGAGATTTCAATGTCCTCGGTTTTGATGCATCTGATATCTTACTTGGAGGTGATTGGTTGAAGCATTATGATGCTGTTATTTCTTGCAAAGCCCGAACCGTTTCATTAGTAGACGACCTGGGTATTTCTCTTGTGGTCGGATGTTGATTGCCTTAGGATTATGCAGGCAGTTTATCTTTTCGCTTAATGCTCAGCCTAGTGATCTTGACTCCACCCTGATAGTCATGATGTTTTTGGTGAAGTCACTTCTCTACCCCTTAAGCGGGGGTATTTCGTGAATTCACTTCTCTACCACCTAAGCGGGAAATTGAATTCCTCATCGATCTTGCTCCTGCAGCTCGATCTTGCTACCCTTCCTAGAGCTCTATCTTGCTGCCGGTTTTCACCAACTTCGTGTAGCTGAGGAGAGCATTCCTAAGACAGCTTTCTGAATGGAGAATGGTTTCTATGAATGGTTAGTCATGCCCTTTGGTTTAAAGAATGTCTCCTGATTTCTTCATCGATCTCATGAATCGCGCTTTCTATGATATTCTCAACAAGTTTGTCCCCATTTTCGTTGATGATATTCTCGTCTTTTTTAAGTTTAAGAAGGAACATGAACCTCATTTGGGCTATGTGCTGGAAAAACTTAGGGGTCATCGGTGGAAGCCAAATTTTCTAAATGCCATTTCTAGAGGGATGAATTCTGATTCCTTGCACATATTGTTTCTGAAAATTGAGTCTCGGTTGACCCAGTTAAGGTTGCTGCGACTAATGTAAGTCAATCCATCTTTCCTCTTTTGTAATGTAATTATCTTATCTTCCTTTCGAGCCTATCTTTTAGTTAGAATTTTCTTTGATTAGGGTTCCTCTGAATTAGGATCTATATTCTTGTTATAAAATCCATTCTTGAATCATCCTTTGAGAGATCATATTTGTAATTGATTAAAAATGTTTGTATTGTGTTGTTTAAGTTCTAAAGCTTGAATTTTGGGTTTCGATCGATTGGTCTAGCTAACGTTATCGATAGGAATTCCAAACCACTTGAACATAGCAAACTAACATGATATTGTTTTTAAAACTGGTAAATGAAATAACTTTATGTATGATTATATTTTATATAGAAATGTATAATTTTTTGAAATTTGATAGTTAAATTAATTGGTTTTTAGAAATTATAGTAGTAGATTACCATTTATTTTTTATCAACATTCCTAAACCATTAACAACATTGTTGTTATAAGGAGATGAAATTTTATAAACATGGTTTATAAATCTAATTTGCAAATGAAATGAATTTAAATTAGGGGTTTGAGAGTTTATTTTTTGGTGTTTTTCAAAATTTGGTTTTCAAAGTTTTGGAAAAAAGAATATTAAATGAAAGTATCGAAAGGAAATTGTTATAAAAGAATTTTTAAAAGAAGTAAGTTAGTAGTCTCCTCTTATGTCATTGGAAAATAATTTCGACGATGATTATAGCATCATCAACATTCATTTTAAAGTCTCAAAGTGGGAGACCACTTTGTAGCTTTGCTATACTTTTTTTTGGAAAATGGATTTGATTTGAATTTCTTGAGTATGATTTGATGTATAAAAAATATACATGTATACATTTATTTCAAAAAGGTTGAAGTGAAACCAGAAATTTTACTCTTAAGATTTATGTTATGTGATGTTTTTCAATTATTGAAATGAAGCAAAAAAAAAAGAATAATTGGAGTGTCTAAAATGAGAAATGGAATTGAAATAACTTGAAACAGTTGAACTAGGATAAAATTTATTTGAATAATACTAAATTACATTGTAAAACATATGTAACTCACCAAAGTATTCAAAAAGTTAAATTTTAATGTAAATATGTAATTGAAGTTTGTACAAGAGAAAATATAAGTAATAAAAATTTTCAAACTAAATTTTTCTTAATAGAAATGTTGTAAATAGAAATGTTGTAAATAGAAGGTAATTTTATATAGTGCTCAATTACACTCTGAAACATTAATAAAACATACCGAGAAAAAGTTTGAATGTAATGTGTATATGTAATTGAATAATATACAGTATAAATGTAAGTATTAAGATGTCCAAAAATGAAATTTTGTTAAGGGAATTTACAAATAAAATTGAGTGGTTATAATAAATGCTTATATACACAATCTATGTTGCAAGACATGTTAAGTGAAATAAATTGAATAATAAAAAGAGAATGCTATTTAAGTAAATAAGGTGTTAAAAATAAATTGGATTAATTTAAAGTGAGTTAACTAGAACGACAATAATAAATGGATGTTAATAAGTAATGAGATGTATAACGTTAACACTCTAAATTGAAATTTATATGGTTTTGAATTAATTGTTGTATCCGGTACTATGTATTTCGAAACTATCTTTCATTTCTGTTGCTTCTATTCTCCTATCTCGTTCCTTTTCGAAGATAAAAACTTTGAGTCGGGAAGAGTGTATGACTTAAAAATTTAATAATTTAAATAACGTTATTTACTAAATTTTTCATGCAATAAACAATAAAAAGTTTGAAATGAACATTTGATGGTTGGTATGCATCTATTTAAGCATAGCAAGTGGTAAATTTTCATATGAAATTATGTAAGTCATTCTATTTTGAAATTTCAGCTGGAAATTTAAAATCACTTAAAATTTGATAGAAATTAAATATTTTTGAAACCGAAGTATTTTTATATAAGAAAAATGTTTACCATTTTCTAAGTGAGATACCATAATTCGTTTCTCCAAATTTGGTCTACTCTATCCCCGTTTATCTTATTTTCGGCGATTTAGCGGCAGTTTGGCAACGGAAATCGAGTTTTGATAAAAGAGTTGTGTCACTCATATCTATATACTATCTTGTTCATCTCATTGAGCTGATCTCCGCAGTATATTCATGTTTGCATTTCGGGTTTTCATATACAGTGAAATCCGCGAAGCGATTTGCAGTATCAGTACCCATTTTGGAGTCTTTTAGTTTTCCTGTGGCCATTCATTTTCCACCGTGGGAAAACAAATAGACATTAGTTTTAAATATTCCATATTTCAAGGTTTGACTATCACTATTCCCCATTGCAATGTATTATTTTGGTTCGTCCTTTCACTTTCATTGTCTCTGCCTTTCTCTTTCATTCCGTCGTCCTCTTTTGAAAGAAAAAAATATATATTTAAGTTGCTAGTACATGAAACTTGTGCGTGTCCTTTTTGCCAAGCCTATTACCTGTTACATTGCTCCGTTTCCAGCCTTTCAATCCGCTTGCCTCATGCCCATCACCTTTTCCATCAACATCCATGTTTCCTTGTTTCGACCATGCCTATTGCCGCCATAGCCCATCTCTGCCATTATCAGACTTAGCTTGTCCTCCCTCCATTTGCCGACCAAACCACCCCACAACCGTTCCAACCTCTCTGCAATCTCCTACTGCCGAACGACACCCATCCGCACCCACTGAGCCACTCAGCCACCTTACCGATTGCCACAAGCAGCCCACTACCCTTACTACCTCACATCTTTCCGCATCCATCTCATAGCAGCAGCAAAAATCCATGCGACCACGCCTTGTGCACACCCTCTCCTCCCTCTCCATCACAGCCTGCTCCCACCAGCACCGTCTATAACAGCCTCCATCTAACGACCCCGATTCATCCTTCGAAAATTGGCACTGAATACATCACTCATATTCGAATGCCGTAGATCCAAACGTCGAATCTGGTTCATCGAAGCTTATAACACATTAAGTACAACGCAGCGGAAGAAAATGAACAATATATCATTGACAACTCCAATGATAAAATTTCCAAATATACAACAATGATAAATATCATAGATAAAATGAAATGCTACAGCGGAAACACCAATTAACTAGCAGCGAAAACAACCAGAACTAGAAACTCCAAAAGAAACACCAATATCAGTAATCTGCATATATAGCTTGAACCACCATCAAATTGCACCAAGCTAGGCAAGGTCAGTTGTCCTAACCAAAGACTTTAATATCCAAACTCTCTAGAGAATTCCAAAGAGAAAGGTGAAGGCTACTGAATCGATATATACTATTTGAAAAACCCAACTCTAGACTGTCCGTATGGAAAATTGTTGGCACCCAGAGTTTAGGAAGGGAACAATAAACTCCGGGTCAGTCATAGAACTGGTATGAGCAAACAAAAAATAGTTTTTCTTTTAAAAAACAAAAGATTTTAAAATTTGAAATCCACAATGATTTTTTGGAAAATTAAATTACCATAAGGCCTCCCGTCACACACACCAAGCAAACGCAGAATTGGAGGAGATTTCTCTTTATGATTGTCAAATATGCTTACTACGCGAAATCCATTTTATACTATTATTAGTGCATAGTGGAAAACACTTCGAAAGTATAATATAAATCTTAGCCAGCATAGACATTTCGAACTATGCCTAATATAGCAACAATCCAAACAGTGGGGCACCACCATAAGTAGATGGCAGGTTATACAACTAAAACCATACAAGGCGCGTATTGGAGATTGGATTTTCCAATAAATGGTCAGGCCAAGGAACTTCCCTTTGCCACATAGGTACGCCTTGGATGGACGCCCCGAGAACCTACCCGGATCTCTGCTAACACAAGGCAGGTTTACTCCCTTCCCGGGAGTAAAAACCTAAGATATGCCACCCCCGGTCGTTTGCGACCTTTATCCGAGGATCCTCAACCACAAAGCAACATCACACGGTAATAAATATACAGTGTCCACATGAGTAAGTATCTGGGCTCCATACCATGATACTACCCTCTCCCATACGGAGTGGACATACCCTAGGGGTCCGACCCCTAAAACCTTGCCGCATCTTTCCTGTTTCGACCATTACCAGGTTGTGAGGCTCGATGATTTTTCGTCCACAAAGCTACACTTTTTCACAAAGTCATGATTTGATCAACAAATGATCAGCAGCACTTCGCATGCCACATTACCATAATTGGGAATGTATCACTAGTAACCATCAACTACATAACCTCTGAGCTCGTACGTCTTAGAGAAGGATATTAAGCTAAGAGAATAAATCTCCGCCACCAAACAGAAATATATTTGATAGAAACCAGCTTTACATCTCAAAGTGTAATGTCAGACACACATCCATACAAGTCTGTCCCAAGTTCGAACAGAACCGAAGGCACTTCCAAAGAAGCCCTTGCAAATCCAGATAATCACTAATCACGTCCAGACTTCCCATCACATATAGAGTCTCTATACCGGGGCCATTTAGTGCAGAGACATTCGACAAGTTGTCCTTTCTCTTTCAAAAATATCCGGTCTTCACCACTGATCTTCAAATGCTATCCATAACGTCGTATCGTTATTCGGAATGGGTTATATGACACAAGGTCCTCTTCCGTCTAAACCGAATAATGAGTGCAATATTTGAAAACATATAGATATTGGGATTTCAGTTAAGTCACAACTTATTATTCAACAAAATTCTTTCAATGGTTTAAACAGATTACCATTTCAAATCTTTTAAACAAAAAGATTCATTTCACAAAGTTGACCCAGTTTCATAAAGATCCATTCCTAGATTTTCAAAACAATTTCCATTTCAATTAGGGTTAACTCATCCAATCTTTAAATCAAAGATTTAACTTATAGCTTTCAAACCCGTTTCCAAAGGTTTATTCATAACATGGAAAACCATTTTCATTTCAAACTTGAAATCCATTTAACACAAATTGGAAATTCATTTCTTATATGAAAGCTTTTATTATTTGAAAACAAATAGTTTTCATTTCGGAAAAAATCTGATTTCATTTATACAAGTTAAAATCTTTGGGTTAAATTCAAATTCCGAAAACAAACTTTAAAAATGGTTTAAAACCCATATAAACTTGTATAACTTTTTTAAATCATAAATAGAATTCAATTTCAAATTAAGGATTCAAATTTAAATCAAATTTCAAAACTAAATCAAGTTATTCAAAAATAACTTTTATCTTTGAAATTCCTTTTTAAAAGCTTTTCATTTTAAGCCCAATCCATTTCCAAAACCATTTGGATTCAAGGTTCAATTTTAAAACCATTTCAAAAATCTATGACTTAACCAATTTCCTCGTGCAATCCATATTTGTGTGTTTATAGTGTAGTCCAAGGGTTAAACACAATAGTGCAACATCATCAGTCATTACAGATACAATCACAGCAATGTCGATGAGCGGTATAATCTATAATGCTTATCTTCATTTACAGATCATCGATGAATAATATAAGTTCATCACAGGTAAATAAATTACATCACAGATAATTAAATTACATCACAGATCACAACGCAAATCAGGATAATTCATAGCGCATAGCATCATATATCAGGGATATCAAACAATTCAATTATCCAATAGAATGCAAACATCCATAAGTAAGGTTAATTAATCGTCTGATTAGCTTAAATCAGATTAGCAACTAATCCTGGTTAATTAACATTAATTACAAATTATTTTAGTTAATTAACCTCTAATAATAAATTAATTAGCCTCAATTAATAAATTAATTAATCCTTTAATCATTAAATAATTAACCTTTAATTATTTAATTATTATTTAATTAGTTATCCTTAATTAATTACACTAATTAATTATCCTTAATTAATTACACTAATTAACTATCCTTAATTAATTACACTAATTAATCAACTCTCAATTAATTACTGTTTAATTAATCAACTTTAATTAATTACCATAAATAAATCATTCTTAAGTTATTTACATAATTAATTAACATTAATTAATTACCTACTTAATTATCTTTCAATTATAAGTTAATTAACCATTAATCATTAATCCTTAATTAATGTAATTATCCTTTTAACTGATCGACTCTTAATTAAATTTCTTTAATTTCTTAATTATCATTTCAATCTCATTTAAATGAGATATAGGTAATTAATTTATTCAAAACACTTAAATCTTTTATTAATTAAAGTTTAATCACCCCTACATTAATTATTCATTAATTACTTGATTAATAAAACTTAAATTATTAACAAATTTACCTTAATTCCTTTTATTAAGTAATTTACTTCAATTAATTAGTTTCCTTTAACAAATAAATTAACTTTAATCTTTAAAAGTTCATTAACCATTAAAACATTCTTTATATTAATTAACTAACCTTTAACATTATAAAGTTTATTCGAAATAAACTTTCAAAATAAAGTTTATGTATATTTAAAAAATAAAACTTGATTACTTACATCAATTTTATTTAAAACCCTTCTTAACTAATTTTAAAGCTTAGATAACATCTATTATTAAAAGAAAATTGGTTTAACGAAATTTATTTTCCAATAAATTGATTATCAATTTAAAGTTTAAAAACTATTTTCGTATGATTATCAACAAACCCGTGCTCATTAAAACCAAACCCGAGACCAACTTCGGTTTTCCTTCCCCACTCTTGACTTCGAGTCAATCCATCACTTTCACGTGCTCGTGCCCAAGAATTTCTTCGCATTTCCCAAACTCTAATGTCCTTAGATACGAAAACATGTACATGCATGTTGCACGCCACTCAGACCACCTCCGGTCACCATCGTCGTTACCTGACCATCACCTTCGACCACAAGTAAACTAAACACACAATTTGACAAAAATGCCAGAGAATCCAAATTGAGTATACCTACCATCATTTGTAACTTGATGCTGACAACAAAACGCTTCACCATGCCGACTCCGACCACCGTATGCCTCGAGATCACGGCCTAAGCAACTCAGATAACTCATGAAACCATTCCCTTTGGTCCGTCCTCTCCGGTTCACCAGAGATGATGCAATGCTCACGAAAATATCGACGAATAAAAAGGGCATTCAACCCTAAATCTATTTCGTCTGATTGCCACAATCCGGAAAAAAAATTGTGCGAGTATTTTTCCTATGATCAATGATGCTTAATCCACCTTTTGTTCAAAACTTGAAGAACATTGCCACGCCGATCATCGTAATTTGCTAGGAAAGTCGTCTCAGTTAGACTCAACATTTCGCACAATTTCCCAATTTAAAAATCAAAATTTTAATGTTAAAATTTATTATTTCCAATTAAAAATATGTTCCTAACATTAAAATTTAGAAATTATTCATTCGAAATTTGAACTCATATCAGATTTTTACTATAAATTTAATTTTTTGAATTAATTGCTTTATAAATCCTTTTGATTTTATTTTTAAAAACAATCTTAACTTGTTACCAATAATTTTCTTTTGAAAACCAGAACCTAAATTTGATTTGTTTGGTTGATAGGAATTTTTTTGAACAATTGGAATCAACGCTGTCATATATATAGAGGCATGTCTTGCATGAGAACAGTCATGCACACACTGATTCACCCATATACATGCATATACACTTGCTAATATGTACACATCCACGCAATATTTTAAATCATTATCATCACAGACCTAAAAGATCAAAAGAAACTATTTAAGAGTTATAGTTTGCTCACCTTATCAATGAAGAACAGAGGACAAATTTGAGCTTGGAGATGATGATCTTATGTTGAAACTTGGATTTGATTTATTTTGATTCTTGCATTTGCTCTTGAATCTAAATCTTGCTTACAGGCTTTGATTCCAAAATATTGTTGTTTGAACTTAAATGTTTTTAGATTGCAACTTGACTTTGCATGCCTGAAACTTACTTCCTTGATCTGATTTGATTCCAGTAAGTTTTCAGCTTGAATCAAATCTACTACTTAAGTTGTTGTTTCTAGGTTGAACCTTGAAAGCAAGCTTTTGATTTTTTTTTGGAATTTAAACCTGTTTAATTGCTTTGAATTTTTTCTAGTTTGTAGTTTGTATTTCAGGTTTTGGGATTTTCAATTTTGATGAAGAGAAAACTGAAATATGGTTTTTCTCTTTTGTTTATATTTTTTAAAATTTTAAGAAATCTTTGTTTTTTTGCCACTTGTCTCATAAATTTACATTTGTTAATTTCTTATATTTATCTTCCTACACTTGTCTTTGCATGTTTCCTATATCTTACAAATGTTAAAAATAACAAATCTATGTTTAGACCCCCTTTCTATTCTTATTTATAAAATTATGTTTAGCCTTTGCCTTACTTTTGTATTTACATATAATACTTTCAAAACATACATACGCATATATAAATGAGTTTTAAAACTTTTATTCTTGTTTACATACCAAAATGTATTTTTACATACATTTTTCAATTATTTATACTTATATAATTTATAAAGAAAATGAGTTGAAAACAATGAATAAATAATCGTACATATATGATTCCTAATTTATAAAGCTTCTTTAAATCTGATTTATTTATTGATTTAATTTTTTTCTCAATACATTTATTTAATTTCAAAATCACTTTTTATTTTATACTTAGACAATTTCATAATAACTGATTTGAAATCAAATTATTTATTATCAACAATTAACTATATATATATATATATTAGTTCCTTGGAATACAAAGTTAACAAATTCAATATTATTTATAAAATATCTATCCATGAATGTTTTAAATCAAATCCCATATATAAATAAATAAACATGCATCTTGTTTAATTTGGAAAATCCAATTAAATCATATACATACTTATAAAATACTTATTTTTTAGTTTCAACCCAAAATTACTGTGATAATCCGAATTTTTGAAACATCTGATAATTGGATAATTAGTTGGTCTTATTCGGTTAAGCAGATAAAATTCTGATAATTTTAAAATATATGGATATATATATACACACACACATATAAATGGCTTTAAACTATAATAAATAATTTTCTTTAACTGATAAACCTTATGGTGAATTATAAATATAAAAATAGACATATGTAAACTTTAAAATATTGAATTTTTTAAAAGTATGTATGTGTATATATATATTTATATTATGATTAGGAACTGTTGTTTTGAGTTCACATGATGATTCTCAAAGGCTATTTAAGTAAACTCTATTTTTTTTTCAAAACATCAGAGAATAATATCTATGTGTATTTATTTTATTATGACTTAGATTTGAAATATGAATTAAATCATTGAATCTAATATACTGTGACGCCCCACCTCTATACCCACGCTAGCCAAGAACACTACGATGTAGTGCTGTCAACTAGAACGGAGAATAAGGCTGTTGAGGAGCGACCATCCATGTAACTTCTTTTTGCGAGCACCGTTATGTCAGATAGTATAGCATGCATTTCATTTAAGGAGGAAGTCTGACATACCGCTACAAACTCAAAGCTATCACACGGTGGCTATAAATAATCTTCGGAAACAAACATAGAAATAAGCATAACACAATCAGTCACAGACATCCATATCACAAAGGCGGAAGAAGATAAGGATATATAACTAACAAATGAAAGTGTGCATCAGAGTAGTGGTCAAAAAGATCCACAATAATACAAAAGAATAGCAGCACGTGCTATACAAAAGAATACAACTATAAGTCTATATCTCAAGTGTATACAACAAAAACTGCTAATCTAAATAGTTAGCAAAAATTCAGAGTAGCAAACCCCGTGGAGAAGTCAGGCAGAAGCACCTGTAACATTTCGGTCCGACCCGAGTATTATTTAAGAAAATAATAAACGGATCAGTCTAGCTATAAATATCAGATGACATGGTATAAAATAAAAGATATGGCATAACATAAAATATCCATACTGACATACTACTATAAGTATGAAAATGATGATCAACAGAAGATCAATCAATAAGAGATAATCACAAGAATCTTCTCAAAGATCCAAAGAGGGCATCATACCCTAAACTTGTACTCATAACAAGTCAATGACATAAATTCCAGAAATCAACACAGGAAATCCAGAAATCATAGAAAAAGGGAAAGAGGCCTATCACATGACGGTCCGAAGACCATGGGGAGCTACCCCATATGGATGAGTCGGAATCACCCAGATGAGGTCTAGGCTAACTAAAAAGCAAAAAGGTATGTGTGAATGGAATCACACAAATGGTGTCTAGCCTGACCTCGCAACAAAAAGGTATGCGTGAGTGGAATCACACAAATGGTGTCTAGGCTAACCAAAAAGCAAAAAGGTATGTGTGAATGGAATCACACAAATGGTGTCTAGCCTAACCAGAAAGCAAACAAAGAGACATCGCACAATTGCTAGCCTAAATCACAAAATGATCGTCATGATCAACGAGAAGTGTCAATTACACTAAGCTAGTAAATATAAAAGTTTAGCTTCATGTCCCATAACCACTTGCTTAACTCAAATATTTACGAACAAACTGTAGATCTTCACTAGAAAATTGTCACAAAAAGGTTCAATCGAACAAGTCCAAGAGTTAACCGACGAAGCAAACGCAAGCGTTTCATACCACTTGTTTTACTAAGCTGTTTAATTCAATTTCTCATACGAGTGAGGAAAAGGTTTGTATATACTAGTAGATTGGAAAATGGTTTAAGAAAAGAGCTTTGTTATTGAAAATAGAGTTGAAATCATTTTGTTGAAAGAGTTTTGATATTTACTACTAGTATTGAAACCTTCATATTTTAAAGCGACAAATCAAAGAAGTGATTGTAGAAACAATCAATCATAAAAATTCACATACGAAGACGTGAATAAAATCCAAAGAAACCGATAAAGAATCCATCGAAATAGATATTCAAAAATCCATAAAATCGACCGAGAAGCCCAAGATAGTTTGTCTCGAAGAATGGTCAACTCAGCATCTCAACAAGAAAGTTCTGATTAATGTTTTTCAGATAAGATCCCCTACGGAGGGGGGTCCAAGGGGGTGGCAACCCCCCAAGGTGGGGGTGTGGGGGCCACCGACCTACGGGTTAGGTCATGCGAGCTAAGGAGGTCAACGACCTAACAGTGGAGCGCGACCTAATAAAGGAATGCGACATAAAGGCACGCGACCTAGCGACCTAAGCAGGAAACGCGACCTATGAGGGACAAGCGACTTAAGTGGGTCAACGACCTACGGAATATAGGTCACGCGACCTAACGGTTTACAAGGCCTTGCGACGTAACTGGAAACGTGGTCTAGCGACCTAATGGTTTAAAGAAGATGGGTCACGCGACCTAAGGAGATAAGGCCTAGCGACCTACGAGCTAAAGGTTCAACGACCTAACAGGATGTAGGTCCAACGACCTAACAGGTAAGAAGATCACATGACCTAAAATGCCATAGGACCTAACGACCTAAGGTCATACGACCTAGCGACCTAAATCCATACGACCTAACGACCTAAGGTCATACGACCTAGCGACCTAAAGCCATACGACCTAGCGATCTAAGGTCCATACGACCTAACTCCGAAGACGTTAGAAATGGCCAGAACGACATACGACCTAAGGTCCATTCGACCTAAAGCCCAACGACCTAGCGACCTAAAACCAAACGACCTACGACCTAATTCCGAGTGCCAAGCGACCTAACGTTGTAGGCCATTTTAAGGTGGGAAACGAGCTATTTTGAGGCCGAGACTTTTTCACGCGAACGACCTAGCATAGGCAGAACGACCTAAGTGCAGTTTTTCACCAAAAACACTAAAATTTGGGGTTTTTCGCCAATCCAATCCAAACCAAATGCAAATGCACATGCAAACATGATAGGGATTCATTCCCAACAGTCCAAGATAGTTATAGGCTAGATTTGTGAGATAAAAATCTCACCTTTTCACCAAATTATGAAGGTAAAGCTTGAAGGTGAATGGAGAAGCAACTACAAGCTTGAATCCAATGCTTTTCCTTGAATTTGGAGTTGAATGATGGAGTTGGAGTTGAAACCTAGGCTTGGAGTTTTAGTTTCTCTTTCCACTCACCATTAATGCGAAAGCTTGAGTTGGTAGGAATTTATGAAGAGTGAACAGAAGGAGGGGGTTGGGCTTGAGTTATAATGGCTAAGCTAACCCAAAGTCCAAAGCGGGAAAAGTAAGTGAAATTCCACTAACTCCAAGCCTATCAATGTTTATACTCAAAAAAATGTAAACGACCTTTCGAACTCAATGGAAGTGGTCTCAAGTCCTAATTTAACCATTTGCAAAAAGTAGCTTTTCGGACCAAAATCCGATTAACGATAAAATATTTAAATCAAATATTTAAATATAAAATCGATAAATATGCGAGTTGTTACATATACTTTCTTTAAAAAAAATTATCCAAGAAAATAAGCTTAGTTTGTAAATATAAGTACATATATAACACAAAAAGAATTTAAATAAGAATGTAAATAAAATATGAAAATAAAAAAAATTATAAAATACATAAACATATTGGGAACATTATGATTACAAATGTATACAAATTCATGCGATTTAACAAATCTAAGGTGAGTACATTATGAGATTTACAAGTGTTAACAATTTTTATCCTACAATTGTCATTTTCTTTATTTTTAAATTAATGAATAAAATATTGAGAACCAAACTATTTTCCAGTTCAAAACCTTTATGCTCAAAGCTAAAACCTGTAGCAAGGCTAAAAAATAAAATCAAAACAAAGGTAAAATCTGGAAACTATAAACCTATGGATTCAAGTTTCAATTCAGTTCCAAAACAAATTCAGTTCAAATTCAAGTTGCAATAGAAGATCAAACCACCTAAATAATCAAGCAAGTGCTTAGGCTCTCTGTTCATACATTCGAAAAGGTGAGTAAACAATCTTTCTTATGTAAATATGATTTAAACCTGATGTGTGTGATATAATGGCTGAAGAAATTTTGATGCATGAATGGATTTAGATGGATGCATGTATATAAATATAGATGTTGTGTATATACCCTTTTCTATTGTTTTCCAGAACTCAGAATGTACATTTAAATTCATATCTTCTCAATGAAACATTATCAGGTTCTGATTTCATTCTTTTTAAAAATAATATAATATAATTTCCAATAAAAACATATATATTTAGCAGCATTTTGGAAATAAGGAATAACAGTTAAGCTCTGTTCAAACAGATTTCAGGTAAGTAATAAAATCATCTGTTAAGCTTGTGCATGCAACAAGTGATGTTGGAAATGACTCAAATATATCCAACATGGAAGAAAAGAATGTTTTGTCTGGGTTTACCATTTGATTTTTCCGTGGATGATTGAGTAAGTATCTGTTTATT
Organism: Allium cepa; assembly: GCA_030765085.1. Taxonomy (NCBI): domain Eukaryota; kingdom Viridiplantae; phylum Streptophyta; class Magnoliopsida; order Asparagales; family Amaryllidaceae; genus Allium; species Allium cepa. The sequence goes on along the minus strand of CM060945.1, from coordinate 1,007,089,437 downwards.
TAAAACAGGCCCAAATTTGCATTCAAAATTTAAATGCTCTTCGTATAAGCATTTCTGAGATAGGATGTCTAAAGAGAAGTTGTTTGAAATGATGAAATCTTGTTTTTAAAAATAAATTCGAGAGGAAATGATTTAGTATTTAGCTAGAAAATGAATTTTTTAGATGAAGAAATAAACCAAGCCAAAAATCTTTATCTCTTAAATTTTCGTTTCTAGTGTGTGATTGGATTCGCCTTCGAATTTGATGGTTTTTGGTGGGAGATTTGTAGTTTTTAAGTTAAGTTTGAGGAAGATTTTGGGAAGTGACCGATTTCCAATTTTCGGCTAATAATGGCGAGGTGGTTGACGTTGTAGGTCGGTATTTGGTCACGAGGAGGCTGCCTAGTTTGGGAATTCGAGAAAAATTAGTGATGAATTTTCTAATCATCAGAGTGGTAAATAGAGCAAGGATTAGGGTTTTTGGGTGTATTCGTTTGACGCCGATCTACGGCGTCGTAGTGGTGCTTTAAGGTTGCGGACCAGGGGGACTCGAAGGAGAGGGTCATGGCAAAGGACCGGGTGTTTTCTGGCAGGAAATGGTGGCGTGGTGACGAGGCCAAGGGGTTGTTGGGTGTCGACTGACTGATGTGTGAGGTTTCGATGGTGAATTTTTGTGAAAGAGCAAATCCAGAAATTCCAGAGGTGGTGGCGAGTTCAAGTGATCAGAGGTGACTTGTTGGTGGCTGCGGTAGTGGTCTTGGATGCTCCGGTGAAGCGTACATGTGCACGGTGCACTGATAAGTCAGTTTGTGTTGGGTGTTGTATTTTGATCAAGGAAGAAGAATGATGGGTCGGGGTGATCAATTGTTGGCTCGGGTTTTTTGAACGGGATCTTGGGCTTTGGGCTCGAAGTGCTTTAATGGCTTTTACTGCTGTTAACTTGGCTTTGAAATGAAATTTTACTGAATTAACATTAAGGTAGAAAATGAAGAAACCCGAAGTCTAGACTCGAGCTATTCTCGGGTAGAATCTTGAAGTAGGTTTAAAATGCCGGAATATAATAAGGTTATTACAAAACAAGTTTTAAAAATTTAAATTGAATTTTATTCTACAACTATTATGTAAAATAAATATTTTTCTTAAAACATTTGATTTAGAAGATTTGAAGTTTGTTTAACTTAAATTTGCTAAGTTAAATAGTAAGTTACTTTAAATCTTAAATTTTAATTTAAAAGTTTAATCTAAAAGTGCAATGTTTTGAAATGTAGTTAAATTTGATGATGTTAAGTAATTCATTAATAAAATAAAGATTTATCTTAAGAGATAACTAAGATTTGGATAATAAATGACTAATTAATTAATAAGGTAATTAAGGGTAATTAATTAGCTTAATTTAATAATGTTTAAGATTTATTAATTAATAGATAGAGATTAATTAAATAATTAAGTTATTATTAGTGGCAAATTAACTACTTAATGAAAGTAATTATTGATTAATTACTTAGGTAATTAATTAAGGATTGATGGATTGAGGAAACTAATCAATAATTAGTTGAAAAATTAGTATGATTATTAAGGGATAATTGATCAATGAAGTGAATATGAGATTATTAATTTAAGTGATTAATCAAGGATCAATGTAATTGGATATAGATGTATAAAGAATAATTAATATGTATAATTAATTGAGAGTTAATTACTTATTGTAATTAAAGAATGATTATGTAACAACCCGCATATTTAACGATTTTATATTAAAATGTTTTATTTAAATATTATATCGTTAATCGGATTTTGGTCCGAAAAGCTACTTTTTGCAAACTGTCAAATTAGGACTCGAGACCACTTCCGTTGAGTTCGAAATGCCGTTTTTCAACTTTTTTAAGTATAAACATCGATATGTTTGGAGTCAGTGGAATTTCACTAACTTTTCCCGCTTTGGACTTTGGGTTGGTTTAGCCCATTAAAACCCAAGTCCCAACCCCTTCTCCTCACTCTTCATAAATTCCTAACTAACTTAAGATTTCCATTAATGGTGAAGAGAATGGGAAATTAAAACTCCAAGCTCAAATTTAATTGCTAATCCAACATTCAACTCCAAATTCAAGTAGAAGACATTGGATCCTAGCTTGTAGTTGCTTCTCTATTGATTTCAAGCTTCCTCTTCATTGAATTTGTGCAAAGGTGAGATTTTTATCTCACGTTCTTGTCTATAACTATCATGGATGTTTGGGAATGATTTCCTACCACTTTAGCATGTACATTTGCATTTGGTTTGGATTGGATTGGCGAAAAATTCCAACTTTTAGTGTTTTTGGTGAAAATCTTCCCTTAGGTCGCTCTGCCTTTGCTAGGTCGTTCGCGTGGAAAAGTCTCGGCCTTCAAATAGCTCGTTTCCGACCTAAAATGGCCTATAATGTTAGGTCGCTCGGTGCTTCGGAATTAGGTCGTGGGTCGTTGGGCTTTAGGTCGTGGGTCGCAAGCTCCTTAGGTCGTAGGTCGTTCGAATGTTAGGTCGCTTGGCCCTTATCCCTTTAGGTCGCTAGGTCGCGACGTTCTAGGTCGCTGCATCCTATGCCTCTATAGGTCGCTCGACCTCGTTTACGACCATAGGTCGCTCACCCCCTCTTCGTTAGGTCGCTCGGCCTTGCCTTCCATTTTTAGGTCGCAACACTGTTAGGTCGCCTGACCTATAACCCGTTAGGTCGTTGGACCTATAACCCGTAGGTCGTTGGACCATTAACCCAATAGGTCGTATGACCTCTAACCTGTTAGGTCGTTAGACCTATAAACTGTTAGGTCACGTGACTTTTGCCCCTTTGTTCCATTAAGTCGCGTACCCCGTTAAGTCGCTCGGCCTTTGTTCCATTAGGTCGCGTACCCCCTTAAGTCGCTTGATCCTATCCTCCCTTAGGTCTTCACTAGGTCGTACCGTTTTGGTAGGGGCGCTGCCCCCTGTAACCCCGCGACCTGACCGGGCAGGTCGAACCCTGTAGCAGGGGCGTTGCCCCCGCACCCCACCTTGGGGGGTTTCCACCCCCTGGACCCCCCCTCCGTAGGGGATCTTATCTGAAAAACGTTCAACAGAACTTGTTTTGTTGAGATGTGAGTTGACCGTTCTTTGAGACAAGCTATCTTGGGCTTCTCGGTCGATTGTATGGATTTTTGAATATCTATTTCGATGGATTCTTTATCGATTTCTTTGGACTTTATTTGCGTCTTCGAATGTGATCTTTGTGATTGATTGTTTCTACAATCGCTTCTGTGATTTGTCACTTTAAAATATAAAGGTTTCAATACTAGTAGTAAATATCAAAACTCATTCAACAAAATGATTTCAACTCTATTTTCAATAACAAAGCCCTTTTCTTAAACCATTTTCCAATATACTAGTATATACAAACCTTTACCTCACTCGTACGAGAAATTGAATTAAACGGCTTAGTAAAACAAGTGGTATGAAACGTTTGCGTTTGCTTCGTCGGTTAACTCTTGGACTTGTTCGATTGAACCTTTTTGTGACAATTTTCTAGTGAAGATCTACATTTTGTTCGTAAATATTTGAGTTAAGCAAGTGGTTATGGGACATGAAGCTAAACTTTTATATTTACTAGCTTAGTGTAATTGACACTTCTCGTTGATCATGACCATCATTTTATGATTTAGACTAGCAATTGTGCGATGTCTCTTTGTTTGCAAGGTTAGACTAGACCTCATAGGTGTGATACCGACTCACACATATCCCTTTGTCCGCAAGGTTAGTCTAGACACCATTTGTGTGATTCCACTCACACATACCTTTTTGTTGCGAGGTTAGGCTAGACACCTTTTGTGTGATTCCACTCACACATACCTTTTTGCTTTTTGGTTAGCCTAGACCTCATTTGGGTGATTCCAACTCACCCATATGGGGTAGCTCCCCATGGTCTTCGGACCGTCATGTGATAGGCCTCTTTCCCTTTTTCTGTGATTTCTGGATTTCTTGTGTTGATTTCTGGAATTTATGTCGTTGACTTGTTATGAGTACAAGTTTAGGGTATGATGCCCTCTTTGGATCTTTGAGAAGATTCTTGTGATATTGATTTATCTCTTATTGATTGATCTTCTATTGATCATCATTTGCATACTTATAGTAGTATGTCAGTATGGATATTTTATGTTTATGCCATATATTTTATTTTATATCACGTCATCTGATATTTATAGCTAGACTGATCCGTTTATTATTTTCTTAAATAATACTCGGGTCAGGCCGAGATGTTACAGGTGCTTCTGCTTGATTTCTTCCCGGGATTTGCTACTCTGACTTTTGGCTAACTATTTAGATTAGCAGTTTTTGTTGTATACACTTGAGATATAGACTCATAGTTTTATTCTTTTGTATAGCACGTGTTGCTATTCTTTTGTATTATTGTGGATCTTTTTGACCACTACTCTGAAGTACACTTTCATGTGTTAGTTATATATTCATATCTTCTTCCGCCTTTGTGATATGGATGTCTGTGACTGATTTGTGTTATGCTTATTTCTACGTTTGTTTCCGACGATTATTAATAGCCACCGTGTGATAAGCAATTACATGGATGGTCGCTCCTCAACAGCCTTATTCTCCGTGCTAGTTGACAGCACTACACCATAGTGTTCTTAGCTAGCGTGGGTATAGAGGTGGGGCGTCACAGCTTGGTATCAGAGCCAAACTTCGGAACAATGTAGAATCACTTAACAAGGATCATCGTCCTAAGTCTATCTTAGGAGCTATACCATATGATTAATTCGAGTCTTCATACCGATTCATCCTATTTCCTTTATGATTCCTTGTTTTATATATCAAGATTGCTTGATATTCATTGGTGAATAACCTTCTTCCTTCTCTTCTTTCTTTCTTAAGTGAAGTGAATGTTTAGACCAGGCCGTCCCAGAACTGGATCATCTAGTGCTGCTCCCCAGGATGGAGTTTTTATGACTGCTCAACAGCTTCTTGATTTAGTAATAAATGCTCAAGCAGCTGGAGCTAACCCGGAACCTACTCACCCAACGTCGGGATTTGCACGCTTGTGCAGCGATTACACCAACTTGGGTGGGAAGCCCTTCAAAGGTTCGGAAACTATCATCGAGGTCCAGGCATGGTTAAAATCATGCGATCGAATCTTTTCTCACATGAACCTTATTGATCTCCACCGCGTTCAGGTGGCTTCCAGCATGCTCAAGGAGAGAGCATTGGACTGGTACGAACTCCTTATTTCAGAAATTAATGAAGCGGATCTCACCTGGGAGAAATTTAAGGGACGCTTCGAGTTAAAGTTTGTACCAGAAGCTGGGAAAGTAACCTTGGCTCGACGTTTTGTAGACCTTGTTCAAGGTCAATCCTCTGTGACTGATTACGTCGCAACCTTCGAGTCGCTTTCCAAATATGGGGTTGAATACATCAACACCCCATTGAAGAAGAACCAGAGGTTCGTTTATGGCTTAAATAAGAATCTTAAGAAGCCACTACTCCTGAAACTAGAAGTCGCATTTGATCAACTCGTCGATATCGCTCTTCGTCTGGAAGAGACTGATAGAGAGAGTGATGTTGAAGTGGAAGGTGCTAAACCAAACTTCAACAACAAGAAGAGGCCAAACAAATTCAAGGGTCCTTATCCCAACAAAAAGGGTAAGCAAGCAACTCCTGCTTCAAAGGCTCCTTCTCCTAGTGGTGCGAGATGCTTCAACTGTGGATCTGGGGATCATTTTGCGAATAAGTGCTCAAAGCCCAAATCTTGTCGCTATTGTAAGAGCCCGGATCATTACATATATCAATGCCTCAAATGTGAAGGCAAGAAGGAAGGAAAGTTGAATGTGGCTCAAGCCCCTGTCAATACATCTCGTGGCCAAGGTATTTCTCATTCCATTCTTGATGGTATGATTTTATTTCTTGATCAACCTATTAGAGTTCTCTTTGATACGGGTGCATCCCATTCTTTTATGTCAAAAGAACTTGTTGATACTTTTTCTTTAAATGTTTTTGCTTTAATGACTTATTTAAGAATCGCGAATCCGGTTGGTGGGTCCGCAACTCTTAGTTTGCTTTGTAAAGATGTGGAGATTATTTTCTGTGATTTTTCTTTCCTAGCCGATTTGCATGTCATGCGTTACTTAGGCTTTGGAATAATTTTGGGAATGGATTGGCTTAACCGTTATCAAGCCCATATCCTATGTCCAGAGCGGACTATTCATCTCCGACAACCACTATCTGTTAATCAGATTTCTGTTAGTCTTAAAGATTCAGAATCCTGTTTGGTGGCATCTTTATATTCTTTAAATTCTCATGATGACGATGATGATGATGAAGATGATATTATTTCTCGTATTCACATTGTTCGTTAATTTTCCAACATATTCGAGCCCGTTCTAGGTTTACCACCTAAATGAGAAATTGAGTTCAGAATTAATCTTTTTTCTGGAGCTCAACCTATTACTCGTCGTCCTTATCGCATGTCCAATAAGGAAAATGAGGAGATGCGCAAACAGTTGCCCGAATTGGAGACGAAGCAATTTATTCGCTCTAGTTCCTCGCCTTGGGGAGCTTCGGCTATTTTCGTGAAGAAATCTGACGGTACGCTTAGGCTTTGCATTGACTATCGCAAGCTTAACGATTTGACTATTGAAAATAAATATCCTTTACCTCAGATTGATGATCTATTCGATCAGCTTAGTGGTGCTAAGGTCTTTTCACAATTGGACTTGGCTACCGGTTTCCATCAGCTTCGTATCGCAGAGGATAACATTCCTTTGACATCATTCCGTACTCGATATGGATCTTATGAATGGCTTGTTATGCCATTTGGGTTAACGAATGCTCCAGCTTATTTCGTTGACCTCATGAATCGAGTTTTCAAAGATTTCCTCGATCCATTTGTTCTCATATTCATTGATGATATTCTTGTGTATTCAAAAACCGAGGAGGAACATGAGAAACATCTTCGGATTGTATTGGAAACTCTTAGGAGTAATCAATTAAAGGCGAAATTTTGTAAATGCCACTTTTGGCAATCTCGTGTGAAGTTTCTTGGTCATATTATTTTCGAATCTGGAATTTCTGTTGTTCCTTCAAAGATTGAAGCGATTCAAGATTGGAAAAGACCTGAGAGTGTGATTGAAATCCGTAGCTTTCTCGGATTGGCAGGCTATTACCGTCATTTTATTAAAGACTTTTCTAAGATTGTCGTGCCTCTTACTGGCTTGACTAAGAAGGGAGTTAAATACATTTGGTCAGACAAATGTGAAGCCTCTTTTCAGAAATTGAAAGAACTCCTTTCCGATGCTCCTATTCTTGTTATTCCCGAAGGGAATCAAGATTTTGTTGTTTATACCAATGCTAGTCGCGTTGGTTTGGGTGCCGTTCTTATGCAAAAAGAACTTGTTGTTGCTTATGCTTCTAGGCAATTAAAGCCGGCCGAGACTAGATATGCCACACATGATCTAGAACTCGCGCCAATTGTTTTCGCCTTTCGAATGTGGCGTCATTATCTATTGGGAGAGAAATTTATTCTTTACATGGATCATAAGTCTTTGAAATATTTATTTTCTCAAAAAGAACTTAATTTACGTCAACAGCGTTGGCTCGAGTTCCTGGCACCTTATGATCTTGATATTCTTTATACCCCCCGTAAGGGTAATCGTTTCGCCGATGCTCTTAGCCGTAAACAACAAGCAGTTGTTTCTATGATGATATCTGAATGGAACGATCTCGTGATTTTATCCACTTGTGAGATTCGAGAGCGCGTATCCGATTTATGCTCATCACTTGTTTTATGTAGCCTTGAGGCTCATCCTTCTCTTTTAGACCGCATTCTTGAAGCTCAAGGGCTAGATCCTGAATTGGCTCTTCTTGGCCAAAATGTTAAGGATAAAATTGATATTGAAGGTTTGAAAGACTTTGATATTGATTCTCGTGGCGGCATTCGAAAATTTGGTAGACTTATCGTACCAAATATTGGTGATCTTCGTAAAGATATTTTAGAAGATTCCCATCGTTCTAAATTCACCATTCATACCGGTAGTAGTAAAATGTACGCTGATATGAAGCGACTTTATTATTGGGAGGGAATGAAATCTGATATTGCTAACTTTGCTAAGTGTTGCATGACTTGCCAACTTATCAAGGCCGAACATCAAAGGCCTGGTGGGTTATTGCAACCTTTAGAAATTCCAATTTGGAAGTGGGACCAGATTTCCATGGATTTTATAGATGGCCTTCCCCGTTCTCGTTCGGGTCATGATAGCTTATGGGTGATTGTTGATAGACTTACTAAGTCTGCCCATTTTATTCCCGTTCAGTCTGACCGAACCGTTCCTCTTTTGGCCAAACTCTTTATTAAAGAAATTATTAAATTGCATGGAGTTCCTACTTCTATTGTTAGCGATCGCGATCCATTGTTTACTAGTGGATTTTGGAAGAGTCTTCAAAAAGCTTTGGGAACAAAGCTTAATTTTAGCACCGCTTATCACCCTCAGTCCGATGGACAAACCGAGCGTGTGAATCAAACTCTTGAAGATCTTCTTAGAGCTTGTGTGCTTGACTTTGGTGGAAGTTAGGAAGATCATATTTCACTTGTTGAATTTTCCTATAATAATAGCTTCCAATCTAGTATTGGTATGGCACCTTTCGAGGCACTCTACGGAAGGCCATGTCGATCTCCTTCTTGTTGGCTTGAGGCCGGTGAGAAGCTGGTTTTAGGTCCAGACTTTATTCGTGATTCCACAAAAAAGATTGAACTTGTACGACATAGGTTGAAAGTAGCCCAGAGTAGACAAAAATCCTATGCCGATAATCGAAGAAGGAAATTAGAATTTTCTGTTGGAGATCTTGTTTTTATTCGTGTTTCACCTATGAAGGGTGTTGTACGTTTCAGTCGATCGGGGAAGTTAGCGCCTCGATATACTGGGCCGTTCCCTATCACTGAACTTATTGGTTCCATGGCTTATCACCTTGCATTACCGGCTCAGTTTTCTGCTATGCACGACGTGTTTCACGTTTCTCAATTACGAAAATGCCTTCGGGATTCCGATTCCATTCTTGAGCCTGCTGTTGTGGAAGAAATTGAAGTTTCACCGAATTTAATTTATGAGCAACATCCTGTTCGAATTATTGCTTCGGAGGTTAAACGGCTTCGAAATAAAGATGTTCCGCTGGTGAAGGTTCAATGGTCCACAAATCCTAAGGATTGCTCTTGGGAATCCAGAGAATTCATCAAGCGTACACATCCGGACTTGCTTACTCCTGCTCTTTGAGGTGAACTTCTTATTTCAAATTTCTTTTGTGTTGATATGCATTTATGGTTGTAACTTTATATTTCCATCTTATGTATATATTGCGAGGATGCAATTTCTTTAAGGAGGGGAGTCTGTAACAACCCGCATATTTAACGATTTTATATTTAAATATTTTATTGAAATATTATATCATTAATCGGATTTTGGTCCGAAAAGCTACTTTTTGCAAACGGTCAAATTAGGACTCGTGACCACTTCCGTTGAGTTCGAAATGCCGTTTTTCAACTTTTTTAAGTATAAACATCGATATGTTTGGAGTCAGTGGAATTTCACTATCTTTTCCCGCTTTGGACTTTGGGTTGGTTTAGCCCATTAAAACCCAAGTCCCAACCCCTTCTCCTCACTCTTCATAAATTCCTAACTAACTTAAGATTTCCATTAATGGTGAAGAGAATGGGAAATTAAAACTCCAAGCTCAAATTTAATTGCTAATCCAACATTCAACTCCAAATTCAAGTAGAAGACATTGGATCCTAGCTTGTAGTTGCTTCTCTATTGATTTCAAGCTTCCTCTTCAATGAATTTGTGCAAAGGTGAGATTTTTATCTCACACTCTTGTCTATAACTAACACGGATGTTTGGTAATGATTTCCTACCACTTTAGCATGTACATTTGCATTTGGTTTGGATTGGATTGGCAAAAAATTCCAACTTTTAGTGTTTTTGGTGAAAATCTGCCCTTAGGTCGCTCTGCCTTTGCTAGGTCGTTCGCGTGGAAAAGTCTCGGCCTTCAAATAGCTCGTTTCCGACCTAAAATGGCCTATAACGTTAGGTCGCTCGGCGCTTCGAAATTAGGTCGTGGGTCGTTGGGCTTTAGGTCGTGGGTCGCAAGCTCCTTAGGTCGTAGGTCGTTCGAATGTTAGGTCGCTTGGCCCTTATCCTTTTAGGTCGGTAGGTCGCGACGTTTTAGGTTGCTGCATCCTATGCCTCTATAGGTCGCTCGACCTCGTTTATGACCATAAGTCGCTCACCCCCTCTTCGTTAGGTCGCTCGGCCTTGCCTTCCATTTTTAGGTCGCAACACTGTTAGGTCGCCTGACCTACATAACGTTAGGTCGTTGGACCTATAACCCGTTAGATCGTTGGACCTATAACCCGTAGGTCGTTAGACCGTTAACCCACTTGGTCGTATGACCTCTAACCAGTTAGGTCGTTAGACCTATAAACCATTAGGTCACGTGACTTTTGCCCCTTTGTTCCATTAAGTCGCGTACCTCGTTAAGTCGCTCGGCCTTTGTTCCATTAGGTCGTGTACCCCCTTAAGTCGCTTGATCCTATCCTCCCTTAGGTCTTCACTAGGTCGTACCGTTTTGGTCGGGGCGATGCCCCGCACACCGCACCCCGCCGGGGGCGCTGCCCCCTGGACCCCCGCGACCTGACCGGGCAGGTCGAACCCCGTAGCAGGGGCGTTGCCCCCGCACCCCCACCTTGGGGGGTTGCCACCCCCGGACCCCCCCACTTTAGGGGATCTTATCTGAAAAACGTTCAACAGAACTTGTTTTGTTGAGATGCGGAGTTGACCATTCTTCGAGACAAGCTATCTTGGGCTTCTCGGTCGATTGTATGGACTTTTGAATATCTATTTCGATGTATTCTTTATCGATTTCTTTGGACTTTATTCGCGTCTTCGAATGTGATCTTTGTGATTGATTGTTTCTACAATCGCTTCTGTGATTTGTCACTTTAAAATATAAAGTTTTCAATACTAGTAGTAAATATCAAAACTCTTTCAACAAAATGATTTCAACTCTATTTTCAATAACAAAGCTCTTTTCTTAAACCATTTTCCAATCTACTAGTATATACAAACCTTTACCTCACTCGTATGAGAAATTGAATTAAACGGCTTAGTAAAACAAGTGGTATGAAACGCTTGCGTTTGCTTCGTCGGTTAACTCTTGGACTTGTTCGATTGAACCATTTTGTGACAATTTTCTAGTGAAGATCTACAGTTTGTTCGTAAATATTTGAGTTAAGCAAGTGGTTATGGGACATGAAGCTAAACTTTTATATTTACTAGCTTAGTGTAATTGGCACTTCTCGTTGATCATGACGATCATTTTACGATTTAGACTAGCAATTGTGCGATGTCTCTTTGTTTGCAATGTTAGACTAGACCTCATAGGTGTGATACCGACTCACACATATCCCTTTGTCCGCAAGGTTAGTCTAGACACCATTTGTGTGATTCCACTCACACATACCTTTTTGTTGCGAGGTTAGGCTAGACACCTTTTGTGTGATTCCACTCACACATACCTTTTTGCTTTTTGGTTAGCCTAGACCTCATCTGGGTGATTCCGACTCACCCATATGGGGTAGCTCCCCATGGTCTTCGGACCGTCATGTGATAGGCCTCTTTCCCTTTTTCTGTGATTTCTGGATTTCTTGTGTTGATTTCTGGAATTTATGTCATTGACTAGTTATGAGTACAAGTTTAGGGTATGATGCCCTCTTTGGATCTTTGAGAAGATTCTTGTGATATTGATTTATCTCTTATTGATTGATCTTCTGTTGATCATCATTTGCATACTTATAGTAGTATGTCAGTATGGATATTTTATGTTTATGCCATATCTTTTATTTTATATCACGTCATCTGATATTTATAGCTAGACTGATCCATTTATTATTTTCTTAAATAATACTTGGGTCAGGCCGAGATGTTACAGGTGCTTCTGCTTGACTTCTTTCCGGGATTTGCTACTCTGACTTTTGGCTAACTATTTAGATTAGCAGTTTTTGTTGTATACACTTGAGATATAGACTCATAGTTGTATTCTTTTGTATAGCACATGCTGCTATTCTTTTGTATTATTGTGGATCTTTTGACCACTACTCTGATGTACACTTTCATGTATTAGTTATATATTCATATCTTCTTCCGCCTTTGTGATATGGATGTCTGTGACTGATTTGCGTTATGCTTATTTCTACGTTTGTTTCCGAAGATTATTTATAGCCACCGTGTGATAAGAAATTACATGGATGGTCGCTCCTCAACAGCCTTATTCTCCATGCTAGTTGACAGCACTACACCGTAGTGTTATTGGCTAGCGTGGGTATAGAGGTGGGGCGTCACAGATTAATCAAGGATGATTAATGAAGATGAATAATTAAGGAATGATTAATTGAATATAATTAATTACTGTTAAATAAGCAAGATTTGTAAGTAATAAGTAATTAATTTAATTCATTAGTAGATAATTAAATTAATTAGAAATGGTATGACTAATTTATCTTGCATATGGATGATTGAATGACATTGGGATGCCTTGGATTATTTGTTATCCCTGGTATGTGATCATGATTCTATTTGATATGAAATGTTCTGTAATATGATATGTTCGGTTGAATAGTGATAATGTGGTTATCTATGATGAAATGCTGTATAAAGTGACATCCAGTGATTAAAAGTAAATTTCATTCACTTGAATAATTTGGGTTCAGACGACATTGGATTCGAAGAGACCGGAGTCGGGTATTAGTAAATACCTGAAACCACTTCGATTTGGAATACAGTAATTCTTTATAAATTTGATATGTGAAACCAATAGACTGGGATAGAATAAATTAGACCTTTGAAGCTATGTTAGAATGCTTAGAATTTGATTTATGAAATAAGTATCGACTATTTAAAGTTATGAACTTGTAGTAAGGTACGAGTTACCCGGGTTTGAAATGAGATATTTGAATTTGTACTTCTTGTTAGACGGTTCTACTCACGCTAGTTTCCAGCCTAACCCGGATGTTACTTTGATGTAATGCTTAGGTCATACCGAATATTACAGATTTTTCAGGTAAGCACGTTTTGGAGCTCAGGAGCCGTTGGTTGGCAGGAGAGTGTGGACCGTATTCTGTTGTATACTATAGTCTATCTGGGACATGTTGTTTTAAACTGTCTAGTGTTTGTGTAAATGTTGTAACTCCGATATATTAAAGTGTAATTTGACAAGTACAGCTTTCCTTTGTATAACTGTTATTTTATGTGATATTATATTTTGATCCGCTGCGAATGTAAGAATCCGTGTTTCATTTCTATTTCTTCTTCTATCTCTTTTCTTTCTTTACTAACTATCTGGAATTTTCGGAATTGAAATTTCCGGGTTGTCACATTTGGTATCAGAGCTAGAAGTTAAGCCAGAACCTTGGCTCTGGTGCGATTACTCATTAAGGATAGGGTCAATGGTATGGCTCTGGTGGGATTACTCATTAAGGATAGGGTCAATGGTACCCTAGAATGAGTTGAGTAATATATATGAGAGCGTACTTGTTATGTTCTTATATGAAGATTTTAAATGATTTTATATAAGAATATATTTTGATATATAAAGCAATATTTATTTCTAATAACTATTAAGCTAATTGGTTGTTAAACTATTGGAATTAAATTAAGTGGTAATAGAAATACAACCAAATGGGATAAAGATAAGTTTGAAATGGATTCAAACTGAAATTTAAATCTTGAATTTAGGGAAGAAATTACAGAATTCCAGTTGCAATAATCTTGATCATTATTATAAATGGTTATTGTGTTTAATAATGGGATGATTGTTTTCCAATAAGCAATAGAATGTTTTAAGGAAGTAACCATTTAAAAAGTGAATAACTTGTAAATTTGAAAGGATATAAATTTAAGTGGTTTCTAATTGTGAAGTTCTGAATTCTAAATTTAAACATTTGAAATTGTTTTCAAAGTGTTAAAGGAAATAATATTACTCAAACTATTTTGAATATAATCTTATTTTAGAACAAGAAGTTGTTTGTAAAGTTTAAAAGAATTTGTTTTGAATTAAAACCAAGGGTGGTTTAAATTTTAAAATTCGGCTTGGTGGGCTAAGAGAAAAATATGTATATATGTGAGGAATATACATAATATCAAAAATGGTTTGAAATAAACTCTTAATGTTGAGTTTTAAATTTGGAATGAGATGTGAAAACCCAAAGTGTGAAGTTTTTCAACTTATAGATGGGAAAGTGTAACATCCCGTATTTTTAAGCAATTGAATTTGAATATTTAATTCGTTTTAAATGTTCAATGTGGATCCTTAATTGATTTTGAAATGAATGACTTCGGATTCAATCAATGAAAATAAGCTATAATTTTTAATTGTAGTCATTCTGGTTGAATTTGAATAACGAGAGAATAATATTTAAATATTCAGAATTTAGATAAAGGTAAATCTAGATGTAAATAGTTATACAAATGGTTTTCAAATTTGTTTTTAAGTCTATTTGAATATAAATAAGGTGGTTGGATTTTTAGACGACCTTAAAAGTCAATAAGTAATTATTTAGAATTTTATATTAATTTAAAAATGAATTTAATATTATTAAAATGCAATTTAATCAGATTTTGGTCCGGAATGAGCCAGAATGATTTTTATGGTGTTTATAAATTTTATATGATTTATTGTTAAGTTAATAAAATTTTAAGCGTTTTCGACAATTTGGATAATCGCCCTATTTAATAGACGAGTTAAAATAGCCTTCCGGGGCATAGTCTCGGAATTCGACGAAACCAGTTTCATTGGATACATAATAGTTAGTTATTAACGTATTTCAATTTTCGTAGCAATCGGAGTTGTCGTTTGACCGTGGCAGCTCGAAACGCATCGAAATCGTTTTAATCGGTTTAAACTAAAATTGAACGTTTAATTCCGTAACTCGCGCATACGACCGAATTAGCTTACGAAACCTGTCCCTTTGTGTCCGTAACGCGGAAAAACCCTAGAATCGCCTGTCGGATCGCGATGTTTGGAGGTCGTTTGCGTAAACGGTTAAATTGAGAAATTTTATTAATTAAATAATATTAACTATTATATATATTCACGTTAATTATCCAAACCCTAGCAATTTCTTAGAGCCGCCGTTTCTTTTTATTTCATGGCCGAAAACGCGTCGATTTTTCCCTCTCAATCCTCTCGATTAGCAAGAACTTCCAACTAAAGATACGGAGAGGTCGACACGATCTTCATATCCATAAGGTGGAGTGGGTTGCGATGCGACGTGGTGGCCAGAATTTGGGCCGAGGTGCGGTCCATTCGTGCTCTTTTTCCGAGCTTATGGAGTAGCCGAGTTTCGCACGGCTTTGGACGTGGATGCGGTAGGGATGAGGCTTCAAGATGATGGCCTCCGATCAAGATATAGGGCTTCGAATTGGCTGCGTTTTCCAAGCCCTAGGCGGCGGCAGAGGAGCTCGTTCGAGCCTGGTAATGTCGCGTGGGGGAAGATGAGATGTGCGGCCTTGATGATGGCTTCCAGATCTGACGGCCAAAAATTTGTTTGGTATAATAAAATTTAATTTAAAAGAAGTTGCTTTAAATTCAATTCAACACTTTATAAAATCATAACTAATTCATATGTTATCCGATTTTAACGAAACTGGCGACATTGGAATCGCAGAGAAGAATACTTCGAGATGGTGTAGATCTGGATCCATTCCGGGCAAGTAGGAATTTGAGTTAAATCGAACGTCGTTCGGTTTAATTTGAATTTTGAACGCTCGCCGAAACCCAAGGTGAGTTTAACTCACTCACATCTGGATATTGGCTGATTTAAATAATAAATATTTAAATATCTGTGTGATTGGTTGTATATTATTGTTATTATTAGTCTGGATTGATATTTATATATGTGATGTGCTAATATTTGTGGATGCAGGGAAAACAGGTTGGAGGGATCCAACTGGATTCCTCACAATGTAGTAATTATTTTTATAATTGATGATGATGCCTGTTTATATTTTGTGATTGATAAATTTTGGAATTAAATTGTATTGTGATATTGTGGGATAAACTATAAGCCCAGGATGTTAAATTATAAAGAAATTTGGAGTTTAATTTTAAAGGAATTAAATTGGATTTTCAAAAGAATTTAAGAAATTTATAAATAAGGAATTTAAAGGAATATAAAAATTAGAATCTGTTTGGGTGGAAAGCTGGAATGAAATTTGTATTGGAATATTGCTGGATAAATTATAAATCCATAATTTAATTATAAATGGATAAATTGAATTTTTGAGAAATAAAAGATATTGTTAATTAATGGATTTAAAAGAGTTAAAATTTGAAATCTATTTGGGATTGGAAATTGATAAAATCTGGAATGATAAATAAGAGAAACGTTATCAGTTGGTAAATGTGAAAGTAAATTTATGTTATTAAAATATAAACCTGAATTGGAATAAATTGACAAAATTCATAAGAAGGATTACGGGGATGTTTAAGTGGGAATGAGAGATTCCCTGGGGAAAACCAAGTTCGAGTTTAAACTGATTTTTATAAAAAGAAAGTTTTAAGAACTTAAACTTGTTTAAAGAGTGTTTTGGAAATTATTATTTTAACATAATTCTTAATAAATTAGCTATAGTAAACTTTTAAAATACCTTAATAATTATTTTTACAAATGGATTTACTTAAAGGCTAGTTTTTGAATAAAGTGTTTGAAATTATTAATTATTTTAAAAACTCTATTTTAAAATATAGTATAACTAAAACCTTATTTTAAATCAAGTTATATCTTATAAAATAGTTTTACTTTGAATATTTTGAATTTATATTTTGAGTAAGTAACTAGAAGTGAATTTATGTATTTTAAAGTATATTTCAATATAAAATGTTTTTAACTGTTTTCAAACTAAGTTGTTTTGAACTTGGTTATTTCTAATGGAAATATATGGTAAAGGATTTACCTTGTAAAGGGAAGAACTTTGAGAATTGTTTTCAAATGAGCTTTGGAAATATATCTTTTGAAGATATTTGAGGCAAATAAATAATGTGGGAATTATTTATTGTGATGGATGTTTATGGATGTTTATGAATATAAATTGATAGTTAAATCACCGACTATCAATATTGGAAAAATGCATTGATCGTTTCGAAGAGACCGGGATCGAAATTTATTTCTCGAAAACCACTTCAATTCGGTTTGTACGTTTTCGTGCAAAAAACGTGTTCGGAGTCGAAGATGGAGCAGTGAAGTGCAAAGGCTAGTCGCTACTAATCCTGAGGATATTTCCAAAATGGATGTAGTAGGAGTAGTGCCTTCGGTTCCGTTCGAACCCGGGACGGACTTGTATGGATGAATGCTTGCGAAACATCGTCAGGTGGGCGATGGGCATTCTAAGTGAAAACGTTCTAAAGGTAACGCTTAGCCTCAAGCCTCATCAACCGGGAATGACTGAAAATTAGGGGATATGCAATAAGGTTAGGTGGGTCATGCCCAAGCAGGACAAGATATTTCCCCTGTCTAGATGTCCCTTATATATATTTTCGGCTTAGTGGGTGGTTGGTCGCGCCAACCACGGGGTTTATCTTGTTCGGGACTGTTCAGTAAGGAACGGTTCTGGCCTTATGTTGCAGGGGATGTAGGGAGTAGTCCTCGGTAGGGTGATCTAGGCCCCGTACTGTGACAGGTAGTACCCAGTGCCTAGTCATTGTTGGAAATCCATTTTCCCTACGAGCCTTGTACGAGTTTTGTTTGTATTACCCACTTTTGTGGCTAGTAGCTGGAATTTAATAGATGTAACAATTTCAGCTATTTTATAAGTATTTGTAAATAGACCCTATTATAATATCAGAGGATTTTCTATAAAAAGTGTTTTAGCTATCGTAAGGTAAAAACCCAACATGTTTATTTGTGGCGTGGTCTTACGAGATGCTTTTGTTTTCAAAGGATTTTTGAAACTTTAATAATCAATTTGGATGCATTATTATCTACTGGTATTCCAGACTGACTCGGGTGTTATTTCATTATAATGCTCGGGTCAGACCGAGTATTATATGTTCAGGTCAGGATGCTATGAAGCAGGAAAGGAGCTGGAGTCCGAGACGTATTATATGCACTTATATTTATCCGCTGCTATGATTACATGGTATGTCTGATTTGTGATTGTTGTGGTATGAGACACTCTGATGATATGATTGTAGAAAACAATTATAGATTTCATTTTGTGTAAAGTTCTATATTTACTATTATATTTTATTCCGCTGCGACTGTGAGATTCTGATATTGTTTAGTTTCTTCTTCTTCTATCTCTTCTTCTTTAACCCTAATGGTTCGTAATTCTGTGCCACTTGAGTTAATAGAGGTAGAATAGTATTGATTCAAGGGGTACGGATTTGCGGGCTGTTACACTTGGTATCAGAGCTTAGGTTGGCGACAACCTAGGCTTTGGTTGGGAAATTACTCATTAAACAGAGTCGACGATACTCTATAATGAGTTGAGAGTTATAATAGCTAAGAGAGCGTACTTGTTAGTGGATATAAAATTGTTTTTATACTGTGTTGACTTATTGGTTGAATGTTTATGAATTCTAGTCGGTGCGGGAAGTACAACCGTATCGATAGGGGTTTCTAAACTCTTAAACAAGATAAACCGACATAGTATTGTTTTTAAAGGTGGGTAAATGAAATAATTTACCCAAAATTATATTTTGATATAAAGGAAATAATTTGTTTTTGAAATTATATATATATATATTTGGATGTTTGGTTGCTAATAATAATAAAAAAAAATCAAATAAGAATCTAAAAGTTAATCTAAAATGTGAAATGGATATAACCAAATAAATTCCATGAGTATAAAGTATAAAAGAGAGAATAACTAATTCAAACTCAACCAGAATTTAAATCCCGGAAGTTTGGGTAAGGATTTTAAATGTAATGGAATAAAGGTTTGGAAATTTAAATTCTTGGGAAAGTTTGAAATGTTTGCTAAAGTGTTGAAGGGTATATTGGAATATTGTTTTGGGAAATATTTTTAATGGAAACTGTTTTGAAATGAATTTAGGAAAGTAAGAAGCATTGAACTCACTTCAGTCGCTGGAAAATAATCATGATGATGCTGGCCACATCATTAGAATTCATTTTCGAGTTTCTAAACTGACGGATTGCTTCCCTAATATTTGGTTATGGTATTGTTTGGACTAGTTGAGTATAACAGTTGTTTTGGACATTCCAAAATGGGGGAAATTTGTTTTGATATAAACAAATTGTTTTGGAAAAAAAATCTGGAGATTTGATTGATATATCAAATAGGTATATATTTGATGTATTTCAAAATGGTTTTGAAATAAAGCCAGGTAAATTGAATTCTGGGAAAAAATTCTATTAGTTAATGTATAAGATTAAAATGAAATAACCATTGAACTTATTAAGTGAAGTGACATTAATTAAAAGGAAATGAAAAGATTAATCTTGGAATTAAAATTTAACTTGAGTAAATGGAAGTGGATAAAATATGTTGAAGTGAATGGAAATTTGAATATAACTTGGATAAGTTAAATAAATTGGACATAGAATTAATTTGATTTGGGTGAAATTAAAATGTAAGTTGGCTTTGAAATTGTGAGTCATTGTGAAATGAATTATACCCATAAGCTACTAAGTGTTTTACTTATACTTTGAAATTATGGATTTAAAATTTGCAAAAGATTAAGATTGAAAAATTATAACTTTGAAATTGTGATTATAAGATGTAAATGAATTCAAAATGAGCAATAGGAGCTTTGGAATAAATAAGTTGGTGAACTTATATAAATAAGAATGAAATTATAATCACAAATGGGAAATAGTTCGATGGTATGGCGAATTCAAACTTACTCTGAAATGAAATGTGAATAGAGATAAGATAAAGTGAGATATAAAAGAAATGAATGAACTTAAATTAGTAAACAAGTTTTGAACTTGTATAGGGAGAATTAAAGTTGAGAATTTGAAATTGAATTAAATCTAAATGAATTAAAATTAGATTGAATTGGATTTAACTTCAATCGAATGGAATTGAGTTGAATTTGGATTAGTTAAAAACAAGGTTCAATTGTGTTGTGAATAAAAGTGAATAGAATTAAATCCTTATTTAAGATGGTAAAGGAAAATGAAATGAATTCAAGATGGCTAAATGAATTTAGTTAAAACTTGAATCTAAATTTGGAAATGAACTCTGTGTAAGCTAAATTAAATGGAATTTGTACTAGCAGGAATAAAATTTTGATAGTTTGGTCAAAATTTGGAAAGTAAATAAAAATCCAGTTGTGGCATGGGATTTAAATTTGTGGTAGCAAATAATGAAGTGTGAATGAAAAATGAAATTGAATTATAATAATGATGGTTTGAATTGTAAGTAAATTCAAATGAGTGAAATAATTTAAAGTGGTTTCTTTGCTAATAAAATAAGTCTAAAATGGATTTAATAAATAAGCAAAGTGCATTAAAGTATGTAAATGAATTGTAATTTGATTTGGATGAGAATCAAATGAAAATAAAAATTGATTTATAAGAAAATGATGGAGATATTATAAAGAAAGAATATATGAGTTGTAAATAAGAATTGAATGACTTATATAACTATGAAGAAAAAAAATAAAAAATAAAAAAAATATATAATAAAAGTAATAATAATAATAATAATAATAATAATAATAATAATAATATAATAAAAATAAACTTAAGATGAATAATAAATTTGAAAAGTGAGAATAAGGATTAATTTAATAATTGAAATGGAATAAGAATGCTTGGATTGTGAATCATGCAGAATTTGATAAATTAATATGAATCTAAGTGGAAATTAATTTTAAAACTATTATGAGCTTAAGTAATGGGTTATTACATGAATAAAATGTAAATTTGTATTGTAAATTTGTCGATTTGTGGTAAATGAAGATAAATAGTTTAAAGTAAGCAAATAATTGGTTTTTGAATTAATTGGGATGGATTGAAATGCTATTAAGTGATTTTGCATATGAATGCAAATGGATCGTAAAAGAAATGCAAATGCTTCGAATTTAAATAAAATCTAATTGTAAATCAAATTGGGAATTTAAAATTGAAATGAAAAGATGTAAGGAAGGCATATGTAATCATATTGAAATAGAAATGAATTGGTTGAAATAAATATGGATTGTATATAGTGGACTTGAGTATAAATCATTCAAGTGAAATAAAAATGAAGTTGAACTTGAATAGGTAATTTGAAAGGTGATTGAAAACTTTGGATTGTTGAAATAAATATGGTTAACATTGTTAAACTATGAAGTTTGAGTTTGTAAAGAGGCTTTAAAATGATGTCGGAATTGTGAAATTGTTTTTAAAAGTGGTTAGCATGCATAATTATGAAATTGCTTGGTTTGGCTATGCAATGGATATGTTGACTTACATTATATTGGAAATGTTGTTATAATGTTCAAATCTTTGAAATCTGATATGTTCGTTGAGTAAGTACAGGTATAGAAGGTGTTCGAGAGAGTTGGAGCGCGTATATGCGGTATATTAACTGCTTGCTATTAAAAATTTGCTAAAAAGGTACGCCTACGCAAATATAATTGGGAAATGATATATATATTGTGATATATTTTGGTTTCCGACCGTGTGGGTCGATGTATATATATTTGTTTGTATCGCGGTATCGCGAAAGCTCCTCCGTACAGGGGAGACTCTGCCAAAATTTTCCAAAAATTTTGGGAGTTAGAAAATTTTTGGGATTTTGGGAAAATTTGGCTATCTTGGAAAGTTATTTTTGAAAGTAAATGTTAAAATACGAACTTTTGAGTGAATAAAGATAATGGTATTGAAATGGAGTTGGAAACTTTTTGGGAAAATAAATATAAGCTTTTAACTAAGCAAATTGGGTAAGTAAATGGGTTGAAGGGTATTTTCTACCCTAGCAAATTTCGGGGACGAAATTTTTATAAGGGGGGAGGAATGTAACATCCCGTATTTTTAAGCAATTGAATTTGAATATTTAATTCGTTTTAAATGTTTAATGTGGATCCTTAATTGATTTTGAAATGAATGACTTCGGATTCAATCAATGAAAATAAGCTATAATTTTTAATTGTAGTAATTCTGGTTGAATTTGAATAACGAGAGAATAATATTTAAATATTCAGAATTTAGATAAAGGTAAATCTGGATGTAAATAGTTATACAAATGGTTTTCAAATTTATTTTTAAGTCTATTTGAATATAAATAAGGTGGTTGGATTTTTAGACGACCTTAAAAGTCAATAAGTAATTATTTGGAATTTTATATTAATTTAAAAATGAATTTAATATTATTAAAATGCAATTTAATCAGATTTTGGTCCGGAATGAGCCAGAATGATTTTTATGGTGTTTATAAATTTTATATGATTTATTGTTAAGTTAATAAAATTTTAAAAGCGAAATTTTAAGCGTTTTCGACAATTTGGATAATCGCCCTATTTAATAGACGAGTTAAAATAGCCTTCCGGGGCACAGTCTTGGAATTCAACGAAACCTGTTTCATTGAATCCGTAATAGTTAGTTATTATCGTATTTCAATTTTCGTAGCAATCGGAGTTGTCGTTTGACCGTGGCAGCTCGAAACGCATCGAAATCGTTTTAATCGTTTTAAATTAAAATTGAACGTCTAATTCCGTAACTCGCGCATATGACCGAATTAGCTTACGAAACCTGTCCCTTTGTGTCCGAAACGCGGATAAACACTAGAATCACCTGTCGGATCGCGAAGTTTGGAGGTCGTTTGCGTAAACGGTTAAATTGAGAAATTTTATTAATTAAATAATATTAACTATTATATATATTCACGTTAATTATCCAAACCCTAGCAATTTCTCAGAGCCGCCGTTTCTTTTTATTTCATGGCCGAAAACGCGTCGATTTTTCCCTCTCAATCCTCTCGATTTTAGCAAGAACTTCCAACTAAAGATACGGAAAGGTCGACACGATCTTCACACCCATAAGGTGGAGTGGGTTGCGATGCGACGTGGTGGCCCGAATTTGGGCCGAGATGCGGTCCGTTCGTGCTCTTTGTTCGAGCTTATGGAGTAGCCGAGTTTCGCACGGCTTTGGACGTGGATGCGGTAGGGATGAGGCTTCAAGATGATGGCCTCCGATCGAGATATAGGCTTCGAATTGGCTGCGTTTTCCAAGCCCTAGGCGGCGGTAGAGGAGCTCGTTCGAGCCTGGTAATGTCGCATGGGGGAAGATGAGATGTGCGGCCTTGATGAGGGCTTCCAGATCTGACGGCCAAAAATTTGTTTGGTATAATAAAATTTAATTTATAAGAAGTTGCTTTAAATTCAATTCAACACTTTATAAAATCATAACCAATTCATATGTTATCCGATTTTAACGAAACTGGCGACATTGGAATCGCAGAGAAGAATACTTCGAGATGGTGTAGATCCGGATCCATTCCGGGCAAGTAGGAATTTGAGTTAAATCGAACGTCATTCGGTTTAATTTGAATTTTGAACGCTCGCCGAAACCCAAGGTGAGTTTAACTCACTCACATCTGGATATTGGCTGATATAAATAATAAATATTTAAATATCTGTGTGATTGGTTATATATTGTTGTTATTATTAGTCTGGATTGATATTTATGTATGTGATGTGCTAATATTTGTGGGTGCAGGGAAAACAGGTTGGAGGGATCCAACTGGATTCCTCACAATGTAGTAATTATTTTTATAATTGATGATGATGCCTGTTTATATTTTGTGATTGATAAATTTTGGAATTAAATTGTATTGTGATATTGTGGGATAAACTATAAGCCCAGGATGTTAAATTATAAAGAAATTTGGAGTTTTAATTTTAAAGGAATTAAATTAGATTTTCAAAAGAATTTAAGAAAATTTATAAATAAGGAATTTAAAGGAATACAAAAATTAGAATCTGTTTGGGTGGAAAACTGGAATGAAATTTGTATTGGAATATTGCTGGATAAATTATAAATCCATAATTTAATTATAAATGGATAAATTGAATTTTTGAGAAATAAAAGATATTGTTAATTAATGAATTTAAAAGAGTTAAAATTTGAAATCTATTTGGGATTGGAAATTGATAAAATCTGGAATGATAAATTAGAGAAACGTTATCAGTTGATAAATGTGAAAGTAAATTTATGTTATTAAAATATAAACCTGAATTGGAATAAATTAACAGAATTCATAAGAAGGATTATGGGGATGTTTAAGTGGGAATGAGAGATTCCCTGGGGAAAACCAAGACCGAGTTTAAACTGATTTTTATAAAAAGAAAGTTTTAAGAAGTTAAACTTGTTTAAAGAGTGTTTCGGAAATTATTATTTTAACATAATTCTTAATAAATTAGCAATAGTAAACTTCTAAAATACCTTAATAATTATTTTTACAAATGGATTTACTTAAAGTCTAGTTTTTGAATAAAGTGTTTGAAATTATTAATTATTTTGAAAACTCTATTTTAAAATATAGTATAACTAAAACCTTATTTTAAATCAAGTTATATCTTATAAAATAGTTTTACTTTCAATATTTTGAAATTATATTTTGAGTAAGTAACTAGAAGTGAATTTACGTATTTTAAAGTATATTTCAATATAAAATGTTTTTAACTGTTTTCAAACTAAGTTGTTTTGAACTTGGTTATTTCCAATGAAAATATATGGTAAAGGATTTACCTTGTAAAGGGAAGAACTTTGAGAATTGTTTTCAACTGAGCTTTGGAAATATATCTTTTAAAGATATTTGAGGCAAATAAATAATGTGGGAATTATTTATTGTGATGGATGTTTATGGATGTTTATGAATATAAATTGATAGTTAAATCACCGACTATAAATATTGGACAAATGCGTTGATCGTTTCGAAGAGACCGAGATCGAAATTTATTTCTCGAAAACCACTTCGATTCGGTTTGTACGTTTTCGTGCGAAAAACGTGTTCGGAGTCGAAGATGGAGCAGTGAAGTGCAAGGGCTAGTCACTACTAATCCTGAGTATATTTCCCAAATGGATGTAGTAGGAGTAGTGCCTTCGATTCCGTTCGAACCCGGGACGGACTTGTATGGATGAATGACTGCGAAACATCGTCAGTTGGGCGATGGGCATTCTAAGTGAAAACGTTCTAAAGGTAACACTTAGCCTCAAGCCTCATCAACCGGGAATGACTGAAAATCAGGGGATATGCAGCAAGGTTAGGTGGGTCATGCCCAAGTAGGACAAGATATTTCCCCTGTCTAGATGTCCCTTATATATATTTTCGGCTTAGTGGGTGGTTGGTCGCGCTAACCACGGGGTTTATCTTGTTCGGGACTGTTCAGTAAGGAATGGTTCCGGCCTTGTGTTGCAGGGGATGAAGGGAGTAGTCCTCGGTACGGTGATCTAGGCCCCGTATTGTGACAGGTGGTACCTCAGTGCCTAGTCATTGTTGGAAATCCATTTTCCCTACGAGCCTTGTACGATTTTTGTTTGTATTACCCACTTTTGTGGCTAGTAGCTGGAATTTAATAGATGTAACAATTTCGGCTATTTTATAAGTATTTGTAAATAGACCCTATTATAATATCTGGGGATTTTCTATAAAAAGTGTTTTAGCTATCGTAAGGTAAAAACCCGACATGTTTATTTGTGGCGTGGTCTTACGAGATGCTTTTGTTTTCAAAGGATTTTTGAAACTTTAATAATCAATTTGGATGCATTATTATCTGCTGGTATTCCAACATGGTATGTCTGATTTGTGATTGTTGATGTATGAGACACTGTGATGATATGATTGTAGAAAACAATTATAGATTTCATTTTGTGTAAAGTTCTATATTTACTATTATATTTTATTCCGCTGCGACTGTGAGATTCTGATATTGTTTAGTTTCTTCTTCTTCTATCTCTTCTTCTTTAACCCTAATGGTTCGTAATTCTGTGCCACTTGAGTTAATAGAGGTAGAATAGTGTTGATTCAAGGGGTACGGATTTGCGGGCTGTTACAGAAAGTATTTTGAAATTTGAATGGGAATTCAAATTGTGTAAATTAAACTGAATTAGGTAAATTGAATTTAACCTAGAGGAAGTTAAATAAGTTTGAATGGATAACCTGATTTGGAAATTTCAATATGAAACTGGGATTTAACTTGGGAAGTTAAATGGTTAATTTGAATTGGAGTTTGTGTGATCTCAAAATGGGTTTGAGATCTGTGAATTGGAAATGTATGGGCGTTTTAGAATAATTTGGATAATATTATCCTATTAATAATCTTTAAAGTGGAATTGGATTTGAATTATTTGAACTTAGAAATAGGTTTATGAAGAAGTACAGGTTAAAGTGATTTAAGAAAATTAAGTCAACATTTGAAAGTTTAACTAGAATTTATATAATTCGAGATGATTTAAAGTGAGATTGAATTTGAAATTAGTTCAAATTGAATTTGATTTAAATAATTTGGATTTGTGATTAAAGTTGAATAGTTTTTAATTCAAATGGAATTTGATCTGAATTTAGGAAAGGAATTGAGGATTAATTCAACTTGAATTGGGCTTAAATTGAATCTGGAGTTGAAATAAATTTAAATTTTAAATTGGTTGAAATTTAATTGAGATGATTGGAATTATGATTGATGATGGATAAGTTTAAAAACTCAAATGGAACTTTGAATTGGATAAATAGAAATG
Organism: Allium cepa; assembly: GCA_030765085.1. Lineage (NCBI taxonomy): Eukaryota > Viridiplantae > Streptophyta > Magnoliopsida > Asparagales > Amaryllidaceae > Allium > Allium cepa. The sequence continues at coordinate 1,007,062,720 of CM060945.1, read as the reverse complement.
AAATTGAAGTTGAATGAGTTCAAACTCAAAATATAAAGTTGATTTGAATTTGGATGAGAATGGAAGTTAACTTAATTTGAATTGAAATTGATAGTTAACTAGAAATTGGCAATTGATTGGAATTAGGATCAATTCAAATGGAATTGAATCAATTTAAATGGAAGTGGAAATTTAAATTGGGTTGATTAAAATGGAGGTTGGGAATTGAATAGTTTGACTCTAGACTATTTTCAAAATAAATCGTTTTAATATAAATCTATTTTTCCAAGTTATTTACTATATACAATCTTTCTTTTAAAAGCCCAAATTATTCTATACTTATTTTACAATTATTTTGGAACTATTTAACTAATTTACAACTATATTAAAAATTAATTACTGTCTTTCAACTAATTTATAAATAATTGCTATTTTATAAATATTTTACAATTACTTAACTATTTTATAAATACTTAACTATATGAAAGCTATTTTACAAACAAATAATTATTTTTCAAACTACTATTCTATTTTTAAACTTTTCAAGCTATTTTCAAAATTTAAGCTGCACAGAGTTCAAACTATTTACGATTGAATACCCAGTTGAGATAAGAATAGAGGTGATAATCCAAATGGGATTGAAGCAATTGTGAATAAGTGAACGAAAATTAAAGTGAATGTGAATAGAAAAGGAAATTGATTGGGCTAATAATCAATGAGATAAATACATAGGATGCACATATGTTATTCTATTCGCATAATGATTTGATCCAGATTCGATCATAGAATTTCGAGGTAGTTTATCGATCCGAGTTGGGATTTCTCACTCGATTTTCGACGACGAACCTGGATATGGATTGTTGATTGGTTCTGGATATTCTCTATCATAGTTATAACTATGCAAGGAGAATGACGGTTTCTGATCAAGAAACCAGATCTGAGTCCGCACTAGGAAGTCTGGTGGATGATACTAATTCGGAAGTGAAATTGTGTGATCGATTGAGCGATCAGATTGGTATAGCGTACGAATGATATGAGTACATCATACAAATTTGAATGAAATTGATATTGGAAATTTGTGGATGAACAATGTGAAATGGTTTTTGAAATGAAAGGTGTATTTTGTGAAATATATGCTGAAATAAAATAGAAATTGGATACTTCTATGGTAGAAATTGGATATTCCTATGATAGAAATTACTTTATGAAAGTAAGTAATATAGTTAGTGACTTTATAGAGTAATCAAATTTGAATATTTGACTTTGAAGAAACAAAGTTACATATCTTTGTTATATAAGATAAATCTTCCCTTGTTGGATCTGAAGAGAAAGGATTTTGAAAATGCTTGAAGTATAAAAGGAGTTTTATATATAAGTTTGAGATGATCCAAAGATTTTTAAAGTTATATATATATATATACACATATATATATAAAGGATCTTATGAGGATTTTGGAAAAAGGTTTTGGGAACCTTTGGATTTGGAAAGGCTTTTGATTTTTAGGTAAAATCAATATTGGAATTTGGAAAAGCCTAATTTGAGAATTATCGATTTTGGGATAATCAATTTTGAATAAAGGAGCTTTGTATGAGATCATACTAGGTGTATGATTTGAAAGATACTATATGTGTATAGTATAAATTGTTTTGATGATGGCTTTGGGGAAAAAGGCGCTCCCTTGAAATGAACTTCTCAGGAGTGCCACCGAGTGGTGCTGCCTTGAGCCCCAAGGGGGGGTTCTAAAGTTGATCATGTGAGGAGTCCGGACAAAACTATTTCCTGGGGATTATGAGTAGTGTGTGCCATAGCGAAAGTCGTGTGTGCCGCTGAGAGCCAACAGTCTGCGTTTGATTTTATATCGGTAAACTGCGACCTATGGTGACACAGCGAAAGTCTTTTGTGCCGCTGAGAGCTAACAGTTTGCGTTTGATTTTATATCGGTAGACTGCGACCTATGTAGGAGTGGAGAAGTTTCATTTTGACAGCGAAAATCGTGTGAGCCGTTGAGAGCCAACAGTTACATGGACTTTTGCTGCGATGGCAACGTAACTCAGGATGTAACTGCGACCATGGATGGGGGTGATGATTTCCAGAGCATTCTCACCAAAGATATTTCCTCTATTTCAAAATGTTTTCCATATTTCAATAAAATTATTTTCTAAAGAGTTTTCACTGGGTGTTGAAAACGGGTCTGCTAAGTACTTATAGATCTTCAGTCCTACGCCTGATCAACATATGACCGAATTTCTATGAGAACAAAGACGGACTTGTGGAAACATCGAGTTATAAAAAGTATTTTTTTATAAAAAGTATTTTATAATATTATGTAGATTTTAAAGGTGTTTTAAAATGATCAAAAGAATAATTTTTGTGATGATAAGCATTTTAATAAATTCTGGTTTCGTTCCTTTTCGAGGGCGAAAAGATTCTAAGGGGGGAGGATTGCGATAATTCGAATTTTTGAAACATCTGAAAATTGGATAATTATTTGGTCTTATTCAGTTAAGTAGATAAAATTTTGATAATTTTAAAATATCTCGATATATATATATATATATATATATATATATATATATATATATATATATATAAATGGATTTAAACTATAATAAATAATTTTCTTTAAGTGATAAACCTTATGGTGAATTATAAATATAAAAATAGACCTATGTAAACTTTATAATATTGAAATTTTTTTCAAGTATATTTGTGTATATATATTTATATTATGATTAGGAACTATTGTTTTGAGTTTAGCATGATGATTCTCAAAGGCTATTTAAGTAAACTCTATTTTTTTTTTCAAAACATCAAAGAATAATATCTATGTATATTTATTTTATTATGACATAGATTTGAAATATGAATTAAATAATTGAATCTAATGTACTTTATTTAAAAAAAATTATCCAATAAAATAAGATTAGTTTGTATATATATGTACATATATAAAAAAAAAGAATTTAACATAAGAATGAAAAAAAAATATAAAATACATAAACATATAGGGAATATTACGATTACAAAATGTATACAAATTCATGCCATTTAACAAATGAAAGGTGAATACATTATGAGATTTACAAGTGTTAACAATTTTTATCCTACAAGTGTCATTTTCTTCATTTTTAAATTAATGAATAAAATATTGAGAACAAAATTATTTTCCAGTTCAAAACCTTTATGCTCAAAGCTAAAACCTGTAGCAAGGCTAAAAAAAATCAAAACAAAGGTAAAATCTAGAAACTATAAACCTATGGATTCAAGTTTCAATTCAGTTCCAAAACAAATTCAGTTCAAATTCAAGTTGCAATAGAAGATAAAACCACCTAAATAATCAAGCAAGTGCTCAGGCACTCTGTTCATACATTCAAAAAGGTGAGTAAACAATCTTTCTCATGTAAATCTGATTTAAACCTGATGTGTGTGATATAATGGCTGAAGAAATTTTGATGCATGAATGGATTTAGATGGATGCATGTATATAAATATAGATGTTTGCATATATACCCGTTTCTGTTGTTTTCCAGAACTCGGAATCTACATTTAAATTCATATCTTCTCTATGAAACATTATCAGGTTTTGATTTCATTTTTTTTAAAATTATATAATATAATTTCCAATAAAAGCATATATATTTAGCAGCATTTTGGAAATAAGGAATAACAGTTAAGCTCTATTCAAACAGGTTTCAGGTAAGTAATAAAATCATCTTTTAAGCTTGTGCATGTAACAAGTGATGTTGGAAATGACTCAAATATATCCAACATGGAAGAAAAGAATGTTTTTTCTAGATTTACCATTTGATTTTGCTGTGGATGATTGAATATGTCTTTGTTTATTTTAAACAGGCCCAAATTTGCATTCAAAATTTAAATCCTCTTCGTATAAGCATTTTTGAGATAAGATGTCTAAAGAGAAGTTGTTTGAAATGATGAAATATTGTTCTTAAAAATAAATTCAAGAGGAAATGATTTAGTATTTTGCTGGAAAATGAATTTTTTAGATGAAGAAATAAACCAAGTCAAAAATCTTTGTCTCTTAAATTTTCGTTTCTAGTATGTGATTGGATTCGTCTTCAAATTTGATGGTTTTTGGTGGGAGATTTGTAGTTTTTAAGTTAAGTTTGAGGAAGATTTTAGGAAGTGAACGATTTCCAATTTTTGCCTAATAATGGCGAGGTTGTTGACGTTGTAGGTCGGTATTTGGTCACGAGGAGGCTGCCTAGTTTGGGAATTCGTGGAAAATTCAATGATGAATTTTCTGATCATCAGAGTGGTCGATAGAGCAAGGATTAGGGTTTTTAGGTGTTTTCGTTTGTCGCCGATCTACGGCATCGCAGTGGGCCTTTAAGGTTGTGGACCAGGGGGACTCGAAGGAGAGGGTCATGGCAAAGGACCGGGTGTTTTCTGGCAGGGAATGGTGGCTGGTGGTGACGAGGCCAGGGGGTTGTTGGGTGTTGATTGATTGATGTCTGAGGTTTCGATGGTGAGTTTTTGTGAAAGAAGAAATCCAGAAATTCCAGAGGTGGTGGCGAGTTCAAGTGATTGGAGGTGACTTGCTGGTGGCTGCGGCAGTGGTCTAGGATGCTCCGGTGAGTCGTACATGCGCATGGTACATTGATAAGTAAGTTTGTGTTGGTTATTGTATTTTGATCAGGGAATAAGAATGATGGGTCGGGGTGATCAATTGTTGGCTCGGGTTTTTGAACGGGATCTTGGGCTTTGGGCTCGAAGTGTTTTAATGGCTTTTACTGCTGTTAACTTGGTTTTGAAATTAAATTTTACTGAATTAACATTAAGGTAGAAAATGAAGAAACCCAAAGTCTAGACTCGAGCTGTTCTCGAGTAGAATCCTGAAGTAGGTTTAAAATGCAGGAATATAATAAGGTTATTACAAAACAAGTTTTAAAAATTTAAATTGAATTTAATTTTAAAACTATTATGTAAAATAAATGTTTTTCTTAAAACATTTGATTTAGAAGATTTGAAGTTTGCTTAACTTAAATTTGCTAAGTTAAATAGTAAGTTACTTTAAATCTTAATTTAAAAGTTTAATCTAAAAGTGCAATGTTTTGAAATGTATTTAAATTTGTTAATGATAAGTAATTCATTAATAAAATAAAGATTTATCTTAAGAGATAATTAAGATTTGAATAATAAATGACTGATTAACTAATAAGGTAATCAAGAGTAATTAATTAGTTTAATTTAATAATGTTTAAGATTTATTAATTAATATATAGAGATTAATTAAATAATTAAGTTATAATTAGTGGCAAATTAATTACTTAATGAAAGTAATTAAGGATTGATTACTTAGGTAATTACTTAAGGATTGATGGATTAAGGAAACTAATCAATAATTAGTTGAATAATGAGTATGATTTATTGAGGGATAATTGATCGATGAAGTGGATATGAGATAATTAATTTAAGTAATTAATCAAGGATCAATGTAATTGGATATGGATGTATAAAGAATAATTAATATTTGTAATTAATTGAGAGTTAATTACTTATTGTAATTAAAGAATGATTAATCAAGGATGATTAATCAAGATGAATAATTAAGGAATAATTAATTGAATATAATTAATTATTGTTAAATAAGCAAGATTTATAAGTAATAAGTAATTAATTTAATTCATTAGTAGATAATTAAATTAATTAGAAGTGGTATGACTAATTTATCTTGCATATGGATCATTGAATGACATTGGGATGCCTTGGATTATTTGTTATCCCTGGTATGTGATCATGATGCTATTTGATATGAAATGTTCTGTAATATGATATGTTCAGTTGAACAGTGATAATGCGGTTATCTGTGATGAAATGTTGTATAAAGTGACATCCAGTGATTAAAAGTAAATTTCATTCACTTGAATAATTTGGGTTAAGACGACATTGGATTCGAAGAGACCGGAGTTGGGTATTAGTAAATACCCGAAACCACTTCGATTTGGAATATAGTAATTCTTTATAAATTTGATATGTGAAACCAATAGACTGGGATATAATAAATTGGACCTTTGAAACTAGGAAAGAATGCTTAGAATTAGATTTATGAAATAAGTATCGACTATTTCAAGTTATGAACTTGTAGTAAGGTACGAGTTACTCGGGTTTTGAAACGAGATATTTGCATTCCTTGTTAGACGGTTCTACTCACGATGGTTTCCAGCCTGACCTGGGTATTACTTTGATGTAATGCTCGGGTCAGACCGAGTATTACAGATTTTTCAGGTAAGCACGTTTTGGAGCTCAGGAGGCGCTGGATGGAAGGAACGTGTGGAGCGTATTCTACTGTATATTATAGTCTATCTGGGACATGTTGTTTTAAACTGTCTAGTGTTTGTGTAAATGTTGTAACTCTGATATATTAAAGTGTAATTTGAAATGTACAGCTTTCCTTTGTATAACTGTTATTTTATGTGATATTATATTTTGATCCGCTGCGAATGTGAGAATCTATGTTCTTTTCTGTTTCTTCTTCTATCTCTTTTCTTTCTTAACTAACTATTTGGAATTTTCGGAATTGAAATTTCTGGGTTGTTACAATTACAATAAAAATTTATTTCTAGAATTCCCAGATAAAAAATCCCTTTACAAATTCTATTTTTATTCCACATTTTTCAAATTAATCCCTAATTAATTCATAATTCAACCAAAATTTTATATAAATTTCCAAATGAATTAGGCTTAAAAATTAGGAAAGTTATAGATTTCCCCCTTAGGAAATTTCATCCTCGAAATTTTAAAGTAGGGAGAAAACAAAGAATAGATGAACACACAAAGATAAAGAAACAGTTTTCTAGGTCAAATAGAATATCTATTTTGCATTTGGCTTACCAAATCAAAATATCAACAATAGATATAAAAATGAATCTATTCAATACTTCATAAAACACTCGGGTCATCCTGTCTACGAGATATACAGGGGACTGGTTAGTTCGAAGGAAGAACTAACCATTCGTAGAATATATCTGGACCCAAAAGAATAAACAGATATATGGATGCAATCCCAAAACTTTTTAGTTTAAAAACTGAAGTATACCTATCAACCATGCAAACCAAAGCAAACAATTCATCCAAATAAACAATTCTGACCCATCTAGAGTTTATGTCCCATGCAAATATATCAAAGCTCCTTCCTGGAGCTTCCAGGAATCATCAAGAATTGAAAAGAGATGATGATCAAAGAAATTGATAAAATTGTTTCCGCTATTGTAGGGTATCGACCGTTTGTAGTCGTATTCCCCTATCCTGTGTCTCGTCCTCTTCTTGTATTCATACTTACTATTAGTGAATAGTAAGAGAATTTGCTGAGGCACTCAGATGGATATCTTAAGGACATACTCATTCTAGGGTATACTTCACCCTATTTCTAATGAGTTACCTAATGTGTTATACTCCTGAGCAAAAGTTTCAACCTTCGGCTCTGATACCAGTTCTAACGACCCCGATTCGGCTTTTGAAAATTGGCACTGAATACGTCACTTGTATTCGAATGCTGCAGATCCAAACGTCGAATCTGGTTCGCCGGAGCTTATAACACATTAAGTACAACACGACGGAAGAAAATGAACAATATATCATTGACAACTCCAATGATACAATATCCAAATATACAACAATGATCAATATCATAGATACAATGAAAAGCTGTAGTGGTAACACCAATGAACTAGCAACGGAAACAACCAAAACTTGAAACACCAAAAGAAACACCAATACCAGCAATCACCATAGATAGATCGAACCACAATCAAGTTACACCGTGCTAAGCACGGTTAGTTGTCCTAACCAAAGACTTCAATATCCAAAGTCTCCAGAGAATTCCAAAGAGAAAACTGAAAGCTACTGAATCTATATCTACTATCTGAAAAACCCAACTCTAGACTGCCCGTGTAGAAAATTGTGGGCACCCAGATTTTAGAAAGGGAACAATAAACTTTGTGCCAGTCATGAGACTAGTATGAGCAAACAAAAACATTTTTTCTTCAAAACAAACAAAAGATTTTAAAATTTGACATTCACAATGGTTTTTTGGAAAATGAAACTACCATAAGGCCTCCCGCCACACACACCATGCAAACGCAGAATTGGAGGAGATTTCTCCTTATGATAGTCCAAAATGCTTACTACGCGAAATCCATTTGATACTATTATTAGTGCATAGTGGAAAACTTTTCGAAAGTATAATATTAATCTTAGCCGGCATAGACATTTCGAACTATGCCTACAATAGCTACCATCCAAATAGTGGGGCGCCACCATAATTAGATGGCTGGTTATACAAATAAAACCGCACATGGCGCGTATTGGAGAGTGTTGGATTTTCCAACAAATGTCAGGCCAAGGAACTTCCCATTGCCATATAAGTACGCCTTTGGAGGGACACCCCGAGAACCTACCCGGATCTCTGTAAACACAAGGTCGGTTTACTCACTTCCTGAGAGTAAAACCTAAGATATGCCACCTCCGGTCGTTTGCGACCTTTATTCGAGGATCCTCAACAACAAAGAAGCATCACACAGTAATAAATATACAGTGTCCATATGAGTGAGTATCTGGGCTCCATACCATGGTACCACCCTTTTCCAGAAGGAATGGACATACCCTAGAGGTGCGACCCCTAAAACCTTGCCGCATCTTTACTGTTTCGACCATTACCGGGTTGTGAGGCTCGATGAGTTTTCATCCACAAAGCTGCACTTTTTCACAAAGTCATGCTTTAATCAACAAATGATCAGCAGCACTTCGTATGACACATTACCAAATTGGGAATGTATCACTAGTAACCATCAACTATATAACCTCCGAGCTCATACGTCTCGGAGAAGGATGTTAAGCTTAGAGAATAAATCTCCGCCACCAAACAGAAATGTATTTGATAGAAACCAGCTTTACTTTTCAGAGTGTAATGTCAGACACACGTCCATACAAGTCTGTTCCGAGTTCGAACAGAACCGAAGGCACTTCCAAAGAAGCCCTTGCATATTCGGATGATCGCTAATCACGTCCGGACTTCCCATTACATATGGAGTCTCTATACCGAGGCCATTCAGTGTAGAGACATTCGACAAGTTATCCATGCGCTTTCGAAAATATCCGGTCATCACCATCGATCTTCAAATGCTAACCATAATTTCGTATCATTATTCGGAATGGGTTATATGACATAAGGTCCTCTCCTGGCTAAACCGAATAATGAGCGCAATATTTAAAAACATATGGATATTGGGATTTCAGTTAAGTCACAACTTATTATTCAAAACTTTTCTTTCAATGATTTAAATAGATTACCATTTTGAATCTTTTAAACAAAAAGATTCATTTCAGAAAGTTCACCCAGTTTCACAAAGATCCATTCATAGATTTTCAAAACAATTTCCATTTCTATTAGGGTTAACTCAACCAATCTTTAAATCAAAGATTTAACTTATAGCTTTCAAACTCGTTTCCAAAGATTTATTCATAACTTAGAAAAACCATTTTCATTTCAAACTTGAAATCTCTTTAACACAAATTGGAATTCATTTCTTATATGAAAGCTTTTATTATTTGAAAAAAAATAGTTTTCTTTTCGAAAGAAATCCGATTTCATTTATACAAGTTAAAATCTTTGGGTTAAATTCAAATTCTGAAAACAACACTTTAAAAAAGGTTTAAAACCCGTATAAACTTGTATAACCTTTTTAAACCATAAATAAAATTCAATTTCAAATTTTGAATTCAAATTTAAATCAAATTTCAAAACTAGATCGAGTTGTTCAAAAATAACTTTTATCTTTGAAATTCCTTTTTAACAGCTTTTCACTTTAAACCCAATCCATTTCCAAAACCATTTGGATTCAAGATTCAATTTCAAAACCATTTCAAAAATCTGTGACTTATCCAATTTCCTCGTGCAATCCATATTTGTGTATGTATAGTGTAGTCCAGGGGTTTAACACAATAATGCAACATCATCAGTCATTACAGATACAATCACAGCAATATCGATAAGCGATATAATCTATAATGCTTGTCTTCATTTACAGATCACCAATGAATAATATAAGTTCATCGTAGATAAATAAATTACATCACAGATAATTAAATTACATCACAGATCACAGCACAAATCAGGATAATTCATATCACAAAGCATCATATATCAGGGATATCAAACAATTCAATTATCCAATAGAATCCAAACATCCATAAGTAAGGTCAATCAATCATCTGATTAACTTAAATTAGAATAGTCACTAATCCTGGTTAATTAACATTAATTAATTACAAATTATTTTAGTTAATTAACCTTTAATAATAAATTAATTAGCCTCAATTAATAAATTAATTAATCCTTTAATAATTAACCTTTAATTATTTAATTATTCTTTAATTTAGTATCATTAATTAATTAAACTAATTAATTAACTCTTAATTAATTATTATTTAATGAATTAACCTTAAGTAATTACCATAAATAAATCATTCTTAAGTTAATTACATAATTAATTAACCCTTAATTAATTACCTAAATTAATTATCTTTCAATCATTAGTTAATTAACCATTAACCATTAATCCTTTATTAATGTAATTATCCTTTTAATTGATTGACTCTTAATTAAATTTCTTTAATTTCTTAATTATCATTTGAATCTCATTTAAATGAAATGTAGGCAATTAATTTATTCAAAACACTTAAGATCTTTTATTAATCAATTTTTAATTGCCCTTAAATTAATTATTCGTTAATTGCTTGATTAATCAAACTTGAATTATTAACAAATTTATCTTAGTTGCTTTTATTAAGTAATTTACTTCAAGTAATTAATTTCCTTAACAAATAAATTAACTTTAAACTTTAAAAGTTAATTAACCATTAAAACATTCTTCATATTAATTAACTAACCTTTAACATTATAAAATTTATTCAAAATAAAGTTTCAAAATAAAGTTTATGTATATTTAAAAAACATTTTAAAACTTGATTAATTACATCAATTTTATTTAAAACCCTTCTTAACTAATTTTAAATCTTAGATAACATCTATCATTCAAAGAAAATTGTTTTAACAAAGTTTATTTTCCAATAAATTGATTTTCAATTTAAAGTTTAAAAACTGTTTTCGTATGATCATCAACAAACCCGAGCTCATTAAAACCAAACCCAAGACCAACTTTGGTTTTCCCTCCTCACTCTTGACTTCGAGTCAATCCATCACTTTCACGTGCTTGCGCCCGATAATTTCTTCGCCTTTCCCAAACTCGAATACCCGTAGATACGAAAACTTGTACATGCATGTTGCACGCTACTCATACCACCTCCGGTTACCATCGCCGTTACCTGACCATCACCTTCGACCACAACAAGTAAACTAAACTCTCAATTTGACAAAAATGCGAGAGAATCCAAATCAAGTATACCTAGCACAATTTGTAACCTAATGCTGACAACAAAACGCTTCACCACGCCGACTCCGACCAAACGCCACGAGATTACGGCCTGAGCTACTCCGATAACCCACAAAACCATTCCCTCTGGTCCGATCCTCTCCGGTTCACCAGAGATGACACAATGCTCATGAAAATATCGACGATAAAAAAAAGGGAATTCAACCCTAAATCTATTTCATCTAATTGCCACAATCCATAAAAAAATTATGCGAGTATTTTTCATATGATCAATGATGCTAAATCCACCTTCTGTTCAAAACTCGATGAACATAGCCACGTCGATCATCGTAATTTGCCAAGAAAGTCATCTCTGTTAGACTCAACATTACGTACAATCTCCCAATATAAAAATCAAAATTTTAATGTTAAAATTTATTATTTCCAATTACAAATCTGTTCCTAACATTAAAATTTGGAAATCATTCATTCGAAATTTGAACACATATCCGACTTTTACTGTAAATTTAATTTTTTCAATTAATTGCTTTATAAATCCTTTTGAATTTATTTTTAAAAACAACGTTAACTTGTTACAAACATTTTTCTTTTAGAAATCAGAACCTAAATTTGATTTGTTTAGGTGATACGAATTTTTTTGAACTATTGGAATCAACCCTGTCATATATAAGAGGCATGTCTTGCCTAAGAACAGTCATGCACCCATTGATTCACCCATATACATGCATATACACTTGCTAATATGTACACATCCACACAATATTTTAATTCATTATCATCACAGACCTAAAAGATCGAAAGAAACTGGTTTAAGAGTTATAGTTTGCTCACCTTATCAATGAAGATTAGAGGACAAATTTGAGCCTGGAGATGATGATCTAAAGCTGAAACTTGGATTTGATTTATTTTGATTCTTGCATTTTCTGTTGAATCTAAATCTTGCTTCCAGGATTTGATTCCAGAAGATTGTTGTTTGAACTTAAATGTTTTCAGATTGCAACTTGACTTTACATTCCTGAAACTTGCTTCCTTGATATAATTTGATTCCAGTAAGTTTTCAACTTGAATCAAATCTACTACTTAAGTTTTTGTTTCCAGGTTGAAACTTGAAACCAGGCTTTTGTTTTTTTTTTGAATTTAAACTTGTTTAATTGCTTTGAATTTTTTTAGTTTGTAGTTTGTATTTCAGGTTTTGGTATTTTCAATTTTGATGAAGAGAAAACTGAAACATGGTTTTTCTCTTTTGTTTATATTTGTTTAAATTTTAAGAAATCTTTGTTTATTTTTGCCACTTGTCTCATAAATTTACATTTGATAATTTCTTATTTTTGTCTTCTTGCACTTGTCTTTGCATGTTTCCTATATCTTACAAATGTTAAAATAGCAAATTTATGTTTAAACCCTCTTTCCATTCTTATTTATAAAATTATGTTTAGCCCTTGCCTTACTTTTGTATTTACATATACATTTATACTTTCAAAAGATACATACACATATATAAATGAGTTTTAAAACTTTTATTCTTGTTTATATACCTAAATGTATTTTTACATACATTTTTCAATTATTTATACTTATATAATTTATAAAGAAAATGAATTTAAAACAATGAATAATAATCGTGCATATATAATTCCTAATTTATAAAGCTTCTTTAAATATGATTTATTTATTGAATCAATTTTATTCCCAATACATTTATTTAATTTCAAAATCACTTTTTGTTTTATACTTAGACAATTTCGTAACAACTGATTTGAAATCAAATTATTTATTATCAACAATTTACTATATATATTTGTTCCTTGGAATACAAAGTTAATAAATTCAATATTATTTATAAAATACCTATCCATTAAGTTTTTAAATCAAATCCCAAATATAAATAAACAAACATACATCTTGTTTAATTTGGAAAATCCAATTAAATCATATACATACTCATAAAATACTTATTTTTGAGTTTCAACCCAAAATTACAGCAAAAATTTATTTTTAGAATTCCCAAATAAAAAATCCCTTTACAAATTCTATTTTTATTCCACATTTTTCAAATTAATACCCAATTAATTCATTATTTAACCAAAATTTTATATTAATTTCCAAATAAATTAGGCTTAAAAATCAGGAATGTTACACTCCATCAACCGTGGCCGAACAATCCCGCCTCTAGTCAGCTCCACTCCAATAGCCGTTTCCACTACCCCTCCGACCAGCCACACTCCACAATACCACGAACAACCGGCACTTCCACCTTTTTTGAGCACCTAACCTCCCACCACCTCATAGCACGTAGCCCATCCAACCGAGCAGCCCTTTGCTCTTCCTTTCTATAAATATATAGGAGGTTTCTACACACACACACACACACACACACACACACACACACATATATATATATAGAGTTTTGCTTGAACCTGCTCCATCAACTTTCTTTCCTCTGCTCACCCAGCAGCTCGAACACCAGGCTTCGGCCCGCTTGTCGCAGCCATCTTTTCCTCGTTTGTCGCCGCCCCGATTTGTTGAGCAGCGTTCTTATTTCACTTCTTCAATCTTTAATCTCCACCATCCTAGTTGTTGTACGATAATTTTTCTTGATTCTCCGCTGTTCGGAATTTATTGCGACAACTCTTTGCCTTATCGTTGTTTCATGTGCGTATCCGTGTCACCTTCTTATTTCCATAGACTTTGAAATTTATTCGGTCACTCACCATCAACAATCTTATATTTAGTAAATTTAATTCATATGAAATGACGATTGAAATATGTTGTTAAATTTAGAATTAGTTAGAAATTTAATCGTCGAATATTATATGTTATTATTATTTACCGATGTTAATTCACATATGACACCATAACATGTTGTATATATTATATCTTAAACTGTTATTGATCATATGTACTTGTCATTGATATATATACATATATACACACACACATACGAATGTGTGTGTGTGTGTCATTTTATTATTATTCTATTTGTTCTCACTCTGCAAGTTCCTTGATAGCTTAGAAAATCCTTCAAGCTGAAATGATACTTACCTGCACGATATTATAGATTAGGCAAAATTGTTATGGGTTGAAATGATAAACCCTAGCGATTTTATTGATTTATGAAATTTAGGATTGCAGGTTGAAATGATAAACCCAAGCGATTTTATTGATTTTTGAAATTTGGGATTGCGGGTTGAAATGATATATACCCGTAAATATAAATTATCGAGGATTAAAATGATAATTATCCATACCACTTGACGATGGGATAGAAAATTATAATCTATTTTTGAAAAATGTTTTGAAAGGAAATATATGGGTTTTAATAAAATTGATTTTTAAATATAATATAAAGATTTTATTTTGATATATATGTAAAATTTATATTTTTAAATTATATGTTGGAAACTTTAAATTTATATGTTATGTTTTGAAAAATGTAAATCTTAATGATTTAACTTATATTTTGTTATTTTTCTATATATGAAATAAGGTTTGAAATGTATAATTTATAATTTATTTAATATATATAATATGTTTAAATTATTTATTTAAAATTTGTATTAAATTTTTTAAATAGATTATGTAATAACTCTCATAAATAGAAGTTGGAAAGATAAACTAAATTTCACATGAATTTTAAATTGGTCGATAATTGAATTTAAATAAGGATTGATTTGAAAGTTATTGATTTTGAGATTTTAAAGGATATGATTTTATAACTTGATAACCTGATTTTAATTAGAGGTGATTAAATGAATATTTTCAAATTTGAACTAAATTGATATTGAATATTTACTTGATTTAAATTTGTAATTTGAGATTTTATTTAAATGTTAATAAAAATTATTAAGTGAATATTTTCAAATTTAAATAAAATTTAAATGTTGAATTTTGAAATATAAATGAAATTTATCAAATTGAGTTATTGTAAATTATTTGAATATTTAACTTTGAAACCTATGGAATTGGAATTGCTTTAAATTTGTAGTTCAAACCTGGATGTGAATTCGATATAAATTAAAATGGTTTTAATGAGAATTTGAATTGAACCTTTAAACTTTTTAATTGAAATTGTAGAACTGAGATTGTTTTAAATTAAATTTTGGAACTAAAGTTTATTTGAATTGATTTGTGACGCCCGAAGGAAGGCCAGTATATTAATTGGGCGTCATGCGATGCTGGAGCTTATAGAGAGATGCCCTTTAGGGTTACACATTGGAAAGAGGCTTTCACCTATCAATATTGGGAAAAAGGGTCTAATGTCAGGGACCCAGTATATTAGGGGCTACTCCCAGGGTAAGACTTCTCACTAGTTGACCCTTCCTTATCTTTTTTCAATGCTTTTGGGATGGGGCACAAGAAGAAAGAGCTCCCACTGCTGCCTCCCGTAGGTGTCTGGGCCATGTCTCAGTCTTCCTTTAAAAAGAACGGAACGAGTTTTTGATTCGATCTTCTAAAGCGTAAAGCGAAATCAGTAGAACAAGATCCAATCTTTCGTCAACGCAGGGCAAGTGAAAAGCCCATCTATTCTAGACGACCAAAAGGCAGATCAACAGCAGGTGATCAGTTCGCTTGGATAGTCACATACAAACAATAATCCAGTTTCACCTAAGATACGACCGTCGTCCTGATGCGGGAGAGAACAATAGAGCTTACAGCTGTTTGTTCATCAATCTCCAATCAAGACAAACCGGGCACTATGGTGAGACGTGAAAAGACCCGATCCCATTCCGACCTTGATATGTGGAATCATCTCATGCCATATGTACTGAAATTATTCGGGAGACATGGTTCACCAGAGAAGAGGAAATCATGAGAATAGAGGTGAGCGAAGTGAGCGGGAGGTGGGCGTCGCTCGCTCCGTCTTTCTATGTCTGTGAGGCGAGGGGCTTCTTTCTCTCAATCGACGAAGTAAACCTTCTTTGCCAAGGTGCGTAGCCTATCTGCTTTATCTGATACTGAACTAGATGCCGCAAAAGCCCCAACTCTGGCTCAAGAAAAAACCCATTCTTTATAATTGTCTTTCTCGTACTGTGTAAATGAACTTAAAGTCTTAATTGTGTACTCAACAGGAAGCGTCAAAGCCTTAGCCTTCGTACCAGTAACTGCCATTCCTGCTATTCCCATTCCCGAGAGCAAGTGAAAGTCTTTCAAAAAGCAATCTAGTTCGTTTGAAAGCTGTTAGCAGGGTACTCATGTTAAGTCCAATAAAACAGGCGGAATCTCCTGTCAATATAGTATAACACACCTCCATGCATTGGAATAAAAAATTCTAATTCGATACTATTTTCGATATAAATTCTTCAAAGTATAAACTATTTTATTCTATAAACTATTTTTAAATATAACTATTTTAATGTATAACTATACCAATATATAAAAAAACTACTCTCAATATTTAAACCATTTAAATTGGACTGTTATGATTAGATTTAATAAATTTGAATGCTGATACTTTGATATGATGGTTTGACCTATTTTGTGGTTATGATTTTCGAAAGTGAATATGATTTCAGAGTGATATGATTCTGAAATGAATATAATATTTTGACATGAAGTATGAACCACTTGAAATGTAAAATGACCATGGTGTGAAATAAGCGTTTGGTTGTTAAAGAGACCGGGATCAGATACTTTTATACTCTCTGTCAATATCGAAAACCATTTTAACAAATCTGTACGTGGTGGAGTGTCTAGAACGAAGCAGGATGGTTTGGCGAATGTCTGTATGAGGTACGAACGCAGCCCTGACCCCTTCGGGTCAGCTTGATATGACTAAAATAGGAGCCACACCGGTCCAAGTGAGGTCGCATCTACGATCGAGCATGCTTCTTTGGAACCATATATATTGCTTTGTAATTTGATTGAGTGCACCTTTGATTATAGTAGTGTGTCTCGAGCATGCTTCTTTGATTTAGCGTATTGTATTATGTATGTAGATAGTTTAATGGATACTTAAGTGATGGGAACCCCAAGCATCCTTTAAGTTATATTGCATTTCGCTTGGACATTTCACTTGAGTTGATTTACTTGTGCTAGTATGTTAATCCCAACTCGAGTGTTTTGTGTTTTTCTTTATATTCGGGTCAGCTTGAGTGTCACGGCATTTGAAACTAACTTTGGGAGCTTGGAGCCTTGCTTGGAGATCTGTCTTTTATCCATTCAGCTTTCAGTTATTCCTGTTGTTTCCAGTAGTTTATGTTCTGAATTGTCGTTTGCTTATATATTGAGACTTCTATGTATTTGGGATTTCTGTTGTATTTGCTTTAGAATCTGAAGTTCACATAATAGCTTCATGAACTAATATTTATCTATTCCACTACTTATAGTTGTATTACTCTGTATTTGTGATTCTATGATTGATTTATATACTGTATATGCTAAGTTTTGCAAAATATAAATTAATAATACATTGTTTTGAGCAACTCAAGTCTAACAAGTGTGGATTATTGTCGATTTGAATGGTTCAAAATAGCAGGTCATTACATTATAAAATAGTTATATTTATAAATACAAATATAAATGATTTCAAATATGATTCTAAATTCAATATATAGATATATAATTTTGGCTATGTTTGTGTATATATATAGTAATCTTTTGAAGTTATTTTGCTAATCAAAGATTTATTTTTATTCAAGTAGCAATCAGTTAGGCATAAATACTCAATTACTAGAAAGAAGAAAGAGTGGCAGTTTAATGAAATAATTATGATATAAGAAAATAACGAAAGAGAATCAATGGAATAGGTATATATAAAACCTTATAAAGTTATTTTGACTAATTAAATTTTTATTTGTATTCAGGTAGCAATCAAATAGGTTTAAATTGACAATTAATAGTAAGAAGAAAGAATAGAAAGTAAAAATTAATTAGGATTTAAGACGTAATAAAGGAGAATTAATGAAGATATCTATCTCCTTTCTTTTATTACTCCCTTGTCTTTTCAAATCCAAAAAAAAAAATCTTTGACATCTTAATCTTAAATAGTTTATTACCTTTTCATCTTTAACTAATTATAAACAAAACAAATATTTACATATGAATATGTATACAAAATAATTTCATGATATATATATATATATATATATATAATTTTATGCTTATTAAATACACATACAAATATATATATATATATATATATATATATATATATATATATATGCATACACATAAATATGTATTTCATTTAACATACATATTAGAAAAATTTATTGCATTACAAATATATACATCTATGTTTGTATGTATGTTTATATGTATATTAGAAATTAAGCATATACGTGATTGAATAAAGTTGTAATTCTTCTTATTACAAAATAATAATATATATAAAGGTAAACACATGATCTAACAAATTGTACATACAATCACATACTTTGCTCTTGTGTACTTAAAATTAATTCATTCAAAGTCTCTTTCAAACATTGTCGGTTGTGAAAATTAAAAAGAAAAGAAATTTATTTTTGATTCAATAGCCAAAGTCATATGTCAAAACATATGTATCAAAAAGAAATTTGCAATCACATATATATGCACAACAACGAATTCACATCTCATGTTAACTGTAACGATCCCATTTTTAAGCCAAATTTAATTTAGTAACTAATGTATTTTTTAGAATTAATTTGTGAACTAATTTGAATTTTTCCAAAACAAATAAGATATGTATTTGTTTATGTATATGTGTAAATAGATTGTAAATAGAATTTTGATTTGAAATTCAAAGGTAAATATCTTAAAAATAAGTTGGATTTAAAATTGTATATTTTAAAACTTGTGTATATATATGATTATTTATTAGTGTATAATTAGTTTTCAATCATTTCTTTAAAGTTATATACATATAAAAAAGGAAAAGTATAAATATAAAAACATAAAACATATATAAATATAAAAATAATTAGAAAATATAACATAAAATTATATAAATACATAAGTGCATGCAAATTAACAAGTGTAGGCTAAATGTAACATGCAATTTCACAAGTGTCATATTATTAATTTTCTTTTCATTTTTAAATATAATAAAACAAGACAATATATACCGCTCTACCCTTTCTCTTCCCATTTTCTTTCATAATTTTTAAAACCAGACCTGAAAGCTAAAACCAGAAAGAAAAACAAACAACAACCTCTTGCAAATCTAAAACCTAAATCAAGAAAAGTTCAACTCGTTTTAATCAAAGAAAATAATCTTTACCAATCTCAAACTTGATGTAACGACCCGTAAATTTTGATTAATAAATTTGTTAGTTTAATCTAAATTTTGCAATTTAATTTAGGAAGAAATAAAAATTCTAGAAGTTATAATGAAGCAGCTGTTAGAAATTTAAATGTAGCAATTGAAATTAAGATTTACAAATTCAAAATGTAATTGCAATCAATTGAAATTGTGAATCTTGGTCATACTTGGCTATAAGTTTAATATAAGAAACAAACGGGAATATTAAATTAACTAATGAAATGTTATAATCAGAAGTATCATGGAAATGCTACTAATTTAATATAATAAGAAGGTAAGTAACAAATAAATGATTGTAAACTTTAGTAAATGAATTAATGTGCAAAGGAATTGAATTTAACATGAATAGCATGAATATAAATAAATGAAATTATGTAATAATTGATAAATGATGGTATTAATGAATGAAATAAGGTTCGTTAGTAATGAAGGAATAATTGAAATAAACATTTAACCAAGGAATAAAAGAAAAAGGTTGTAAGAAGTAAAATGCAATTCAAATGTGATTGAAACGACTGTTTAGGTTATAATGGAGTGTAAATAGAAATAGTGGAAAACATTTTAATTTGTTAATTAAATATGATCGTGTAATCAATACTGAAAGAAATAAAATTGGAAATAGTATTAATGAAATAATAACTAAAATGAATTGCAACTGTATAAATGGAAGTAATTGTTAATAAATGGATGTAAATATTAATTAATTGGTCAATGAATTTATTGGGAATAAAGTTCATTTAAATGTTGAGTGATTATAATGTTGTTATTGATAATAAACGTTTCTTTAATAATTATTAGTATAGTAACGGAAGTGTAAATGTAAATGTTATAACTTGGTTACAAAATATATGTACGGAAGTGGATGTAATTATGAATTAATTAATGTACGCATTATTTTATAATAAGATAAAACGTAAATTAATGTAATAAATATAATGCAGGTTGATAAGTATGCATAATGGTTGTGTTGATGTTAAACGTTACTTTAATAATTGTAATATAAAATAACGCAAGTGGAAATGGAAACTAATAGAAACGTAAATTTATTTTAATGTGGTAGTTGGAGAATTGGAATTTAATTCAAAGGTTATATTAATTGAGGAAATAATACGTATTAAATTTCAACTTGATTTAATCAATGCAAATTAAGAAATTATAATAAATTGTCGTTGGTAGTTAAGGATGAATGTAAGTAAATTTGGCATTTAGTGATAATTATAAAATTTACCCATTTATATAATTTATTTAATTAAATCTAAATCAATGGCAACATTGTTACTAATGATAGTTGTATGTGAATCTGAATGTTAAAAGGTAACAATTATTTAGGTTAACCATTTATTTAGTATATTAAGTTAAGAATGGCAATCGATTGCAAATACATCTAAATTAATTATTTTCGTTTTGTTAATGTGATTTAGTTAAGTAAGGGAAATTTATATGAAATAAAGCATGCACTAATGAAATGTATTGCAATTTAATTTTATTTATACCCATAAAATGTCTATTTACTGAATAGCAAGATTTATTTATTTGATTTAAGTGCAAAGTCCAATAATTAGATTTATTGCAAGTAAATGAAATTGAGTATAATTAAATAATACGTTATTTGAAATAAAGATAATATGAGAAATTTATGTAATAGTTTGAATCCAATATTAATCCATCTATTGGACATGAATGGATGGAATACTAACTTATTTATTTAACTAAATGGAATTTTGGGGATTTTATTTATAATTAGCGAATTTAATGAAATTAAGGATTGATATTTAAACTTATAAATTAACCTTCTCTAAATTGACATTTAAAATTTGTTTAAATTGTTGTAAACGATTATGAAGTTAAAAATGTTGAAATTTGTTAATTTTCGAGATAAAATTTAAAATCTGATTTAATTATTTAATTTTTAATTCGTATAATTAATAGAAAAATAGCCATTTTGTCCACTGACTCGTATTTCGACGAAACCAGTTTCATCGGATCCGTAATGGTGAATTATTATAGGATTTCAAGTTTCGTAGCGATCAGACTTGTCGTTTGATCGTACGGACTCGAAAAGCCTTGAAATCGATTTAATTGAAATCAATTGAAATCAATTTGAAAATATTGATTTGAGCATAACTTCTTCATATGATAGAATTTGGACGTGAAACCTTTTCCATTGCATTTAAAATAGTTTAAAACATCTATTTTGATATATGGGTTTACCCAATTTCGTTTCGAAGTCGAAACGGGCTTTTCGGGCCATATATCGTTTAGCGCGTACATCTTTCTTATCCGATCCATCCTATTTCAACTTTGGCTATAAATATATCATTATAAACCATATATTCTCCACTTCTCATTTGTCTGTACGTACATCTCAACTCTCTCCTCCTCAATAGAAAACAAACAAATTACAGATCCAACTTCAAAATTTAAAAATCAAATGAAAATCCAAACTCTTCAAAAAAATTAAAAAAATTATAGAATCGAAGATCTCATCGATACGAATCTATGCGTAGCTTCTGTTTTTGAAATTGGTGCTCGAATCAACGACAAATCTCGTTCAAAGCACTTGAATTTCGAAACCCTAGGGCTAATTGGGCGTTTTTGATTCGGAAAGAAATTGGCAAAATCAAGATCTGGGTATTGTAGATCTCGTCATGGGCTTAGGGATAGCCGTAGTCGCTTGTGCTAATTCGATCTAAGGAGTTGGGAATTTTGCAATTAGGGTTCGAAAATCCGTAATTGGGGGTGGCAGGCACCGGAAGGGAAGTCGAGGCTAAGGGTGGTGTGGCGTGGTGTTGTAATGGCTTTGAGGGCGGTCGCGTGGTGAATGACGGCGCGGTGGAGGCTTGAGGGTCGGTTAAAGGGGGGACGGGTTCTTCGTGTACTATAGACAAGGCTGGAACACGTGAGAGAGAGAGAGAGAAAGAAAGGTTAATGACGTGACATATATTATAATAGGTATGTTTGTTTGTTTTTGTTTAATTTAATTTTGTTTTCAAGCGATTTAACACGGGTAACTTTCTCATACGGACTCCGTTTCATGCGCGATTTTTTTTTGTTAGGATCGTAATAGAATTCCGGACTTGATGATGCTAGTTTGGACAAATCTGTGACTGTTAGATTTTTGGATTTAAATTGGATTTGAATCCAATTTAAATTCAAAAGGTGAGTGTTTTAACCCACTCACAACTTCTAAAATTTATTATGTTTGTTAGACCTATGATGTGTTTAGAAATTTATTTATAGCTGTTTGGCATATATTTCATCATTATCTCAGTAAATTTGCATCCATATAGTTTACTTGTTATTTAATTCATTTTTGTATATAAACTTCTTGTTAAAATTTTTGTTAAATTTATTATTGCATATAAACCACTAGTTAAATTTATTCATTATTGCATATAAACTACAGTTAAACAGTTATTTAATAAATTATTGAAAAACTAACTACCAGTAACTAATTATTATTTGTTGATGTGATTGTTTGAATTGGATGATAAATTGACAAAAGTTTGATGATTGATATGATGGATGAATGGATGTTGTGTTTATATTGTATAAACTGCAATTTACTATGCATTTTCATTTCATTTGGGATTGCGGTTTGAAATGATATACAACCGCATTTTTATTTTTAAATTGCGGATTGAAATCATAAATATCCGTATCACTTGACCATAGGATAGAAAATTATATACATCCACCGTAGTGTATATATAATTATTTTTGAAATGTTTTTATATGGTTTTGGAAAGAATACAGTTTAATGAATATTAAATTTTGATACATATATAGTAATTTTTTTTGAATTTAGCTATGTATAAATTTGTTTCGAATTTTAAAATAAGCTAAATAATGAAGTTGATTTCGTTTATATAATATGGTTAAGAATATATTTGAAATTCTATTGTATGTAGAGTTTATAATAACTCAAATAAAAGTAAGGTTGACGATAAATGTGAATATGATTTGAATTAAAGTATTTAAGAATTTTCCTCGAAAAATTTGTTTTGAAATATAAATAAATTAAGATTTAAAAGGTATGATCTTATAACTTGATTTTTGATTTGAGGATTTAAACGAATATCAAATTAATTTAAAGAATATTATCAAGTTAATTTAATTAAAGAATATCCTGTTATTGAAGTTTAGGGGTTTTACATAAATAATATTTGTTTAGTAAGTAAATATTTCAAATTTAAATAATAGGAGTTGGATTTGATATATATTAAATTATCAAAGAATCTATTTTGAAATAGTGGAATATTTAAAGATTTAAATTTATGAACTATAAAGTTTTGAAATATAGAATATTTAAGCTTTGAAATATATGGGAATTAAAATGGTTTATTTGGAGGTTCAAATTGATATTGGAAATTTATTCTGAAATTTAAAGAAGCTGTATATTTTATTAAGTAATATAGTATTTGAACCATTAAGTATTAAAAGTTGTGTTTCAAAGCTATGGTTTCAAGGTATATAGTTGTATATAGTTTTGGAAAGGCTATGATTTTGGAAAAGATATATTTGAAATAAGAGTGATATCATATTGATTTGGGTCTTTAAAATATAAATGATATCGTATTTGTATAGTTTTGAAATGAATATTTTATTCTGGTTTTTAAAGGTATAAATTATTTTGAAATAACAGCGGTATTATAATAACGATTGTTGTTGAAGAGATCAGGATCGGGAGTTGTCATACTCTCTACCAACCCCGAAAACCACTTTAACAACCGTGTATGCTGTGGAGATTCCAGAATGAAGTAGGATGGTAGCGGCGTTTCCTTTGAGGTACATACGTGGACCCAACTCCCGTGAGTTGGCATAAGGTGGCTAAAAAAGGAGCGATTGATGGGCCAAGGGGGTTAGCGCCCTTTATCTGATGCTCCTCTTCGATACTATACTCTGACTTTGGATTGATTCGGTGGCCACTTTTGATTTTTGATTTTAGGGGGGAGTTTGTCCGAGGTGGGCGGTAGCTGCGGCTACGCGTTACCACCAGCCCGGATGCGTAATTGGTATATCTACCCTGGCATTGCCTAGTTGTGCCGTGTCACCTACCCTATTGCGCCTTATACGAGTTTGGTTTTCTCCCGTAGCCCATGGAATATTTAGGGTAGTCTCCCGATCTGGAGATGCGCTGATATTGGATGGACTACTGGGACTATTACGTGCTAAGGGCTATATGGGTAACCCCTTAATGCTAAGAAAAAAGTAAGTTTATTTTACAATTAGACACTATTATAATAGCGAAATATACTACACAGTAAATAGTTTAACGGATCCTTAAGAGATGTGAATCACGAGCATCTTTTGAGTTACTGCACTCGTGTTTATTTCTGTTGATTTAACTTACATAAGATCTTTTAGTTCTGACTCGAGTGTTTTGTCTTTTCAATTCGCTCGGGTCAGTCCGAGCATTTACGGATCGAAGAATTTATTTCTGGAGGACGAAGATGTAGATTTCATTATTATTATTATATTCCACTACACTTTATTCCACTGCATCGTTTTTATTCGTTGGTATGTGCAACTTTGATATATATTGTATAACTAAAATTAAATATTTTGTAAACAGCTTAAAGAACTGTATATTGATTATTATATTTTATCCTTCCGCTGTGAGATTCTATTTTGTTTTATTTCTTTCTTGTTTTTTTTATTTAGCCCATAACAATCCGCCCTTCCGTATGGTTTGAATTGGCACGTGTGTCGATTTAAAGCGTACGAAAAGGCGGGACGTTACACCTGAAGCAAGCTAATTCAACATAATAGAAGAAGCAAAGATCAGATCAACTCATGACCAATTTCCAGTTTTCAAATTCAAGAACAAAGAAAATTCCACGCTTCTCTGTTCAAATATAAACAGTGAGTAAACAACTTTTTAAAAGCAAAAGTTGTTTGATAACCTGATGCATGTGATAATCCTTGAGGTTATGATGTGAAATATGCTTTGCATAAGTGTGTAAATATGATTGTATGTATATATTTATGATGATATTGGTGTGTACGTCTGTGCTTGCTCTGTTCTAAGTTTACAGGTTTTAAAACAAATTCAAAAATCAAAATCTCTTCACTTATTCTCTTATAGGCTTTGATATTTAAACAAGATATGTTTGAATTAACATAATCTAAGTTTTAAAAATAATTTTAGGTATAATTAGTCAGAGATTTTTTAGAAAATCAGAAAACACAGAAAATTCCTAAGCATGTCAAAAATTCGAGTGTCTTGATTTCTTGATTCACTTATATAATCTAAATCGATTTCAAAATCCATGAATTTTAAAATTAAATCAAGATTTTTAGTTTGGTAATTGGGGAGAATTCATGGGTTAAACAGAAAAGGGGTTTTTGCCTTTTTCGGGTGATCGAAACGAGGGGAAATCTCATGGTCATTGCCGAAGCTTGCTTATAGGTGAGGGGTCTCGACAAAATGATCGGTGAGTTTAACGATCATCGTGGCAGTGGCACGACATCGTTGTATGGTTTTGTAGCCAGTTGTGGTCGACTGGGTTTGGAGGTGTTTGCGACGTTGTCAATGCATTGGAATGGATATGTATGGGGAAATCGTAGCTTGGGACTGCGGTGAAGCTTTTGTCGGAATTTCGAAGGCTCGGGTGACCTAAGGTGGCTGGTCGAGGTGGTTCTTGGACGATCTGTTTTTATTCCAATGGGTTCGATCGTGCTCTTTTTTGTTTCATTATCGATATATAGATCTGGGTGGTAGAGCTGCTAGAGGATGTCGTCGTTGATGTGCTAAAGGTTGTAGTGATGACCGTAGCTTCGACGTTCAGGCATGCACGTGTACATGTGTCAGTGGTGTATAAGTGGGTTTGGGTTGTAGGAGATGGAGTTGGTCTCGGGTGGGAACTCAGGGAAATGCAATGATGGCTCGAGTATGCTTCCGGGTGTGTTCGCGTGGATTTAGCATGACTATAACAGGGTTTTAAAATTTAAATCAAAACAAAGTAAAGAAAAGAGGGAAGATTTCTTGGGTTTGGGCTACGGTTGGTTCAGGGAGTGACTCGGGTATTTGTAGTAGCAATTTTAAAATTTTAAATAAAACAAGTTTTAAAGTTAAAATAAATCAAGTTTTAAACTATTTTCTTAAATCAATTTCTTATAAATAATAAATGTTTATTTAAATATTTGGTTAGACAGAAGTTGTATAATTTATTTTAACTAAAATTAGTTATGTCAATTCTTATGTTTATTTAAATAAATTCAAATGGTATAATTAAGTAGTTAATTAAAAAAGGTTAATAATTTTCAATTATTAATTAACTTAAAAATCTTAAGTTAATTCATATGTTAATAATAAATTTATTTCAAAGGTTTATTAAATAAGATTTAAATAATAATAAAGTGATTAATTAAGATAAATGGTTTATCTTAAATTAATTAAGGTCTTGGGTAATTAAAGATTAATTAATTAATGATAGTAACTAAGTAATAATTAATTAATAATCCAAGGTTAATTAATTTATAATTAAAGGATAATTAATTAATAATTAAAGGGTAATTAGTCAGTAATTATAGGGTAATTAATTAATGTAAGTAATTAAGGATGATTAACTAATTTCATTAATTATTAAAATAATAACAAATGGTTTGTAATTAATTAATGATAATTAAGTAGGTTTAGGTAATTGATTCATAAGTAATTAATTTATTTAGTTTAAATTAAATTAATTGTAAATTATGTGATTAATAATCTTGCTTATGGGTGATTAATTATATTGAATGCTTGGATTGACTAATATCTCTAATATGTTAATTTGTGATATTCTATGACATGAATTGCTTTGGATTCAGCTGTGATAAATGTAAGTTATTTATTTGTGATCAATTGCTGTGTGGATATAATGTTCTACGTTGAATTATGAAAGGTGGATTTGTTTAAAATATAAAAAATGGAAATTTTTTTAAACCAATAAAACGAAATGGTTTTGGGAAATAAAGGCTAAAAAGTCGTGACTTAACTAAGATCCGAATGTATCCATATGTTTTAAAAAAACGCTCATTATTCGGAAAGGCCGGGGAAGGGCATTAAGTCGAAAACCCATTCCGAATAATAATACCACGGAATAGAATTGCATTTGAAGGCGGTGGTTGAAGACCGGGTATTTTCGAAAACGAAAGGATTGCCTGTTGATGGTCTCTGCACCGAGTTGGTCCGGTATAGAGATTACCCTATGTGATATGGAGTCTAGACAAGATTGGGGATATTCGGATTTGCAAGAACTTTTTTACCTTAATTGGACAAAGTGCCTTCGGTTCTATTCAGACCGAGGATGGACTTATATGGATGCATGTCTGACATTACACTGTGGGATATAAAGCTGGTTTCAATCAAATACATTTCTATTTAGTGGTGGAGAATTTATTCTCTTAGCTTAACACCCTTCTTTGAAACGTACGAGCTCATAGGTTATGTAGCTGATAGTTATTAGTGATATATTCCTAATTTGGTAATGCGGCATGCTAAGTGTTGAGCTTTGGTTGGTCGAAGAATGGCTTTTGTGTAGCATTGTGGAAGAGACTTCATTGAACCTCACACCCTGGAAAATAGTCGAAACAGGACGGATGTAGCGAGGTTATGGGGTTCACGACCCTAAGGGTATGCGCATTTCCTTTAGGATAAAAGTGGTATTATGGCATGAAGCCCAGACATTTTACTTATGTCGTTGTTGGAATTAGAGGCACCTCGATAAAGGTCGGTCACGACTGAGGGATGGCATACTCGTGACAGTTAGTTACTTAGTTACAGAGGTAGCTCGGCCTTGTGTAGGCAGAGATCCGGTTAGGTTCTCGGCACATTCCTTCAGAGGCATACCCATTCGGATAAAGGAAGTTCCTTAGCCTTGGCCATTTGTTAGAAGTCTAAACGAAAACAATACGAGCCCTTTACGATTTCAGTTGTAGAACCTGCCATTTAACATGGCAGTTATAGTAAGCATACTACAATGGTATGTATGCTAGCTAAGATTAATATTATACTTGCGAAATGGTTTTCCACACTATGCACTAAAAGTAATATCAAAAAGGATTTTCATGTGCCAAGCATGTTTGACTACTATAAGGAGAAACCTTCCCTATGTGTGCGATTGCATTTGAGCGTGTGCTAGGAGACCTTATGGTAGTTTCATTTTCCAAAAGCATGGACGGTCACTGACTCAGAGTTTATTGTTCTCTTTTGCTAAACTCTGGATGCCCTTAATTTTCCGCACGGGTAGCCTAGAGTTAGGTTATCAGTAGGTTCTGGAGTTATGTCAGGAAGTAGATGTAGATTTGGAATTCTTTGGTTTGCAAGCTTTTGGTTTTTAGATTTTTTGGTTTGGACTTTGGAGCTTTTGAGATGAAGATACAGTATGTTGAATCTCTTGGAAGACCATGTTGATGTTATTTTTCCGTTGTTATGTTGTATTCTGCTGTTATGTAATATATGCATATATATATAACTCTGATGATGATGGACACTTGTTGTAAGAATGTTGTAATCCATGAAGTGAATGAATGAAAGTTATTTTGTTTACATTGTGTTGTTATTATCTAATGTGTTATGACTCCAGTGATCCGGACTCCACTCCAGCATTTGAATACGGGTGATGTGTTGGATGTCGATTTTCAAAGGTTGAAAGTCTGGGTCATCACATTTGGTATCAGAGCTAAAGGTTGAGTAAGAAATTTAGCTTTGGAGTATAACTCATTAGGTGACTCATTAGAGATATGGTTAGGAATTCTCTAGAACGAGTATATTCCCTAAGATATCTCATCTGTATGCCTAAATCAATTTTCTTACTTTCTACATATAGTGAGAATGATTGCAAGAAGAGGACGAGGTAGCGGAATGGGGAGTACTACTACAAATGGTCGAGACCCTGCAACAACAGTAATGGAAGAAGCAACTCTTCCCATCCAACCACAGCCAAATCTGGCAGAGTTATATTGAAATTTCTCCAGACTTGGAGGGAAACCATTCAAGTACGGAGACTATTATAGAAGCGCAAGATTGGATTCGATCTTGTGAGAGGATTTTAAAGGATTGAAATTTGATGACGATGAAAGGAGGTTGATGGTCTTCCTCGAAGCTCCAGGTAGAAGCTTTGGCATGGTGGGAGACTATTACTTTGGCCGAATCGGAGGTTGAGTTTACATGGGATAGATTCAAGAAAGTATTTGAGCAGCGTTATATGCCTTCCATTGGTATATCCAGGATGTATCAAGTGTTTACCGATTTGAAGCATGGAAATTTTCTTTTGAAGAATACTTAAATAAGTTTAATGAGTTATCCCGATTTGGACATAAATTGATGAATACCCCTCTGAAGAAGAATGAGAGATTTATTAAAGGGATGAACAAGAAGTTCCATGAAAGGATAACATGCCATGTGAAGGAGTCTTTTGTTGATTTGGTAGACATGGATGTAGATATGCCACCTTAGATAAACAAGAGATTCCAGAAGAGAAAGGAAGTGGAAGTAATCCAAATTGGAAGAAGAGAAAGTTTGGAGGAACGAAGCCTTGGCAACGTAAAGAAAAGAAGGATACTCAGGAGAACAAGGCAAAGAATGTTACCTGTTTCAACTGTTTGGAGAAAGGTCATTACGCAAATAGTTGCAAGAAGTCCAAGAAGCAAGGGAAGAAGGATCAATCTAAGAAGTCAGGACAAGAAGCCAGAGAATGCTACTATTGCCATAAGCCATGACACAAGGTTAAAGAATGCCCGATAATGAAGCAGACTCAAGCAGCAAAGGTATATGCAATCAAGGATGAACCTTCAACCTTAGGAATTGATAAAGCAAAAGGAGTTTTAGAAGGTAATCTTCTTATTTATGATAAAATAGTTAGAGTTCTATTCGACATTGGAGCCATGCATAGTTTTATTTCTCAGCAAACTGTAGAAGAGTTAAATCTTGAACCCGAATTTGTAGATGAACCTATTTGTGTGAAGAACCCGGTAGGAGGTCCTGCGAATCTTTTTTTACGTTGTAGAAAGCTTTCTATTTCGTATTCTCATCATCAGTTTCCTATCAGCCTTTTGGTTCCTGACTTTAATGAATTTGAGATTCTACTTGGAATGTATTGGTTAACAAAATATGAAGCTAAATTAGATTGTATCAATAGAACGATTTCGGTCAAAATCATACTTGGAAACTTTGTCGTAATTTCTTATAAGGATCCAAGTCCGAAGAGGGACAAGCTAATGTATACTTTAGGGTATTCCAACCTGAGTTTGGAGTCTATACCTATTGTTTGAGAATTTCCTGACGTATTTGAAGAAGTTAAGACTTTACCACCCCACAGGGAAATCGAATTTAGAATCGACTTAGTTCCCAGTACCCGTCTAGTTGTGCATGCAAGTCATAGGATGGCACCAAGGGAAAGAGTAGAGCTAGTTAAGCAAACCCAAGATTTACTTGAGAAAGGATTTATATGACCTAGTTATTCTAGTTCGGGTTCAGCTGTAGTATTGTAGCCAAATCCGATAGATCTTTGAGATTGTGTGTAGATTATCATGATCTTAATAATTTAACCCTTAAGAATAAATTTCCTTTGCCTCGAATTTACGACCTATTCGATCAATTGCAAGGTGCTCGATTCTTTTCCACGATGGACCTAGCCCAAGGATTCTATCAATTGAGTATTGCGAAAGATTGTTGGTCCTGATGAAAAGCGGTTAAGGAATAAAGTGGTGAAATTGATGAAAGCACAATAGAGCGGAGATCCAAATGATTATACATGGAAAACAGAGGAAAGCATGCAGAAGTCCTATCCCAAATGCAGAATGGATATTTCGGCTTGACGTTGTAAGCCATTTCTCTATCTTTTTACGTGTTCATATGTTCTTTGTTTGTCTCCCTATCTATCAAATTTCGAAGATGAAATTTTCTTAAGGGGAAATTTGTAACTATCCCCTTTTTAAGCCAAATTAAATTTAGTAATTAATATAAATTCTAGAATTAATTTGTGAACTGATTTGAATTTTTCCGAAACAAATAAGATATGTGTTTGTTTATGTATATATATAAATATATTGTAAATAGAATTTTGATTTGAAAATCAAAGGTAAATATCTTAAAAGTAAGTTGGATTTAAAACTTTATATTTTAAAACTTATATGTATATATGATTATTTATTAGTGTACAATTAGTTTTAAATTATTTATTTAAAGTTATATACATGTAAAAAAAGGAAAAGTATAAAATATAAAAACATAAAACATATGTAAATATAAAACTAAATAGAATATATAATATAAAATTATACGAAAGCATAAGTGCATGCAAATTTACAAGTGTAGGCTAAATGTAACATGCAATTTAACAAGTGTCATATTATTAATTTTCTTTTCATTTTTAAATATAATAAAACAAGACTATATATACCTCTCTACCCCTTCTCTTCTCATTTTCTTTCATAATTACAAAACCAAACCTGAAAGCTAAAACCAGAAAGAAAAACAAACAACAACCTCTTACAAATCTAAAATTTGAATCAAGCAAAGTTCAACCCAATTTAATCAAAGCAAACAATCTTTACCTATCTCAAACCTGAAGCAAGCTAATTCAACATAATCAAAGATGCAAAGATCATATCAAGTCAAGACCAATTTCTAGTTTTCAAATTCAAGAGCAAAGCAACTTGCAGGCTTCTCTGTTCAAATATAAACAGTGAGTAAACATCTTTTTAAAATCTAAAGTTGTTTTATAACCGATGCATGTGATAATCCTTGAATTTATGATGCGAAATATGCTTTGCATAAGTGTGTAAATATGATTGTATGTATATATTTATGATGATATTGGTGTGCATGTCTATGCTTGATCTTTTCTAAGTTTACAACTTTTAAAACAAATTCAAAAATCAAAATCTCTTCACTTATTCTCTTATAGGCTTTGATATTTAAACAAGATATGTTTGAATTAACCTTATTTGAGTTATTTGAGTTTTAAAAATATTTTTAGGTATAATTAGTTAGAGATTTTCTAGAAAATCAGAAAATACAATAAAAATACTAAGCATGTCTAAAATTCAAGTATCTTGATATCTTGATTCACTTATATAATCTAAATCGATTTCAAAATCCATGAATTTTAAAAATAAAATCAAGATTTTTAGTTTGGTAATGGGGAGAATTGATGGATTGAACGAAAAAGGGGATTTTGGCATTTTCTGGTGATCGAAGCAAGGGGAAATCTTGTGGTCGTTGCCGAAGCTTGAGGGGTCTTGGCAAAAATGATCGGTGAGTTAAACGATCATCGTGGCGGTAGCACGTTGTCGTTTTAGGGTTTTGTAGCCTGTTGTGGTCGATTGGGTTTGCGAGGTGTTTGCGACGTCGTCAATGCATCAGAGTGGATCAGTGTGGGGGGAATCGGAGCGTGGGACTGTAGCAAAGCTTTGGACAGAGTTTCGAAGGCTCTGTTGAACTGAGGCGGCGGGTCGAGGTGGTTCTTGGACGATCTTTTTGTTCTAGTAGGTTCGATCGTGCTCGTTTTTGATTTCGTGATCGATATGGAGATCTGGGTGGTCGAACTACTAGAGGAGGTCATTGTCAATGTGTTGAAGGTGGCAGCGATGACCAGAGCTTCGTAATTCAGGCGTGCATGTGTACGTGTGTCAGTGGTGTATCAGTGGGTTTGGGTTGTAGGAGATGGAGTTGGTCTCGAATGGGAACTCGGGGAACTGTAGTGATGGCTCGAGTGTCCTTCCGGGTGTGTTCGCGTGGGTTTAACATGATTATAACAAGGTTTTAAAATTTAAATCAAAACAAAGTAAAAAAAGAAGAAAGATTTCTCGAGTTTGGGCTCGAGTTAGCTCAGGGATTGACTTGAGTATTTGTAGTGGCAGTTTTCAAATTTTAAATAAAACAAGTTTTGAAGTTAAAATAAATCAAGTTTTATACTATTTTCTTACATCGATTTATTTTAAATAATAAATGTTTATTTGAATATTTGTTAGATGCAAATTGTATAATTTATTTTAACTTAAATTAATTATGCTAAATCTTAAGCTTATTTAAATAAATTTATGTGACATCCTGGAAATTTGGGGCAATATAAATTTAATAATCAGCATTAAAAGTTAAATTTAATTTGATAATATTTGTTAATAATATTTGAATTGATTAAATAATCTTCTTTTAAATAAATATTCAACTGATAATTTGTCTTTTAAAAGCTAATAAGTTGTTTCTATCTATAATGTATATATGTTTTGTATATATTGTAAATAGTTAAGCCTTGTTTTTAAATCTAACAAGTAAAACATATTTTCTTATTTTAATCTTTTTGGTGATTATAATTTGGAAATTTGATTTAAATTTAGTATTAAATGAATAACAATAGGAAATTAAATATTGATGGTTTAAGATAAAATAAAAGTAAGATAACCAAGTAAGAAATACAATAGTAGGCAAAAATACAAGGCAAAGTACTAAAGTAAAAAGCAATAAAACAAATAAGTAGCCTGTAAATAAGGATATAGGCAAGAAAAAGAAAATGCATGGGTAAATAAACAAAGTAAATAAGATGCAAAGCAAAGTAAAATGTATGTGTAAATGCAACCTGTAAGAGATATAAACAAAAGCAAAGTATGAAACATGAAATATAAATGTAAATGAGCAAAGCAAAGTAAATAAAATTGCATGTACAGGTTAGAGTAGAGAAATGTAAAAATATCTAAGCATAAAAAAAAAAATAGGTAAGTTGAGACATAAAGTACTTACACATTAAAAAGCCTTCATCTCAGCATACTCTTATGTCATTTCGAAATTTTTATATAAACAAAAATCTTTCAGACGCCAAAATAAAGCATTTGCCTGATACAAACAAAAGTATGATGGTTCCAACATATGCTTAACCTAGTAAACACCCCCTGTAAAGCTCTTTCTACATTTAACTTCCCATCTCTGTTCGTTTACTTCAAAGACAAGCTATTTGTATATTTTACTGTGTTCACAAATCCATGGATAGGCTGCAACTAGTATAATAAATTACATAAGACAAAGTAAATTAATGTGCCACCATTGTATCATATCAGCCTACAATTTGAAGATATAATCCTCTGCCAAGGATATGAACAAAGTATTTCTAGTACAAGGAAAGTATTGTACCAGTAATAACACAGCCTGTACATTTCCTCTATATATCATCCTATACTTTCACTTTCATTAAATTGGAACTGAGAAAATCACATAAACTATCAACCTAAACAAAATCAAACAGCTTGTGCTCATCTAAAAAGAAACAAAAGAAAACAAAAACTACAGATTACTTTCTTCAAACCTGGAATTGTCTGAAGCAAGCAAGCACAAAGTTAAACCTTCAGTCATCTTCAATTGGTTTGAAGAGCATGCAGTTTAAAAGCAAATCAAGGGGCAAGAGCATTTCAGTTTTGTAAAGAGGTGCTCTATCATTTCAAAACTTGGTGAGTAACTTTTGTTTTCTAACTTAAAAGTTTGAATCTGTTGAATTCTTATCTGTGAGTAACATTTTTCTTAAAATAACATAAGTTTAAACTTGTTACATGTTAGTATTTAAATACTTAAATATATGTGTGTGAATATCTCTGTGTTCATTTCTCTGTGTAATTGTAAGGTGAAATACTTGCATATTGTTTACCCTGTAGGCATCTCT
Source organism: Allium cepa (assembly GCA_030765085.1). Classification (NCBI taxonomy): domain Eukaryota; kingdom Viridiplantae; phylum Streptophyta; class Magnoliopsida; order Asparagales; family Amaryllidaceae; genus Allium; species Allium cepa. The sequence goes on along the minus strand of CM060945.1, from coordinate 1,007,027,449 downwards.
GTAGTAGAAATTTAAACCCAGATTAAATGCAAAATCATTTCTGTTTGAACCAATGATTGTTTGGACCTAGTATCTAAACAAGTTTGGTTTGTTGGATCATAAAGCAAATTTTAAAAATTTGTATTTTTGTTGCTAGTTTGAAATACCCTGTAGAAAAACTTAAAGAAAAGGCAATTGTTGATATTAGTGGAATTTTCAAACATCATAAATTATTAATTTAGGATTATAACGTGAATAATTATCTGAAATTAGGAATTTTAAAAGTAAATTCACATTTTATAGTTGAGTATTGAGTTGGCATTTCTGGGTTGAGCATTTTGGGAAGTTTGGGTTGTCTCGGCCAGTATACTTGATTGGAGTGGCTGTGGTTCTTCATGGAGGTGGAGAAGTGACTGGAGAGGCCGAGAAAAATAGTGAATGATGATGAAGATCATCAGAGAAGTTGCGGTGGAGGGTTTCATTTCCTAAACCTAGTTTTTGTTAGGTTTGTATTTTGGTCTCGTTTGAACTCCGTGGGGCATCGAGTTAAATGGGGGCTTGGGGATCGCTGGAGGGGATGTAGACGAAGCTTATGCCGGAGTTCCTGGTGGCCTGGCGGTCGGAGCGGCGAGGGGGAGGTGTTGACAGGTTCGGGGGGGATGCCTGTTTATGTTTCCAGGCTTTGTATTATTAACTCGATCTTCATTCGAGCGTGTGGGTGGCTTCAGAGGGGTCACGATCATGTCAGGTGAAGGTCGTTGGTGAGTGGGTGCCTGAGGGGATGGTCGGCGTCAGTTGGGGCCACGGTGCACGTGCACCGTGCCAATGAAGTTGGGGGTTTGTGGTTTTCTGTGTGCAGGTTTTTGGTGAGGGGAGACTCGAGTTTATTCGAGTGTTGACTCGAAGCAGAGGAGGGAGGAACTCGAAGTTTTTGGGGTTGAGACTCGAAGTAAGGTGGGTGACGCAAATAAATACTTGTTACAGGTTTCAAAAACCTGATCAATTTCCTGAAAACTTAACTGTAAATTATAACAAAGTTAACTAAGTTAAAATAAAAGTTAAGCATAAATTCAAGTTTAAATTCAGGTTGCAATTTGACTTTAAGTTTATTTTTTTAATTCGAATTTGAAATGAAATAAAAGTTTAAAGTGTTTAAGGTGGGTTTCAGGTCTTAAAAATCTGACAGGTTCAGATTTTAAATTGATTTAAAATTTTGAAACAGAATTTAAACTGTGATTTAAATTCCAAAAATTTAAAGTATAGTTCAAATGAACATTTGAATCTTAAGGTTTTCAAAATGGATATGGATTTGAAAATCAAGTGTTAAATTCAAGTTATTAAAAGGAAGTTTAATCAAAGTTTTAAATTAAAGATAAGTGATGGACTCAAGCTCACCCTGAATTCAAATCTGAATATTTAAATCAGTTTTTAAGTAAGAGATTTTTTTTTTTTTTTTTTTTTTTTTTATAAGTTAAATAAATTGTTTAACTTGAATTTGCAAGTTAAGGATACAATGTAATGTAAAAGCTTATTTTTAACAAAAAAATTAAATAGTTTAATTAAAGGCTTCTCTTATATAAGTTTCATATGTGAGTAATAAATGTTATTTACATTTATTTAAAAGACTTTAAATTGAATTTAAATTGGGTAAATGTTTAAACACTAGTCATTTTGAATCTTAAATTCAAAATGGAATTTGAATATTAAAATGTAATGATATAATACACTCTAATATAAATGAAGTCATTAATTAAGAAATAAATTATCTTAGAAATAATTAAGGTATTTAAATGATTAATTAATAAGATAATTAAGGAATGACTTATGTATTTAAATTTTAAATTAATAATTGATTTATAATTAGAGACTAATTAAGAAGTAAATTAAGAAATATTATAAGATAATTAACTAAGGATTATCAACTAATTAATTAATGTGATTAATTAATTAGATTAATTAATTTAGATAATCTATTGTAAATTTGATAGGTGTAATTACTTGATAAAAGTAATTAAGAAATTAATTACTTATTGTAATTAATTTTGATGATATGATTAAATTAAGTTAATTAATTTATTTTAATTGATTTAAGCAAATCATTTGATGGTTTGAGATATGAAATTACTTAATGTAATTAATGGAGCAGGATTACTTGGGGAAGTAATTAGATGATAATTACTGAATGTAATTAATACAATATGATTTGTAAGTAAAGTAATTTGGGTAATTACTTTTGTAATTAATCAGGGGATAAATTTTGGAGATAATTAATTATGGGACAATTAATTTATTAAATAAGTAATTAAGGGTAGTTAATTACTGGATTGTTATTAATCAAAGGTGATTAATAATTGTGTTTAATTAAAGATTAATTACTTAATGTAATTAATCTGAATAAAGTTATTAATTTTAAATATAATTAGAAATCATTAATTAATGTAATTAATGATGGAATTTAGAAATGGGTAAATTAAGTAATAATAATAGTGAAGTGATTAATTATTGTAATTAATTAAGGATAAATGTAAGTAATTATATTTAATGAATAAATGAAGGAATTAAATGTTAATTACTATAAATGATTAAGTATAATTAATGTGTAAAATTAATTAAAGACTAATTACATAATGTAATTAGAAAATGATTAATCAATGGTGATTAATCAAGATAAATTCTTAGTGGATGGTTAATTAATTAGATTTATAATTAATTAACGATTGTATAAGCAGGATTTATAGATGAGTAATTAATTTAATTTACTTTAAATTAATTAGAGATTGAAGTAGTTAATTTAATTCATTTTAAATTAATTACCAATGGTATGGTTAAAAATCATTGCTTATGGATGAATGATATTGATAATTCATTTGTTGATTGTGATCTAGCATGAATTATATCTATGTGTCATGGATGCTTGTTTAAATATGATAATATTTGGTTATCTGTTTGGATAATAATATTGATTATCTGTTCATGAGATCATCTGTGATTATTTACTGTGATATTATGATTTATCCATCTGTGTGTATATTGATTATATTGAATTAAACTGTTAAGACTAAATAGACAACTTGGCCTTAAAAGACACGTTTTGGATTTCGATGAGACCGGGATCGGGTTTTCCGCATTAGGAACATCCGAAAACCACATCGATTCCAAATTAACGATAGGTCGTTAATCTGAAGTGAAGATGAAGATTCAGAGTGCAAGGGTTATCGTCGTTAACTCTGAGGGTGATTCCAAAATGAGTGTAACGAGATAATGCCTTCGGTTTCGTTCGAACCCGGAACGAACTTGTATGGATTGAATGCTTTCAACACATCGTCAGGCGGGCGATGAGCATTCTAAGAAAATATGTTCTTTAAAGGTAATCGCAGCCTCAAGCCTCATCAACCGGGAATGGCTAAAACAGGGGAGGTGCAGCAAGGTTAGGTGGGTCATGCCCAAGCAGGACAAGGATATTCCCCTGTCTAGATGTCCCTTTTTATTCGGCTGTGTGGGCAGTTGGTTGCAAACAACTGCGGGGTTTATCTTGTTCGGGACTGTTCAGTAAGGAATGGTTCCGGCCTTGTGTTGCAGGGGATGAAGGGAGTAATCCTCGGTACGGTGATCTAGGCCCCGTACTGTGACGGGCGGTACCCCAGTAGCCCTGCCATTGTATGGAATCCAAAATCCAATAAGTGTCGTACGAATTAGTTGTGCCCAACTATGTTGGAATGTGAGATGTAAGCATTTCAGCTATTTCTGTATTTTACTTGAAAACCCTAGACACTATTATAATATCACTGAATTTCCTATCAAATGTTTTGGTTAGCGTAAGGTAAAAACTTTTCCATGTTTATGTGTGGGAAGTCTTACGTGATACCTTTTGTTTTCAAAAGATTTTCAAAGTTAAGCAACTCTAACCTGTTACTCATACCAGACCCATGTCTGACCCGAAGTTTATTTTTGTTTTTCATAAACTCTCGGGTACCCAAATTTTTATGGGTAGCCAAGGGATTCAGGTTAGCTTTGACGAATTCTGGAGGAGCAATGGAGCAGGAGGCTTCAGCGTTGTAGATACATATATATAGTTCCGCTGTGTTGGTATCTCTGTATTGAGTTGAGTTGTATAACTAGACAGGTGTTTATAACTGTCTAGTATGTGATGTATTGTCTGTATAACTCTGATTGATGTTGTATATTATGTAAATACTTATGTGATTAATATAATTTATTCGTTCCGCTGTGAGATTCTGATGTTGTTGTTCTTTCTTCTCTATCTTTTCTACTTTCTCACCCCTTTCTTTCTTCAACACGATACGTCTTCCTGGGCATAGGAAGGCGGGTCGTTACAGTGGTATCAGAGCGCTAGGTTGAGTGAATACCTAGGCTCTTAAGTGTTTTCTTCTTGAGAGAGCGTATTTGTAATTTTGATATATATATTTATATATTTATTTCTACCTATTTGTTGGGTTACCTGTTCGGGTTTTCCAACGAGCTATAAAGGTAGATAGGGTGGTGGTGTGTGTAACACAACTACCAATGGTTGGAGTTTGTATATTTGAGGTTGGAAGTGTAACTGTCGAGACTGTAGACCTAATACCGTCTCGAGTAAACTTTGGATGGTGTAAGGATTTCATCGATCTTTGAAGGAAACCTGTTAAGGTTTGGAGTTCATTTTGAGGTGTAATTTGATTGAGCTAGAGTTTGGATCTGTCGGTTGGGCAGAAGTAAGTCATGATATCTTGATACATCAAGGTGTAGTAGCTGTGTGATGAGACACAGTGACTTTGGGTGTCTTCGAAGATATTTCTTTGGGACAAGTTAAGGAAGTGTATCTGCTTCGGTGATGTGGCTGGGTTCAGTTGGGTATTCCTGTTTACATTGAGGTCCGAGTTTCTCGAAGAGCTTTGGATTAAGCAGTCTTTGGCATCTGAGTCAACAGTAGCAGCTCGGAGTATTCTGTGTGCCGTCAAGGAAGTCTTCTGGCTTAGCAGCTTTTCTTGGGTAACTTCAGAAGCAGCAGAGTAGCTCCATCTTTTTCGATGGGTTGGCCACATGAGCGTAAGCTGTTCTGTTTGGTAAAGAGAGAGCAGTATCTTTGGAATTAGGCTGGATTGATCGCAATAGTGACTTGCGATAATATGAGTGTTCTCTTGTGTTTCAGAGACATTTTCTGGATGTCTTCGAGAAGTCAGAGTCTGGTCAGCATCTGGAGATTGAGTTTGGTATCGATTGGATTCCAGAGGTGATACCAATTGTTCAGCTTAGTAATAGGATGATTTTTGCAGTTTGGTGAAGTAGCTCGGATTTTTGAGGAACTTCTAAGCTTTCTTTTTGGATCTGGAGAACCCTAATGTTGGAATGTGTTGTCCAGTCTGTGCTTGAGTTCATCATCAGCATTTTCAACTGCTCAGTCAGAGTTGCGTAGTGGAAGCATGGTGGCAGCTATTTTAAAGTGGAAGCAATTGGATGTTGCAGTGTTTGAATTGGAAGAGTTTTCTACAGAGAAATTTTCAGGATCTAAGGCCAGATTTGGAGTGCATCTGTTTTATCTCTTCTGGATGAGAGAAGTGAGATCTGTCTTCTGATTTTGGATTAGAGTTGTGTTCTGAGTTTTGGTCGATCTTGGAAAGATCATTTTGTTGGATTGTTTTTGGGCCCAGTTTGTTTCTAAGGACATCAGCAAGAGTTGAGCTGATCAGGGAAGATATAGGCAGCCCAGGATCGTCCGAGGAGTTTTGTGGATAAGAGACGGAGGAATTTGGATTTCGAAATTGGAGATTTGATTTTAGATAAGTGTTTGGTCTTCAGGATTGGATTGTCAGTTTGGATAACTGAGATTTGTTGTGTTTCACGTATCTCTGAGGGAGTACGTGTAAGTTCTATCTCTGGTTATAAAACCAGCAGTTCAGGGAGTTTGGTTATTGAGTCAGACTTGTCTATAGTCTGATATCCTGCCTTGTATTGTAGATCTTGATGAGTGGAAGCTCAGTAGCTTAGTAGTATTGATTGATTGGATTTTGTAGGGCGAGTATCCCGGTATTTATACTTGGGAAACTCGAGAAAATTCTATCTAGAATTTTATCTGAATAGTTAGATTTGGTTGTTTGGATGAATCGGTTGCTATGGTTGTTAGCATATGATTGATATGCTATGATTATTAAATTACCTTTGTTTAAATTTTGGGGACGAAATTCTTTTAAGGGGGGAAGAATGTGACATCCTGGAAATTTGGGGCAATATAAATTTAATAATCAGCATTAAAAGTTAAATTTAATTTGATAATATTTGTTAATAATATTTGAATTGATTAAATAATCTTCTTTTAAATAAATATTCAACTGATAATTTATCTTTTAAAAGCTAATAAGTTGTTTCTATCTATAATGTATATATGTTTTGTATATATTGTAAATAGTTAAGCCTTGTTTGTAAATCTAACAAGTAAAACATATTTTCTTATTTTAATCTTTTTGGTGATTATAATTTGGAAATTTGATTTAAATTTAGTATTAAATGAATAACAATAGGAAATTAAATATTGATGGTTTAAGATAAAATAAAAGTAAGATAACCAAGTAAGAAATACAATAGTAGGCAAAAATACAAGGCAAAGTACTAAAGTAAAAAGCAATAAAACAAATAAGTAGCCTGTAAATAAGGATATAGGCAAGAAAAAGAAAATGCATGGGTAAATAAACAAAGTAAATAAGATGCAAAGCAAAGTAAAATGTATGTGTAAATGCAACCTGTAAGAGATATAAACAAAAGCAAAGTATGAAACATGAAATATAAATGTAAATGAGCAAAGCAAAGTAAATAAAATTGCATGTACAGGTTAGAGTAGAGAAATGTAAAAATATCTAAGCATAAAAAAAAAAAAATAGGTAAGTCGAGACATAAAGTACTTACACATTAAAAAGCCTTCATCTCAGCATACTCTTATGTCATTTCGAAATTTTTATATAAACAAAAATCTTTCAGACGCCAAAATAAAGCATTTGCCTGATACAAACAAAAGTATGATGGTTCCAACATATGCTTAACCTAGTAAACACCCCCTGTAAAGCTCTTTCTACATTTAACTTCCCATCTCTGTTCGTTTACTTCAAAGACAAGCTATTTGTATATTTTACTGTGTTCACAAATCCATGGATAGGCTGCAACTAGTATAATAAATTACATAAGACAAAGTAAATTAATGTGCCACCATTGTATCATATCAGCCTACAATTTGAAGATATAATCCTCTGCCAAGGATATGAACAAAGTATTTCTAGTACAAGGAAAGTATTGTACCAGTAATAACACAGCCTGTACATTTCCTCTATATATCATCCTATACTTTCACTTTCATTAAATTGGAACTGAGAAAATCACATAAACTATCAACCTAAACAAAATCAAACAGCTTGTGCTCATCTAAAAAGAAACAAAAGAAAACAAAAACTACAGATTACTTTCTTCAAACCTGGAATTGTCTGAAGCAAGCAAGCACAAAGTTAAACCTTCAGTCATCTTCAATTGGTTTGAAGAGCATGCAGTTTAAAAGCAAATCAAGGGGCAAGAGCATTTCAGTTTTGTAAAGAGGTGCTCTATCATTTCAAAACTTGGTGAGTAACTTTTGTTTTCTAACTTAAAAGTTTGAATCTGTTGAATTCTTATCTGTGAGTAACATTTTTCTTAAAATAACATAAGTTTAAACTTGTTACATGTTAGTATTTAAATACTTAAATATATGTGTGTGAATATCTCTGTGTTCATTTCTCTGTGTAATTGTAAGGTGAAATACTTGCATATTGTTTACCCTGTAGGCATCTCTGTAGTAGAAATTTAAACCCAGATTAAATGCAAAATCATTTCTGTTTGAACCAATGATTGTTTGGACCTAGTATCTAAACAAGTTTGGTTTGTTGGATCATAAAGCAAATTTTAAAAATTTGTATTTTTGTTGCTAGTTTGAAATACCCTGTAGAAAAACTTAAAGAAAAGGCAATTGTTGATATTAGTGGAATTTTCAAACATCATAAATTATTAATTTAGGATTATAACGTGAATAATTATCTGAAATTAGGAATTTTAAAAGTAAATTCACATTTTATAGTTGAGTATTGAGTTGGCATTTCTGGGTTGAGCATTTTGGGAAGTTTGGGTTGTCTCGGCCAGTATACTTGATTGGAGTGGCTGTGGTTCTTCATGGAGGTGGAGAAGTGACTGGAGAGGCCGAGAAAAATAGTGAATGATGATGAAGATCATCAGAGAAGTTGCGGTGGAGGGTTTCATTTCCTAAACCTAGTTTTTGTTAGGTTTGTATTTTGGTCTCGTTTGAACTCCGTGGGGCATCGAGTTAAATGGGGGCTTGGGGATCGCTGGAGGGGATGTAGACGAAGCTTATGCCGGAGTTCCTGGTGGCCTGGCGGTCGGAGCGGCGAGGGGGAGGTGTTGACAGGTTCGGGGGGGGATGCCTGTTTATGTTTCCAGGCTTTGTATTATTAACTCGATCTTCATTCGAGCGTGTGGGTGGCTTCAGAGGGGTCACGATCATGTCAGGTGAAGGTCGTTGGTGAGTGGGTGCCTGAGGGGATGGTCGGCGTCAATTGGGGCCACGGTGCACGTGCACCGTGCCAATGAAGTTGGGGGTTTGTGGTTTTCTGTGTGCAGGTTTTTGGTGAGGGGAGACTCGAGTTTATTCGAGTGTTGACTCGAAGCAGAGGAGGGAGGAACTCGAAGTTTTTGGGGTTGAGACTCGAAGTAAGGTGGGTGACGCAAATAAATACTTGTTACAGGTTTCAAAAACCTGATCAATTTCCTGAAAACTTAACTGTAAATTATAACAAAGTTAACTAAGTGAAAATAAAAGTTAAGCATAAATTCAAGTTTAAATTCAGGTTGCAATTTGACTTTAAGTTTATTTTTTTAATTCGAATTTGAAATGAAATAAAAGTTTAAAGTGTTTAAGGTGGGTTTCAGGTCTTAAAAATCTGACAGGTTCAGATTTTAAATTGATTTAAAATTTTGAAACAGAATTTAAACTTGATTTAAATTCCAAAAATTTAAAGTATAGTTCAAATGAACATTTGAATCTTAAGGTTTTCAAAATGGATATGGATTTGAAAATCAAGTGTTAAATTCAAGTTATTAAAAGGAAGTTTAATCAAAGTTTTAAATTAAAGATAAGTGATGGACTCAAGCTCACCCTGAATTCAAATCTGAATATTTAAATCAGTTTTTAAGTAAGAGATTTTTTTTTTTATTTTTTTTTTATTTTTTTTTATAAGTTAAATAAATTGTTTAACTTGAATTTGCAAGTTAAGGATACAATGTAATGTAAAAGCTTATTTTTAACAAAAAAATTAAATAGTTTAATTTAAAGGCTTCTCTTATATAAGTTTCATATGTGAGTAATAAATGTTATTTACATTTATTTAAAAGACTTTAAATTGAATTTAAATTGGGTAAATGTTTAAACACTAGTCATTTTGAATCTTAAATTCAAAATGGAATTTGAATATTAAAATGTAATGATATAATACACTCTAATATAAATGAAGTCATTAATTAAGAAATAAATTATCTTAGAAATAATTAAGGTATTTAAATGATTAATTAATAAGATAATTAAGGAATGACTTATGTATTTAAATTTTAAATTAATAATTGATTTATAATTAGAGACTAATTAAGAAGTAAATTAAGAAATATTATAAGATAATTAACTAAGGATTATCAACTAATTAATTAATGTGATTAATTAATTAGATTAATTAATTTAGATAATCTATTGTAAATTTGATAGGTGTAATTACTTGATAAAAGTAATTAAGAAATTAATTACTTATTGTAATTAATTTTGATGATATGATTAAATTAAGTTAATTAATTTATTTTAATTGATTTAAGCAAATCATTTGATGGTTTGAGATATGAAATTACTTAATGTAATTAATGGAGCAGGATTACTTGGGGAAGTAATTAGATGATAATTACTGAATGTAATTAATACAATATGATTTGTAAGTAAAGTAATTTGGGTAATTACTTTTGTAATTAATCAGGGGATAAATTTTGGAGATAATTAATTATGGGACAATTAATTTATTAAATAAGTAATTAAGGGTAGTTAATTACTAGATTGTTATTAATCAAAGGTGATTAATAATTGTGTTTAATTAAAGATTAATTACTTAATGTAATTAATCTGAAAAAAGTTATTAATTTTAAATATAATTAGAAATCATTAATTAATGTAATTAATGATGGAATTTAGAAATGGGTAAATTAAGTAATAATAATAGTGAAGTGATTAATTATTGTAATTAATTAAGGATAAATGTAAGTAATTATATTTAATGAATAAATGAAGGAATTAAATGTTAATTACTATAAATGATTAAGTATAATTAATCTGTAAAATTAATTAAAGACTAATTACATAATGTAATTAGAAAATGATTAATCAATGGTGATTAATTAAGATAAATTCTTAGTGGATGGTTAATTAATTAGATTTATAATTAATTAACGATTGTATAAGCAGGATTTATAGATGAGTAATTAATTTAATTTACTTTAAATTAATTAGAGATTGAAGTAGTTAATTTAATTCATTTTAAATTAATTACCAATGATATGGTTAAAAATCATTGCTTATGGATGAATGATATTGATAATTCATTTGTTGATTGTGATCTAGCATGAATTATATCTATGTGTCATGGATGCTTGTTTAAATATGATAATATTTGGTTATCTGTTTGGATAATAATATTGATTATCTGTTCATGAGATCATCTGTGATTATTTACTGTGATATTATGATTTATCCATCTGTGTGTATATTGATTATATTGAATTAAACTGTTAAGACTAAATAGACAACTTGGCCTTAAAAGACACGTTTTGGATTTCGATGAGACCGGGATCGGGTTTTCCGCATTAGGAACATCCGAAAACCACATCGATTCCAAATTAACGATAGGTCGTTAATCTGAAGTGAAGATGAAGATTCAGAGTGCAAGGGTTATCGTCGTTAACTCTGAGGGTGATTCCAAAATGAGTGTAACGAGATAATGCCTTCGGTTTCGTTCGAACCCGGAACGAACTTGTATGGATTGAATGCTTTCAACACATCGTCAGGCGGGCGATGAGCATTCTAAGAAAATATGTTCTTTAAAGGTAATCGCAGCCTCAAGCCTCATCAACCGGGAATGGCTAAAACAGGGGAGGTGCAGCAAGGTTAGGTGGGTCATGCCCAAGCAGGACAAGGATATTCCCCTGTCTAGATGTCCCTTTTTATTCGGCTGTGTGGGCAGTTGGTTGCAAACAACTGCGGGGTTTATCTTGTTCGGGACTGTTCAGTAAGGAATGGTTCCGGCCTTGTGTTGCAGGGGATGAAGGGAGTAATCCTCGGTACGGTGATCTAAGCCCCGTACTGTGACGGGCGGTACCCCAGTAGCCCTGCCATTGTATGGAATCCAAAATCCAATAAGTGCCGTACGAATTAGTTGTGCCCAACTATGTTGGAATGTGAGATGTAAGCATTTCAGCTATTTCTGTATTTTACTTGAAAACCCTAGACACTATTATAATATCACTGAATTTCCTATCAAATGTTTTGGTTAGCGTAAGGTAAAAACTTTTCCATGTTTATGTGTGGGAAGTCTTACGTGATACCTTTTGTTTTCAAAAGATTTTCAAAGTTAAGCAACTCTAACCTGTTACTCATACCAGACCTATGTCTGACCCGAAGTTTATTTTTGTTTTTCATAAACTCTCGGGTACCCAAATTTTTACGGGTAGCCAAGGGATTCAGGTTAGCTTTGACGAATTCTGGAGGAGCAATGGAGCAGGAGGCTTCAGCGTTGTAGATACATATATATAGTTCCGCTGTGTTGGTATCTCTGTATTGAGTTGAGTTGTATAACTAGACATGTGTTTATAACTGTCTAGTATGTGATGTATTGTCTGTATAACTCTGATTGATGTTGTATATTATGTAAATACTTATGTGATTAATATAATTTATTCGTTCCGCTGTGAGATTCTGATGTTGTTGTTCTTTCTTCTCTATCTTTTCTACTTTCTCACCCCTTTCTTTCTTCAACACGATACGTCTTCCTGGGCATAGGAAGGCGGGTCGTTACAATTTAAATGGTATAATTAAGTAGTTAATTAAAAAAGGTTAAATGTTTTTAATTATTAATTAAATAAAAGTCTCAAGTTAATTCATATGTTAATATTAAATTTATTTTAAAGAATTATTAAATAAGATTTAAATAGTAATTAAGTAATTAATTAAGATAAATGGTTTATCTTAAATTAGTTAAGGTCTTGGGATTAATTAGTGAAAGTAATTAAAGAATAATTAATTAATAATTAAAGGTTAGTTAATTAATTAGTAATTAAAGGATAATTGATTAATAATTAAAGGGTAATTAATCCGTAATTATAGGATAATTAGTTAATGTAAGTAATAAAGGATGATTAATTAATTGCATTAATTAATTAAAATAATAACAAATGTTTTGTAATTAATTAATGATAATTAAGCAGGGTTAGGTAATTAATTCATGAGTAATTAATTTATTTGGTTTAAATTAAATTAATTATAAATTATGTGATTAATTGATCTTTCTTATGGATGATTAATTATATTGAATGCTTGGATTGATTAATATCTCTAGTATGTTAATCTGTAATATTCTGTGATATGAATTGCTTTGGATTGAGCTGTGATAAATGTAAGTTATTTATCTGTGATGAATTGCTGTGTGAATATAATGTTCTGCATTGAATTAAAAAAGGTGAATCTTTTGTTTAAAATATTAAAAATGGAAATTTGTTTAACAGGAAATTATTGTCAAGGACAAAACTTCACAACTTTTTAGCCTTAAGGACAGACCTTCAATATTTTATCCTGAAGGACAACTTTCTGTAGGTAGCAGTTTTTAGTTATTGATGGCAGTTTTTTGGTATCAGTTTGTAGTTATTGGTAGCAGTTTTTAGGTATCAGTTTTAGTTCAGTAGCAGTTTTATTGTCGTTATGAATAATTTTGAAAAATGTTTGTCCTTACGGATAATTTTTAGAAGAATGTTTGTCCATGTGGTAAAAATATTGAGGTCGTGTCCTTGAGGCAAAAAATATACAAATATTTGTCCTTTAAATTAATTACCCCATTTGTTTAAACCATTCAAGAGGAAAGGTTTTGGGAAATAAGGGCTAAAAAGTTGTGACTTAACTAAGATCCGAATGTATCCATATGTTTTAAAAAAACGCTCATTATTCAAAAAGGCCGGGGAAGGGCATTAAGTCGAATACCCATTTCGAATAATGACATGACATAATGGAATTGCATTTGAAGATGGTGGTTGAAGACAGGGTATTTTCGAAAACGAAAGTATTACCTATTGATTGTCTCTGCACCGAGTTGGTCCGGTATCGAGATTACCCTATGTGATGGGTAGTCCGGACGAGATTGGGATATCCAGATTTGCAAGGACTTTTTTTCCTTAATTAGATGAAATGCCTTCGGTTCTATTCAGACCCAGGATGAACTTGTATGGATGCATATTTGACATTACACTTTGAGATATAAAGCTGGTTTCAATCAAATACATTTCTTTTTAGTGGCAGAGAATTTATTCTCTTAGCTTACGAGCTCAGAGGTTATGTAGTTCATAGTTATTAGTGATATATTCCTAATTTGGTAATGTGGCATGCTAAGTGTGGAGCATTGGTTTATCAAAGCATGGCTTTTGTGTAAAGCATAGCTTTGTGGACGAGACTTCATCGAACCTCACACCCCGAAAAATGGTCGAAACAGGAAGGATGTAGCAAGGGCGACCCTAAGGGTATGTACATTTCCTTCTGGATAAAAGTTGTATTATGGTATGGAGCCTAGATATTTTACTTATGTGGTTGTTGGAATTTGAGGTGCCTTGATGAAGGTCGGTTACGACCGGGGGATGGCATACTCGTGATAGTTAGTTACATAGTTATAGAGGTAGCCCAGCCTTGTGTTGGCAGAGATCCAGTTAGGTTCTCGGGACATCCCTCCAGAGGCGTACCCATTCGGAGAAACGAATTCCTTACCCTTGGCCATTTGTTGGAAGTCCAAACGAAAACAATACGAGCCCTTTACGATTTATTTGTAGAACCTGCCATTTAACATGGTAGCTATAATAAGCATACTATAATAGTATGTATGCTAGCTAAGATTAATATTATACTTGCGAAGTGGTTTTCCATACTATGCACTAAAAATAATATGAAAAAGGATTTTTGCTTATCAAGCATGTTTGACTACTATAAGGAGAAACCTTCCCCATGCGTGCGATTGCATTTGAGTGTGTAACGGAAGACCTTATGGTAGTTTCATTTTCCAAAAGCATGAATGGATTTTTTTGCACAAATAACTGTTTTAAGTTCTCAAACCAGTCCCATGATTGACTCGGAGTTTGTTGTTCCCTTTGTTGAACTCTGGGTGCCCTTAATTTTCCACATCAGCAGCCTAGAGTCAGGTTATCAGCAGGTTCTGTAGCTAAGTCAGGAAGTAGATATGGATTTGGAAGTCATCGGTTTGTAAGCTTTTGGTTTTGAGCTTTTTGGTTTGAACTTTGGAGCTATGGAGATGAAGATGCAGTATGTTAGACTCTCTTGGAAGACCATGCTGATGTTATTTTTCCGCTGTAATGTTGTAATCCGCTGTTGTGTAATTTATGTATGACTTTGATGATGATGGACACTTGTTGTAAGAATGTTGTAATCTATGAAGTGAATGAATGAAAGTTATTTTGTTTCCATTATGTTGTAATTATATAATGTTTTATGACTCCAGCGATCCGGACTCCAATGTTTGAATCTCCGGTATTTGAATACGGGTGATGCATTGGATGCCATTTTCGAAGGTTGAGAGTCTGGGTCGTCACATTAACAACACATACAAATAGGGATTCATGATAAAACCTAATCTATTTAAGCATAAAGCATATGACGATCAAATGTAAAATTATATAAATTTGTAAATACGGATAGTACCTTGTAATTGCCCAAGAATACACCTTTAATGTTGAATCTAAATAACTCCCCTTGAATCCCTATTCAATACTTGCAAAAGGCGCAACCCAATTGGAAAAACTACACACCGTACTTTTGATTTTAGTTGAATTTGTGTGACGATCTTCCTTTCATACTCCTAAATATTAAACTTAATACGTCTACGGTATTTATGGCGAACTATATAAGTTTCTGAAACACAAAATGTTAGAGTAAAAAAGAAGAGAAAAGACAAAAAGAATGAAACACTTATCGTCACAACGCAAGGCAATCGTATATAATTGAACATAAGATAGTAGATATGATCACTTCCAAAATGAAACATCAGAGTCACAACAGGTATCTAACTTCAGCCAGGCACATTTATAGCTACTACCCCTGTAATGCTGATAAAAAATATACATACACAGTGGAAATAAAATAGATAACCAGATGACGTCTGTAACGACCAGTAAAATTTTGTTAATTTTTAATGGTTTTATTTAGCGTATTTAATTTGATTTTTGAGAAATTTTAAATAATAATATTTTGAAATAAAATCTTACATTTGGATAACGTATAGTTAAATGTGGAAAATGATAATTTTTCATCAAAAATTAAGAAAGTACATTTTAGGGTGTGATTCTATTCAATTTAAGTCGGTAATAATTGGTGTTCATAAAATAATTTATTTCGGAAAATTCAAGGCACGGCTGTTTTATTTGCCATCATTTCTTTTATTTATTTTCAAACGGTTCATTTTGCCTTTATAACGTGTCCTTCCATATTTATTCTTGCTGTCCGATCAAGCTATTAATTACTTTGATTGTTTCTAAAACAGTGTGTAGGTGTTACTTTTTCTACCGATTTCAATTGCTTAATAATTTTTCCAATTCACAGATAGACTTTTCCATTCCTAGCCATTAATAAACTTTGAAATCATCGTCCTTGCCTTTCATTATTCCCCGTTTTATACTAATAATTGAAATTTATAGCCGTTTCAGTATATAACTTTTACACGTTTTATACTCATTTAATTTCAGCAGTCCATTGCCCTTAATTTTTAAACTGTTCCATTTTCTTCCCAGGAAACAACTCACATTCCATTTCGCTCATAAATCAGTTTCCTTTTTTACTCACCTGCGCACCTTTTCTTCCATCCATCCATTTAATAGTTATATATAAGTTATAATATGTTTCCCTGATTCATCTCCTTTCCTTTTTTCATTGACATAATAATTCTGGGAAGTGATTAATTTTAAAAAACCATCTTCCCCTCATTCCTTTAAACTTTCAGCTAAATTTTAGCTTGTGACCGTTGCTGTACATTTCATTAAAAAAGTACGTTACCTTATTTATCTCCGGAATTTTAGGGTGAAAATTTTATTTTCCTAACCTTTTTCTTTCCTACGCTCCCGGTTTCCACTTCTTTCATTATGACTGTTAATTATATATATACACTACAGCTGGAAAATTATAAACATATAAACTTAGATACATTTTGTATTTATTAAAAATTTAAAGCTTACCTTTAATTGTGACCTTTTGGTTTTCTTGCTTTCAAAAAAATTTGAAGCCACGGGAATATATTATTATAAATTTCTCAACTTAATCTAAGATGACCATTGCTATTAGAATCGTTACTTTTCTAATATATTCATTCCTATTTTCATTGACCTTTTATTTCTTCATTTTTCCACCGTCTAAAAAAAAACAAATGGTTATTTGTTTTATTTTATTCAGTAATCGGCGTGACTCTTGCCATTTACAACGCACCATATTTGACTCTTGATTTTTGTTCAGCATTCTTATTTTAAAAAGATACCGCAGAGTAACATTGACTTCACAATTTAAAAATTGCTTTAATAGCTCTTGAATAAATGTGTAGCTGTTACTTTGATATTTTTCCGAAATAGTGACTTTTCTCTTTCCTTCCGTTCAAATTTGAAACGTGCTACCATTTATTTGCTTTGATTATTTTCCTGAATCAACGTGAATATTTTGCCTTAAATCCTCCACTGAATCATAGCACGTGATTGTGCTATTTCTTTGGTTACTTTTATTTAGTCGTTTCCATTTACTTCTGTTCATATTTTCTTCCCTTTTTTATTGCTTCTTTCCAGATTTCTCTTCTCTCATTCTCTATGGTTTCTTCCTCTTCTATATAAACTTGCCTGGCACTACAAATTTCGGCCTCTCCTTCACCTTTTCCAAACATCGCTCCTCCACCAAACCCACTCTTCCCTTTGTGCAATATCCATCGAAGACGCAGCGACGCTCCCTTGTTTCCTCTACTGTTCGCATAAATAGGCATAGGTAAGTTAAGTTTATATTATATAGTTTTATATTTAGCTATGATATGGATGATTTTACAATACACGTCCCCTGTACGTGCTGTTGATGCATATTCTAGCATTCAAAGTTGGTACGCATAATTGTTTATGTAGATTATAGTTATGATATATTGATAGTGGTATAAAAATATAAGATGCATACATATAGTGGTTTATATAAAGTTGTTGGATTTGAATACATATATATACCAAATGTGGTTTCCATTTTTTTTTGAAAAGTTTATTTTGTTTCTAGAAGTGTATGCATATTTAATATGTGTGAGTTGTGTTGGATCTGCAAATGGAGTCTGCATATTTGGCAAGTAGATTTATATTCATTTCTGTTTTAACATTGAGTCCATATATGTATATTTTAAAAACCATATTGTATGATTTATTTTATAAGTTTTGTAAATCCGTTATTATATATATAAAGTTTTATAATAAACAGGTTTATAACTTTTATTGAAGGTCAATTTACATCTTATTATTATGGAAGTTGTATAGGATTTTTGAAGTTGTTTATTTTCCTATGTTCGTATATGACATGTATTTATATAAAGTTATAATAATTATAGATATATCTTTATGGTCTTATATATATCTATATACTTTGCATACACTTATGTATGGAGTGAGTTTTCTAATATATAAGTTTTCATGTCAGTTGGCATGGATGTTTGCATAAAAGTTAAGGGTATATATGTGTTTTAGTGTAGACCAGTTGCTTTCGCAAAAAAAAAAGTTATATTAGTTGCTATTTATATATATTGTATAAAGTTTACGTTCTAACTTATACTTTCGGTCTGCACAGGTTACAGTATTATATATATTTATCAAATAAGTTATAATATAAGTTATATAAGTAATTCATACGTCCGTTGTCTAAAATTTTATATAAGTCTGTGTATAGGCTTCACTGGCTATGTATGGGTAGTTATATATTAGTTTATATATATAGGTAAAGTGTTTAAAATTTATAACTGTATTGTGAAGTGGATTTTGTACCATATGTATATAGTAGTTTATAAATGAGATTTGTACAGTGTAATTTGTTGAAGTTTTATATATTAATCTTATTTTAAATTATAAATCTTAATGTTATTATATACATAGGTCGTATGGGGTGGTTTGGTTCTTATATTTGTAAATAGAAATTTTGATCTATGTGTAAAAATTAAAATGGTTTGGAAAAATTATAAGGATTTTTATTTAACATATATGTTTTATTTCAAATGTTCAAACTATTGGTTTATTATGAAAAAAAGGTAAATTATATATATATATATATATATATTGTGTGTGTGTGTTTGTATATATATATATATATATATATGTTGTGTGTGTGTGTTTGTGTGTGATTCGACTTTAAATTTTTCTTAGGGATGCAATTTTGATTTTTATTAAAATGGCAAAAATTTCTGTATATATCATACTACTACTGATTCAATTCATAAATTCTTGATTATCAGCCTCATTCGTCCAATTCGTGCCAATCCTACTTTGCTTTGAAATTCGTGCTCGGATTTATAATTCAAATTTCAGTGTCCGTATAAGTGTGCGTATCCATGTCATCTTCTGTATTCTCTAGCCTCGAAAGGTGAGCAATCACTCACGATTAACATTCTTTTATTTGTTAAATTTGATTAAATTGAAATGACAATTGAAATATGATGATGTAGTTATTTAAATTGTTATATATGCTATTATCTATAACTGATCACTTATGGGATATGACACCATATCCTATTGTTTATATTTATTTTTGATGATATATGCCTGTTGTTATTATTATTTTCATATCTACTATCACTCTACAAGTTCCCTGTTAGTATAGAAATCACTATGGGTTGAAATGATACATACCCGAACGGATTTTAGAATAGGAGAATTTCGTTATGGGTTGAAACGATAAACCCAAGCGATTTTCATTTGAATTGAATTTAGGATTACGGGTTGAAATGATATCCACCCGTATATATTTAACTTACGGATTGAAATGATAAATATCTGTATCCCTTGTACATATAATAGAAAATTTTACATCGACGCCGTGGTCTATATGAATGTTTTGGAAATAGTTTCTGTGGTCTTGAAAAGAAATATATAGTTTTAATGAATATTGATTTAAAGTATTATATACAAAGGTTATTTTATATATAGATTTAATATTAAGATAATTTAATTAAGATTGATTTTATTAATATGAAATATGTTTAAGGATTTATTAAATTTGTATTTCTGAAATGGATTTGTGGAATAAATTTTATAAGCTAAGGTTTGAAGATATATTTGGGACTTATTTGAATTTGTCATCAATTAAGGATTTTATTTAGTTAAATCAATTTGAAACTATTAAATTCGAAACTTTAACATATGATCCTATAACTTGAAATTTTATTTAAGAAATTTAATTGTTGATTCATGTCTAAAGAAATCGAAGGTAATATATAGAAAATGTAAATTTAAGGTCATATAAATAATATTGAATTTATTAAGTGAATATTTCAAAACTAAATAATAGTGAAGTCAAGTTAGGAGATAAATGCAACTATCAAAGTTTAGTCTTTAAAATGTTGAATATTTAAAGCTCGAAATATATTAACTTCGAATTATATTGAAATTTTAATGGTTTATTTTGTGGTTCAAATCCGTATTTAAAATAGATAAAATTTGAATTAGTTTAGTCAGAAACTAAATTGAATGGAAATTGATAAATTTTGATTTAATTAAATTTGAACGGGAAGGTCGAGTTGATTTTTGAAGCGATTTGTGAAGTTTGAGGAAATAAAAATACCTTACTTCATAAATTATTAGATATATATATATATATACACTAATTTGAAAAATAGAGATATTTGAAATGAAAATGATATTGTAGTTTTGAAATATAAATAAAATTGAAATGACCACGGTGTTATAGTGTATATTTCTACCCTGTAGATAGTTCCTTGGATCCTTAGAGGATGGGTATCCCAAACATCCTCTAAGTTAATTATATTTCAGTTGATATTTCACTTGAGTTGGATTTATAGATATAAGAATGTTAATCCTGACTCGAGTGTTTTGCTTTACGCTCGGGTCAGACTGAGTGATACAGCATTTGAGACTCACCTTCGAAGTTGGAGCTTTGCTTGAAGATCCAGCTATCAATCCTTTCAGTCATCCAGTCGATTGGTGCAGAGAAGTCATCTGCCCGTACTGGAGACTTCACTGTATCTGGGATTTTCTAATGTATTTTATTTCTAACTTTGTTTATATAGTGGCTTCATGAACTATTATTCATTTATTCCGCTGCGTATCATTATACTCCACCGTGTGTGTGATTCTGTGATTGATTTATTTACTGTAGATGATAAGTTTTGCCAAATTTCAATTAACAATCTGATATCTTGAGCAATTCAAGTCCGACATGTGCGGATGCGAATGGTTGAAAATATTAGGTCGTTACAGTTGGTATCAGAGTTATGACTCTAGGCAAAACTTAGCATATATGGTAAATTTATTTACAGAATCTCTTTCGTTCAAGTTGAATCTCTTCCTTTTTGACTCGATTTCATTTGAATTTTGGAATGTCCCTCGGTTTCGAAATTCATCTTCGTCTCTTTCTATTTATATTCGTTTGATTCTGGAGTATCCCATAATTCCACTGAATGTTTTGTAATGGGGGTGAAAACTCCTTTACAATTGGCATTGATTCACCGAAGATTTCTGTATCCTCGATTTACGATGCTGCTATATCTTGATATGGCGAATTCTATCTTTGGCAATCGAATCACGATTTGTTTAGGAATTCCGCATCGATTATATTCCTGAAGTCACGGTTGACCCGATTAAGGTCGCCACGATTCATAGAAGTATATCCATCTTCTATTTTTTAATTTAATTATCTCATCTTCGATCGAGCCTATCTTCGAATCAGGATTATATGATTGGAGTTCCTCTAATTTAAATCTCTATCATTGCTTTGAAAATCCATTCTTGAATCATCCTTTGAAATTCGGGTTATGTTTGAAATTATTTTATATATCGAAATTATTATTTGGATAACTATGATTTTATTCTATATATAAAAGTGAAATGTTATTCTATATAAAAAAGTTTTGAAAGGATTTGAAATTTTGGAAATTTATAAGAAACTGATTTATATAAAAATGATTTATAACTGAAGGGTAAAATTTGAAATTCGAGAATTGAATTCTGGTATTTTGAAATTGGTTTTATGATTTTGGAAAATATATAAAAATAATACGATTTAAAAGTATTTTTCGAATAAGAAATGTTTCAAATGAGTTCAAACGAATTCCAATAATTTTGAAGAAATTTCAAAGAAGCTTTCAAGAAAATAGAAGTCCATAACTCACTTATGTCGCTGGAAAATAATTTTGGTGATGAGTGCACGCATCATCGACATTGATTTTCGAGTTTCAAAGTGGGGGAGAGGCCACTTTAATAGCTTCGCTATGAGAGTGATTTTGTAAAACCGTTTTTGATTTCAATTTTCGAAGTAATTTAATATTTTCGAAAGATATATGTATATATTTGAAACAATTTAAAGTGAGACCAGTATTCAGTCCTCGAGTTTCGGATTTGATTTGGTATAATCCTATCTATTGAAATTGGTTTATTGATTTATTGTTGATTTTCAACTCTTGAATTGGAAATTTGATTTCCCTAACTATTTTGAATTTTCTAACACTTCCAAATCGAGGTTAAATTCTCAAAGCTAAGAAATTTCGAAGAGGATAAAATATTTGATTAAGCGTATAAGTTTAGTTTTGTATGTTTAAGTTTGAAACCTTTTGTTAAGTAAATGAATATGACTATTTTGAATTATACTGAAATGGAATATAGTTTTGAAATGTTTTGAATTTTTTTTATATACTGAAGTCTATATAAGCGTGATTTGATATACTATTGATTAGGAAAGTATTTGATTTGAGAATGAAATCCTATATATAATGGACTTTATATAAGTATGATATTTGAAAGTGATTTGAAAAGGTACTATATGATATTTATTTTCGAAGTAAAGATATGGAAAGTGCCTTCTGGTTGATATCCGCTTTGTGGCCACATTGTGGATTCATTCTATCGATATTATTCTCTTTGATTTTTGGTCTTTCGCATGTGATACTCGAGTGTTCCCACCGCCGCGTAACCCATGGTTTCTTTCCCTCGCGACTGCATAGCGCAACTACCTGGCTGAGTCTGGCCTAGGGGTACGGATTGTTTCCTGGGGGATCCAGGCGTAACCATTGTGTATCCTGCAATCTGTGTTGGTCGCATTAGTAGCGAAACTGCCTGGCTGAGAAGACCTGGGGGTACGGATTGTTTCCTGGGGGACCCAGGCGTAACCATTGTGTATCCTGCACCCTACTAGTTATCATGGTGTAACTCGCAGGGCTGTGAAAGCTTACGGATACAGATTGTTTCCTGGGGGATCCAGGCGTAACCGTTGTGTATCTGCAAACCATGGTTGGGCAAAGGTTTTGGTTTGATTGTTTTGTTTGTATTGTACTTTCCATATCTGTTTTTTAAGGTTTTTCAAGTATTTTCACTGGGTGTTGAAACAGGTCTACTAAGTACTTGAAGAATTCTAGCTTTGCGCCTGATCAATGCATGGCCAGAGTCTTCAAGAACGAGGATAAACTTGTTGAAACATCGAGTTATAAAGTATTTTTGAAAGGAAAAATTCGTTTCGATATAAAAGTATTTTATTATAAAAGTATTACCAACAAAGAAATTTTGTACTTATATTTGAGATTAAAATTTTGTGGTTTGATTTAATTATTCGAGCCCGATACTATCTCTTTGAACCTACCTTACCTGGTCATCTTTATTTATTCACCTATATTCCGTTTTTCCGAATCTACCCTCTTTCCTTTTTGAATATAATCTTTAAAAGTATACTACATGGTTTAATAGTAAATCGTTAGTGTCATTAATATTGCAGAAGTTATTAATTTAATATAACATATTTAAGAAATGAGTATTAATTTATCTATAATGTTGAAAGTGTCTTAAGATAAATTAGTAAATTTATAAACTATGGATTTAATGTTGTCAAATACTTCCTTGAAAATATAACCAATGATGTGAATAACTGTTTCCAAATACTTTTCATATATATTTAAAAAGGTGTTATTTAAAACTTATAAATGGTATTTATAAAGGAAGCAAGAAATTTTACAAATGGGCTTGAAATTTTTTTTAAGTATTAAATAAAATTTAATGTCAAATGAAGTTTTCAAATGAATATTTCAAGTAAAATTTATATGGTCTTAAATTAATTGTTTATCCTTGTCTTTCAATCTATTTATCTTCCTGGTTGTTTCTATTCTCCTACCTTCTTCCTCTTCGGGGACGAAAAGTTTTGAGCGGGGGAGAGTGTAACGACCCATAAAATTTTGTTAATTTTTAATGGTTTTATTTAGCATATTTAATTTGATTTTTTAGAAATTTTAAATAATAATATTTTGAAATAAAAATCTTACATTTGGATTACGTATAATTAAATGTGGCAAATGATAAATTTTCATCAAAAATTAAGAAAGTACATTTTAGGGCGTGATTATGTCCAATTTAAGTCAGTAATAATTGATGGTCATAAAATAATTTATTTTGGAAAATTCAAGGCACGGCTGTTTTATTTGCCATTATTTCTTTTATTTATTTCCAAACGGTCCATTTTGCCTTTATAATGTGTCCTTCCATTTTTATTCTTAATGCCCAATCAAGCTATTAATTACTTTGATTATTTCTAAAATAGCGTGTAGATGTTACTTTTTCTACCGATTTCAATTGCTTAATAATTTTTCCGATACATAGATAGACTTTCCCATTCCTAGCCATTAATAAACTTTGAAATCATCTTCCTTGCCTTTCGTTATTCCCCGTTTTATAATAATAATTGAAATTTATAGCCGTTTCAGTATATAACTTTTACAGGTTTTATACTCATTTAATTTCAGCAGTCCATTGCTTTTAATTTTTAAACTGTTCCATTTTCTTCCCAGGCAACAGCTCACATTCCATTTCGCTCATAAATCAGTTTTCACTTTTACTCACCTGCTCACCTTTTCTTCCATCTATCCGTTTAATAGTTATACATAAGTTATAATATGTTTCCCTGATTCATCTCCTTTCCTTTTTTTCATTGACATATTAATTCTGGGAAGTGATTAATTTAAAAAAACCATCTTCCCCTCATTTCTTTAAACTTTCAGCTAAATTTTAGCTTGTGACTATTGCTGTACATTTCATTAAAGAGGTACGTTACCTTATTTATCACTGGAATTTTAGGGTGAAAATTTTATTTTTCGAACCTTTCCTTTCCTACGCTCCCTGTTTCCACTTCTTTCATTATGACCATTCATTATATATACATTACAACTGGAAAGTTATAAACGTATAAACTTAGATACGTTTTGTATTTATTAAAAATTTAAAGCTTACCTTTAATTGTGACCTTTTGGTTTCCTTGCTTTCAAAAAAATTTGAACCATAGCCACGGTAATAAATTATTATAAATTTTTCAACATAATCTAAGATGACCGTTGCTACTAGAATCGTTACTTTTCTAATATATTCATTCCTACTTTCACTGACCTTTTATTTCTTCATTTTTTCACCGTCTAAAAAAATAAATAAATGGTTATTCGTTTTATTTTATTCAATAATCAGCTCGACTCTTGCCATTTACACCACACCATATTTGACTGTTGATTTTCGTTCAGCATTCTTATTTTAAAAATATACCGCAGAGTAATGTTGCCTTCAAAATTTAAAAATTGCTTTAATAGCTCTTGAATAAATGTGTAGCTGTTACTTTGATATTTTTCCGGAATTTTGACCTTTCTCTTTCCTTCCGTTCAAATTTGAAACGTGCTACCATTTATTTGCTTTGATTATTTTCCTGAATCAACGTGAATATTTTGCCTTAAATCCTCCACTGAATCATAGCACGTCATTGTGCTATTTCTTCGGTTACTTTTATTTAGTCGTTTCCATTTACTTCTGTTCGTATTTTCTTCCCTTTTTTATTGCTTCTTTCCAGATTTCTCTTCTTTCCCTCTCTATTGTTTCTTCCTCTTCTATATAAACTTGCCTGCCACTACAAATTTCGGCCTCTCCTTCACCTTTTCCAAACTCCGCTCCTCCACCGAACCCACTCTTCACCTTGCGCATTATCCATCGAAGACGCATCGACCCTCCCCTGTTTCCTCTACTGTTCGCATAAACAGGCATAGGTAAGTTAAGTTTATATTTGCAAGTGTTAATTATATATGTTATATATAGTTTTATATTTAGCTATGATATGGATGATTTTATCAATACACGTCCCCTGTACGTGCTGTTGATGCATATTCTAGCATTCAAAGTTGGTACGCATAATTGTTTATATGCAGTATAGTTATGATATATTGATAGTGGTATAAAAATATAAGATGCATACATATAGTGGTTTACATAAAGTTGTTGGATTTGAATACATATATATATGAAACGTTGTTTCTATTTTTTTTGAAAAGTTTGTTTTGTTTTTAGAAGTGTATGCATATTTAATATGTGTGAGTTGTGTTGGATCTGCAAATGGAGTCTGCATATTTGGCAAGTAGATTTATATTCATTTCTGTTTTAACATTGAGTCCATATATGTATATTTTAAAAACCATATTGTATGATTTATTTTATAAGTTTTGTAATTCCGTTATTATATATATATATATATATATATATTTATAATAAACAGGTTTATAACTTTTATTGAAGGTCAATTTACATCTTATTATTATGGAAGTTGTATAGGATTTTTGAAATTTTTTATTTTCCTAAGTTCGTATATGACATATATTTATATAAAGTTATAATAATTATAGATATATCTTTATCGCCTTATATATATATATTTGTATACTTTGCATACACTTATGTATGTAGTTAGTTTTCTAATATATAAGTTTTCATGTCAGTTGGTATGCATGTTCGCATAAAATTTAAGGGTGTATATGTGTTTTAGTGTAGACCAGTTGCTTTCGCAATATATATATATATTTTAAAGTTATATTAGTTTCTATTTATATATATCGTATAAAGTTTACATTCTAACTTATACTTTCGGTCTACATAGGTTATAGTATTATATATATTTATAAAATAAGTTATAATATAAGTTATATAAGTAATTCGTACGTCCGTTGTCTAAAATTTTATATAAGTCTGTGTATAGGCTTTACTGTTTATGTATGGGTAGTTATATATTAGTTTATATATGTTTGCACAAAAAATGGACAAACACCTCCAAGTCGTATTATTTTAGTTGAGTATGTGTGATTTTCAATGATTTTAGATGAGTATGTAAATATGAGAAAAGTAAGGGCTGAAATGTAAAAGACACGCAGATTTATAGTGGTTCGGCCAGAATGTGCCTACGTCCACTTTATATGTTATTATCTTTCTTCTTCCAGATTACAAGTACAATGCTTTGTATACAAGTGTGTGAAAGTAGTTTGAAAGTTCCTTCCTTGCTTGAGCTCTCAAACTTGTCTGCCATTGTTGTACCCCTGCCCCTCTATTTATAGAGTGAGGTAGGGGGCAGGGGTCTTGGAGGTATATAGCTGCTGGTGGGCCCGGGCTGAGGCAATCTGGTCTGGTAGCATTCTAGTTCGGCGAGCTTCATTCGGTGGTGAGGTTGGACCGGTGGTAGCCTCGTTCGGTAGGGAGATGTTGGAGTTTGGTCCGGTGGTGCCTGGTCCGGCTATGGTGGTCCGGTGATGGGTGGATATTGGAGAGGTTGGTCCGGTGGGCCTGGTCCGGTGAAGTCTGGTTCGGCAGGAGCTTATGCCGAATGGAGTGGTGGACCGAATGAGGTTGGCTCGGTAGGGGGTAGATCCGGTAGTGGAGTAGCCGAATGGAGGGAGCCCGAATGAGGTGAAGGCCGAATGAGGAGGTGATTGGTCGTGCTGAATGAAGTGGAGATTGCGAACCCGAGTGAAACTGTGGCTTCCTGGTCTCGAGATCTTCTGGGTGAAAATTCGCCCAACATTTGCCCCCCAAAGTGGGGCACGTGCTTGCATGTGTCGCGCTTTGTTTTTCTTGTGGCAGGGAGATTGGCTTTGTAACGCCGGTGATCGGACGTTCGTATTCCGTTAATGTCCTGCAAAGAAATTTACAGTTTTAGCGTGATTTCGAATAACGACCCTTCATGATCGAAATATTCGAGTTGAAGTGAACTGTGCCGTTAAGGACGATAGAGTGAGCCCCGAAGGGGCTTGGCATCGTCGATGCCCGGTTTATGTTTGTGAAGATGGTTTATTGCCAGCTCAGAGCATGCCTAGGGATCGTTCGCAACCCCGTACATGTGTAAGTAGCTTAGCCATTTCATAATAATTATCAAATATCCATATGACCGATGGGCTTAAGAATGCGTGTCAAAGTGTAAATTCCCACGATGGTAGGGTTAACAACCATTCAGAGCGTGCCTATGGACCATTCGAGGTCGCGTACACGTGTAAACGATTTAATCCACGTCGGTGAGGATTTTACGACTTATTCATCGTTATCATAATCTTATTTTATTAGTTAGTTCTGGGGTTCGGTACTTATCTGAGGGAGGCGCTTTGCACGCCACTAGTTCCTGGTCTTGATCGGTAGAGAGAGAATCTCATTCGGTTTTTTGGTTGGACCGGTACGCTGGTCCGGTATGTTGGTCCGGTAGGCCGAACCAGCTGGTTCGGCAATCCTGAGTTTGCCTATATATAGAGGCTACCCCCCTTAGTTTTTCCTTACCGAACCAAAGAGAGCCGAATCAATTTTTAGCCGAACCAAACTTCTGCCGAACCAAGCTTATACCGAATTAGGTATATATTCTTTTGCCGAATGGTTTTTTATCACCGAATGAATATGATTGCCGAATGCACACGAAGGGTTTTGTTTTACCGAATGATATGTATACCGGATGTGTTTTTTAGTGCCGAATGGACTTATGACCCCATTGCCGAATGAACTTAAGTCCCTAGTGCCGAATGAACTTTGTATTCGGTCTTTGGGTGGAATTCTGGACTTATGTATGCTTGCTTGTATTCTTGTTCTAACATCATGTTTTTCACTTTTGTGTATGCAGATAAATGTCTCGCAAGGCGGAAACACGATCAGACAGACGGAAATCCAAGGATGGAGGAGAGTCTTCTTCTGTGCCCCCAGCCCAACCAGGATCCGGGCAACATCGACCTGTTCCGAGGTCGTTGGTGGACGGACATGGTCCACAGGAACTTCTGGTCTCCCCTCCCGACTGCTTTCCTAGCTCCCTAAAGGAGGAGCAACTTGACGTTATATCCCGTTCCTTTGGGATAGACAGGGCTCTTATGCTGTTACCGGGGGAGGGGGTCATGCCATATGATCCCCCTGAGGGGTACTTCGCTTACAGCCGTTACCATTGTATGTGCGGGGCTATTCCTCCAGTCAACGCCTGGATATTAAGCTTCGTCACTTATCTGAAGGTGGCTCCATTCCAGCTCCAGCCCAACTCTTATGCCATTCTGGTTTGCTTGTATGCTATCTTCCAGAAGAGATACGGGCGTGCCCCCTCCAACCGGGAAATACGATATCTGTACAATCTGAGGGGGTACAGGAAGGGGTCCCCATATATTAGCTTGGAGTCAGCCGTTTCCTTCAAGCCGGTTTTGGATTTATACTCGAAGTATAGCATGTTCAAGAAGGAATGGTTCTTTGTTAGGGATGACTCCGTCTCTATTCGCCGATTTACCTCCGGATGTAAGTCAAAACTCTACTCATAATTCCTGTCTTGGCTGTAATTCTCTCTCTTATGCGCTTTTATTTCTTGCTAGCGACAGGTGGTTTTGCGGTTGTGGAAGATGATCGCTTGGTTCAGATGGCAGCTGAAATTGAAGCTATTTCCGGGAGAGACAGATCGGCTGCTTATTTGATTAGGAATGCCAGGCTCTTGTCGTATAATTTGATCCTCCCACATCAGTCCGTAGTCAAACAGAGGGACACGGCAGAAGAGAAAGCTGCCCAGCCTAAAGGTGGGGTGACAGCGAAGGGTGGCAAGAGGAAGCCCTTTGCACAACATCCAGTCGTAGGAGGCAAGAAGCTCAAGGAGTCCGATGGCCCTTCTCCAAGTACTTGCCCGGATGTCCCGGAGGAGGAAGGTGTAGAAGAGGAGGAAGGAGGTGAAGTTGGAGAAGGGTCGGAGGGTGGAGGAGATGGCGATGGTCAGGGTGGTAGCGGTGTTGCTGCTCTAACCTCTGAGCAGGACCTCGAACTGGATGAGGCTCTCCGTCGGGCCTTCGGGGAGTCAGAGGGGGAGTCGGAAACAGAGAAGGAAACGGAGAGGGCAGAGGAAACCGGCAAAGCTGTGGTTAGCACTGACCCATCCTCTAAGGGTTCCTCAGCTAGGGTGACCCCGGTGATGCAAGGTGAACTTTTGTCTTCTGCCGATTCCATTTTCGATAGGGACTTAGAAATTTTTTACGGTTCACTTCCGTCCTGGAATGAGATCCAGGACTTATTGCAGTATCCCACTCCTCCGCCGGGTTTGTATAACAGATGTGTCTCCTCACTTTTCTTTCTTTTTAACTTAGCACATTTTTTGAATTGCGGATTATTGTATGTTCGTAACACTTGTTCTTTATTCCAGGGGCAGGCCAGGCGGGTAAAACGTCGGATGTTCGACACCGCCTCGAACAATTTAAGTCGAGGAGAGTTTCCGCGAAACCTTCTACTGATCGCACTGGGGACGTAGTCAAGTACCGCCCTCTTCTTGGGGTCATCGAAGAGGGCATTCAGAAAAGGAAGCGGAGCCGTTCCTTATTTGAGTCTTCTTCTGCTTCGCAGCTTCCTACTCTGTCTCCCCCTACTCAGCCTCCTCGTGATACTACGGAGGAGAGCACGGAGCCCTGCCCCCCTCCTCCTCCTTCCAAGAGATCTACTGTCATTCATATAAGGCGTCACGATGTGCCTCGCCCCGTGCCTCGTGACCCTTTTGCCGGTCATCCTGATTTAGACCCAAGTTTTCGGGACATTTCATTTGATGAGACCACGGGCGAGCACCTACTTCCCCGCAACCCCATGGTACGTGTGCTGGATGAGGCCAAGTCCCTAGATCTTGATCTGCTTACTACTCGGGTAGTTACTATGGGGGACGAGGCCAAGGCTAATATTGACCGGGTGGCCGAAGAGACTAAGAAGTTAATGGAGCATCATGCTCGATTGGTCAAGGCCGGGGAGGAGATTGGGAGTGCTAATATTCGGTTAAGGCTAAAGGTTGCCGATCAGGCCAAGCAGCTTGCCGACCAAGCCATCCAGATCTCCCAGCATGAGGAAGCCTCCCAGCGTCTGAAAGAGACCATGGAGAAGGCCAGTAGGGCGGAGTTACGGAAGATGGAGGTTACCTGCAGGGAGCGGATTAACATGGCCATTACAACGGTGGATGAGGTTCGAAATGCGGATCTCGAGCGGGTAGAGGAGTTGTCGGGGAGACTCGAGGCTGCGGAGATGGCTCAGGCTGAGTTGAAGGAGGAGATGGAGGAGATGAGGAGGTCCCTTAGGTTGAAGGAGGAGGAAATGAGGAGGTCACTCCAGGCTGACTGCTTGAGATACCAATCAGAGAGGGACGTCGCCGTCGCTAAGTTGCAAGCTTCCGAGGCTCGGGTGAGGGAGTTTGAGGAAAATGAGGGGATGATGGATGAGATGCTTCAGGATATGTACTTCCATACTTGGAAAGAGGGCGGCTTGTCTTGGATGGACGATTACCCTCGGGTCATGGCCAAGGTGTATCTCCAGGCTTTAGAGGAGGCCAGGGTGAACGCGGGTAAGGAAGGCGGAGAGGCTTTCAACTTGAGTGCGGTTACTGCTCAGTTCTCAAAGGAGGAGCAAGCGGCGGTGAAGGAGGGGATGCGGCTGCTTGCTGCGGAGGAAGCGGGCGTGCAGTTGGATGATGAGGATCAAGCGGCGGATGCTGGTGAGTTATTCTTTTCCCTTTCTTTTCTTTCCGTGTTTTCATAACTTGATCGTTCGTTTAATGAATTCCTCTTCCGATCTGGACAGGTGGGACTTCAGATCCACATGCTGGGGGCTCCGATCCTGCGGCTAAGTAGGCTGGGGGAGTTGGTGATGGAGTGTGGATGCATCTGCCATCTTTTTGTTTCTTTTTTATCACTGTTCATGTTAGTCTTTGATATACAACTGTAATAAAATTACTTGCAAAGAATAACTTCGTGTGATCTTATAATATAAGCTGATTTTGTCATGTTTAAATGTTGTTGCTATCTTTATGTGCTGTGTGAGAAGTATAATTATGTATATGCCTGTGATTCCACTTGTGTTTGATGTTAAGTTTTTGCTTGAAATATAATTTCACGTTTTGCAATGTCAGTGTATGAATAAGTTATAGTTACGCATTTATGTACAAGAGAAGAGAGTACCGCCCTTTATGTTTTATTCGCAGGCGGTAGCTTTGAGTGTCTTGTGTAACTGTTCACGGGTATAGAGTAGCGCCCTGCTACCCAGCACGCAGGCTTAGAGCCTCATGAGTGAATGCTTCCTATTTGGTTTCCTGTACTTTAGAGTTTGTTATACAGGATAGGAGAAAAATATTTAAATGAAATGGAAATATAGTGAAAGTAAAACTTCCAGTCACGGAAGGCCGTCGATGTGCTTAAGTTCGTGGCAAACGGGTTTTGTAGTCACTTTCCCTAGCTGTGGGTCTTGGAGACATTTGTCACCCATCTTACGCCTCCGCGGGGAGTTTTCTTTTTTACCACAGCCGCACTTAAGACACATCGGAGCCGAGATCGCGCACGGTAACTACCCGAACCGTTATGGTCCGTAATCGTGGGTATTATTCGATTTACCGTGGCCGGCTAGCGTGGGTGCCGTTGGCCGTGAACTACCCCTGGCTGGCCACACCTTATGTTGGGGCTTAAAGTAGGTTCACGGTTACCGACGAGCCGAACGCCGTAATGAGCTGCCATCGGCTATAGTCGGCCTTTATGATGACTTATAATCGGCTCATTACAGTTGGCTTTGAGGGCAGGCGCGCAATGAGTTAACCCGCAGCAGAGGGATGCTGGAGCAAAAGAGTCTCATTGGCGAGTGCATAGAATCGTGGCGTACCTGTTAGGCCTAGTCTAGATGAGGCCGCGGTGCGTCTTGAGTGGAGATGCCATAGAATTTTGTTCAACAGAAAGGGATAACGCTTAACAAGTAGCCAAGACATAAAGGAACAAGTTAAAAAGAGACAAGATTTTTTAAAGTGGTTCGGCACGAAAATGCCTACGTCCACTGATTCTCTTTGTTAATTCACTTCATATGGGCAGTACAAGTTAAGAAAAGTATCGACGGAGGTGTCGGATGTTCCATGCCCTCTGGAACACCTCTCCGTCCACTGTTGACAAAATGTAAGCTCCGTTGTGGAGATCTTTGTGAATTACATATGGTCCGTCCCAGATGGGGTCCAGTGCCCCGGGGCGCGGAAAGATTCGCCTGAGGACAAGATCTCCTTCTTGTAAGCTGCGATGCTTGACTTTGGAATTGTATAGTGCTGCCACTTTTTGTTTGTGAGCTGCTGCTTTGAGTGCTGCATCGTTTCTCCTTTCCTCAATCAGATCCAAAGACATGAGGAGGAGTTCTTCGTTTTCTTCTGGGTTGTAGTGGATCCTACGGTGGGAAGGCACAATAGTCTCAACTGGGAGCATTGCCTCCGATCCATATGCCAAAGAGAAAGGAGTATGTCCCGTTGATGTTCTGAAAGATGTGCGGTATGCCCATAGTGCCGTAGGAAGTTCGTCCACCCAAGCGCCTTTTGACTTTTCAAGTTTCTTCTTGATTAGGGTTTTGAGAATTTTGTTGACAGCTTCAACTTGTCCGTTTGCCTGAGGGTAAGCTACTGATGAGAAGCTTTTATGAATTCCATGCTCTTGGCACCAGTCGGCAAATTCTTCGCTGTCAAATTGGAGTCCGTTGTCTGATACGATCTTGAGGGGGACTCCATACCTGCACAGAATGTTTTTGATCAAGAAGTTAATAATTTTTGCTGAAGATATTTTATTTAAAGGTTCCGCTTCCACCCATTTGGTGAAATAATCGACTGCCACTATAGCATATTTGGCTCCGCCTCGGCCCGTTGGCAGTTCGCCAATTAAGTCAATTCCCCATACAGCAAAGGGCCAAGGGCTGGTCATTTGAGTAATTTCGTTTGTGGGCAGTCGAGGGATCTTGGCGAACTTCTGACATCTGTCGCATTTCTTAACGAAGTCTAGGGTATCTTTGTTTAGTGTGGGCCAGTAATATCCATATCGGAGTATCTTTCTTGCCAAAGTCTGTCCTCCAGTGTGATCCCCGCATCCTCCCTGATGGATGTTTGTTAATATCTCCTTGGCTTCCCTTCCGGCGACGCATCTTAATAAGGGGCTAGAGAAGCCACGCCGGTAGAGGATGCCTTCTTGTATTGTGTAGTGGGGAACTTTTCTCAAGATCTTCTTGGCTTCGTCACGCCTGTCGGGTAGTATGCCATCTTGCAAATATTTCCGGATAGGAGTCATCCAGGTTCCTTCTTCGATTGCAGTTATCAGATTTACTTGTTCGAAACTTGGGGCTAGCTGCCTTGAGATTACTAGTGCTCCGGGAATGGTGCTGTCCTTCATACTAGCTTGCTTTGCAAGTTCATCTGCCTCTTGGTTTTCTTCTCGAGGAATGTGTTTGATTAGATAATGGTCCAATCGATCGAGCAGCAGTCTGGTTTTCTTTAGGTATGCTGTGAGCCGTTCTCCTCGAGTCTGGAATTCTCCTAGTACCTGGTTTACGATAAGCTGAGAATCACTATGAATACATAAGGAATTGATCCCAATTTCTAGGGCCAGTTCCAATCCCGCTATTACTGCTTCATATTCAGCATCGTTGTTAGTGGCCGTGAACTCCAATTTTAATGCATAGTACAACTTTCTTCCC
Organism: Allium cepa; assembly: GCA_030765085.1. NCBI lineage: Eukaryota > Viridiplantae > Streptophyta > Magnoliopsida > Asparagales > Amaryllidaceae > Allium > Allium cepa. The sequence goes on along the minus strand of CM060945.1, from coordinate 1,006,993,147 downwards.
CTGGGGGTGACGATCACAATACCTGCCCCCGAGCCTTGTTCGTTCGATGCTCCGTCTGCAAAGAGGTTCCACTTGATGTTTTTTGCTACTTCGGATTGTTCCTTGCCTTCGTTGGTAGTGAATTCGGCAATGAAATCAGCCATGGCTTGTCCTTTGATAGCGGTGCGGGGATGGTAGGTGATATCATACTGACTTAGTTCGATGCACCATTTGAGGAGTCGCCCAGAAGTGTCAGGACGATGGAGCACTTGTCTTAGTGGTTGATCGGTTAGAACCCTGATGGAGTGAGACTGGAAGTAGTGTCGCAGTTTCCGTGACGCGATCAATAAACAATATGCTAACTTCTCAAGTTTAGGATATCTGGCTTCTGCCCCCGTAAATCTCTTGCTTACAAAGTAAACCGGACGTTGTGTGCGGTCTTCTTCTCTTACCAAGGCGGCGCTTAGAGCATGAGATGATACAGCGAGGTATAGGTATAACACTTCACCTTCATTTGGAGTTGAGAGTACTGGTGGTCTCTGAAGGTGTTCGATTAGGTTGAGGAAGGCTTTTAAGCATTCGTCGGTCCACTCGAACCTCCCTTTGTCTTTCTTGAGTGCTTCGAAGAAAGGGACACACTTGTCAGTTGCCTTGGAAATGAACCTGCTTAGGGCGGCCACCTTTCCGTTTAGGCTCTGCATTTCTTTTCGAGTGGAAGGTATCCTTATTTCTTTTAAAGCTCGGATTTGTTCAGGGTTTGCTTCGATTCCTCTGGCGTGGACGATGAATCCTAAGAATTTTCCCGATGATACTCCGAAGGAGCACTTTAGAGGATTCAGCTTCATTCCATATCGGCGAAGTACCCGAAACATATCGTCCAGATGGCTTACATGGTCGTTGGCTTTCCTGGACTTCACCAACATGTCATCCACATATACTTCCATAGTACGTCCTATCAGTTCTGCGAACATTTTGTTGACGAGGCGTTGATAGGTAGCTCCAGCATTTTTGAGTCCAAAAGGCATGACTTTGTAACAATATAATCCGCGGTCGGTGATGAAGCTAGTGTGGTCCTGATCGGGAGCGTGCATGGGGATCTGGTTATATCCGGAGTATGCATCCATAAAAGATAGGAGTTCGTGCCCAGCTGTGCTGTCCACGAGTTGGTCAATTCGGGGAAGTGGGAAGCAGTCTTTCGGGCAAGCGTCATTCAGATTGGAGAAGTCAATACATGTTCGCCACTTTCCATTGGCCTTTTTTACTAGCACTGGGTTAGCGATCCATTCTGGGTAGATGGCTTCCCGTATGAAGTCATTAGCAAGTAGATTTTTTACTTCCTCATCAAGGGCTGCTGATCGCTCTGCCCCCATGCTCCTCTTTTTCTGCTTTACTGGTACCTTGGTGGGATCGATGTTCAACATGTGGCATGCTACGTCTGGGGAGATTCCTGTCATATCGGCATGGGTCCACGCAAATACATCTAAGTTGTGGCGGAGAAAGTCAATGAGTCGATCCTTCAATTCCGTTTTCAGCTGAGATCCGATTTTTAATAGTCTACTTGAATCATGCTTATCTACAGATACGAATTCCATAGCCTCTGCAGGCTCGGCGGCAGCCTCCTCCTCTTTATCCCGGGGGTCTAGTTCATTGAAGGGATCGCTTGTGTATCGAAGAGGAGGGGCTTTCTTTAGTTGCTATGCCTCCAAGCTTTTCATGCAGAGAGTAGTCTCTGCATCTTTTCCTTTATTCTTTCTGCGGTTGTTGCGAAGCTCAGTTACATAGCAGTCTCGGGCAGCGTCTTGATCTCCTTCTACTTCTCCTATTCCGTTGTCTGTCGGGAATTTCATCTTCAGGCACCAGGGGGCTAGGACAATTTGGAAGTCAGACAAGGCTGGTCTCCCCAAGAAGGCGTTGTAAGCCGAGTGGTTCTCTATTAGCACGAACGTTTGTTTTCGCACCACGGAGCGGGGATGACTTCCTATTTCGACGAAGAGGTCAAGTTGCCCGAGGGGCATTTTTGCATCTCCAGTGAAACCGTGCAGTGGTTTGTCGCAGGGAGACACATCCTTCATTGATAACTTCATTTTGTCGAAAGCATGTTTGAACAAGATGTTTACGGAGCTTCCCGTGTCTATTAGAATCCGAAAAACTTTAGCAGGGCCGAACCAGGCAGAGATGACCATAGGATCCATATGTGGGTACTGTCTTCCTTCCAAATCGCGTCTACTGAATATGATGTCGTCGCTCTCTTTTCGTTTCGGTTGGCGTTCTTCTGTGACGGAGTTAACGTATCCTTCGGTATTTCTAAGCGACTTGCCGTACCTTTCCATCTCTGCCCAACTTCTGTCGGCAATGTGTGGTCCTCCTGAGATGGTAAGGACTACTATCTTCTCTTGACTAGAGCCACTGGTGTTGTGATTGTTGCGACTCCCTCCGCCTACTTCTGGGAGGGGTTGCTTTGAGTTCTCATTGGCAGGAGTTGGAGTCCTGTTCTGACTTTTCACATAACGTTCCAGTCTTCTTCTTCTAATGTGTTCTTCGATCAAGTCCCGAAGATGGTGGCATTCATTGGTGTCATGTCCGTGGGATTCGTGGAAGCGACAGAACTTTCCGGACTTGAGTGCGTTATCTGATTCTTTCTTGTGCGGGGGGCGCTTGTATCCGAGTTCGCCCTGAGTGGCTAGGTAGATGTTTTCGATTGTTTCATTCAAAGGAGTGTAGGAGTCAAATCTTGGCCCTGGTCGATATTGGCGCTTCTCACCCTTTCTGCCCCCAGCATTGTCTCTAGATTCATTTCTTCGAGCGTCCTTAGCTGCAGTGGGAACCTTGTCCTGAATTATCTTGCCTTGTTGCCCTGGCTGCCTCTCCGTAGCAGCGTCTTCAAGTCTCATATACTTTCCAGCTTCATGGAAGAAATCAGGCAAGGTAACTGGTTTTTCCTTAGTTAATCTTCTGGCAAACTTGGTGTCTGGATGCACGCCACTACAGAGGGCCATTAGAGTGAGTTTTTCATCGGCATCTTGAACTGCTGCCGCTGCGGCGTTGAATCGTGTTAGATATTGTTGTAGCGTCTCTCCGGTTTTCTGTTTGACATTGGATAGAGAATAAGCATCCCTGGGTTGTTCCACATGGATGCGGAACTGGCTAATAAACCTTTCTTTTAACATCTCCCATGAGTTGATGGATCCTTGGGGTAGATGGCAGAACCAGGAGGTAGCTAGATCTGATAGGAATAGCGGAAAGCATTTACATAATACTCCTTCTGTTGCTCCACTCATGAGCATATGCTGGGTGTATCTCTGCAGGTGTACGATGGGGTCGGAAGTTCCTTTGTAAGGTTCCATGGTTGGCATTTTCCATTCCCGGGGAGTGATGGCAGTTTCGATATTTCGGGTAAAGGGACTGGTGACCCTAGCGCCTATTCCCCGGTCCCTTTGCTCCCGTTGGACACATTCTCTGAATAACCGTGCCATCCGCTCGTCAGAACTTGGAGCGGACAAAAATGAGCTCGGTTCTTCCCTGCGGGATCTATCTCGTCCAGATGACCTGTAGGGATGGTACAGTCTATCACCTCTAGCATTATCTAGTGGTTGTCTTTGGCTGCTTGGATGCACGCTAGGACCAGCTACAGTTGCCCCCTGCCTTGATCTTCCCCTGTGGGGTTCTGTTTCGAGCACATCCATGGGGTCAACTTCGGGCTGGGTTCTAGCTCGGCTCCGTTCAGCGGGGTTTCTATGGTTAGGTGGCATGACTGGCTCAGCTACATCCGACCCTCGCCTGGTGCCTCCCCCGCTAGGTTCGGTTCCAAGGGCTTCCTCGAGTCGGAATTCGGGCTGAGTCCGGGCGCGGCCCCTATCATTGTTTTTCCTGTTGATAGCTTGTTCGAAGAGTGAAGACCTTTGTTGCCTCCGGGATCCTCCGGATTGGGATTCACCCCATGATTCAGTGTTGCGGTTGGACTCTTCAGCGTCCCTTAAACGTGTCATGAGTTGGTCCACCAAAGTTTCTTGTTGGGATGTGAAGCGGTTAGTTACTTCAGCCACAACCCTGTCCAGATCTGCCCTAGTGATTGGTTGTTCCGCTGCGGGACCAGTTGGATTTTCCTGATTTTCATCTGGTACTGCTGTTGAAGTGGGCTGATCTGTGATTGCTGGATCTGGAAGGCTGCTAGTTGCGAGGTTCTTTCCTTTGTTAACATCCCTTCTCTGTTTGGAAGGCATGATTTCTAAGCAACGAGTGATGTTGTTAGGAAGAAGGTTGAGTGGGAGAAGATGAAGCCTGAGTTCAGTTCTCAGTGAAAGCACCAAAAATGTTTGCACAAAAAATGGACAAACACCTCCAAGTCGTATTATTTTAGTTGAGTATGTGTGATTTTCAATGATTTTAGATGAGTATGTAAATATGAGAAAAGTAAGGGCTGAAATGTAAAAGACACGCAGATTTATAGTGGTTCGGCCAGAATGTGCCTACGTCCACTTTATATGTTATTATCTTTCTTCTTCCAGATTACAAGTACAATGCTTTGTATACAAGTGTGTGAAAGTAGTTTGAAAGTTCCTTCCTTGCTTGAGCTCTCAAACTTGTCTGCCATTGTTGTACCCCTGCCCCTCTATTTATAGAGTGAGGTAGGGGGCAGGGGTCTTGGAGGTATATAGCTGCTGGTGGGCCCGGGCTGAGGCAATCTGGTCTGGTAGCATTCTAGTTCGGCGAGCTTCATTCGGTGGTGAGGTTGGACCGGTGGTAGCCTCGTTCGGTAGGGAGATGTTGGAGTTTGGTCCGGTGGTGCCTGGTCCGGCTATGGTGGTCCGGTGATGGGTGGATATTGGAGAGGTTGGTCCGGTGGGCCTGGTCCGGTGAAGTCTGGTTCGGCAGGAGCTTATGCCGAATGGAGTGGTGGACCGAATGAGGTTGGCTCGGTAGGGGGTAGATCCGGTAGTGGAGTAGCCGAATGGAGGGAGCCCGAATGAGGTGAAGGCCGAATGAGGAGGTGATTGGTCGTGCTGAATGAAGTGGAGATTGCGAACCCGAGTGAAACTGTGGCTTCCTGGTCTCGAGATCTTCTGGGTGAAAATTCGCCCAACAATATATATAGGTAAAGGTTTAAAATTTATAATTGTATTATGAAGTGGATTTTGTACCATATGTATATAGTAGTTTATAAATGAGATTTGAACAGTGTAATTTTTTGAAGTTTTATATATTATTCTTATTTTAAAATATAAATCTTAATGATATTATATACATAGGTCGTATGGGGTGGTTTGAGTATTAGATTTGTAAATAGAAATTTTGATCTATGTGTAAAAATTAAAATGGTTTGGAAAAATTATAAGGATTTTTATTTAACATATATGTTTTATTTCAAATGTTAAAACTATTGGTTTATGTATGAAAAAAAGGTAAATTATATATATATGTGTGTGTGTGTGTGTGTGTGTGTGTGTGTGTGTGTGATTCGACTTTAAATTTTTCTTAGGGATGCAATTTTGATTTTTACTAAAATAGAAAAAATATCTATATATATCAGACTGATTCTGATTCAATTCATAAATTCTTGATTATCAGCCTCGTTCGTCCAATTCGTGCCAATCCTACTTTGCTTTGAAATTCGTGCTCGGATTTATAATTCAAATTTCAGTGTCCGTATCAGTGTGCGTATCCATGTCATCTTCTATATTCTCTACCCTCGAAAGATGAGCAATCACTCACGGTTAACGTTCTTTTATTTGTTAAATTTGATTAAATTGAAACGACAATTGAAATATGATGCTGTAGTTATTTAAACTGTTATAAATGCTATTATCTATAACTGTTCACTTATGGGATATGACACCATATCCTATTGTTTATATTTTGTAACAACCCGTATATTTATCGATTTTTATATTTAAATATTTTATTTAAATATTTTATCGTTAATCGGATTTTGGTCCGAAGCTACTTTTTGCAAATGGTCAAATTAGGACTCGAGACCACTTCCATTGAGTTCGAAACGTCATTTGCAATCTTCTAAGTATAAACATTGATATGTTTGGGGTTAGTGGAATTTCACCACTTTTTCACTCGAGCCTTTGGTTTGGACTTTTAGCCCATTAGGCCCAAGTTCCACCCCCCTTCTTCTTCATTGCTTCATTTCATTTCCTAACACTAAAGCTTCAACAAAAATGGTGAATGGAATGAGAAATTAAAACTCCAAAGTCTTTGTTTTATTGCAACTCCAAATTCAAGAAGAAGACATCGGATTCAAGCTTGTGGTTGCTTCTCCATTTGCCTTCAAGCTTTGTTCTTCATTTTCATTGGGTTTTGGAGCAAAGGTGAGATTTTTATCTCACAATTCTAGTCTATATCTATCTTGGGCTATTGGGAATGCATCCCTATCATGTTTGCATGCACATTTGCATTTGGTTTGGATTGGATTGGCAAAAAACTCCACTTTTTAGTGTTTTGGGGTGAATTTCTGGCTTAGGTCGCTCTGTCCCCCTTAGGTCGCCCAGCATCTATAGGTCGTTTGCGTGGAAAAGTCGTCACCTTCATTTGGGTCGTTTCTGGCCTTAGCCCATTCGCCCACCATAGGTCGTTAGGCCTTAGGTCGCTTGGAGTTAGGTCGTAGGTCGGCAGGTCTTCAGCTCGCACGCGTTGAAAAGGCGCGTCTGGAGTTAGGTCGTTCGCGAGTTAACGTTAGGTCGTTTGCGAGTTAGCGCCCTAGGTCACTCGCGTATAGCTCGTTCGGAGTTAGGTCGTTAGGCCTTAGCTCGTATGGCCTATGCAATTTGGTTAGGTCGTTCAACCTCAACACCTTAGGTCGTAAGACCTTAGGTCGTACCCCTTAGGTCGTTAGACCTTAAGCCTTCACTATTGGAACTCGTTAGGTCGTAGCAACCATAGGTCGTAGGTCGCTCATACGGAGTTAAGTCGTAGGTCGTCTCCGACCTTATATCGCTCAGCCACGTTTCACTTTAAGTCGTTAGGTCGTTTGGACCTTGTTTCCAGTTAGGTCGCAAGACCCTTAAACCGTTAGGTCACTAGGTCGTGATCTTTTAGGTCGCGTTTCCTTTAGGTCGCGCCTCTTTTAGGTCGCGTCTCCTTTAGGTCGCGCCTAATTTAGGTCGCGTCTCCTTTAGGTCGCGCCTCTTTTAGGTCGCGTCTCCTTTAGGTCGCGCCTCTTTTAGGTCGCGTCTCCTTTAGGTCGCTCGGCCATTGTATTAGGTCGCGTGAACCCTTAGGTCGTTAGACCTCATTTTGCTTTAGGTCGTAGGCCGCTTGTCTTCACTTAGGTCGTACCGTTTTGGACGGGGCGCTGCCCCGCACCCCGCCGGGGGCGCTGCCCCCTGGACCCCCGCGACCTGACCGGGCAGGTCGAACCTCGTAAGCGGTGGCGTTGCCCCCGTACCCCCACCTTGGGGGGTTGCCACCCCCCCTCCGTAGGGGATCTTATCTGAAAAATATTCAACAGAACTTGCTGAGCTGATTTCCTTGGATTTTTATCACATCTTCGAATGTGACCTTTGTGATTGATTGTCTCTACAATCGCTTCTGTGATTTGTCACTTTATAATATAAAGGTTTCAATACTAGTAGTAAATATCAAAACTCTTTCAACAAAATGATTTCAACTCTATTTTTAATAACAAAGCTCTTTTCTTAAACCGTTTTCCAATCTATTAGTATATACAAGCCTTTACCTCACTCGGATGAGAAATCTAATTAAACGACTTAGTAAAACAAGTGGTATGAAACGCTTGCGTTCACTTCGTCGGTTAATTCTTGGACTTGTTCGATTGAACCTCTTGTGACAATTTTATTAGTAAAGATTTACAGTTTGTTCGTAAATATTTAAGTTAAGCAAGTGGTTATGGGACATGAAGCTAAACTTCTATATTTACTAGCTTAGTGTAATTGACACTTCTCGTTGATCTTGATGATCGCTTTATGAATTAGACTAGCAATTGCGCGATGTCTCTTTCATTGCAAGGTTAGGCTAGACACCACTTGTGTGATTCCACTCACACATACCTTTTTGCTTTTTGGTTAGCCTTGACCTCATTCGGGTGACTCAGACTCATCCATATGGGGTAGCTCCCCATGGTCTTCGGACCGTCATGTGATAGGCCTCTTTCCCTTTTTATGATTTCTGGATTTCTTGTGTTGATTTCTGGAATTTATCTCTTTGACTTGTCATGAGTACAAGTTTAGGGTATGATGCCCTCTTTGGATCTTTGAGAAGGTTCTTGTGATATTGATTTATCTCTTATCGGTTGATCTCCCGTTGATCATTATTTGCATACTTATAGTAGTATGTTAGTATGGATATTTTATGTTTATGCCATATCTTTTATTTTATATCATGTCATCTGATATTTATAGCTAGACTGATCCGTTTATTATTTTCTTATAAATAATACTCAGGTCAGACCGAAATGTTACAGGTGCTACTGCTTGACTCCTCCCCCAGTGATTCACTACTCTGACTTTTGGCTACTTGTTTAGATTAACAGCTTTTGTTGTTTACACTTGAGATATAGACTCATAGTTGTATTCTTTTGTATAGCACGCGTTGCTATTCTTTTGTATTATCGTGGATCTTTTTAGACCACTACTCTGATGTACACTTTTTATGTGATATATATTCATATCTCTTTCCGCCTTTGTGATATGGATATCTGTGATGATTCGCATGTTATGCTTCCTTCTATATTTGTTTCCGAAGATTATTTTATAGCCACCGTGTGATAAGAAATTACATGGATGGTCGCTCCTCAACAGCCTTATTCTCCGCGCTAGTTGACAGCACTACACCGTAGTGTTCTTGGCTAGCGTGGGTATAGAGGTGGGGCGTCACAGCTTGGTATCAGAGCCAAACTTCGGAACAATGTAGAATAATCTAGCAAGGATCATGTCCTAAGTCTTTCTTAGGAGTTGTGCCTTAGGATTTAATTCGAGTCTTCGTACCGATTCATCCTATTTTCTTTATGATTCCTTGTTTTACCTATCAAGATTGCTTGATATTCATTTTGTGAATAACCTTCTTCTTCTTCCTTCTTTCTTTCTTAAGGAAGAGAAATGGTTAGTTCTAGCAGTCCTAGCGCTGGTCAATCCAGTAGTCCTTCTCTGGATGGCGCATTCATGTCTGCCCAACAACTTTTGGATCTTGTAAAGAATCAAGAGTTTATCTGTGCTTTGAGTAAGAATACCACAAAGATCTTACCTTTGAAACTAGAAGTTCCTTTCGACCAGCTTGTAGATATCACTCTACAAGAGGAAGAGGCTGATAAAGGAATTGATAGTGATATTGGGATTTCCAAGAAGAGGCGTATTAAATTCAAAAGCCCTCATCCCGATAAGAAGGTGAAGCAACCTATTTTTGGAGCAAAGACTCCAATCCTTAATTGTGGAAAATGCTACAACTGTGGTTCTAGGGACGACTATGCGAAGGAGTGTCCGGAACCACTCTTTTGTCGTTACTGCAAAGATTCTAGTCATCATATTTCTGTCTGCCCCATACTTCTAAGTAAGAAGAAGGTGGGACCAGAAACTTCGGTAGCCAAGCCATCTACCTCTAGTCGTAAACGATGCTTCAATTGTGGTTCCTCAGACCATTATGTAACTAAGTGCCCGGAACCCCTCTATTGCCGCTATTGCAAGGGCTCGGGCCATTACTTGTCTACATGTCCCACACGACCTAGTAAGAGAGAAGGAAAGCTAAAAGCTTCTAACGAAACTTCTCTGGGTCTAGGTATTCCTTATTTAATCCTTGATTTCATTTGTTTGCGATTATCCGATTCGAGTTCTTTTTGATATGGGTTTCCCTCATCATTTTTATTTATCAGAAGAACTTGTTGATTCTCTTTATTTTTATATTTATATTTTGGGCTTGATGACTTCTTTGAGGATTGTGAATCCGAATCAGAGGATTCGCAACACTCAATTTGCTTATTATTAATGTCGAAATTATTACATGTGATTTTTCTTTCCGAACCGATTTGCGTATTGTGCATTGCTTAGGTTTCGGAATTGATTTGCGTGAAAGGATTGGCTTAATCACTTTGAAGCCCATATCCAATTGTTCCGAATGGACAATTCCTTTTTCGACATTTTCAATCTGTTAAGCAGATTCATATTTTTCCTTTGTGATTTCGATTTCAAATCAATGGCATCATTTTATTCTTTAAGCTCACATGTTGAATAAAGAGATATCTCTCTCATTCATATCGGTTGAGAATTCTCCGATATTTTTGAGTTTGTCTTAGGATCATTACCTAAGCAACCTTTTAAGTGGTGTTAAGGTCATTCTAGTTTGACCTTGCCACCGAATTTCAATCACTACGAGTTGCGGAAGTTAGCCTTCCACATACCGCATTCCGCACTCATTATGATTTATATGAATGACATATTGTGTCATTCAGTTTATCCAGTTTATTTCATCCATTTTATAAATCAAGTATTCTATGGATATCTCAATAATTCCAATCTTGTATTTATTAATTTTGGATGAAAATAAAAATTTAAAATTTTACAAATCTTTTAAGAAGATATTTTAAATTCCTATAAAAAGGTAATTTTGTGTTGTATTTCCCATTTAGTGTTTTAAGATTTCTGGTCGATGCACTTGATCAACGCTATCGATAGGGATTTCCTAAACGCTTTGATGAGACAATCAGACACAATAAATTGACTTGTAAAATATAAATTTTTCTATAAAGGTAATTGTGATTTTTAAAGTTTTAGCTTTTTGGGAAAGAGGAAAAAATTCCTTCTTTTCAATATTCTTATTCTTGTGATTCCCGAAGAGAACGTGCAATCACTTTTGCTTCTAAATCTTTAAGGCCGATCGAGACTAGGAATGCCACTTATGATCTGGTACTCGCGGCTATTGATTTTGCTTTCAATATTTGGCATCATCGTCTTTGGTGGAGAAATTTGTTCTCTACCTCAATTATAAATCATTGGGGTATCTATTTCTCATAATTAAGTTGCGTCAACCATATTGGCTCGAATTTCTTGCATCTTATGATCTTGATATTCTATATACTCCCTGAAAGGGGAAATCTTGTTGCCAATGCACTAGTCGTAAGCAACAAGTAGTTGTTTTCTATGGTGATATCTGAATGGAACGATCTCAAGACTCTATTCACTTGAGAGATTCGAGATCGCGAAATCCGATTTATATGCATCCCTTGTTTTATGTAGTCTAGAGGTTCCTTATTCTTTTTAGACTGCATCCTTGTAGCTCTAAGGGCTAGATTCTAAATTGGCTCTTCTTGGCCAATGTTGTAGGGGTAAAATTATTATTGAAAGTTAGAAAGACTTCGATATTGATTTTCGTGGCGACATTTAAAAGTTTGGTAGACTTATCGTACCAAATATTTGTGATCTTCGTCAATATATTTTAGAAGATTCACATCGTTCCAAAATTACCATTCATCCTAGAAGTAGTAAAGTGTACGTAGATATGAAGCGACTTTATTATTTGGAGTGAATGAAATCTGATATCGCTAACTTTGTTAAGTGTTGTATGACTCGCCATCTTGTCAAGGCCCTACACTAAAGGCCTGGTGGGTTAATGCAACCTTTAGAAATTCCAATTTGGAAGTAATACCAAATCCCCATGGATTTTATAGATGTCTTTCCCCGTTCCCGTTCGGGTCGTGATAACTTATGGGTTATAGTAGATAGACTTACTAAATCCGTCCATTTTATTCCCTGTTCGGATTAACCGAACCGTTCCTCTTTTGGCCCAAACTCTTTGTTAAAGGAGTTGTTAAATTACATGGAGTTCCTACTTCTGTCGATAGCGATAGTGATCCATTGTTTACTAGTGGATTTTTGGAAGTGTCTTCAAAAAGCTTTAGAAACGAAGCTTAATTTAAGCACCGCTTATTACCCCAGTCCGATGGACAAGTAGAGCGTGTGAACCAAACTCCGGAAGACCTTCTTCGTGTTGTGTGCTTGATTTTTGTGGAAGTTGGGAAAATCATATTTCTCTTGTTGAATTTTCCTATAATCATAGCTTCCAATCTAGTATTGGTATGGCATTCTTCGAGGCACTCTAGGGAATGCTATGCCGATCTCCTTCTCGTTGGCTTAAGGTCGGTGAAAAGCTGGTTTTAGGTCTAGAATTTTACTCGTGTTTCACCTATGATAGGTGTTGTACGTTCCCGTGATAGGGAAAGATTAGCGCCTCAATATATTGGGCCATTCCCTATCACCGTACGTATAGATTCCATGGCTTGTCGCCTTGCATTACCGGCTCAGTTTTCTGCTATGCACGACATGTTCACGTTTCTCAATTACGGAAATGCCTTCGGGATTCCGATTCCATTCTTGAGCCTGCTGTTGTGGAAGAAATTGAAGTTTTGCCGAATTTAACTCATGAGCAGCATCCTATTCGAATTATTGCTTCGGAGGGTAAACGGCTTCGAAGTAAAGATGTTCCGCTTGTGAGGGTTCAATGGTCCACAAATCCTAAGGATTGCTCTTGGGAATCCAGAGAATTCATCGAGCGAACACATCCGGACTTGCTTACTCCTGCTCTTTGAGGTGAACTTCTAATATCAAATTTCTTTAGTATTAATATGCTTTTATGGTTGTTACTTCTTATTTCCGCCTTATATATTGCGAGGACGCAATTTCTTTAAGGAGGGGAGTCTGTAACAACCCGTATATTTATCAATTTTTATATTTAAATATTTTATTTAAATATTTTATCGTTAATCGGATTTTGGTCCGAAGCTACTTTTTGCAAACGGTCAAATTAGGACTCGAGACCACTTCCATTGAGTTCGAAACGTCATTTGCAATCTTCTAAGTATAAACATTGATATGTTTGGGGTTAGTGGAATTTCACCACTTTTTCACTCGAGCCTTTGGTTTGGACTTTTAGCCCATTAGGCCCAAGTTCCACCCCCCTTCTTCTTCATTGCTTCATTTCATTTCCTAACACTAAAGCTTCAACAAAAATGGTGAATGGAATGAGAAATTAAAACTCCAAATTCTTTGTTTTATTGCAACTCCAACATTCAACTCCAAATTCAAGAAGAAGACATCGGATTCAAGCTTGTGGTTGCTTCTCCATTTGCCTTCAAGCTTTGTTCTTCATTTTCATTGGGTTTTGGAGCAAAGGTGAGATTTTTATCTCACAATTCTAGTCTATATCTATCTTGGGCTATTGGGAATGCATCCCTATCATGTTTGCATGCACATTTGCATTTGGTTTGGATTGGATTGGCAAAAAACTCCACTTTTTAGTGTTTTGGGGTGAATTTCTGGCTTAGGTCGCTCTGTCCCCCTTAGGTCGCCCAGCATCTATAGGTCGTTTGCGTGGAAAAGTCGTCACCTTCATTTGGGTCGTTTCTGGCCTTAGCCCATTCGCCCACCATAGGTCGTTAGGCCTTAGGTCGCTTGGAGTTAGGTCGTAGGTCGGCAGGTCTTCAGCTCGCACGCGTTGAAAAGGCACGTCTGGAGTTAGGTCGTTCGCGAGTTAACGTTAGGTCGTTTGCGAGTTAGCGCCCTAGGTCACTCGCGTATAGCTCGTTCGGAGTTAGGTCGTTATGCCTTAGCTCGTATGGCCTATGCAATTTGGTTAGGTCGTTCAACCTCAACACCTTAGGTCGTAAGACCTTAGGTCGTACCCCTTAGGTCGTTAGACCTTAAGCCTTCACTATTGGAACTCGTTAGGTCGTAGCAACCATAGGTCGTAGGTCGCTCATACGGAGTTAAGTCGTAGGTCGTCTCCGACCTTATATCGCTCAGCCATGTTTCACTTTAAGTCGTTAGGTCGTTTGGACCTTGTTTCCAGTTAGGTCGCAAGACCCTTAAACCGTTAGGTCACTAGGTCGTGATCTTTTAGGTCGCGTTTCCTTTAGGTCGCGCCTCTTTTAGGTCGCGTCTCCTTTAGGTCGCGCCTAATTTAGGTCGCGTCTCCTTTAGGTCGCGCCTCTTTTAGGTCGCGTCTCCTTTAGGTCGCGCCTCTTTTAGGTCGCGTCTCCTTTAGGTCGCTCGGCCATTGTGTTAGGTCGCGTGAACCCTTAGGTCGTTAGACCTCATTTTGCTTTAGGTCGTAGGCCGCTTGTCTTCACTTAGGTCGTACCATTTTGGACGGGGCGCTGCCCCGCACCCCGTCGGGGGCGCTGCCCCCTGGACCCCCGCGACCTGACCGGGCAGGTCGAACCCCGTAAGCGGTGGCCTTGCCCCCGTACCCCCACCTTGGGGGGTTGCCACCCCCCCTCCGTAGGGGATCTTATCTGAAAAATATTCAACAGAACTTGCTGAGATGATTTCCTTGGATTTTTATCACATCTTCGAATGTGACCTTTGTGATTGATTGTCTCTACAATCGCTTCTGTGATTTGTCACTTTATAATATAAAGGTTTCAATACTAGTAGTAAATATCAAAACTCTTTCAACAAAATGATTTCAACTCTATTTTTAATAACAAAGCTCTTTTCTTAAACCGTTTTCCAATCTATTAGTATATACAAGCCTTTACCTCACTCGGATGAGAAATCTAATTAAACGACTTAGTAAAACAAGTGGTATGAAACGCTTGCGTTCACTTCGTCGGTTAATTCTTGGACTTGTTCGATTGAACCTCTTGTGACAATTTTATTAGTGAAGATTTACAGTTTGTTCGTAAATATTTAAGTTAAGAAAGTGGTTATGGGACATGAAGCTAAACTTCTATATTTACTAGCTTAGTGTAATTGACACTTCTCGTTGATCTTGATGATCGCTTTATGAATTAGACTAGCAATTGCGCGATGTCTCTTTCATTGCAAGGTTAGGCTAGACACCACTTGTGTGATTCCACTCACACATACCTTTTTGCTTTTTGGTTAGCATTGACCTCATTCGGGTGACTCAGACTCATCCATATGGGGTAGCTCCCCATGGTCTTCGGACCGTCATGTGATAGGCCTCTTTCCCTTTTTATGATTTCTGGATTTCTTGTGTTGATTTCTGGAATTTATCTCTTTGACTTGTCATGAGTACAAGTTTAGGGTATGATGCCCTCTTTGGATCTTTGAGAAGGTTCTTGTGATATTGATTTATCTCTTATTGGTTGATCTCCTGTTGATCATTATTTGCATACTTATAGTAGTATGTCAGTATGGATATTTTATGTTTATGCCATATCTTTTATTTTATATCATGTCATCTGATATTTATAGCTAGACTGATCCGTTTATTATTTTCTTATAAATAATACTCGGGTCAGACCGAAATGTTACAGGTGCTACTGCTTGACTCCTCCCCCAGTGATTCACTACTCTGACTTTTGGCTACTTGTTTAGATTAACAGCTTTTGTTGTTTACACTTGAGATATAGACTCATAGTTGTATTCTTTTGTATAGCACGCGTTGCTATTCTTTTGTATTATCGTGGATCTTTTTAGACCACTACTCTGATGTACACTTTTATGTGATATATATTCATATCTCTTTCCGCCTTTGTGATATGGATATCTGTGATGATTCGCATGTTATGCTTCCTTCTATATTTGTTTCCGAAGATTATTTTATAGCCACCGTGTGATAAGAAATTACATGGATGGTCGCTCCTCAACAGCCTTATTCTCCGCGCTAGTTGACAGCACTACACCGTAGTGTTCTTGGCTAGCGTGGGTATAGAGGTGGGGCGTCACATATTTATTTTTGATGATATATGTATGTTGTTATTATTATTTTCATATCTGTTATTACTCTGTAAGTTTCCCGTTAGTATAGAAATCACTATGGGTTGAAATGATACATACCCGAACAGATTTTAGAATAGGAGAATTTCATTATGGGTTGAAATGATAAACCCAAGCGATTTTCATTTGAATTGAGTTTGGGATTATGGGTTGAAATGATATCCACCCGTATATATTTAACTTACGGATTGAAATGATAAATATCTGTATCCCTTGTACATAGAATAGAAAATTTTACATCAACGCCGTGGTCTATATGAATGTTTTGAAAATAATTTCTATGTCTTGAAAAGAAATATATGGTTTTAATGAATATTGATTTAAAGTATTATATATAAAGGTCATTTTATATATATATATTTAATATCAAGATAATTTAATTAAGATTGATTTTATCAATATGAAATATGCTTAAGGATTTATTGAATTTGTATTTCTGAAATAGATTTATGGAATAAATTTTATAAGCTAAGGTTTGAAGATATATTTAGGACATATTTGAATTTGTCATTAATTAAGGATTTTATTTAGTTAAATCAATTTGAAACTATTAAATTCGAAACTTTAACATATGATCCTATAACTTGAATTTTCATTTAAGAAATTTATGGATGATTCATGTCTAAAGAAATCGAAGGTAATATATAGAAATTGTAAATTTAAGGTCATATAAATAATATTGAATTTATTAAGTGAATATTTCAAAACTAAATAATAGTGAAGTCAAGTTGGGAGATTAACGCAACTATCAAAGTTTAGTCTTTGAAACGTTGAATATTTAAAGCTCCGAAATATATTAACTTCAACTTATATTGAAATTTAAATGGTTTATTTTTTGGTTCAAATTCGTATTTAAAATAGATAAAATTTGAATTAGTTTAGTCAGAAACTAAATTGAATGGAAATTGATAATTTTTATTTAATTAAATTTGAACGGGAAGGTCGAGTTGATTTTTGAAGCGATTTGTGAAGTTTGAGGAAATAAAAATACTTTACTTCATAAATTATTGGATATATATATATATACTAATTTGGAAAATAGAGACATTTGAAATGAAAATGTTATTTTAGTTTTGAAATATAACTAAAATTGAAATGACCACGGTGTTATAGTGTATATTTCTACCCTGCAGATTGTTCCTTGGATCCTTAGAGGATGGGTATCCCAAACACCCTCTAAGTTAATTATATTTCAGTTGATATTTCACTTGAGAGTTGGATTTATAGATATAAGAATGTTAATCCTGACTCGAGTGTTTTGTGTTTTTCTTTACGCTCAGGCCATACTGAGTGATACAGCATTCAAGACTCACTTTGGAAGTTGGAGCTTTGCTTGAAGATCCAGCTATCTATCCTTTCAGTCATCCAGTCAATTGGTTCAGAAAAGTCATCTGTCCGTACTGGAGACTTCAATGCATCTGGGATTTTCTGATGTATTTTATTTCTCACTTTGCTTATGTAGTAGCTTTATGAACTACTATTCATTTATTCCGTTGCGTACCATTATACTACTCTGTATCTGTGATTCTGTGATTGATTTATTTACTGTAGCTGATAAGTTTTCCAAATTTCAATTAACAATCTGATATTTTGAGCAATTCAAGTCCGACATGTGCGGATGCGAATGGTTGAAAATATCAGGTCGTTACAACATCGAAGCCACCTACTATATACTCTTCTAAAATGCATCTGTAAGAACCTAGACTACTCCGCTACTCATACAAATTTCAGTACCCTTGAGATTTAAGGAAAAAAAGACAAACTATGAATTGGACATGGGTCTGGTGCGAGTAAACCCAAGACAATTGAATTTTTATCCTTATAAATTTTTTTAAAATAAAGATATCTCGTAAGACTACACTGCAAATAAATATGAATGGGCTTTTAGCTTACGATAATTAAAACATTTCAATAGAAAATACGACAATATTATAATAGTGTCTACGGTTCAAAAGAATATTGAATCTTAGCCGAAATGGTTACATTAGTTACATGCCAGCCTATTAATTATACAACTAAGTCAGTAAAGGCACTTATTGGAAACTAGGTTCCATAAGTGACAAGGCTAATGGTGTACTGCCAGTCATAGTACACATTTAGATAAAATGTACTAAAAGCCTTGCATGGACCCCTTACATGGAAAGAGTAGCCTATCCCTTACTGGATAGTACTGAATATGTCACCACCTCAGTTCTGATCAACAACTATATCCGGGTCACTAGCATACATAGTCTGAAAATATCGATCTACATTGGTTGATGACCATACCCTACTGGGTGCGACCCACATAGCCTTGAAGCATATCCCATGTTTTATTCATTCTCGACTATGAGGCTCGAGTACATTTTACCTTTTAATATAGCAATTCCACTTTTAATGCTAACACTGCCCTTCTAGCAATAATGCAATGCTAGCATTCATCCCTATAAGCTGTTCAGGATATGAACAAACTGAAGGCACTACTTCTTCTTTTCCGTTCTAGAATCACCCTTACAATTATTAGCAAGTATCCCTTGCACTTCAAAGATCTTTGTCTTTGATCCATCATCTTCATATGTTTCCTATTTGAAAGCTTATGTTAGTTCGAAGTGGTTTTCGGATAACTCATGCTTATCTAACCCTGATCTCTCTTAACCAAAATTCGATAATTTTAAACTGGTCAAGTTATAGATAGTGGACAAATCCACTATGTGCGTGGGTATAGATTTGCGTATGGAAAATAAGACATCCTATACGTGTCCCTAATTTTTTGTATTTCATACAATATTATCCTTTGATTAACAACGAAGTCTAACAGATTAGATTATTATCTTTGCCTCGACGTACATTCTTACTTCTCTGGATAGAGACGAGTTTCCATACCTCGGAATTTGGTGTTAAGTATATAATGATGTAACTTCCATATACTTAATTAATCATGACCCATTTATCGAAATTAACTCATATTTGTTACATTTTCGACAATTCAACTACTCTACCCCTCGCCTAGAAAATCTAGTTCAAGATCTAGTGGAAAGTCTACTCATAGGAATTTAGTTTTAAATAAAAGCTAATTTACTTTCAATGGAATGGTTCAACGTTTTAGCACTAATTATCATTTTTGTTTGGCTACTTAATGGTACAGGCAAAGATATCCCTTGCTTTTAAAACATCCTTATTATAGTAGTTGCTTTTAAACAAAACCTGTCCTTGGAAATAAAGCGGTTTAATTTTTTTTAAATTTTATCAAATAATTAAATAATAATTTTAGACCTTTTATTTAAAAAATTATTAAATAATAACTTAAACCTTTTATAATAAATAATAATTACACCATAATAATTAAATAATATTTTTATGAAATATTTTAACATTTTAAAATTCTTTTTTAATACTTATAATATATTTTAATACTTTTCAAAAATATCTAAAGTGGAAATTCTTTTCATTTTACACAAAAATTGTCGATTTACGAATTGCATCCATAGCTACTATTACTATATGGACCAAAAGTTTTAAACCTGTTTTATAAATCAAAATAAGTTTTAAATCCTATCCATCTATAATTACATCACTTGATAACTTTGCATAAAGGTCTTGATAACTTTTTATAAAGTTCGGAAAGCTCTTTAGAAACATTTAGAAACCAAGGAAGTAAATTAGTTTTCTAAAGCAAACGGGATCTGGGTGTCGAAACATAAACCAATTAAAGTGTTAACTTTCTAGTCCTCATCCAGTCATCCATATACATAAGCACATACAAAAACAATGTAAATGACATCCATAAAGCAAAAAAGGATCGGTACTTGTAAATAATTGCTAAAGCACTTCGATTATATCAAAAATCTTGACATATGCCATCCGCTTCATGCAGGAACCGAACAAAACAACATTATTCCAAACTTATAAAATAAGCAATCAATTAACTGTACCTCATCCATATAATAAAGTTAAAACCTTTTGTTTTAAAAATGAGATTTACTCACAAAAATCAACATGAATACAAATCAAAGCTACTACAACTTTTCACCAACACGTGGATCTAACTTTTCTTTTATACAAATTTGATTTCTTAAAACTTTAAGTGGTGGAAATATGCTCAACCTAGGAGGAGTTGGGCTCGGCCATGGCTTTGAGGGAAGAGTTTAGGTCATGTTTTGAAAGTTAAAAGAAGTGGAGTAGAAAGGAGATTCCTTTAGCTAAGTTTAAGGATTAAAAAAAGAAAAGAGATTTTTTAACTTGCAAATTAAAAAGGAACTACGGAAAGAAAGAGGGGAGCTTGTATAATAAGGAGGTAAGAGTTTGAAATGAAGAAAGTGAAAATGAAAAAAGAAAAAAAATGAATTACTTTTATATAAAATGGAAAAGGGGAATTACCAAAATACCCTTGATGATCAGAAAGTACTTTTTGCAAACAGCCGAATTAGGACTCGAGACCACCCCCATTGAGTTCAAAATGCCGTTTGCGACCTTTTTGAGTATAAGCTTCGATATGTTTGGAGATAGTTGATTTTTGCTACTTTTTCCCGCTTATGACTTTGGTTTGGGCTGAGCCCAATAACCCCACTTATGTATTCAGTCCCATCCCCTTATCCTCTTCATTCCTTCATAATTTCCTAATACACTCAAGCTCAAGCAAAAATGGTTGAAAGGAATGGGAATTGGAAACTCCAAGCCCTAGTTCCTCTTGCTAGCTCAAGTTCTTGCTCCTAATTCAAAGAGAACCCATTAGTAAGCATCTCCTTCTTCTTCTCCAACTCATTCTCTCTTTGATTTCAGAAATTTCCTAAACCTAATTTAGGAAATGTTTCTCTTTTAAGCTTAGATTGAAGCTTCTTGAGTTGTTATTGAAGAGGAATTGATCTTAGCTTGCTTTCAAGCTTCTTCTTCTATTGTTTGGGTTCAAAGGTGAGATTTTTATCTCACATCTATGCTTATATTTATCTTCGATTGTCAGGTATGAATTCCTTACACTTATTCGTGTGCATTTATTTTGGTTTGGATTGATTTGGTGAATATTCCAATTTTTAATGTTTTGGGTTCAATTCTTTAAAAATCATAGTTTTGATGTTTTGATCATGTTTTGGTGATGAATCGAGGAGCTTCTATGGCCGGGTAGTCGATTGGCGTAAACCCTTAGTGCCATTGCTCGTCCGATAGAAATTTGGAAGAGATTGGCATTCATTAGTTGGGCATGGGGGGTGCTGACTACAGGTTCGGCCGACCGACCGACCTCAGGGTCCGGTCGACCGACCTGTTACCCAGGCACTTCCCAGCCTCTGTTGGAAGTGCAGGTTACAGGTCCGGCCGACCGAACACAGGGTCCGGTCGACCGACCTGCTACCCCGAGCATTTCTATTTTTTGGTCCGGTCGACCGAGCTCTGTAGCCGGCCGACCGACATGGAGAATTTTTGCCTATTTTGCCTAGTTGTTTGAATTTCCAACTTTAATCGATTCGTGTTGTTTCCTATGTGTTGTTATCATTTGTTATGACTTTGATGACTCCCTTTTAGGGATTTTTGAATATCCATTTCGATGGATTCGGTATCGATTTCTTTGGATTTTATTCACATTTTCGAATGTGAATCTTAGTGATTGGTTGTTCCTACAATCTTCTTTGTGATTTGTCACTTTAAAAATATAAAGGTTTTCTATACTAGTAGTAAATATCAGAACTCTTTCTTCAAATGATTTCAACACTATTTTATTACAAAGCTCGTTTTCTTAAACCGATTTCCAATCTACTAGTATATACAAACCTTTACTTCACTCGTATGAGAAATCCAATTAAACGACTTAGTAAAACGAGTGGTATGAAACGCTTGCGTTTACTTCGTCGGTTAATTCTTGGACTTGTTCGATTGAATCTCTTGTGAAAATTTTCTAGTGGAGATCTACAATTTGTTCGTAAATATTTAAGTTAAGCTAGTGGTTATGGGACATGAAGCTAAGCTCATATATTTACTAGCTTACTGTAATTGACACTTCTCTTTGATCATGACGATCATTTATGGTTTAGACTAGCAATGTGCGATGTCTCTTTGTCCACATAGAAGACTGTACGTCGTTTTTATTGAGCTTCGGCTCACCAGGAGGAGCTTCGGCTCAATGTCCGCAATGGTGGACTATACCCTGTCAGGAGGAGCTTCGGCTCAATGTCTGCAATGGGGGACTATACCCTGTCATGAGGAACTTCGGTTCACCAGGAGCAGCTTCGGCTCAATGTCCTCAATGGGGGACTATACCCTGTCATGAGGAACTTCGGTTCACCAGTAGGAGCTTCGGCTCAATGTCCGCAATGGGGGACTATACCCTGTCAGGAGGAGTTCTGAATCACCAGGAGGAGCTTCGGCTCAATGTCCGCAATGGGGGACTATACCCTGTCATGAGGAACTTCGGTTCACCAGGAGGAGCTTCGGCTCAAAGTCCGCAATGGGGGACTATACCTTGTCAGGAGGTGCTATGGCTCATTTTTATGGATTGGCCATCCTTTTCTTGTGATTTCTGGATTTCGTGTGTTGAATTCTGGAATTTATGCTTCACTTATTTTCGTGATTTCTATTGATTTGATTTATCAATTATTGTGGCTTGGCGAATGAAATTAGGAGTATGACATTCCTTTTGATCCTTGAGTAGGTTATTGTGATATTGATTAATCTCTTGTTGATTTTCAATTACTTATATATCACAGCTTTGCGTTGTGATTATTATACGTTTAGTCGTATCTCTTATTCTATATCATTTCTTCTGATATTTATAGCTAGACTGATCCGTTTATTATTTTCTTCTTATAAATAATACTCGGGTCAGACTGAGTTATTACAGGTGCTTCTGCTTGACCTCTCTTCTGGGGTTATCATATGATCTTTTGGCTAACTACTTAGATTAGTAGTTTTTGTTGTATACATTTGAGATACAGACTCTATGATGTATACTTATTCTTTTGTCTAGCACTTGTATCTATTCTTTTTGATATTGTGGATCTTGTTTGACCACTACTCTGATGAACATTTTCATGTGTTGTATTCATATCTATTTCCGCCTTTGTGATATGAATTCTCTACGACTGATTTATGTTATGTTTATTTCTATATTTGTTTCCGAAGACCTTTATAGCCACTGTGTAGTACCTTTGAGTTTGTGTCGGTGTGTCGGATTTCCCTCTTGACAAGAAATGCATGTTATACTATCTGACATATCGATGCTCGCGCAAAGCAATTACATGGATGGTCGCTCCTCAACGGCCTTATTCTCCGTGCTAGTCGACAGCATTCACCGTAATGTTCTTGGCTAGCGTGGGTATAGAGGTGGGGCGTCACAGCTTGGTATCAGAGCCAAACTTCAGAACAATATGAAATATTATAACAAGGATCATCGTCCTAAGTCCATCTTAGGAGTCGTGCTGTAGGATTTTATTCGAGTCTTCGTACCGATTCATCCTATTTTCTTTATGATTCCTTGTTTTATCTATCAAGACTGCTTGATATTCATTTTGTGAATAACCTTCTTCTTATTCCTTCTTTCTTTTCAAAGGAATAGAAATGGTTAGACCAGGCCGTCCCAGGCCGGTCAATCTAGTGCTACTCCCCAGGATGGAGTATTTATGTCTGCCCAGCAGCTTTTAGATCTTGTTAAGAACGCTCAAGCAGCTGGACCCAATCCAGAGCCTACTCATCCTAGATCCAGTTTTGCACGCTTGTGCAGAGACTACACCGATTTGGGTGGAAGGCCATTCAAGGGATCCGAGATGTTATAGAAATTCAAGCTTGGCTCAAATCATGCGATCGCATCTTTTCACGCATGAACCTTATTGATCTACATCGAGTCCAAGTGGCTTCTAGCATGCTCCAAGAAAGAGCATTAGATTGGTATGAGCTCTTGGTTTCTGAAATCGTTGAAGCGGATCTCACTTGGGAGCAATTCCGGGAAAGATTCGAATTGAAATTTGTGCCGGAGGCTGAAAAAGTAACTTTGGCCCGGCGTTTTATTGACCTTGTTCAAGGTGAATCTTCTGTGACAGACTATGTCGCATCTTTCGAATCTCTGTCCAAATACGGGGTTGAGTACATTAATATCCTATTGAAGAAAAATCAGAGATTTGTCTATGGCTTGAATAAGAATCTTAAGAAGCCATTACTCCTGAAACTTGAGGTTTCATTTGATCAGCTCGTTGATATCGCTCTTCGTCTTGAAGAGGCCGATAATGAAGGTGATGTTGAAGTTGTGCGTTCCCAACAGAACTTCGATAATAACTTGAAGAGGCCTATCAAATTCAAAGGCCCCGATTCTAATAAGAAAGGGAGGCAAGAAACCCCGGTAGCAAAAGCACCTACCTCTAGTCGTGGACAATGCTACAATTGTGGTTCCACGGACCATTATGCAAGGGAGTGTCCGAGACCCCTATTTTGTCGCTATTGCAAAGGTTCGGGTCATCTTTTATCTTCGTGTCCTAGGCTTCCTAGGAAGAGAGAGGGAAAGCTGCAAGCCCCTAACAACCCTTCTCTTGGCCAAGGTATTTTTCATTCAATTCTTGATGGCATTGTTTTATTTCGTGATCTTCTTACTTGAGTTCTTTTTGATATGGGTTCCATCTCACTATTCTATATCAAAAGGACTTGTTGATTCTTTTTCTTTGAAAATATTTTGGGCTTGATGACTTCTTTGAGGATTGTGAATCCGGATGGTAGATCCGCAACACTCAATTTGTCTTTATTGATGTCGAAATTATTTTATTTGATTTTTCTTTCCGAGTCGATTTTTACTTAGGCTTCAGAATTGATTTTTGTAAGGATTGGCTTAATCATTGTGAGGACCATATCCTATTTTTCCGTGTGGACTATTCATCTTCGACATTTTCTATCTGTTAAGCAGATTTCTATTTTTCCTTTGTGATTTTGATTCCAACTTGATGGCATCATTTTATTCCTTAAGCCCACTTATAAGGAAAGTGTTATTTCTCTCATTCATGTAGTTTGAGAAATTTTCCGGTATTTTTGAGTTTGTCTTAGGATTATCACCTAAGAAATCTTTTGTGTGGTGTTAAGGTCTTTCTAGTTCGACCTTGCCATCGATTTTTATTTGCTACGAGTTGCGGGAGTTAGCATTCCACTTACCGCATTCCGCGCTCGTTATGATTCTTATGAATGACTTCTTATGTCATTCAGTTTGCCCATCTTGTTTCATCCATTTGACAAAACGAGTATTCTATGAATATCTCGATAACTTCATTTTTGTATTTATTGATTTTGGATGAAAATAGCAATTTAAAATTTTGCAAAATCTTTTTCATAAGATTTATTTAGAAGTATAACCAGATTTCTTGCTAACTCTTTCGTGCACTTTATGGTGAACTTCTTATTTCAAATTTTCTTTTGTGTTGATATGCTTCCACGGTTGTTACTTCTTATTTTCCTCTTAAGTATTGTGAGGACGCAATTTCTTTAAGGAGGGGAGTCTGTAACAACCCGCATATTTATCGATTTTATATTTAAATATTTTATTTAAATATTTAATCGTTAGTCGGATTTTAGTCCGAAAAGCTACTTTTTGCAAACAGCCGAATTAGGACTCGAGACCACCCCCATTGAGTTCAAAATGCCGTTTGCGACCTTTTTGAGTATAAGCTTCGATATGTTTAGAGATAGTTGATTTTTGCTACTTTTTCCCGCTTATGACTTTGGTTTGGGCTGAGCCCAATAACCCCACTTATATATTCAGTCCCAACCCCCTATCCTCTTCATTCCTTCATAATTTCCTAATACACTCAAGCTCAAGCAAAAATGGTGGAAAGGAAAGGGAATTAGAAACTCCAAGCCCTAGTTCCTCTTGCTAGCTCAAGTTCTTGCTCCTAATTCAAAGAGAACCCATTAGTAAGCATCTTCTTCTTTTTCTCCAACTCATTCTCTCTTTGATTTCAGAAATTTCCTAAACCTAATTTAGGAAATGTTTCTCTTTTAAGCTTAGATTGAAGCATCTTGAGTAGTTATTGAAGAGGAATTGATCTTAGCTTGCTTTCAAGCTTCTTCTTCTATTGTTTGGGTTCAAAGGTGAGATTTTTATCTCACATCTATGCTTATATTTATCTTCGATTGTTAGGTATGAATTCCTAACACTTATTCGTGTGCATTTGCTTTTGGTTTGGATTGATTTGGTTAATATTCCAATTTTTAATGTTTTGGGTTCAATTCTTTAAAAATCATAGTTTTGATGTTTTGATCATGTTTTGGTGATGAACCGAAGAGCTTCTATGGCAGGGTAGTCGATTGGCGTAAATCCTTAGTGTCGTTGCTCGTCCGATAGAAATTTGGAAGAGATTGGCATTCATTAGTTGGGCATGGGGGGTGCTGACTACAGGTTCGGCCAACCGACCTTAGGGTCCGGTCGACCGACCTGTTACCCAGGCACTTCCCAGCCTCTGTTGGAAGTGCAGGTTACAGGTCCGGCCGACCGAACATAGGGTCCGGTCGACCGGCCTGCTACCCCGAGCATTTCTATTTTTTGGTCCGGTCGACCGAGCTTTGTAGCCGGCCGACCGACCTGGAGCATTTTTGCCTATTTCGCCTAGTTGTTTGAATTTCCAACTTTAATCGATTCGTGTTGTTTCCTACGTGTTGTTATCATTTGTTATGACTTTGATGACTCCCTTTAAGGGATTTTTGAATATCCATTTCGATGGATTCGGTATCGATTTCTTTGGATTTTATTCACATTTTCGAATGTGAATCTTAGAGATTGGTTGTTCCTACAATCTTCTTTGTGATTTGTCACTTTAAAAATATAAAGGTTTTCTATACTAGTAGTAAATATCAAAACTCTTTCTTCAAATGATTTCAACACTATTTTATTACAAAGCTCGTTTTCTCAAGCCGATTTCGAATCTACTAGTATATACAAACCTTTACTTCACTCGTATGAGAGATCTAATTAAACGACTTAGTAAAACGAGTGGTATGAAACGCTTGCGTTTACTTCGTCGGTTAATTCTTGGACTTGTTCGATTGAATCTCTTGTGACAATTTTCTAGTGGAGATCTACAATTTGTTCGTAAATATTTAAGTTAAGCTAGTGGTTATGGGACATGAAGCTAAGCTCATATATTTACTAGCTTACTGTAATTGACACTTCTCTTTGATCATGACGATCATTTATGGTTTATACTAGTAATGTGCGATGTCTCTTTGTCCACATGGAGGACTGTACGTCGTTTTTATTGAGCTTCGGCTCACCAGGAGGAGCTTCGGTTCAATGTCCGCAATGGGGGACTATACCCTGTCAGGGGAGTTTTGATTCACCAGGAGGAGCTTCGGCTCAATGTCCGCAATGGGGGACTATACCCTGTCATGAGGAACTTCGGTTCACCAGGAGGAGCTTCGGATCAATGTCCGCAATGGGGGACTATACCCTGTCATGAGGAACTTCGGTTCACCAGGAGGAGCTTTGGCTCAATGTCCGCAATGGAGGGCTATACCCTGTCAGGAGGAGTTCTGATTCACCAGGAGGAGCTTCGGCTCAATGTCCGCAATGGGGGACTATACCCTGTCATAAGGAACTTTGGTTCACCAGGAGGAGCTTCGGCTCAAAGTCCGCAATGGGGGACTATACCCTGTCAGGAGGAGCTCTGGCTCATTTTTATGGATTGGCCATCGTTTTCTTGTGATTTCTGGATTTCGAGTGTTGAATTCTAGAATTTATGCTTCACCTATTTTCGTGATTTCTATTGACTTGATTTATCAATTATTGTGGCTTGGTGAATGAAATTAGGAGTATGACATTCCTTTTGATCCTTGAGTAGGTTATTGTGATATTGATTAATCTCTTGTTGATTTTCAATTACTTATATATCACAGATTTGCGTTGTGATTATTATACGTTTAGTCGTATCTCTTATTCTATATCATTTCTTCTGATATTTATGGCTAGACTGATCCGTTTATTATTTTCTTCTTATAAATAATACTCGGGTCAGACTGATTTTTACAGGTGCTTCTGCTTGACTTCTCTTCTGGGGTTATCATATGATCTTTTGGCTAACTACTTAGATTAGTAGTTTTTGTTGTATACATTTGAGATACAGACTCTATGATGTATACTTATTCTTTTGTCTAGCACTTGTATCTATTCTTTTTGATATTGTGGATCTTGTTTGACCACTACTCTGATGAACACTTTCATGTGTTGTATTCATATCTATTTCCGCCTTTGTGATATGAATTCTCTGCGACTGATTTATGTTATGTTTATTTCTATATTTGTTTCCGAAGACCTTTATAGCCACTGTGTAGTAGCTTTGAGTTTGTGTCGGTGTGTCAGATTTCCCTCTTGACAAGAAATGCATGTT
This sequence comes from Allium cepa, assembly GCA_030765085.1. Taxonomy (NCBI): domain Eukaryota; kingdom Viridiplantae; phylum Streptophyta; class Magnoliopsida; order Asparagales; family Amaryllidaceae; genus Allium; species Allium cepa. The sequence continues at coordinate 1,006,965,159 of CM060945.1, read as the reverse complement.
ATACTATCTGACATATCGATGCTCGCGCAAAGCAATTACATGGATGGTCGCTCCTCAACAGCCTTATTCTCCGTGCTAGTCGACAGCATTCACCGTAATGTTCTTGGCTAGCGTGGGTATAGATGTGGGGCGTCACACCACATCACCCACCTTCCCCCTTTGCACATCCAACATCTACCCTCCACCTCTCATCAACATCATTTTATCACTTTACATGACTTGATGTTACCTTTTACCATTTAAGAAAAAACTAAAAGAAAAGTTAAACTTACTTTATTCACTTAAGCATAAATTTAAACTTATTTTAACTAAGAACTTCATTAACCAAAGCATATCTTATATATATATATATATATGTGTGTGTGTATATGTATATATATACACTTTATTATATACGAAATGTTTCAATAATTTTCAAAAGATGAAAAGTCGAAAATCCAAAAAAATGGTTTTTGATCACATTTTCGATTTTCCTTCGAACTAACTATTTTTATAAACAAAAATTTGAAATGACATCATTGGTTATTACTGAAAAGTGGTCTATTTGAGTTATAAAATCAATTAATTAATTGTTTAAAATATATCAAATATTCATATTTAAAGTAATCAAATTACGAGCCCTTACATTCTCACATCCCCGTAAAAGAATTTCGTCTCGAAATTAGCACACAAAAAGATAACTCAAAATAACTCAAAAAATCATATTATATATGATAAAACACATGCAAAAGATATATACTAAGAAACTACACTATAAACGACAAGCACACAATCTATATAACAAACAAACTATTATTCTATCATCAACTCAGGATAAGCATCTCTCATGCTATCTTCCATCTCCTAAGTGCAGTCTCTTGACTTTTCACTCCGTTGAACCTTAACTAATCTCATTAACTTATTACGCAATTGTTACACATCATGATCAAAAATGTGAACCAGATGCCTTATGATGATTAAACTTGGTTCCACTTCTACATGCTCTTGAACAGATGTCATAATAATAAGCGATGAATCATGAACATACTTCCTCAAATTTGATACACAAAAAACATTATGGACTCCCAACAATCTTTCTAGCAACTCAACTCTACAGGCAAGAGTCCAATCCTTTCAAGAATCTAACAAGGTCTAACATATCTAGGCGCCAATGTCCTTGCACTTCCAAATTGAACAACTTTTATAATCGAGGAATCTTCAAAAACACAAAGTCTCTGAATGAAAATTCCAAACCACTTTGCCTTCAATCGACATAGCCTTTCTGTCAATCTTGAGCTTCCTTGATCCTCCTTTTGATCATAACAACCTTTCTATAGCTTCCCGGATGATACAAGGTCCAAGCACTATTCGACCCCCCAGTTTCCGCCTAACATAATTGTGATTTACATGGCCGTCCATAAATAACATCATATGGTTTCATGCCAGTGCTTGCTTGATAAACGTTGTTTTATGAGAATTCCACTAAGTGTAGATGATCTTCTCACGATCCTCTAAAGTCCAAGATACATGCTCTCGAAAGATCTTCCAAGGTTCGGTTAACCCTTTCTGTTTGCCCATCCGTTTGAGGATGGTATGATGTAGTCAAACTTAACTTTGTTCCTAAAGCTACTTGTAATGCCTCCTAAAACTGATTGGTAAAGTTCAGATCTCGATCACGTACAATGCTAACATGAACTCCATGTAGTCGGACGATCTCTCATGCATAAATCTTTGACAAGGTTGCTGCTATCCTCGTCAGCTTTACTGGAATAAAATGAGCACTTTTGGTTAGTCGAATCGTATTGACCAAACACCTTCATTATCTTTTCTTGATCTTGGAAAACCATCAATAAAATCCATTGATATTTGCTACTATTTCCAATTCGAGATCTAAAGTGGTTGCAGTAGCCCAGAAGTCTTTTGCCAATCGCCTTTGATTTATTAGCAATTCGCACATCGGTTGACATGTATATAAATATCCATCCTCATTTCCTCCTACATGAATACCCGCTTCCTCTCTCGATGCATCTTCGAAACATCAGGATGGATACTTAACTTGGATCAGTGATATTATGTTAAAATTTCCTACCTTAGACCATCGACATTAGAAACACATATCCTTCCATTCATCCGTAATATGCCTTGATGGCCCATCTCAAAGCTCGAACAATGACCTTCCTTTACATACCAGACGATCTCTATAAAGCAACTATCTTCCCTTTGTTTACACGTAATACTCTCCAAAAGAGACAGAGTAACGTCCAAAAGGGCCCAGACTGCATTCCTACTCAGAGCATTTGCTACCACATTTGTTGTCCATGACATTTATAAAATATCCAAGTCATATGCCGCCAAAAATTCCAACCACCGCTTCTGCCTCATGTTCGAATCCTGTTATGTTAACAGATACTTCAAGGACTTAAGATCCATGAAGAGCTCGAACCTTTCATCTAACATTTATTGCTTTCACATCTTCATGCAAACACAATGGCTAACAATCACAAACCATATTTCCTCTCAGAAGGCTTAAGTTGCCTACTTGCATAAGCAATAACTTTCCCATACTACATCAAGACCGCACCCAAACCTACGCTACAAGCATCTATATAAACAGTCAACCCTTCACCTCCATCTAGGATAGCTAGAACAAGAGCACTAGCTAGCCTTTCCGTTAACTCAATGAATGCTTCTTCACATCCAGAGTCAAAATAAACTTAATATCTTTCTTTGTCAACATGGTTAGGTATGAGCTGACTTGGAGAAGTCCTGAATAAGTCTCCTACAATAATTTGCAAGCCTAAGAAGATTTGGACATCCATCGGATTTTATGGTGTCTTTTAGTCTCAAACAGCCGCTATCTTTTCCGGATCAACCGAAATACCATCCTTCAACATAATGTGTCTGAGGAATCTTACTTCCAATTGCCAAAAATGAAACTTCAAAAATTTTCTTTTGAAATGTGTTTCCTTAACGTTTCAAGCACCACTTCTAAATAAGCAGGAGCATTGGTTAACCTAAAAGGCATAGCCAACCACTCAAAAAATAATTCGATCCTGTAAATGCTGTCAATGGTATACTATCCTCTCCTATCCTTAACTAGTGAAATCCTGCAGCAAGATTCATGTGGGAGAATAATTTAGCACCATGAATTTGACCAAACACATCGTTTGTATAGGAGAGGGGATACTTATTTTGAATTGGCTGCTTAACAAACTCACTGTAATCAGCACAATGTCTTAATGAACCATCAGACTTTACAACAAAACTACAAATGTTCCCTAACTTGAGCGAATTGATCTGATCAGTCCTCTCCATAACAAATCATTTGTCTAATCCCTTACCTCCTTCTTCTCTCTCAAGGATATTTTATGAGTAGGCTGAATAACTGGCTTCCAACTGAGAACTAAGTCAATACAGAACTTGATTGGCAATTTTTTTTGTGAACAAAAACTATGAATTTATTTTACCATAAGCGCATAGCATCTATTATAGTGTCCTGTGAATACGGGTCGAATCCCCAAGGAGTTATTAACTACTATTGCTTATCAAACTTCTAGACGAGTTAGACGATTTGAGAAGTTAAATCTATTAAGTTTAAAATAGAAAATTGCAAGAAAGGAAAAGAGAATTCTCTAACAAAAATAAAAAACAAGGAAATATAAATAAGAATGTAACGATCCAGATTTTTAGTCATCTATTAGTGGGATAATTAACTTATTTTAATTATCGAATATTAATTTCTATTGGTTGAATAAATAATCTTTCTAATATTTAAAATATCTGAATCTATGCATTGATTAAAAACTATATTCAAATTTAAATTATAAATTTCTAGATATGATAGATA